>PUFA01000016.1:18581571-19205244 GCA_003508835.1 Eonycteris spelaea
TTCTGTTTTTTTTTTTTTAAATTTGATTTGGGTACTCATTTTATCTCTAAACTGTATTTTTTACTCATGTAGGCTTTCTGACACCTTCACTTATAACATTAACTATTCTTCTGTGCTTTAAAGTTCTTGAAGACCATTACCTGAATATAGTGGCTTGACACTTTTACAGAAATACAGAAACATTGGCTCCACCCCAAATTTACTAAACTGAAATACATATTTTAATGAGGTTCCCCAACGATTCTTAGATATATTAAAGTCTAATAAGCATTATTCAATTCTATATACGTTCAATTCCCTATTTATTTGCTTAAATATTTTTCTTTCTTTTCTAAAGATAAATCCCACTAGATGTAAAAAAAAAAAAAAACAACTGAAGTTATTTATCATCACTGCTTATTCCATTGCTTGCACATAGTAGAATTTAATAACTATTTACTGAATATATGAAATGCATTACCCCAAGTTATCATTATTGTACAAGCTTAGCTGTTTAATGTTCTCAACAAAGGAGAATAAAAAAACTATTCTCAATTAATTGTCTCTTAGAAATATAACTCATTCCTCTGAAGTGCTTTCACTGGCCTGTGATTAAGAAAAACTGGCCTAAGTTTATGAGAGTTTATTACTCTTACTAGGACTAGATAAATAGCAGACTATAGTACTTATTTTTTAAAGTAATATTGATTGCAGCCACAGTAGTGCTGTCATGTTATGGGAAAGCAACTTATAGTTTTGAATTCATGCCCAACCACTACTATATATATGATCTTGGAAACATTATGTATCAGTTGAGAACACGAAGCATTTTTTTCTTTATTTGTAAAATAGGGATGCAAAATGCAACTTCAAATAATAGTGTAAAAGTGCATCAGAAATTGTGTGCAAAGATAGAATGCTAGTCTCAGCAGCATTAAGTTTCAAAAGCCAGAATGAACTCACATCCTTCAGAGAGAATTCAGTCAGAATAAAGTATTTTTCACTCTTCAATGTTATGCTCCAGGTATGCAAAATGTGGTTTAGTGAAAGTTCAACTATATGAAAAATAAGAAGATTCCAAGAAGCACACCTAGTACGCAGATATTGGTTTCTAAAACCAAGGCTTCTTGAAGAAATGACTAATTCTATAACTGGATATATACAAGAGAAGCCCAGAACACCTTGTAGTGCCAGAAAATAAACAAAGCAAAACAAAACAAAAACAATAAAACAATAAAACAACACTACATTGATAGAGGTATGTCAGAAGGACACCAGAGCAAACTGAAATTGCTCCCAATGGCCAAAGGTAAAACAATTTGATATAAAAATAAAGTAGTATTGGATTATATATCTAAAGTATATAATAAATACCCCTCTGTCTCTAAGGATATAAATAAGTAATTCAATAAACAAATAAACAACAAAAAAAGAAGAATTCTTCTTCCATGCAGAACTTTGAAGAATTCATATAGGTAATTTACTCTTAAGGAAGCATAACTCCCCACTCCCCAAGTATAACAGATACATAGTGACTTTCTTTCAAAGACTACAGTACGGAACAGAGGAATAAGTGGAAATGTTTATGGTAGAAACATCTAACAAACTACCTAAGCCAGATGATCAAAGTCAATATCAGCAGTAATATGCCATATTTATAGTATGTACCCTCGATGTGTTATGATGAAAATCATATTTTATCTCCTTGATGGTTTTTCCTCAAAAATCATAACCCATATTTAATTATGAAAAACATTAGGAAAATCCCGACTAGAAGGCAGTCTACAAAATATATGAGTGGTACTTTTCAGCTGTCTAGTTAATCAAAAACAGAAGCCTAAGGATACATGACAACTAAATGAAGCACTGTATCCCTAATGGGACCTGGAAACCAAAAATGGACATTTGGTAAAAATTAAGAAAATCCGAACATAGATTTTAATTAATAATAGTATTCATTATTACCTTGTTATTGCACAAAGGCACCATATTAATATGTTGACCATAAGGAAAATTGGGTACAGGTATATGGGAACTCTGTACTATCTTCACAATTTTTCTTTAAATTTGAAATACTTCTAAATTTTTTTTAAATCTCATAAAATAAGAAAGTTCAATTCCTATTTCTACTTCTTAGCTATCAAATGATTTGGGCATTTATATATCTCTATGGTTCATTTTCCTCATATACATTTAAATAAAAAATTAAAAAGTTGTGTAACATTAAATGTATGTGTGATTCAGAGGATATAATCATAAGAAAATATTTTGTAATCTACAAGATGGTATTACTAATGCTATATCTACCAGAGTCTAAAATTCCCATTATTAAGTGGTAAAGACTTTGTTAAGCAGGTGAGTTTCTTCTTTAGTTAATTTTCTAGTTAATTTCCAAATGTTCAGTAGAATAAAGGGTCTTGGAGAAGTAAAAATAATACCTATTCTTGAGGACTACTGAAAAGATAATAGGAAATAATGCATGGTAAGCCAGTAGCATAAAGCCTGGAACCTAGAGTGTTTGCTAAATGTGATCTATTAAACATGCATCATAAATACACACACACGCGTGCGCACACACGCGCACACACACACACACACACACACACTAATAGAATATTGGTAAGAATTTTATTTAAAAATAAACATGTGAGTGACCTAGAGCAGATATGGAAGGTGTATCTTCTGCTTATAATAGACAACCTTTCTCCCTCTGCATAGGGCCATCTCTATGACTACTTTACAAGTTCCTACAATAGGAGAACTGTATTTGTATTTGAACATGTTACATATATTCTCTAGAATTTTAAATATATGCCTAGCCTAAGAACTGTCCTTAATACCATTTGTAACATACATAAATATCATTGACCCTCCCTCAAGTTTAGTAAAAGATACTGAAAGCCTCAGTAGGTACATAGCAAGGTTTGTATCACATTTTTTTTCTTATCAACAATTTTTAAAATAAGTTAATACTAAAAAGTATCATTTAAGAAAATTTCAAGTAGAACTTGTTTTGGGAGCAGCTTTCCTCAAATCAAAGGTACAGATAGATAAATAGTATATTTATAATTGGACTATGCCTGGCTCCATTTTGGGAAAAAATCCTCTTGAAATATACTCATATGTATAACTTTTATGGAATCACACTGAGCTAGAATTATTTCTACAATTGTCTCCTCCCTTGGGTCATTTAAATGGTTTAAATTCCATTTAGATATTAGTCCTAAAGAAGTACCATAATTACCGAAGATAAATGCCTCATCTACTTTCAAATCTTCATTAAAATTAGCTTTGTTATTTTTGTGGTGCCCAATAACACAGCTATTAGAGTTAAGAGTCTGTCAGCATTTCCATTTACAAACTCTATTTTTTTTAGGGTTCATTATCTTTTCTGTTTTGAATTGCATTAGCCTGAAAATTAGCTGTCAACATGAATATGTATTATATTACCCAAACTTCATGTACACATCAGTTTGGCAATATAGAAGGTGGAGATCAGTGACCTCTTTCCTCCTTCTTCATAAAATTCTAAAGGTATGTTGACTGCTTGATAATCTCATGACCAGAAACTGGCTGAGCCTTTTAATCATGAACTTTCTCAGAAAATTGGTCCTAAATTTAACCTAATCATTTTGATATTTAAAAACTTATGAAGATGTCAAATTGAAAATGGGCTGTACTTGCTTTTTAATACACAGTACAATTTTAAATCTTCTGGATTAAATTATAACATCACAAAATTAGAGACCTAGGAGAGGTGCATTTCTGGGATAAACAAAAGAGGGTGTCTGTGATTTGTGTTATGTCAACCAAAAAACAAAAGACAAGTAAATCACAGAGAGTATCATTTTGTTCATTTTGTTAGAGCCATTTCTTCATTTTCAAGTAGGCAATGACAGGAGGTGATGCAATAATTACAACAAAAGTAGTAGTTGCAGGGCCTGTGAGATGATGTAAAAATCATCTGGAACCTAGGCCACACAATGTACCTCCTTTCCAGAGTAAAAGCTACAAAGGCAATTCTATGTTTCTCAATCTCTCTTCCACAAATATGCTCCACATTTAGTTAATTTGTTACCACCTATTTCGACACTAAACATCTTTTAATTATCATTCAGTGTTTATTAGAAAACAGAAATCACCCCCATCCACCATTTTGCTTAAAAAAAAAAAAATGGAGTTGGGATAGGAAAGAAGGTGAGGGAGCAGTAAAAGAACTAGCTCTTGTACTACATTTAAATAGAATATTGTGTCACACATAGTCTCTCAGATATATATAATAAATTTGTCCTTGACCACCACAGCCACAGGCAAAGGCTACCAATATGGGAAAAGTATTGTCTCAGACAAACTGTGAGTGATACAAGCTATCACCTGACCTATTTGTAAGAGAATTGAAAATGGAAGCGAAAATGAAAAAAAGAAAAGTCAAGAATATTTTAATTACTTTTGCTATAAAATATGCCCATATGTCTCAGCTAGGGTTAATATCCACAGAAAGAAAGAAAGAAAGAAAGAAAGAAAGAAAGAAAGAAAGAAAGAAGAAAGAAAGAAAGAAAAGAAAGAAAGAAAGAAAGAAAGAAAGAAAGAAAGAAAGAAAGAAAGAAAGAAAGAAAGTCCTGTTTAAGAGCCACATGCACAATAACACAAGTTTGAAACTTTTTCCCCAATATATAAGCAATAGCCTGGTTGAAAAATAAAATAACATGCTCTGTTACATGACAAGGCGTTAGATAGGGGTTGTCAGAATTTATAGCTAAGAAACACCATATGCAAATTCCAATATCTTATTAAAATAGAGGATCATATTCTGTCACTTAAATTATTAACCTTCCCAGTAGAACTCTAATTCTTGCATAATGGTTCTTTCCCAATGTTGGATATTAATGAGTGCCTATCATTAGGAATATTTGATCCATGCTGAACTTTGAGATCTTCATTATTATAATTTCCCCTTCTGCATTTGACAGTTACACTTATGAGATAATCCAAACAATTTGTAACAGAGCTTCCATCTTTCCTCCATTTTAAGAGAACATATTGCAGTTGCCAAACAGTTCAAGCTAATGCACATGCTTATTGAGCCATCAATTTAAATGACGATTCATTCCTGTGACTCTCTATTCTCAACACTGCACTCTTGGGACTCTAATAAGATGGAGAAGATGCAACCACTGTCCTTAAGCAAAAGTAGAGACAAAATAATATAAACAATGAATTAAAACAGCTCAATCAAATAAAATTATATGAGTACACACAGGTCAAATGTAGTTTAGTATGTCCCTCATATAGCAGGTGATATTTAAAATGTAGTGTTAACTCTTTACTGTTGAGGGCAAAAGAGAACATTCTAAGTTATGCAATATGCACCTGACATATAAGTAATCACAAATTAATGAGGAGAAAATAATGGCAAAGAAGAAAACTATTGTAGAATAAGGAGGGGTCTTATGCCTGGCATATGTTATACATATTCTCCAAAAAAAAAGTGTTTGCTAAATAAGTTAATGATTAATAAACATCAAAGTTAACATTTATCACACATTTTCTGACATGCATTTTAATAAGTACTATATATATAGGAGCTCTGCTATCTTGTTATTCCCATTTAACAGATGAAGAAAAAGGGAGCATATAAAATTTCAACAGATTACCCAACATCACATAGCAATTAAGCTGCAGAGAAGAGACTTGAATATAGGAAGTCGATTTTCAACCAGCTTCCTTAATTTATGTTAATGATTTTTTTTCTATATAAGAGCTACTGATATTGGGTATTTATATAGATATATCTTAATCTCTCTGCCTCTATTGTACAATAATTTGTTTCTGAATAAAAGCTTTGTCAAATATGAAATTATTTCTTAGTATTTCTGTTTTTACTTGTGAAAACATGAATGTGCTGTTATGAAAATTTGAGGAGTCATAGATCTTGTCTAAAATTTTCTGTAAAATTATCTTTGTTTCTAAGAAAGAAATTCTGAAATCCTTCCTATGTTTGGCATGTAGAAGAGAAGTTTTCCCCCAGTGCTAGATTAGGGTCCATTCTTTTGTATACAAGCTATTAATTTTAATTCAAAAACTGTCAAATTTTTGTAAAA
The DNA here is from genome assembly GCA_003508835.1 of Eonycteris spelaea. Lineage (NCBI taxonomy): Eukaryota > Metazoa > Chordata > Mammalia > Chiroptera > Pteropodidae > Eonycteris > Eonycteris spelaea. The sequence continues at coordinate 18,587,652 of PUFA01000016.1, forward strand.
AGAAATCAAAAGACTCACATTTTGCTTAATGATAAAATATCTCTTCTTTCCATTTACACTATACCTTGCACCAACTTCTCTATTGACACTTATATGTGAATTTGTTGTTCTTAATAAATCACAAAAGTGAGAAAGCACCATTAATCTGTTAGAGCATTATGCCAGAAAGTAACTAGAGCAGAATTGAGCACTTGCATTTTCATATACAAATTCAGTTTTGTTTCATACAGTAGAAATTCTACTTAGTATCGTCAATTTTATTGTTAGTCGTGTATTGTAGTGTTTCCACTTCTGAAATGAGGTTCTGAATTACACATTTATAGCCAAATGTTGTTAGCGGCTTCTCTTAAAAAAGTATTTAATTGTCGAATTCAAATTGAAATGAAATGATGGATATAATCTTGTTTCATTGAGCTCTTAACTGTTTTATATGCATTTGTTCATTACATTCTTATAATAACTTTGTAGGTATTTTATCAGAGCCAGGATTAAGGTGAAGTGATTGAGATGAATCATTTCATTTGTGGGGTCAGCTCTTATCTTTATGCAACTGTTTATTTTGTTCATCATTCATATATCATAATAATTTTTAAATATTATATTAAAATATTTTTATCTAGATTAATGCCTTTGGCAGTGCCTCACTAAATTTTGTTCAGATCCTTAGTTCTAGCCCTTCATTACCTACATTTTACAAATGCAGCTGAGAAATAAACGTCTTAAGACACTTGCCCAGGCTCTCACAGCCAGCGAGTGACAGAACTGGCTGTGCCCTTAAACATGAGGCTGTACTCATCTTCGAGATACTGAGATTACCTTATATTGTCTCCACTTATACTCTTTCATCAAATACTAGTGACTTGTTTTTAATAATTGAATTTTGGAGACATATTATATCACAATTATCTCCCTTTTTTTTTTTTTTTTTTTTTTTTTTTTTTTTTTTTTTTTGTGATAACATGACTCCATCCCTCTAGCTCCAAAGGTTTCTACCTTGTATCAAGGAGAATGAGGGTAAAAAATAAGTGTATGCTTACTATTAAATATACATAATACAATTAATTCTTTTTTAAAAAGTCATGAAATACTATCATTTGCAACAGCATCAATAGATCTCGAGAGTATCATGCTAAGAGAAATAAGTTAGAAAGAAAAGAACAAGAATCATCTGATTTCCCTCATGTAAAATGGAAAGCAACAAACAAACAAAACTCTCAAAGACATAGACAACAGTATGGTGGTTACCAAAGGAGAAAGGGAGGTAGGGGGAGGTTGAAGACGGTAAACAAGGTTAAATATGTAGTGGTGAAAGGAGACTTGGATTTGGGAGGTGAGCATACAATGCAATATACAAATGATGTAGTATAGAATTTACCCTGGATATTTATATAATGTTATTAACCAATGTCACCCCATACAAATTTAATAATTTTTTAATGAAAAAAAGTCATGAAAAGGGAACAGCATGAGTGAAAAATTTGGGAACATAAATATGTTGAAAATTTTTTGGAGGAGATTATTTCTAAGGGTATAGTCTAGGGCTGTGGTGTCTGGTCCAAGAAATTTGGTGAGAAGGCAAGTTAGACTCTCCTGAAACAAACTGTATGTTGAATTGATTGGAACAGATTGACTTGCCTTACTAGTGTCTCAGGAAATTATCTAAGGTTTGTGGCAAATACAGATATATTTACTATACCGCATAATCCCACAGAGCGTCATCTATCAGATTTTCCTCATCATTCAAAGACAAGTTCAAGTGCAACAAACTTAATGATTTTTCTTGGGAACTATACTGTTTCTTCCCTTATATTATGACATTTCTAATATGACCCTTATATTATGACATTTCTAATATGACCCTTATATTATGACATTTCTAATATGACCCTTAAATATACCTTGTAGTACACCCTTTTCTAATTACCATACTTATCGCTTACAAATTGTATGCTATTTAAAAAATAAAGTATCAGTCTTACATTCTTACTGCTCTCAATATATTATCAGCACATAACCAAGATTCATAAATGTCTGATATCTAAACCATAATGTGAAGGCAGTATTATATAATTGTAGGTGGGCCCAGGGGGAAAAATACACACATAGTGTATTTTAAAATATTTTTCCCAGCACCAGTCCCTGATCACTTAGAAAGAGTTCATTCCTTTCTGGAATTTAGGTTTACACAGACTTCTTCTATGCAACTATTGCTCTTCCACGACTTTAAAAATATGTTTTCAGATTTTCTCTTTTTAAAATTATTCTGCTGAGGTCAATACCTTTTACAATCTCTTATGTGCTCTTTGGTAACATAAATGCTCTTAAACCATTTAAAGACCTACTGTTTTTTCTAAAAGTTCAAAATCTTTCTTTAATTGGCAAAAGTCCCATCCTGAGCTCTCTATTGTTGTCTTTTCTAGCATCATCTCTGGCTCATCACCATCCCATACTTGTTGCAGTGGCACTGACATCTCGTTCTGCTCCTTGAATTTACTTTGCCTTAATATATTTTTATCATTGGAAATGTATCCAATACTCTTTCACTTAGAGTTCCTTTAATCATTTTTTAATTATCACAAATTAGCTTAGATGTCATTCAAGCTACAATATTTTTTCTGACTCTCAAGCCTAAGTAAAGTGCTCTCTTGTTTTCTCCTGTAGCACCCTAAATTTATTCCACCTTACAACTAATTAAACTGTGAAATAAGTACATGTTAATTGACTCCCTCAACTAAACTATAAATTATCTGAAGGTAGAAGCGAAACCATTAGACTCACCATTTTATCCACACAATATGTACTAAATATACATTTGTCAAACCATATTGACTATCCTAGTAAATGGCTGGATGAATAAACTGAAATCTTGGAAAAGAGAAAGAGGTATAGATTTGAAAGTTAATAGTATACAGGTAGTGTAATTACATTCAGAAGTTGTTTTCTAAACAGCTCTTATCAACTTTTCCACGAAAATAATGATAACTTAGACTGACTACATTTCTCAGGCTTCCAAAGCAGGTAGGCTTATATATATGATTACATAATTGTCAATGTTATGTAAACTGAAGTGCCTGGCGTCAGCTCCTGGAAATCTGTCTTAAAAGATGGTTGAGGTATGCCCTCTGCCCCTTCTTTTTGTATTTGCTCCTCTCTGAAATGGGTAGCTGTGGCTGAAGAAGCCATTTTAAACTATAAAGTGAATTAAGGCCATGCATTGAAAAAAAATAGAATAACTCTTTGAAGCAGAACTGTCATAAAATCTAGAGGCTGCCTACCTATCTGAACTTTTATATAAGACAGAAATTTATGATATCTTATTTAATGCAATATAATTTTAGTCATATGTTAACCTTAATGAACATGTGATTACTAAACCCAGGGAAGCAGATGAGAGTAGTCAGTGAAAATGCGTCATGTGTCATTTAAATTTGAAAGTTAAAAAAAAAAAAGCCAAATTTTTATAAAAGTTGAACAGAGTTATCCAATGAAATGACCCAGGGAGTTTTCAGCAAAAGTGGTTCCTTTCAGACCCAGGTGAGAATCTTCCTTTTATGTCTTTAAAGTGACTTTCTACATTCCTAAAACACTCAGTGATTTCTTGTATCAGAGCCCAAAATTGTTCTTTAAGTATTTGTTGCTTTGTCTGCCTCTCCCATTATACTGTAAAATCCTTGAAAACAGACATATAAATCATTCTCTTGAAACTGTAGGGCAGAATACCAGCTTCACAGAGGCTATCAATAAACATTGAGTAGATTAATGAACTCATAAAATTATTTACCTCTTTTTCTAATGTCAGTGCCATTCAGATTAATCCAAGGTAAAATAGAGAAAACCTAATTTTCTAAATAACTGTTCCTTAAGTTATCAAGGTAACTGAGATCAATTTACTATGTATAGCAGAAAACAACCAAATAATTCATTTTTTATATGACTTTACCCTCTCAGTGCCAATGTTATTCTTCCCATTTGCTATCGATTTCACAGTGCTGCCTTATACAATGCCTTGACCCAGCAATCCTGTTAGCTCACATTACTCTTCTCACACATATATTTTTTACTTATAAACAAAAGTCATGATAAATGCACTGAAATCACTATGATTCCTGGATAATTAATATGAAAGAGGGCGGGGCAAAAATGGCATTAACACCCTTTAACTGAAATCAATTTAGGACATTTTAATGCTCAGAATTTTTCATTCATATTCAAATGAAAATTCCTTAAAATGTGCTGTTTCCCATTGCAGAATAAGTCATTATAGATAGAAATGTATGATATCTATTCATATCTAGCATGTATTTTGAATTTCAAGACATGTGTCACTGTGAATGTATTATTTCTTTTCCTTTATAAATTATTTTAAAATGTTAAATCGAGTTTGAACTATAAGCATCATACAAATGTCTTTGTACTGCCTAATAAATTATGCTAGCTGTAATTTTTTTCTTAAATTATTTTTAATAAGTAAGGAATCTAAATGAAAATAAATCATAGGCTTGTACCATTGCTGTCAAAATGATTTTGCATAAAAATAATATGTATTAATATTGCATAAAAAGACCTTTAGGAAATAAAAAATGTGGTTATAGTATTTATAAAAAGAATAATTTTCTGAATTAAATTTTAGGAGTTTTGTGTTCTTTGATTCTGTTACATTAAAAACTATCACATTTAAAGTGCCAAAATAAAAATGTTCATATTAAAATATTATAGATCATATTTTTAAGTATATACCAGTCTTTCACAGCCCTTTCTCAACCATTTCTCATTCTCTTTGAATGGATCAAATGTAAATTAAATTTTCTTTGTGGTCTTCCTGATACTTTTTTCAGCTTTTGGGGGTGATACTACTGACACTGTGAAAAGAGAAAGGACAAGTTATCAAAACATGCCAATTATCTTCCTTATTACATACTTGGGGCAATTTTTCAAACTTTGCACAGTTCAATTTTCTATAATGGTGATAGAAGTTAAGTCGTGCCACTTTCTAAGGGGTCAGGGATTAACAATAAAAGAGGCACAATATTCTAATTCTAATTCTAGAATTAGTGGGGTGATCACATTGTTAGGTAAAAATGTCAAATCACTACATTGTACACCTGAAACTCATATAACAAATATAAGATTGTACGCCAACTATACATATATACTTAAATTATAAAAGTTTATTTAAAAAAAAGGTATAATAAACTTTTTAGGGTGATGAAATGTAGGGTATGCATTTGTCAAAACTAATGTAACTATATAATTAAAATGTGTGTGGTTTAGTTGTGTAAAGTATACTTGAATTTAAAAAAAGATGGAAAACTAATAAAAATAGCTTAAGAATAAATACAGATTAAATCTTTTTCTATGAGTATTGAGAGTCTGGCAATACTTCCACTTAAAAAATATAATGCTAATATGATTAAAGGCGTTGTGCACAGCAAGTCTTTGAGCAATGTAAGGAAGTCATGAGCTCTATCAGCTCTCTGTGTAGAAAGTTTTGGCAGGAAGTTTATCACCTGCCATAATGGTTTTCAATATTACCAGAATCAGTATTTAGTAGTCCTAGCATTTGATTAAAGTGGTGCTTGCATAATGGTGGTTCTTTCTCAAAATTTATTCCTCCAGATTTCCACGTATCTCATTTTCATAAGGTACATATTTTATAAAGACGTAACCTATTGACACATTAACAGTATATTCTCTAGCTTCAAAACCATCCAAATTTAGAAGATTGTAAAAAAGTATAACTACTATTTCAAGTATCTTGCTGAATTAGCTACTATTACCTGAAGTTTTATTCATACTACTGCCAGAGATTCAGGCCAGGTAAATTTTCTAATCCTCCAACCCTCCTAAATTTGCTTTACCAAAGCACCTCTGCTTCTTTTTTATTGGGACTCTTCAAGAGATTTCATTTGAATAATAAAGCAAAGCTCTGTCCCTATGTACAAAATAGATCTGTTGTTATCAGGGGCAATGCTAGACAGATATCAGATAATCTGAAACTTTGATTATAAAGAAACACAAGGAAATTTTTTTGGTTTATGAAAATGTTCCATATCTTGATTGTGGGGTTCTTGCACAACTGTGCATTCTTCAAAATTCATAGAGCTGTACACTTAAAAGTTGAGAAAATATGTGATTCTAATTTTAAAATATCAAAGCTTGATTAAAGCAGATACTCTACATTCTGATAAAAGTCTTACTAAGAAGTTATAAATAAAAAGTCATATGTCTGTTAATTTTTATCACCCTCTATCAACCTGGGGAATTAGTATGCTATGCATACAGAAGTGAGTTAGCACATAGGAAGACATAGCTAAGTATCTCTCATTTTAAAAAGTAAGTAAACAGAGAAGTAAATAAGTAAATATTTTTCTCTTAATATCCCACTCTGAGCATTCTTTATCTCTCTCTTACTCTTAACAGAAAAATGTATTGAGAAAGAATTTTAGAAAATTACTATTTTCATTTCCTTCCTTGTATTTTGTTCAGAACTTTTTGTTGTGATCAATGCAAGAAATAGGCTATTGTAGACTTATTTAATCTTAGCCAGAACCAGCAACTTAAACAACCATTTTAAATCACACTCACATGTAATTTTGATTGAAATAAAATTAATCTGATTATTTGTCAACTGATTTTCAAAAATAGAAACTTAACTATACAAACAAATGTAAATTATATAATTTAACTCATCCTTTAGGAATATCAAATGTATTATGTAAAGGAAAAAAAGATGTACATCCATCCTCTGTATTTGATTTATTCATACCTTTTTATTCATTAAATAAGTTACCTTTTAAAACAGGTTTTCCCAATGTGTCCTATACATTTAAGTAATTATATTTATGACTTTAAGAAATCCTGGATTAATCAAAAGTAAGCACATTATCTGGTAGTTTCTAGTGAATAGTCAGAAGGGCACTGTATTTTACCATTTAATCTTTTAAAAAAATTTTATGTAGCATCTCAGTAGTTTAAAGTTCTTCAAAACCATTTTCAAAGTACCTCTTAATTTTTCATCTGTATTAATATTAACAAATAGTCAAGAGAAATATTTCATTGAATTACTTAGGAAATTAGCTAGCACATAGAATTTATGGTAGCATTTTTAAAAAGGAAATAATTCAACTTTGGTATTAAATTGGAACTGGATCTAGCAGGAGGCATTCGTTTTAGTCTGAAGGGCTACAAGAAAAATGAAGAGAAGGTTTACTATATTTACATCAAAGTAATTCTGCATTTGAAGAGTAATAGGCAGTCATGTGCAGAAAGAAGACTATCCATATTGGTTTGACTGGTATGATTTTTGATTTATGAAGCAATGTATTAGTATGGGGGTTGGCAAAAAAAAAAAAGGAATTGAAGTAAAACCATTACGTTTAAATAAGTGAGTTGTTTCTTCAATAATAATAATAATAAAATAATAATAATAATAATAATAATCAAATAGGAATTCTACTTATTTTAACATTTTTCTGATGGGCTTTGATTTTACAAAGGTATACTCTACCAGTTAGTGTGAAATGAGACTGCTCACTACTCTCAAGCTTACACTTGCCATCTCACTTTCATGTTTAGCAAACATTACTTACACACCTACTCTAAATAAAGGTAATCAGTGCCAAGCATTCCAAATGGCAGAGTAAATTATAGATGTCTCGGGGATTTAATTCTAAATTCCCTTGATTTAAACCTGCAATATCAGACTAAAAACAATTTCTATGCACTTTGATATTTACTTACCTAAAAATCACAAAAACATATTGTCATTCTGAAAGCATTTTATTATAAAAAGTCATACAAGTAATGTATGTTTTTAAATTACAAAGCTCTCTTCTAATCTTGTTTTCATAATGAAATTTATTTAAGTCTAATATAAGCATAATGTAGAGTAATATTTCTTCTGTACCACAAAATGAATGTGGAGAATAAATTCATTATTACTTCTTCAGCAGATCTCTTTTTAATCTTGAAGCTATAGACAGAATATTTTTTTTCCTCTGACTACACTGATGAGGATTCCAAACTAATTTTCAGTAAAATGAGGTCTTTAAAAATATGGTTTTATCATATTCTGGAGCCTCCTTAACTTCCAAAGTGTGCTCCCTTTGAATCTCAGTCTTAATTTTAATATGGAATTGTTTGCCCTGCATTACAAAATATGAGATAGTATATATGCATATTGAAACTCTCTGAAGAAAGATACTTTAAAATATTCTTTATTTCATAATTCTCTTTTTATTCATAATTCTGTTTTTACAACATTTTGTAATATCATCTTTAATTTTTATAGATGGAGCAAAAATATAATTCTATAAGTAAAAATGCCTTCTCTTTGATTAAGTTTAAATTTCAATGAATGAAATGAAATCTCTCATTTGTAGGACAAGTCTTTTCCAAAAGTCTAGAAACTGGGTTTTTAAAAAAATAATCCAGATGGCAATATAAGTATCTGTGGAGGTGGTAAATAGTTTCATATGTTTTAGAAAATTAATGCAGAGAAAACCAGTTGCAAATCCAAAATAAAAGTAGAGTTTATATCTCCCAAAATGTTTCTTTATATTTATTTAGCATTCTAATTTCTTTACATTTATTTAGCATTGCAATTTTTTAAATTTTTCTTCCAATTTGAACATCTTCATTTTGTTTTGCTCTGTTATGCTTTGTTTCTTTTTATTACAGGGATCCCATAATAGATGATTTGTACTTAATTAAGAAATTGAGACATGAAGTTTCAAATTTGCACTTTGAAAATTCTGTTAGGGTTCAGAATAGAATTGATGTTCACTTCATCCTTTTGCTGGGCTCAAGGACTTCCCTGCTTTGCCTGAGTCTTTTAGGAATGTAGAGAGCTATAATCAGAAATACCTCAAGCACATATTTAACCTGACACAAGGCTAAACTTCATATGTATTGCCAACACAAATATGTATATACATTGTTCTTAGCTTCCCACACTTCTGAATTGCTCAGAAAAATGTATATATTGTTTAAAAGTATAATTGTTGCAATCAGTTATTTTAAGATTGATTAACCTATATAATTTTACTCTTTATTTTTATTTATTTATTTATTTATTTAGATGAGGCAACCCTTGGAGGACTTTATAGATTGCAAGGACCTTGTCAGTTTATAATTCTTTATTTATTTTTTTTATTTTTTACACCTTCAGCTCCAGGTCTTCCTAGGTGGTCCCCATCCAAGTACTAACCAGGCCTGACCCTGCTTAACTTTTGAGATCAGACGGGATTGGGCTTGTTCAGGGTAGCATGGCTGTAGACTTGATTAACCTTGATTAATATTTTAAACAAAAGATTTTTTGAAGAAAAAAATCCATTCTTCTCTTCTTGATCCTTGAGAAAAGTATTAGATACTTATTATTAAATATTTTATAAATATAAATTGATAATTATAAAAATATATAATTGATTTTAAAATTATGATAGGTGAATATACGTCATGGTGAATGTGGTCTTAAAATGTACAGCTTGATAAATTTTGACAAATGTATCCAGTTATAAATTCATATCACATTAAAATTTAAAATATTTTGATCACCCCTAAAAGTTACCTTGCATAGTAACTTAGTTACCCCTACCATTTCTGGTAACCATTCATTATTTATTACATGGCTATTACAATATTGCTGACTATATTTCTTATGCTATATTTTACATCCACATAACTTTTTTATAACTACCTTTCCCTTTTCACCCAACACAACTATCTCCCTTCCATTTGGCAACCATCAAAATGTTTTCTGTATCTATGAGTTTGTTTCTCATTTGTTTGTTTGTTTGTTTGTTTGTTTTCTTTTCTAGAATCTATATGTAAGTGAAATCATATGGCATTTGTCTTTCTCTGAGCAATATTTCATGATATATATGTACCACCTCTTCTTTATTCAGAATACCAAGATATAGTATTTAATTAGATAGCTATCTGGGTATATAAGAGCATAGCAAATTTGATACATAAAATTAACCATTACAGAAGACTAAAGTAAGTTACAACACACAAATATAGAAGGAGAAAACTACTTCTAAAGGTTAAAAGTTAATGATACACCAAAATAAAAATCAACAAATACTAAGATTAAGGAAGGTTGATGGTGTGGATCATTAAACACAACATCCAAAACATGTATAGAAATCAACTCCCACACTAGACCTCACTAGACCTACAGTATTGACATATACACATATTCTCACTACAATATAGTGTAGTATGATTTTAGCTATAAGTTGCAGAGAAACTAGTAACACAATAGATTTATCTATATCAAATTTAATTTTTCCATATAACAAGGTATCAAAAGGTAGGGGTTTCCAGTGGACTCATTGATAACATGAGTGCATTCATATCCATCATTTTGTGGTTGATCTTCATTCAAGAAGTGCTGTCAGGCATTAAACAGAGATAGAGAGTGGAAAAGGAGGCTTCTCTTCTCAAAATTCTGTGTTTTTACCTAAGAAGAAAAGATATTTTCCATCGTATTGTCCTTCATATCTCATTTGCAAAACTGATCTGTATGCCTATTTAATTTAGCCCAATCACGAGCAGTAGTAAGTTGGGTTCCTCAAGAAGTTGTTGAGGAAGTTGAGGAAGTGCTCAGAGTGGATGACCTTCATTAGGGTGAACTCTTGGGAACAATGCCCATGGTAAGGGAGGGAGAGAAAACAGAATCAGATAGAGGTGTAGCTGGGCTGCAATGCAGTGGCATGAAGTCCTCCTCTGACTCATGGCATGTGTGCTAGCCTTCAGAGTTCCTCAAGTTGAGATGAAAACTGTGGGCTTTCATACATTCAAGCTGATTAAGCATTACATTCAGACTGATGCTGGAAAGAGGCTTGATCTTGGGTGAGCCATCTGTCTCGAGCCAAAGCAACCCTCAAAGAGAGTTGGCAGCACTTTCAAAAGCTGAGAGAATAAGTTCTTCATTCCTGGAAAAGGTTCTGAGCTGTGCATCACAACTATAATATTTATGATGCATGCTCCGTGGCTACAGAAGGGTAAGTGTTTGAAGGGAAAGTTCTTTGTCCCATACATACCGCAATTATGCAATTCAAGGGAAGAATTTGCTTTTTGATAGATGACTACTCTCTCTCTCTCTCTCTCTCTCTCCCTCTTTTCCTTACTCCACTACATCTTGTTCTCTTTTATTCTCTCCTTCATACATACCTAATACATATCTAATATAATAAGTAGCCAGAAGTGGTAGTCTTTAGCTATAGAATAAAATCTTGAGAAGTTCTAAACATACCATACACAGAGTTTTATACTTAATAGGACCTAAGAGGAGCTGCCAAGAGCTGTAAGTAACCTTGGATATCCACTCATCCCAAGGTAGAAAACAATCATGAGAAGGAAAATTATATCATGTAATAACTCAAAACATTATCTCAATGTAGTAATTTTTCTAATTAGCTTGTGAAACAGTTCTATCACAGACACTAGATGTTTGAACTTTGGCAAATTATTTCACATTTCTGAACCTTAATATCCTTTCTATTCATCAGAGCATATAATACTAAATTGGTAGAATCATTGTATAACTATATATATATGTATATATATATATACATATATATATCTCATATATGTATATATATATCTCACAGTGTCTAGTAGCTCATACATAATCTTAAAAATCAGTAAAGTTAATCACCTTGCCTTACATGATATTCTTAATATCTATATATTCTTCAATTTCTAGCACTGCACTGAACAAGATTTTTTAAATAAATGAATGAATGATTAAATAAATAAATAAATAGAAAGATAGATAAATAAAATTCATTCATAGAATGTGTTCATGTGTCTTAATTGCTTAAGTATCATTTTAAATTTGCCCTCATTTTTTTAAAGTGATATTTGCAGGATCTTCTTCTCCACTAAACTAGAAATTTAGAATCTGCATTCCTTATTCCACAAGCACATCCTTGCAATTTCACTTTATACATATAGAGAGATTCTGTCTCCCTTTCATGCTATTACTACTGTCCTAGGTCAGGCTCCACTCCTTACAATTCTGTGTTACTGTAATAGTCTCTAACTGAGTAGTCTCCTCAGCTCTAGGCTACTCTTATTTTCTCTAATCCATCCTCCAAATATTTATTAAATCAGTTTATGCTAATTTGGCCACATCAGTTTTAGGATTAAAGTTCTTCATTGGAATGATATTGCCAGTGAGATGATGTATAAATTCTTTAACATGAGAAGTTGAAGATTTCATTACCTGGCTCCTGTATTTATCATCAGCTAAACCTATGTTACCCCTTTATTCTTCACACTCTAAATTTCAATAATAAAAATCTTCACGTAATGACTTACTTGTGCCATCCTCTGTCTTCATTCTGTTTTCTTCATGTATAGTAAAAATGTAAACAGACATAAACTATATGTGCTTAATATACTGTTGGGAAGGTATAGAAACATGAAAAGGACTTTCTGAAACCATTTATGTTTAATTTTCAGTAAATGTTCTTTATCGAAGCTATTTAAGATATATCCTCTACCTTACTTATATCTGCACAAATAATAGAAGGTAGTCTCTGAGTTTTAATTGTCATACTTTAGTTTCAAATATTTCTCCTTCGTTTCAGGTACAGACTGAAAAAACTATTCATAAATTAATTTATGTGAATTGATTCTAACTATAAAATTTGTAGTAAATTTTAAGTCACTTGTAAATAACTGAGGAAACTGAATCTTTATATTAATCCTAAATATCCCTTTTTATTAAACCTTGAGAGATAGTACTTAGTTTCCAAACTGAAGGCAATTTAGTCCTTTTTGTGCTTAGAATATTGCCCATCACTTTGTATAGGCAGGCTTCCTTAATTGCTTTGTTGCAGAAACAATTCATTTGCTTTTTTAATGAGTTTAATTTTCTTTTAAGTTTTTCTTATAAAAACATGCAGCATAGTAAAATCAAATAAATTATGCACATAGCAGATTCTTTTCTTTTTTTTTTCTATCAATAAAACTAAATCCCTCAAGACTCAGACTCAGCAAGATATATTGTACAGAAAATCATACATTGGTGGAAAATTTAAAAAATAAAAATATCACCTATATTATAAATCTCCTTTCCCTTCTCCTCCTAAATAGTCATTGTAAATAAAGTAATTCCCTAAATTTAAATTATAAAGAGTATGGTCTAAAATACTGCTAAAGATAATTGAGATTATGGTATATTTATGAAGCATTTTCATAGCTAACTTTAGAGGAATTTTAATGTTCTATTTAGGATTTAAATGATTTTTTTTTTAATCACATACATCTTTTGGCTAACCACAAAAATGTTTTGGTCTCATTTATGTCATTTTCATACTGCAGGAGTGATAATTAGGAAAGGAAACATTCGGTATGGGATACATAATAGGCCCAAGATATCAAATTACTTGATTGATCCCATTTAGATGATAGTTACAGCATGAAAATTTAGTTAGGCTCTATGATATGATTAGGCTGTGACTTACACAATATTTTTCTTAATGCTTTCTACTTTAGAAGATTTTAATACCCAAAGGGAAGGGAAAGAATCTCAATGCTCAGACATGGCTGAACTGAACACCAAGAACCTTTCTGGTTGGTTTGTGCTTTTGGCCAAGACATTTGAAGGTATAAAGGGTATATATCTATCTGATACATGCTACACTCAAAAATTCTTGCTGCAGTTGGAAAACTAACACTGATGTTCCAGGTGACCAAGGAGTAGCAATGCTCATTTGGGAAGGTGACATCCTTGAACAACATCCACAGAGGCTGGGTTTTAAGTTGTTCTGCTTTCACGTTGGATGCATGGGTACACCTGCATCTCCAAGTTTTTGCTTTCACTTAAGGGCAAAACAGACTTGTATTTCCTTCGGACTTTAAAGTCTCTGAGTAGCCTGGGAAATGTAAAATCCTGATGGTCTTTCCTACTCCTGCCGAAAAGTTATTATTATTTTTTTTTACGTCTCTGAGTCTTGAATTTCAAATGACATATTCCTTGACCTCCTTCCAAAGTTACATGAGGGCAGAAAATATGCTGGCAAAATGACTTACCAGGGAGCTCTACCTCTGAATCGGTCACTTTTAGTGGAGCTTGCAGCCCACTAATAAATCTTATTACACCAAGGAATTGATTAAAACAAACCAGAAAAATTTAACAAAATGGCTCTCTTTGTGACATTTACTAGTACTATTTTTATGATCCTTATTTAACATAGGTGTTAAGATCGCTTTTGCTTCAGGGCATATGAAATGGCTCTGCCTCAAGCAGTAAGCACTGAAATAGAGTGATCACAACATTCCCCTTCTGCACCAGACTCAACCGCCTTTTACCACTTGTAGAGAATATAAGGGCCAACAATAAACACCATGGATTTCCCTGGGACTGCTTTGTCTCTAAGCAGAGGATCTACCTGAGTGAAAAGAGTCATCACTTGATTAACACTGAAAAATATGAAAACGATCCTGGAAGATTCTGAAAACAATGTTGGTACGTGTTGGTAGGTCAGTTTGGCACTCAGCAATCAGAGTCTACCAAACAAAGGCATTGCACAAACCATGATTATAAGAAAAGCATAATTATAAACCTATTTTTGAAGTAAAGGACACAAGAACTTAAAGAATACCCAGAAGTAATTTGTAACTGAACTGATATATTGGCCAATATTGAACATTTTTTACACTCATATCCCTTAAAAGTCAAAATCTAGATGATATTTGTTAATCCCTATAATAGAATCTACATTCTGTGAATGCAAAATTTTATCTTCTTATGTACTATAGCATGTCATATAATGTTTAAGAATGAAAGTGACATATTTGAAGATGCTTGTTTTCAAATTTCTTTTCCTGATATGGAGCAGATGAATAGTTATTCATTAAATTCATGTGTTCATTTAAACAAGAATTAAAACATGACCACCAGTGAGAAATTTCCTTACTTGTTAAAATGAAAGTTTGATTATCATCTGAAATTTTGTAATTGTATGATGATTCTTCATCTTTATTCACATTATTTTATATAACTTCATTAACAGTCTTTACTTAAAGAATTTTCTTTCTCTTCGTGCCCTGGGTAAATTAAAATATTTATTTCTCAGTGTCTGCAACTTCTTTAATGGGATTTGTTAGCAAAAGTCAGACTCAGGGCATTGGGCTAGGGTGTTATTACTATAAATTCATAATCAAAACCACATCTAAATTTCTTTGACTTTGGATCTGATCTTTTTAAAATTTATTTATTACATAACAACAAAAATAACAAAACTTCATCATAATTGAAACACCACATGACTGAAATCTACCACTGTCTTTGCAAGGGAATGATTCATCAAATTGGTGCATTTCATTCTCATTTCATCTATATTCTCCCTTTTTTAAAGTTAAAATAGTTTCGAATATAGTGATTTTTCTATAGTTAGAATATGAGATGTGGTTCTTTTATCTGCCTCCTTAATTTTCCTCTCAACAGGCTTGTATTTTTGTGCTTCATCTTGAAAGACTCCCTTTCTTAAAATTAATGTTTTGTGTGTGGCTGCTGATTTTACTTTAACAGTTGTTTTGAGTGGGGAAAATACAGAGAATCAAAGACATGCTTTCTTCTCATTTGAAGGGCTTGCCACTAATTACTTTGAAATAAATGTTGCACCCACGCAGATGCGTGTACAACCTTAAGAAGAATATAATGTAATTTTATACATTTGAGGGAAATGTTTGAATTATATTCATTCATTTATTTAACAAATATTTATTGAGGATCTTCCATTTGACGAACATTTTCCAGGATGCTTGGGGTACAAAAATACAATCTTGTAATCAAGTGATTTACAAAGTCTAAAGGCAAAAATATTGCAGGTAAATCAACAGCATAAGGTTGAGTGCTGTAACAGCGGTCTGCTGTGTGTATCATAGAAGCACAGAGGTTGGCAGGAACATCTAAACCAAACTTGGAGTATCTAAATATGAGACTATATCACACGTATGTGCACATGTGCACAAACACAAGCACCACTCACACACAAAAACATCACCTGACCATTACTGTGATATACATTATTTTAATTAAACTAAGTTTCTGAATTATCTCTGAAATAAATCTGCTTGATTACACCCCTACCTCTACTATGTCCATGCTCTATGCCCAAATTTTATCTTCTATCAAATCATTTAAAAATAATAGCACTAATGTAACAATGCTGTTGAAGTACACACAGTACATGCTTAGAATAAGTCCTAGCACATAGTAAGTAACCAGCTGCTATTACTTTTATAATCCTACTTCTTGTGACTAAAAAGCAATGTTATTGACTTGAGAAACAATGAGAACTTGCAGATAAGTATTTTTAAAATATAAAATATTCTCCAAGATAATTACTGTGAACATTTGTACTACTCTTCATTTAGATCATTACCCAGTGTATTTTTGCTTGTGTTTGTCTGTATATGCATGTATTTAAAACATATATGAATTATATCATACATTAACAAATTTTGTTTTCATGTATCAAGGTGTTGTAAACATCATCCCAAATTAATAAATATTAATTTACAGTATTTTACTTAATCACTCAATAGTATTATGTTGAATAGGTATCTACAAATTTATTGAGTCTTCTATTGTAGGAAACTTATGATGATTCCTTATTTTCACTTATACAAAAAAGGCCCTGATGAATACCTTTGTAATTTAACTCTTATGTGGTTAACTAGTGCCTTAGGATTCATTCTTAGAAATTGGAATTACTCTAAATGAAATGTAACTTTATAAACCTGTAGAATATTAAATTTAAGCTGTAAAATGAAACTCAACTGTAAAAAAACATTCTAAATCTGCAACCTAAAGGTAATTGTAGATGATTAATCAGAATTTTTTTAAAGTGCCAATAAATAGCTAAAATGTACAAAGAATTTTCCTACATTTTCCATGCAGCCAACCATCATTCAATTCTACACATATCCATTAACTTCTAGAGAAAAAGCATATAGAAAAGCTCATGGATGTTGTACAGGTTTGTCTCCCTTCCAGTTTAAAAGAAGCATATTTGTGTGAATTGGTGTGATTTTGTTTCATGTATTCTTTGTATAAATTTTAACTTCAGGATTTTTAATGGTTGCAGTGGTGGGGGGAGGTAAATTGCGAAAAGACTTTCCTGAAGTGATGACAGAAGCAAAATTTATTCCTTTGTTAAAAATAGGGACATTTAGAACCACTTCTAGTTCTTTTGTTCTCTGTTGGTTAAGGGAAAAAAAAAAAAAAAGAAAGAAATTAAGCACCATAAATCTCAATGGCCTTTTGAAACTTTATATTGTACATCAAAGTTACAAAACTTTAAAAAGCATAAAAACATATTTTTCTCTTAAGAGTGTTGTATCTTTTAATTTGTATGATAACTACAATATTTGATTTGCACTCATGAATATTTATGTGCTCAGGAAGTGTCTGAAAAACAACAATATTTCAAACCAACTAAATTTAAAATAACACTTTTCTTCATCTGTATGTTTGGCATGAACAATGGGTCAGGCTTTCTCTCCTAAATCTGTGCCGATCCCTGATATCAATACGGTGATCAGCTCTAGTGAAGCTGGGACTGGTGGAATCTCAGATACCTACCACTACTCTCTCTCTCTCAGTTAAGCGCTTATACTGTATTAGGAGTTTCACTGAGTGGATTCAAAGTTGTCTTTTTAAATTTTCACAATGACCCTGTGGTTTCAGTATTTTATCTTCATTTTTTTTTTTTCAGAAGGAAAAAGGGAGGATCAGAGAATTAAGCTAGATTTTGAAACTAAAAATCTCTGAATTTCCATATCAGGTTGCTGCTTATTTTCTTCCTTGACTTAGTCCTAGACAAAATTTTTATGCATTAGATGAAACATTTCCCAGCTGAGCACAATGTAACCACGTGCCTTGGCTGGCTGTGGCATAAAACTTTGCTCTCCTGCCCTGATTCCCTATCTTTTTAAAACTTTTTATACTTTTAAGTTTTCCTTCCATACTGAAATAAATGCAATAATCTTTGCAGCAAACTGATATTAGGTTTTTACAGTATAAGGATTTTTTTCCCACCCTAAATAATTTTTTGTAATTAAAAACTTCCTAGTCAAGTATCCTTCTACAGAGGTAATTTGTATGTCAAAAAGATTCTAAAAAGTGAGATTTCTAAATCAAAAATTAAATATCTTAAAACATATTTTATATTAACATATTATTTTCTAGCAAGGTAGTAGCAACTCATGTTCTCAGAGTGACCTATCAAAGAGACCAACTCTGTACATTATTGCCAAAAATAGATGGTTTTGATCTTTTTGTGTTTTTAACTTCGAAAATGATGGGTAAAATAATATTTCTTAGTTTTTTATTGTACATCCCTGTCCATAATTAGAGTTTTTTATTTAGTTATTGACCACATGCATTTCCTTCTTCTGAATAGCCTAGTTATAATCTTTCACATCGTTTCCTCTTGGTTTTATTTTTGTTTTTTTCTCTATCAATTTATAGAAAGCCAAATACTAAGGACATATTAATTGTCCATTTATCATGTCTATCATTACTACATTTTTCTCAATATACTATTTGTCTTTTTACCTTGGATATATTTGTCACACAGACATTTTAATTATTTGTATCAAGTCAAATCTGTTAGCTTTTTAAAATTTTTTTGGTTTCTAGATTTCTTGTCCTGCTTAAAAGGCTCTCTCTTATCAGTTGACATTCAGATATTCTTCTACATTTTTCTAATATTCTTATTATTTGATATTTTACCCTTTGAATATATATATACTAAATATCTCATTCTGAAGAAAGCTACCTGTAATGATATAATTAAAGCCTGACTTCCTGTTCAAATCCCTGTTCAGAATACACCGCTTTCCTGAGAAGTGTATTCTGAGATCACACTTTTCTGCTATAATGTAATCTCAGTTCTTTTCTTCTATAAGAATGATGAACAAGAGGGTAAGCCATTAAATCAATGTGCACAAATTCAAGCCATATTTTTGGTAGCTATAATGAAATTTATTTAGAATAACTATGATGACAATAAGCATAGCTTCCTTCTATCTCATTGTCTTTGGGAGAACTTTCAAAGATTGCCACCAAACAGACACAAGCTTCATGTGTATATGTATTTGTCACATTACTCCTTAGCAATCCTCCTGTCTCCAAACAAAGAGACAAAACTCAGAATGTTCATTTTCAAGTCTTTACATCCATCCCTATCCATACATTTCAGTTGTGAGGATATGTGTGAATTTCAATTCCTTTTCCTCTCCCTGTCCAAAATGAGTCATTTCCCATAAAACGCTGTGAATTTCCTCATACATGTTTTCTCACTAGTGTCTCTCTCCTAGTCAAGCACACAGGTCTTCTTTATACTTTCGGGTTGTTTTTTTTTTTTTTTCCTGTCTCATGATCCTGAATACTTTGTTACTGACCATTGCTGATCTTACTTGGCTTTTTTTCATCTTTTTAGGCAAAGTCTTGTTGAATATCCTAAATTTTGCAAAATTGCTTTGGTAACCCAGAAGAACAGCGTTATTATATTTCTTCCTGGAAATACAGCAGAAAGATTTATCTTGATCTTTGTTACTCCCTACCAACTATAGCTTCTTCTCTTCCTTCAGAGAAGTAGTGAAACATGAGACAGTTGTCACCAGTCATCTTATAAAAGTATATATAACTCCAAGGTGAAAGAATATAGATCAATCTAACAATGACACATATCTGATCGGACTGCTAGATATATATATCTAAAATAGTTGCTATAAGCAAGAAATGTCAATATCCCCAGAAGATTTAACCGGCAACCCTAGCAACGAATAAATATTCTCAATTTTATGTAGTTTTTGCATAACAAAATAATAGGATAATTTTTCCTCTCTTTGGCACCTCAGATGGAGAAGTAGAGAAAAAAGGCAATAGAGCAAATTAAAAAGAGGCTCGATCCTGAGTTCTATAAAAGATTAAGAGGTTATTAAAAAGAGGGATGTCTGATCTTTTATTTCGAAATATTTATTCTGCTAAGGCATAAACTCCAATAACTGTAAAAAAAAAAGCAACTCCTAGCACTTCTGGTGCACATACTGTATGTCTAGCACAATTATAATATACATAATATTTATATAATTTATTATTATAAATAATCATTATCTATAATAACTATTATTTATAACAATAGTTTTAAAAGGGAGGTGCCATTACCATGTCACTTATGGACAATGAACAGAAAATTTGCTATTTTGTGATGACAGCCTGTGATGACAGGGAGTAATGAGGTACATACGCAAAACCCAGGTCTTTATTTTGGCTTATTACTTTTTCTGATTAATTGCCCTAACCTTTTGTATCTAGGATTTTTGTTGTTGTTTAACTATTTTATAAGTATGTGCCTTACACAGATGTATGTTTACAGTGATAGTTACATGCTATAACAAAAATAATACAGTAAGGAGTATGTCTTTAGATTATACATAGAAACAGTATATTGTCATGTGTATTTTAAATGTTCAATACTGACTCCTGTATAAAAAAGCATATTCCTGACCCAGGAGCTCCAATAAAAGATTTTCAAATACATGGTAAACTCAGCTGAAAATGAGTTTAAAATCTATATTTAATATTTTATTCAAATTCTATATTCATTAGAATGTAAATTTCTTAAGAAATTGGGGTTTTCTAATTAATCAGAATTTTATGGTTTAGGGACAAAGAGAGTTGCTTGATTATTTAGGATAGGTAGATGAGAAAAGCCAATGTAGTTCAGCAGAATTTTAAATCACTAAAAAAAGTTTTAGTTTGTTGTTTCAGAAAAATTTCTATAACTAACATTTACATTTAGTCTTTATTTTCAACAATTCACTTTTAACCATAAAGCCCCAGACAATTATTCCAACCCAGATTTAACCCTACTACTTTAGAAGGTGTGAACTCCAACTTCTTTGTTGCAATTTGCAAAAACAAACTAAAATGAGAACAAAAACCAAACCTTGAAACTAAAAGTTCCTATAAAAGCCCAAGCTTGCTTGAGAGTTTCAGATCAGAAATTATGTGTAATTTACCATTAAATTCCAGCAGCATAGTGCAATGAAAATACTATGTATATTAGCAAGAGAAGGGTTAGTTGTCTTGGTAGGACAAATTATTTAGACAAGATAAATTTCTTTCTTTTTTCTATTTTCTGTCTTAAGAGGTGGTAGAATTTTTAAACTTTCATTGAAGTTATGATTGATGATTAATGTTTCACAATTTACATAGCTAATTTCATTTACCTTTGATGTTTCCATCACATTTTCAAACATTATAATTTTTTTCCTCTCTAATGCCATACTTGTGTCCCTGATAGCACTTAACATAGAGTTTTGCATATAGTAAGTGCTAAAAATTTTTGTTTGAATAGATTATCAGCAGGAAACATATCTTACATATAAATTACATTTTCTCAGAATCCATATATATAAAAAGAAAACCTCTTGTCTGAAAGAGCTTAAAATCTATGGCTCTTTAACACTTGTTCTCCAAATTCAATATAACCTATATTGTTATCTTCATGGAACCATTGAGTGTAAGTGTGTGTGTGTGTGTGTGTGTGTGTGTGTGTGTGTGTGTGTGTGTCTGTCTGTCTGTCTGTCTGTCTGTCTGTGTTTTAATGTATTAACTTCATATGACCTTAATGCTGGTGAATTACATTAAAGAAAACAAGAAAAGCAACCAAGCTTGAAGCAGATATTATAAATTCACATATCTAAGATTTCAAATGTTTAATTAGTTATCCTAGTGTGAGCCCTCCAGGTGTAGCATTGTTTCATTCTTTGGCAATATAAGCTTTCTTCTTTTCCCTTTTTGGCATTAAGATTTTTTATTGAACTATTCGATTCATTTTACTGCAGGAAACATAAGAAAGGATCGAGATAAATCTTTGAATGTCTTCCCCAACATTTTAGCAGAAAAAGGACAAAATTCACATTTAAATTGTTTTTGAAGCAGAAAATCTGCAGGAAAAAGACTACTGTGATGCTTCACTTTAATGCTAATGTATTTGGGATGGTTGTGTGACATTCACTCTATCTGGACACTGCTAGGTTTATGGGCTATGTTTCAGTTTCTTCAACTGAATGTACAGTGGAGTCATAAAATAAATATGTGCATTCGGCTAGTGATGGAAATCTCACATATTTGCAAATGACTGCTAAAATTGAGCCTGAGACGTTGACTCCTATAAGCTTGGTAGCCAATGGGTAGCCATTGGAATATTTTTGCTTGGGAACTTGGTGTGTGAATACCAGCTTCTCTCTCTGGAGAAGAAATAGAACTGCTGGCAACTTCCAGGATGGGATGTTAGTGCCCTTTAAGAAGCTGAAGGAAGACAGTGACATCAAACTCCTTTGCAAACGTAAAATGTTCTTATTTTACTGACACAAATCACAATAAACAATAATAAAAGCTAGAACTGGAAACAGTAGAAAACAAGAGATAAACTAAGCTCTCAGGTGTGGTTTCCCTTATAGATCAGATAAGGCTTGAATTGTGCCTCCTACACACACACACAAATATGAAGTCTTAAGACCAAGTATCCTATCTTAACACCATATGTACCCTTATTTGTAAGCAGGGTCTTCACAGATTTAATTGAGTTAAGATGAGGTCATTATGGTAGGCCTTAATCCAGATTGAAGAAGAAAGAGATAAATTAGGACATAGACACAGAACACTATATAATGACAGAGGCAGAGACTGAAGTGATGCTTTTATAAGTGAAAGAATACAAAGAGTGCTGGGAACAACCAGCAGCTGGGAGAGCGAGGAAGGATGCTCCCCTACAGACTTTGGAGGGAGCATGTCCGTGTCAAAACCTTGATTTCAGTATTCTAGCCTTCAGAATTATGAGAGAAAAAATTTCTATTAATTGATTGGTTGATTTACTGTTTGTTTGTTTATTTGTTTGTTTGTTTATGTGAGTATGCAATCTGATTCTTATTTTATTCTACATATCAGTATGATTTTTAAAAAATTATTATTTTATATTAGTTTCAGGTATATAGTACAATGATTAGACATTTATATAATTTATGGAGTGATTAGTTTACTTTTTTTGTTTTGTTTTATTTTGTTTTTAAGCCACCACCTGTGATAACCGGGAGTAAAGAGGTATTCATTCACGCAAAACTCAGGTCATTGTCTTGGTTTATTACTTTTTTTTCAATTAATTGCCCAACCTTGTATCTAGGATTTTTGTTGTTGTTGTTGAACTACTTTATAGGTATGCTCTTTACACAGATGCATGTTTACATTGAAAGTTATATATTATAACAAAAATAATACGGTAATGAGTATTTTAAGATCATATACAGAAATAATATATTGACATCTGTTAGTATTTTAAATGTTTATTAACAGTGGCTCCTGTATTAAAAAAAAAAAAAGTGTATTCCTGACCCATGAGCCCCAATAAAAGATGTCTGGCCGAACATTGCATTCAATATTATTGTTGGCTCATTCTTAAAACTTAGATTTTTCCCTGTCTTCAATTGTGTTAAACTTTAAACTTTCTATAATTAAAAGTGATCTTTCTTCTTTCTATAACCCAAAGTAAACTCCTGACCTGTAATATTCTTCTGCATTGCTAGAGAAGTAATAGGATTTTTTAAAACTACTTTTCTTTCCTTAGCACTTTCTCACCATTTCTTTGTCTCTTGCTTTTTCCTACTTTGATAATGGAGCCCATCCTCCTTTCTGAAATTCTAAGTCACAAAACTTATTTCACATTCTGCTTAATGATTCTAATGGTAGTCAGATGATTTTCCTATAATTACATAAGTTATATTTGAATGACATTAATTGATTATATTTCTTACATACAAGTATTTACCATGTACCTGCTACATGTCAAATATAACAATAATTCTGGAGATAAAAACATAAATGAAATATAGCCTGTTTCTCTAAGAACTTATAGTGCTATAAGGGAAGTAAATATGCAGATAAATACAGGAACAAAAATTGTATCATCAAGAATAGGGTCAATATTTCTGCTTGAGAGACATTTTGAAAGATATACTGAGGTGGTAATATTTAAAAGTTTTAGCAGAACTTTCCAAGTGTTACTAATTTTTCTGTGGACTCTTCATTGAATCTTCCTGTTACGATAATTTTCTGGGACTTTGCATCTGGATGAGATCATGTGACTACTTCTTATCAATGGGAGTGGAAATGACATGTATCATTTCCAGGAGTGGCCTTTAAAATCTCCTACAAGATCTTTATTCTCTCAATATTTGATGGAGTACAGAGAATCTGGCGAAGGACTCCGAGGTCTTCATTAGAAAACCACAGTGTTGAGATAAAAGGAGCCTGGGTCCCTGAATTACTGTTTGAACAGCAGTCTGCAAGAAGGTATGAAATATATTCTTTTGCATTATGTTTAGCTACTGAGATTTTGGGACTTTTCATTATAACAAGTACTCTATGCTTACTAATACACTGCCCTTATTATACTGTTAATATGTTGGAAATTAAAAAGCTAATGAGCTTTTCAGTGAAGAAGGGCTGAAGGACATTCTAGGCATACACAATACCATGTACCAACTGACAGAGTCACACAAAGTAGTAGAATATTCAGAGAACAGTGACCATCAGTGAACAGTGGTAGGTTATCCTTCAGGAATGCAAAATGGACCTTTAGAGGAATTTCAGGAAATACGACGAAGTTAGATGCATTTTAGAGGATTTTAAATGCTAAAATGGAAATGAAAACCAGGAACAAAGTTTTTTTTAAAGAGAAAAAATGTCAGTGACATGAGCAAGTCTTGCTTCCTCTACTTTCCTTCCTTCCCTCCCTTTACTCTGTTTTTTTCTTTTTTCTTTCATGCAGGGAGATCACTCCTGACACTGTAGTTAATGGTCTTAAAGTGAGAAAGACAGGGTGGCTGGGAAGTTGGTTGGAATACCACTGAAGCAGTTTAGAAAGTGTTACAATTAGGATTTGTATATAGCAAGGAATTTGGTTTTGTCCAATGAGAAGTCTGGCCTTTGTCCCCAGTTCCTGGAAGGCAATCTCTAAATCCTTGGATTTTCTGAGTCACATGAGTATCCCTGTTTTTAATGATAGCCCTCTGGACCACAACTGATAGCTTACTCTAAAGAGAATAATCAAGATGGGGATAGCCACACCCTATAGTTTTAGGGTAGAGACTGGCTATATCAGAAAGCCAAACCATATAATGTAGGGTAAGAGTCTGGGATCTTGCAATAACAGTCAATCTAGATACTGAGTTTAGTTTAATAACCAGGCTTTTTTTTTTTTTTTTTAAGTTCAACATGGGCAATCGACCCATCTATCATGCTTATGTAATAAAGCCTCAGGTAAGCTTCCAGAGTTGGTATTACTCTGTGTTTATTGTCGCACATTGATGCTAGTAGGGTAACATATCCTGGGGACAACAGAACGTTTCCAGACTCTGTTCTGTGTATCTCTTTATTTGGCTAATTTTTTTTTGTATCTGTTTAGTGTAATAATTATAACCATGAGTATAATAGGTTTCAGTCAGTTCTATGAGTCTCTTTATTAAATTATTAAATCTGAGGGTGGTTTTGTGAAACCCTTGCACTTAAAGTTGGTGTCAGAAGTGAAGACAATCTTATATGGACTCTTCCTTCTAACTTTGTAGTTGAATCCTAACTATTTCTAATTGGAGTTAGATGCCTTGGGTAAATGTGGAAATATGGAAGATGACTAACTTCAGGTACCTTCGGTTAGAGATAGAAAATGAATTTGATATTTTGAGTCATCTGTAGTTGTAATGTTAGTGGACACTTTCCCTGTACTCCTCTAAATAATCCTGGTTTCTTTTTACTATCCCTTATTGCTGCCCAGGGAAGTGGCATAGGTAAACTAAATACCTTGGGGGGAGGGGGAGAATAACAGAAAAAAAAAAAACAAGGCCTGTCTCTCAAACAATTGTATCTTCCCTTTTTCTCTTTCAAAACAGAATCCAGAAGCAGTTAAATGTTACTGGGCTGGCAGCAATGGAAGAGGGTGATTAACAGATCTAATGTAGTAGTCTGACTACTTCTGAGATTTAGTATTAGAAAGCCCATTGTTGCTACACATTTAAGCTAGCATTAATGATTAATAAAGTTATAAATTGATTTCTATCTTTTGAGTTTGTCCATTTCTCAATTCACCCAGAATTTAAGCAAGGTAAATGGAATTAAATATTACTCCTCCTTCATGCCATCCAAAATTTCGATAACTAGAAGTAAATACTTGAGGAACAATTTTCTTAATGAAAAAGAATATAGGATAGATTAGCAATATCTGCACAGTTAGATGGCAAGTTTCCACTCACCTCTGTACCAGGTATTATTTGAAACTATTTACTATCATCCACTAAGACAGTGGTAAAGTGTACAAGAATGGTTAATTTGTAACAATATTTTTGAAATTAGAATTAACAAATTTGAAAGCTATCAGGTTTCAGAAAAGAGAAATGGGACTTTATAGCTTGAGAAATTGGGATATGGTAAAATAATAAATTTTCTCATGAATTTGGAAAGATGATGACTTCACTTACAAACATATTAATTTGAGGTTGTGTATATAACATGTATATGGACTGTAACCTAGACTCCTAGAGAATATAGCTGTTGACCAAGACTAAGAAACCTGTATTTTTTTCCCTTAATTTTTAGAAACCTATACTTTCACATTCCTTTTGCATTTAAGCAAAGAGTGATTTTGACATCACGCCTAAATTAGAAGAAACATATAGAGGTTGCTTGTATTTAGATACTAGGCTTTTAAGTAATTTTTTCTACCCACGGTATAGTACATTAGCTCTATTAAAACCTTGTATCATTGCAACAATGTCAGCAAAGTAATGGAATAGGAATTTCCAACACTTGCTCCACACTCAGAAGTACCTTTACAAGAGCTAAGGATTCCAGGCAAGAGATTACAGCATCTGAGTGGAGCATAAACATAAGAAAAGAAGCATTGAAGAGGGAATAAAGGACAGTCTCACATTACCCATGTCATGCCTCCCCAAGTCCATGCAGCCTCATGCTGAGGAAGACACCCTTTCTGTGAGGGAAGGAAAGTAAAATAAGGAACAGATTTTGTTCTCGACCCCAGCACAAAGCCCTCCCCAGTGAACCCCTGCACCAGGCCTGTCCCTGTGGACTCAGGACCCAGGGTGGGGGGCCCATGGACCAAGACATCAAGCCCACCTCAGTGTCAAACCAGCCCCAGCGGACTCAGGCTCAATATCTTCCTCAGCACTAGTTGGCCTCTGTGGACCTAGTCACTGGGCCTGGTTCTTTAGACCTAGTTATAGCATTCACCCCAGTGGTCACTATGCCAGATTGGTACACATGGACCCAGTATCCAGGCCCAACCATATGGACACCTGTCCCAGGCCTGCCACAGCAAACTCAGGTTAAAAGTCTTTCTTTGGATCCAAGCATCAGATCTGGCCCAGTGGATCTGGCCTACAGACCTACTGCCATGGACCCAGGCACCAGATTGTCCTGCGCATGGTCCCAACAAGATGGCTCTCTTAGAACCCCTGGTTGGGTTGAGTGGTGAAGAGTTTTTTCTGCCAAAGACAGTCAATGAAGACTTAAAAGAGGTGCCTACTTCTTCAAATATGCAGACACCAATGCAAAGCCACAAGAATTAAGAATAGTCATGGAAACATGATACCACCAAAGGAACAATGAACTGCCAGACAAAAATTCAAACTAATCATTTTGAAGAAGCATTTTGAAGAAGCTCAGTGAATTACAAGAGAACACAAGTAGGCAACTAAACAAAAATTTTTCCAACCGCAATGGTATGAAATCCAAAATCAATAATGGGAAGAAAATTAGAGATTCATAAATATGTGAAAAATTAAACAACACGATCCTGAACAACTAAAGCCCCAAAGAAGAAATTAAAAGGGAAATCAAAAATATCTTCAGACAAATGGAAATAAAAATGCAATATACCAAAACTTATGGGATGTAGCAAAAGCAGTTCTAAGAGAGAAAAAATAAACATCTATATTAAGAATAAAATATTAAGAAAAAATTTAACTAAGGAGGTGAAATACCTGTACACTGAAATCTAAAAGAAACTGATAAAAGAAATTGAAGACATACATAAAATGAAAGATCTTCCAGATTCATAAACTGAAAAAATAATATTGTTAAAATGTCCATGCTATCCAAAGATATCTACAGATTCGATATGATCCCTATTACAATCCAATGCCATTTTTCACAGAAATAGAAAAAAAAAAAACTGTCCTAAAACTCATATGGAACCACAAAAGACCCTAAATAGCCAAAGCAATCTTGAGCAAAAGTGCAAATCTGAAGGCATCACATTACCTGATTTCAAAATAAACTACAAAGCTAGAATAATCAAAACATCATGGTATTGACTTAAACCAGATAAATGTACCAGTGAAATGAAATATAGAACTCTTGTACACTGTTGGTGGGAATGTAAATTGGCACAGCCACTATGAAAAAGAGTATAGAGGCTCCACAAAAAAATTGAAAATAGAATTACTATATATCTAGCAATTCCACTTTTGGTAGTATATTCAAAGGAAATTAAATCAGCATCTTAAAGAGAATCTGCACGTCTATATTCATTGCAGCATCATTCTCAATAGCTAAGAACTAATTGTCCATCAGCAGATGAATAAAAAAAGATATTGTACACACACACACACACACACACACACCACTCATATACAATTTAATTTTATCAGCCTTAAAATATAAGGAAATCCTGTCATTTGCAAGAACTTCAATGAACCTGGAGGATAATATGCTAAGAGAAGTAAGATAGGCACACAAAGACAAATACTGTATGATCTGATTGATATGTGAAATCTATAAAAGTTGAATTCATAGCAACAGAATATTTATGATGGTTATCCCTGAACAGCATGGTAGAGGAAGTTGAGGGATGTTAGTCAATAGATAAAAATTGCAGTTACATAAATAGAATAAGTTTAGATATCTAATGCACAGTGAGATGACTATGTTAATAATATTGTATTAATACTAAAAATATTCTAAGAAAGTAGATTTCAGGTGCTCTCATTACAAAATTGATGGTAACTATGTAAGAAAATGATAGATTAATAAGCTTGACTATAGTAATCAAACCGTCATGTTACACATGTAAAATATATATAATTTTTATAAATGATATACACAAACTTAGATGTAAATGTTTTTTAAAATACTGTATCTGTATAATTTCAGTGTCAGTTCAGAGAAAGTAAAACAGCATGGCCAAAGACTATTTTTTGTTTATATCCAAGTTTCCTTGAGTAAGATTTAGCAAGGCACGAGGCAACGAATCATGCTGAGAGATAATAAATATAAAACATGAATGATTTGAAAGATAGTAATAAAGGACTCTTAAACTTGATAAAATAAATTTTTCTATTTAAAAATAAGTAGTATTACTCACTTGGGGCAATATGCAACCCAAGACTTTTTTTTCGCTTCTTGATCCTTAATAGACTGAAAGTATTAGAAAATTCAGGGAAAAACTAATCAAGTGTTTGCTGGAAAACTAACTCAGGGAACACATACTATTCACTAAGGCCTCTAATAAACCATTAGTTACTTCAAAGTACTTCGAATTGTGTCATATATATATTTTTTGATCTAGACATAAAACCAGTGTGTACTTTTAATTTTAATATGCTGATTATCGTGACGAAGCCCTGTGCACAGCAAAAGAAGAGTAAAAAAAAAATATCAGGTTTTATAGAATCTATAATTTTATGTTAGAGGATCTCAGGCAGGGGAACAAATAAGACAAAACTTAAGGGGATTGAGATATATAAAAAATGAATGCAATTTATGTTTTATTTACTATAAAGACCCTCTGGTTTTAAGATCCATATCATCAGCAAAAATAACTCCTTTTATACTGGGGTAGGGTTTTTCTGGAGGAAATTGTTGAACAGGCAGTTTGGAACAGAAAGCATGTCCCAAAAAGCTTTGAAATAACAGCTAACATGTAAATATAGTACTTAACTATATGCCTTTCTCTGTCCTAGGTATGCTAAAGAGATACAAATTTAACACTAAAGAAGCCCATATGATTATCTCATTTAATAGAACTGAGTCAAAAAATGTTTTAATAACTCGCTCAAAGTCATGTAGCTAGTGTATTATTCAGGGTTCTCCAAAAAAACAGAACCAATAGGGGGTGTGTGTGTGTGTGTGTGTGTGTGTGTGTGTGTGTGTGTGTGTGCATGTGCAAACATGTTGATTCACACTAATGTAGGAACTGGCAAGTCCAAAATGTTCAAGGCAAGATGAGACACCGGAGAAACAGGGAAGAGTTGATGTTGCAGTCCATAGGCAATCTAAAGGCTGAATTCACTCTTTCTTGGAGGATCTCAGTCTTCTTCTCTTAAGGCCTTCAACTAATTAGATCAAGTCCACCTATACTATGGAGAGTAACTTACTTTAGTCAAGTTTACCAAATTGAGCACTAATTTCATCTAAATAATACCCTTTATAGGTATGGTGCCTTGGCCAATTGACACATAAAATTAATCATTACATCTAAGCAGGAGTTAGAATATAAATCCAAACAGTGCTCACTGAAACTTTTAAAAGTTTCATTTGAGAAGACTAGTGAAAATGGTGACAAAAAAGATAGTTAGCTCAAATAAAAATTTGTGAAGTGTGTCTGAGGTGAATTTTACTCCTTTTCACAATCCATTCTTCTAGAAATCTTTTATTTTTATCTTCTCTTTTTGAGTTAATGCTACCAAAGTGTCAATTTACAACAGATGAAAGCCAACTATTTCAAAATGATTTTGTTTTCATTATATGATAGCATAATTGAATAAGAAGGAACACACAGATTTGGAGTCTTGATTTTTACCTTAGGTTCTCCAAATACTAATGGCATACCTGTATAACCCCAGGCGAGATAGCAATTCTTAGTCTCAGATTTTTTTAAATATGTAAAATAGTGTAATAATAACTACCTCATACAAAAGCTTTTAAAGTTAAGTGAAAAAAGTCAGATAAAGGCTAATTTAGTATGTGTCATTCAAATAAGCACCCAATAAATGCTAGTTGTCTTTCCTTGAAGCATATATAATTTCCAAAATTATTTCTAAACTCAAAAAAAACAATTTCTATTGATGGAGTTTTTAATGACAGCAATTGAAGGAGATACTTCAGAGAAAGATCTGGTTTTTCAGTCATTTCTTACCATTTATTTATGTATTTATTTATCTATTTTTCTACCATTATCTACCTTAAAATCATTTATATGGATGATTTTTTAATTATTATAAATGATTTCATATATGAACATTGTACTGGAAAGGCATATATAGTACATATTATTTTATTTGGCAAGTCAACAAATATAAATTGATTATATACTATGTGCCAGGCACAGTATATGTCCATGTTCAATAGCCTTTAGAATGAGTTTTATACTAATTTACTAAAAAAATAAATATTTTATCTGTATCAGAGAAGTGGAAAATAGTAAAGTTGGTTAGAACCCATGACTATCTGTGCTCAATGGCTTCGCTTTTCCCACCATGTAACTAACTGCTAGTGGCACTAAAATAATCTCCATAAATCCAGCCCTAGAGAAATGACACCAGAACTGAGGGGGTCATAAATGTTGCTGGCCCAGTCAATTCTCACTCAAAATTTTATTATTTTCTCTCTTATTGATGAGCTTCCTTCATTGTTAGTGGTAACATAATGACGCCGCTTATTCGCCAGCATACCGATATTAGATATATTCTGACCACAAATTGAGCTCATTTTAAACAGCAGCACTGCTGTGATAAGAGTAAAAATAATTGTTATTACATGATGCACTAGCCATGAAGATTAATGAAATAAATCTCTCAACTGCCCAGCTTATTAATATTGAAGAACTCATATATGAACAGATGGACCAGATTTGGCAGGTTTTCCCTACAATTTCTTAAAAAAATATATCCTGACAGAATTTGTGCAACCCTGCCATATTCCATTTCAGCCAGACTTGTTTTAGCTAATCAAGCTTTCCAAAAACTTAAAAGTGTTACTCAGAACTTGAAGCAAACAGAATATTTTTATAGTACAAATGCTATGCAAGCCAGTGGTCACGTGGTCTGTGTACATGCTTCAGACTGGCACACCATGCTCCAAGCACAGGCAAGAGCGTGGTTCAATACTAATTGCTCTCAGTTTTGTGGTTTAAGCCAAATCATAATCGTAAATCCAATGGAATAACATTTCCCATTATACTATGTACCATATGTATGATCCTAGTCATTGGTACTTAAAATTTACTACTCTTGGTAACTACTCTTGGTCTACTCAGTAGGTAGGTATAACAAATAATGCAGGTACCAAAGAAGCCTTGGATACATTATAGGGGCTCTTAAACTGTCCTCTCTCACACTCTAAGAATAATTATTTTTTATTGAGTGTAAGCGCAATATGCCACATGTTTGGCAAAGCAATTTTAATATATTATCCCATTTAATCCCCAGAACAACACTGAAATATTGGTATTTCTATCCCTATGTTACAGATTAGGATGCCAAAGCTTAAGAAGACTAAGTAACTCACCAATACTAAATAATGCTGGGTAGAGGCAGGATTTGGGTTCGTTTTATGCAACTCAAAGTCCAAACTCTTATCCACTAAGCCATATTGTCTTTATAAGAACTAGGGAAAATTAAAGGTAGAAATAGATAAAAAAAACTAATGTTTATAATGTCTGATTCCATCTACTAGTATCTGTGGTAGATACTTTACAGATATCCTGTTATAATGTACAACCATATAAGTAAGCAGCATTATCTTTATTACACAGTCCTGAAAATTAAATTTCAGATAAACTAAGTAATATATCTTAGAGAATGCAGTTAATAGAGGATGAGAACAGGATCCAAACCATGTCAGTTATCTTCTTAACACTGGAGTCTCTTTATGGAGCAATTAGTTATCCAAAACGAAGCCAAAAACTGGAGATAGGTACTTTCGACATCACCCTCTGCTCTACTACTCACAACTAAATAAAACCTAAATGCTGCCAATTTTACCTTCTAAATAAGTACAGGCCACTTTCTCTTCTCCAAATCTTCATTCACTATTCTATTTTAAGATCTCCTTATCTTTGACCATAAAAGTTCTATTTGTCAACAGTATGGCTGATATTTATTGAACTTATTTTTCATAAATTCTGTCAAACCATTACAGACCCACACTTTTCAAAACAAACACACAAGCAAGCAAATACCTCATTCTTTGAGGTTATGACAACTTTTGAAACCATACTCCCCCTTTCTAGGTTGCCAACTTCTTCTGACCTTACAGTTGCTTTCATGATGTATTGTTTGGACACATGACCTCAGTATCTTTCTATCACAATAACCAAACGATCTTGGGTAACTTCTACATTCATAACAAAGTTTATCTATTGCTCTAGCCTCTCAGTTGATCTACTGCACATTTAAACTTAAATATCATGGTCCAAAGTTCCATATTAACTATTGTTGTTTTTGAGAAAAAAAAAAAAAAAACTTCTGGAAGGGAAGTCAGTTGGGCATCATGGGGCTTATAAGGTTTGTTCTGGGCTTTCCTTAAAGTGTAGTCAGGATACGAGTATAGAGAACCTGGAAAGTTGGAATGATTCTCTCCTATTAAGTACCCTTTTAAAAGCACTAACACAATTTTTTTTTCTTAAGTCAAAATATAAAATGAACAGCGAATTTGGGCAGTTGCAGAACACAAGATCTGAGATTACATTAATCAATTAATATATCAGTTCATTATGAATTACTACTGATACATAACTGATATCAATAATTATGATTATGTATTAATAGCAATTGTGTATTAATAGTAGTTAATTTATAATATAATTTTTGATATGTCTGTCTTTTCTTTTAGTCATTCAACTATATGAGGATAAGCACTCTTTACCACTGGAGAGAGATGGTCATAGAAGGTAATCCATAGATATTTCTTGGATGAATGAATGAGTGATTAGGTAAACAAAGCTGGCCACTTTTTCTTCTCTTGACTATTGGGAAGTTGATTTAACATTAAAAAAAAACTATGGGGACCTTGGAAAGGAAGGTGGGATTTAAATCACGGGGATTTAAAAGCAATTAACAGAAATCTCAATTAATAAAACTATTTCAGAGCTTCGAATATCTTTTTAAGGATAGTATTTTTTTTGTTTTCATAACAACGATGAGTTCATGGAGATTGATCCTATTCCTTGAACATAAAAAAGAAAAAGAAGACAAATGAAAAAAAAAAAGTTTATCATCAAGAAGTTAAGAACTCCACAGAGAATTATAGTTACATAAAATAGATGACAAAAATTACTTATATATCTCTCCTAAATGAATTCTCCATTTCCCACAATGCCACTAGAGTATCAAGTGACTGCAAAAGATGGGGTGTTGTAAATTACTCATTGGTCATTTCCATTGACTAACTTCAGATTCAGGAGTAGAAATGTTCTAGTTGCTTTGGATACATGAAAAGAAAAAATTGCCATACATTTGGCTGAGATTCACTTGGAAAATCTACAACAATAATAAGCATGACGGACTTGTTTGCAACCCTTACTAGGGATGAGTTTGGTGCCTAAATCTCAAAAAGCATTCAACACTTTGCCTGGGTTACTAGGTGTATACCTTGTAAAGGACAACACAGGGACCCACTAAAACTGGTAATTAGATATGGCATCTGAGAAGGTAATCATCTGCAGGGGGCTATTCTAAGTATGATCCATCCGTGTGCCACAGGAGTCCAGGTTACCCCTTCACTCCTATAATTAGGTAGAAAATTTAAAAGATCACATTACTTTAACTTTATACAAATCAATGCCATATGGTTAAAATATATAACTTTTTTATTAGAATTATTTTATATTTTCAAATATTCTTTGAAAATATTTCATTTTATACATGTGTGTGTTATATGTATGTATGTATGTATGTGTGTGTGTATATATATACACATATATATGTGTATATATGTATACATATAAATAGATATATGTATACATATACATTTATATGTATACATATATATACATGTATACATATATACATATATCTATTTATATGTATACATATATATGTATACATAGTATATATACGTATATATTTATGTGTGTATATATATGTATACTATGTATACATATGTATATATACTATGTATACATATATATGTATACATATAAATATATACGTGTATATATATACTATATATACATAGTATACATATATATACACATATATATTTATATGTATACATATATATACATATGTATGCATAGCATACATATATATATACACATATATATATTTAACCAATCAAAATTTTTTGACATTAGGTTGGATATTCTATTTTATTTTTTACTATATAAACGATTCTGAGAATCTTTTTATATAAAAGGTTTAACAAAATTCTGATTATTTATTTAAAATCCTTAGAGTCTCAAAGAGTATGTTGTAAACAAAATTTCCACAGGACTTTTCTGAGGAATGGAAGGGAGTTTTATTCTAAAATGATTTGCAAATCAGAGAACACTGTCTTTGGCATGAACCTAAGACATGTCCTGAGGTGGAAACAATAAAGAAACAGATTTAAAAGTGAGAGTTGCAAGGAGCTGATGATCAAAGGAATGGGTTGCTAGGGAAATGAGTTTATAAATTTATACCATCCATTTTCTGATTGTTTAGGACAACTTGACATTCAAGTGTGAAGCTGATTTGGGTCAGTAAGTGGGGTTGCGAGATATGGAGAATGGGTAGTTTTGTTTGACTCATGCTCAGCAGATGAGGTCACAGGATATGGCCAACAGTTAGAGTCATAGGACATGAATAGCAGAGAAGTCACAAAGCATGGGTTAATGCTTCAGTTTTCCTTGGAATCCTCAAAATAAACTAGTAAAACAAATTCTGTGGCGAAATGAAGAATGCAGGGAATACAATGTGTTAGGGGAGAGCCAGAGTTCAAACTGCAAAATGTCCTAGCCACTGAAGCAAGGTCAGAAACCAAATCACAGAAAGGTCCAGATATTTGGTCACAGAATCATGACATCAGAATCCTCATTGTACATGTAAGTCTACTGATGTGTGTTGCCAAATTGCTTTTAGAGAGGATATACTTAAACTGTGGAATGGAAAAATGTGCTTTAAACTACATGAATACCTTCATTGGGCACTACCTTTCTAAAAAACAAATGGTTTTTGCCTGATTAAAAAAAAAATAAGTTTTCATTCTATTTTAATGTACAATTTAAACTGCTTAGATTTATATTGTGCCATAATTATTAGTAATTTTTATATAATCTTTTATAAATGACTTAACCTTGCCCACTTTTTAATCAAGTTGGTTTTTTTGTCATTGTTGTGTATGTGTCTGTTATTGATTTTTAAGATCTTATCTATTAAAAAATACAACTATATGATTAGTTTGTTACAAACATAATCGTAGCTTATCATTGTAAGATATACTTCAAAATACTGAATTTCAACTAGATAAATATAATGACAAATTCTTAAAGAATGATGCAAACAGTGAATATTTATCATTATTTGGTTAACTAATGCACTGTGGATAGCTCATCCATAAGGTTGAAATACCACATATTTCCTTGTTTTGGGCATAGGAATCACTTATAGTAGTCATAAACAGTGATCAAATTAGTTAAATGATTACTAGTCTCCATTACAGAAGCTTCCAAAATCCTATTTCAAAAGTAGCCACATAACTAACGAAAAAAGTATTTAGGTCTCAATGACTGATTTGGAATTAAATTTTATGAGATGGTTAAAAAACAACAAAAGTGAAGTAGATATTAGATAGTACATGGTACATTTGCTCTGTAAGAGGCAATATAAATGAATCACTTCTAGGACTAGATTGTACATTTTCTCAAACAAAACTCTCTACCTTAAATGACTTCATTTTCATTACATTATTCTTTCTTTAAAATTCTCTGCATGCTTATCTAAGAAAAAATCTTTAATTAAAAAAATTATGCTTATGAACCTGTGTAAAAATAAAAAATACAAAATATAAAAATAATTAGATAAATAATACATAACATACATATATGTTATATGTATATATATGTTATATATATGAATATATATATATGTGTGTGTGTATATATATATATATATGTGTGTGTGTGTGTGTGTGTGTGTGTGTGTGTGTGTGTATATATATATATATAAGCTTAGAATTATACTATTGCAATATTTTATTCTTTGCTCCTATCCCTACTTTCTGACTAATAAGTTGGAGACTTTAGTGCTAACCTTATATGTCCTTCTTACTTTATTCTCCCTACTAGCTATCAAATCCTGTTGTCTCTATCTCCTTAAACATTCCCCAAACTTTATTTAGTTCTTCTCAAGCTTCTTGTTGACAAACTGAGTCATCCAGACCACTTTTTCTGCCTAGGTTTCTTCTACAACTTCCAAACTTGATTCCCTCCTTCTGGTTTGAGCGTTCTCAAGTAGATAGAGTACCTACATTTCAATAAGCATCGTCTTCTCAAACAGTTCTGATCAGGCTGACTTTTTTTTTGTAAAACATCATTGTAGTCTTCCCTAACCTTAGGATAAAATCGAAACGTTGTGAAGTGATTATAAGACCATTGAGTTCTTACCCAGCTTTCTCCAGCATAATTTTGCCCAATGTGTTTTCTTGTACCTTATATCCCAAACATAAGGGGATCTTTTGTTTCTTCAAACGGTCATTGTTTTCCTTATCTGGGTTCTTCCAAAACTTTAAAAATTAAATTAAATTAAATTAAATTAAATTAAATTAAATTAAATTAAATATTGAATTAAATTAAATTAAAGATCCTGAGAAAATAATGTGAACATAAATCATTTATTTGGGAGGTGATGAGCCACTTCCAGTTATGAGCTCCTGACCTGGGGCCTCTGGACAACTGTGTAGTACAAACTCTAACTATTCTCACCTGAATGGAAAGGAGCTAGAGATTTTATTCATAACTTCTGTCTTCATTTTGTGAGCTGCTCACAGGGCTCCCTGGAAAATCTGGTTTCTCCTGAGTGTGGCCCAAATCAGAGCCAACTTAGACATTAAGCAGTGCCTGCAGACCATGATACTTTTACAGGCTTCCAAAGTAAGTTTTAAGTTCTTTTAAACTCATAATAAAAAGTGAATATAACACAGTATGAATTACACTTTTTTTCTACCAACACAGTCATAAAATATACTTTTTAATCTTCTTCTGTAGAGAAAGGGGCCTATGAAGACCAAATTAGCCTAGGGTCTACAGAAGTCACAACGTGGCCCTAGGCTAAATATGCTTCTGCGGCCAAAAGGCCTTCAGGCAGAAAAGCATGGATGCAAAAGTAGGACGTTACAGCATCTGCTGCAGAGTATTTGCAAGTGTTAAAATATTTGTTCTTTGTGAAACACTCTGTGTCATTTGCTACACACCCTGCCTCTGCAACAGTTTCCTGCTATAAACACGTACACTCTCACAAATGCTCTGATAAATTCTATTAATTCCCCCATTACACACGAAAAGTCACCACATCTCGGAAGCATTCTCTGATTCCTATGCCTGGATTAGATGCAGTTTTTATGTACTTTGAGATCTCCTTATGTTTCCTCTATCACCATGCTTTTGACATGGGTATTTCATCTTTACTTGCCTTCTTCCCCTGTACTAGATGATATATCCTATGAGGGTCGGATCCATTTTTGTACATACTTGCACCATGCAAGCACAGTGACTAGTACATTGTAGGTAGTCAATGACTATCAGATAAGTTAAACTGACTAGTAGTAATAAACTTATTCTTAAATTGTTGAGTTTGACGTCAGGCTTGTTTAAGGAGAGTGTACTGGATTGTGCTATATCAAGTTGGCTGAGGCTGGGCATTGTTCCAGAATCATTCTCTCTTGACACTTCTGGGTTAGAGTTAGCCAAAAGAGGAAAGTGCATGATATTTGGCAGAAGGGAAGCAGAAATTATTATTCTCGAAAGGTTGTCACAATCAGCGAAAGTAACAGACAGACAGAAATGCCCGTTATTCCTCATTTTCCTCTGTTTTATATTCAGCTTATCTTCCTGACTTCTGACCATGTTACCAACAGCGGATTCAAGTCTTCCACCGAGGGCTTAGCTGTAAATCTGCAACAATGATGGCTACACATAAGTAATAGCTTCTCTGGAGATGTCAGTTTCAATAGAATTTTGTGGGTGATCTCTCTTCATAGTACCTCTCTGGTATCCAAAGCTAGTTGGCTTTTTATTTTTTTATTTTATTTTTTATTTTTCTGTAAGCATCAATTTGCATTAGCCATACTGGTTATTGGCTATTTCTCTGATTCTCCTGCTCCCAGTTTCCAGATCTCCATTGCTCCATTTTTTCCATGTTTGTTATGTCGAATTCCTTTAATAAATCCATTGTTCCCATAAAATGTATAATGGATTTGTTTTTACCACCAGAACTCTGATAGAGGCAGTACAGTATTTAATTGCATGGATGTACCATAAGATATTAAACTACACCCATATTATTATATATTCAGTTGGTTCTCACCTTTTTTACTTAACATTGTAATAAAGACTCTTATTTATAAATATTTAACATCTCTGCATATTTTTCAGTGTTGATTTTAAGGGTGGTAAGACCCTTACTCATCATGTGTTTATCTTTTGGTGAACATTCTTGAAAAGGAATTGGAAGAATTGTTTGTTTTATTTTTAACAAACATCTGTGTAATCCAATGTCATTGTGAACATTTTCTATCAGCTTTGGCCATAGCACAGTAGCAAGAGAACTAAATAATAAGTGCCAGGCATTCCCTCAATCCAAAGTGAGATACTAGAGCACTATTGTTGGATCTACTAAGAATGTCATAAAAAACGATTTTATCATGGACATGGACAATGGACTAGTGGTTACCAGAGGGGAGGGGGGAGGGGGAAGGAGTAGGCAAATGGGGACAGGGGGAGGGGGAGAGAAAGAAAATAAAAGAAAAAAATATATAAATCATTTCTTCAACTAAAAATACTAAATTAATTTTTAAAAGATTTTATGACACTTAATTTTGTACTAGAAATATAAAAAAAAGTTGAGATTGAAGAGTGCTGACCTAAACAGTTTTTTTAGATAATTTTTTCTCTCAGCCTCCTTGGTGCAATGAAGAATGTGAGGGGTTTCAAGGTATTATTTAGGGAGTCTTTCATCCACTTCTAGTCTAGAGAAAGGAACTTTCAGAGGGCCACATAAAAAAAATTTTATATTTACTACCTGCAGTCTTTTAGAGGAAAAGGTGATGGGGCAGAAAAACTAAAATTAATAATAATTAGCCATATACAGAAGACTAGGATAACAACCTGGGGCTGGTACTATTACTCGTAGCAGAGGGAGGAAAAATGGCTACATTAGAAAGAAGATGTGCATGGAAGACATAAGTAAGACTCATGAACCAGATGTGAGTGGCTTTGAAGGGCGCCAACCAGGAATCGTCTTTAAAGAAACACTATGAAAGAAAGCCATTTAGAGGTATGATAGGGCGCCAACAGAAAGGGTCGTGTTAGATAGTATGCAAGGCACTGAGGCTGGAATAAAAAGTGAGCCAGAGAAAATCTAGCTTCGCAGAAATTTCAGTTGGATGTTCTCAATGAGAAAATCTCTGAGAAACACACACAAGAATTTATTAAAGAAAAAGTCACCTTTCAAATCCACTATTTGCAGTATGTACCAATGTCATATCATATATGTACTAGTAAAATAAGACCCTTTAGACTCTTGTATAATCTCCTCTATCCTATTCACAGCTATAAAACTAGAGGATTGGAAGCCATGGCTAGAGAATGGGACAGAGGTATGTAGAAAAGGTGTATCAACTAAAAAGAGGAAAAAAAAAATTGATTAGGCCCTTTCTCCACCATTACAGGCTTCCTAGATTCAAGCTGTACAAAGCTGGTGGAGGTGAGAAGATACAACTTCAAAAGATGTTCAGAGATTTTTTTTTTAAATTAAACTCTGTTAGCTATTATAACAGCAAAACTGTAACTGTTCATTTGGCTAAAGTGCTCAAAATAAATTTAAATGGATAAGAATGACCAAAAATTTATAGCTGACTTAAATTCCACCCAAAATGCAAAGAAAAATCAATCCACAGATTTAGATTTAAAAAGAAAAATACTTCCTATTTGAGCCCTTTAGAATCCTCTACTTTCAACATAATGGTTACAGTTGATTTTAGTTAAAAAGAAAAAAAAAAACATAAAGCCTGATGATTAGCTCTACATATACAAAAAGATCACATTGTTCTTTAAGCTATTAAAAAAATAATAGAATTCACCAAAAGAAAAAACAAAAAGCACAGTACCATATGTATCATATGACAAAATTATACTTAAAGTAATTGCTTTATTTTGCTTTTAAATATACAATAATACCCCTTTAAATACATGAATATTTTCCCTAAAGGATATCTATGATAATTAGGCCATGAAATTTCTCAGCTAAGAAATTAATCTCTACTCTCACCTATATACTAAATGAATAATAAAGAATGTGAGCTTTGTTATGACAGCATAATATAAATATTCAGTGATGTTGTGTAGTTCAGATTAAAAATAACATAATCAATATTTTTGTTGTACACTGACAAAGAGAAATTTTGCTTCTGTTTAGAAAAAAATATATATTTAATGACCATCAACATAACGTGCCAAAAGCCATGCATTTCAAAATGAAATACTTATCTGTTCCTTGACAAAGAAAATGGCTATTTCCTATAAGGACATACACTGTACGTGGAGGGCATCATAAATTTTTACAAAAACCCTATTTATAAATAGAAAATACTGTTGGACACATAAAGAAGTACAAAGAGTACAAAGAGTATTGGTTGTAGAACTATTGGACTGAAATGTTAATTTACTTACATATCAGCTGTTGGTCTTGAGGGACAAGTCATTTAATCTTTTTCTATATAGCACCTTATCAGAAAAACAAAATCAAAAGTGGTTAAAACATACTTAGAGATTGCTTTAGAATAATAATAAAAAAAATTACTTGACATCTTATTCCTCTTTACTCCCACTGAAGTACTATTATTTTCTATATTTTACTGATTTTAAAAATAGGTTTTATATAGGTTTAGTGATTTTTCTAAAGCCACATAGAGAGTTAGAGTTACAGTCAGGTATTCAAAACTTCCGATTATTTATCTTTGCATAACAACATCACCTCCCTACCTCTATTGCAGAATTCAACAGTTTACAAGAACAACTGTTTTGTTATCTCTAGTTAGTGTGCTGACTGTATTGGCTGTCATCAGCTGTTCCACACGGTGTCAGTATTTCAATCATCTGGAGCATGTTTAGGCTGAAATATTCAAGATGGCTCTCCTATATTGCAGAGCTGATGTTGTCTATTGAGTGGACATTCAGCTTGGGCTGTAAAATAGAATGTCTGCATTTTGCTTCTGAACATTGCTTAGGCTTCTGGTAATGTGGTTGATTTCCAAGAGGAAATTTTGCAAAAGCAAGAGTTCCCAAAGACCAAGAAGGAAACTACAAGGCTTTTTATGATCCAGCTTTGGAAGTCAAGCAATGTCACTTCCACTATATTTTATGGTTACAGAGGACTATCCTAGACGTAGTGTGGAGGGGAACACAAGGGCACAAATCCTTGGAGCTCGAGGTAACACAGGTGGAGGGCAAGCTGGGAGACTACCTTCCA
This sequence comes from Eonycteris spelaea, assembly GCA_003508835.1. Taxonomy (NCBI): domain Eukaryota; kingdom Metazoa; phylum Chordata; class Mammalia; order Chiroptera; family Pteropodidae; genus Eonycteris; species Eonycteris spelaea. The sequence continues at coordinate 18,630,420 of PUFA01000016.1, forward strand.
CATTGGCTATAAAGCTGCTACATCAGATTAATTTGGGGTCATAGTGTCTGCTCCAATTATTTCAAACTGTAGTTAGCGAATATCAAATAGAAAAACAATGTCTCACTAGAGCAGAATTATTTGTGTTTATCTACTATAATCCTAGAGCACTCTGACATATAACATGTTCATAGGAATCTAAAGTAAATTATGTGTTTGCATGCCTTTCTATTCCCCTAATTGAAAATTTCTTATATCTAAAATAGAGGGTAAGAACATAAATTTCAAAATTACTTTTACCTATGTTAAAATCCTTTCTCCTCCAATTACTAGCTGTTTAACTTTGACACAGTAATGAATAATGTTACAGAAATTCAATATACTTGTTAGTAAAATAAAGTAATACTAAATGCTTATAAATTATCTACTTCTCTGTTGGTTGTAAGGATTAAGTAATAGTGCTTTGAGAATTATTACTATGATGGCTAATAGGTAGTATGTTGTTAAATATGTGGTAGCTACTTCTATTATATCCAGAAAACAATTAAATGTAACAAATATAATTTTTACACTATAAACTTAGGGAGCTGAAAGAGAAACTATTTTCTCTGTATGTAATGGAATGTAATTTCTATTTTAAGGCTCTATTCTACAAGGGGTGGTTTTATCCCAGTTGATGCAAGGAAATTTCAATAAATTTATGCTCTGCCCATCTTTCCCTAAGGCAAAGTATAAGAGTGTGGTATGAACAAGGGAATCTCAGATAACTTTGATAATATTGGAGAACAGAGAAATCTATGCTATATATTTCCAACTAGATTGGACAAAATGGAAGATGCCCGATATTTTTGGCTCCCTAGTCATGTTGCATCTGGACCAAAGATCCTTAAGTTTTACCACTTACCTAATGATGTCAGATTTATTTGGAAACACCACGTATTTCCCATGTGCTAGAGAGGAGTAAGGAAGTAGCTGAGAGAATAAACTGGACTAGGTGTGGCCCTGTGATTAGCTTGAGGGGTTGTAACAATTATGAAACCAAAGGAGGGTATTTTAGAATATGACAACATAATTATGACACTGGAGGCTAGAGAGCCCTCTTCTACCCATCCTTCACTGACTCCTTGAGCTCCCCAGAACCAAAAATATAGTCATAGTAAGGTAAGATACTAAATTGATGAAGATTACAATTCTTCTCCTCATTGGAATAAGACTTCAAAAAAACAATTTTAATTTTGGAGAGAATAACATTTTTTTTTCTGCCTGAATTTCTTGCTTAGACTTTATCAGTTGTATATGCAACCAAAAATAATGAAATTACAAAAATTTTCCCACATTCTTTAACAGAGAAAGTCATAGTTCTGATATCAGATATAGAAACCTTATCACAGCCTACCGTAAACTCATTTTAAGAGTCACTCTCATTGTTAGATAAAATAGCTTATGGATATAGTTGACAATGTACTAAATTAAACACGATCGATAACTTTCATGTGTGATTTTATCAGAATACATGTTGTTTCAAAATGTAGTTGTTTTGTTTTGTTTTGTGATAGACTGATTGAATTAGCAAAAATAGAAAAGAATGATAGAGTGTCAGTCAGCATAAGTAGACAATATTCATGCACAAGATATCAAAACTTCTTAGAGTCTACAGAGATCTCCCTGGCAGTTGCTCAAAAGGCCATTTCCAAATATGAAGGACAGCAAAATTCACTCTTAATGAGTTTTCATTTCTCCTGCTATGGCATGGGACTTAAAATCTCAACACAATTGAGCCACTGTGACTTAATATATCATTTTCTCTTGTTTTCCACGTAGCATAGTGTTGCATTTATATAGTGCCATGTCAAACTTTATAAATCAACCTCTGAGACAGAGGATAAACAGTCACATTAAAAAAAAAACAAAACATGTAGACAAATGCTTGAGCTCACAAGTCACAGCTCACTGAGCAGCCTTTCCAAAAGCATCTACCTCAGCGCTTGTCAGCAACTTGCCCAGAACATGCTGCTTTTTGCATCTCTCCTTTCACCAAACTCACCCAGGCTGATGACATGCGATCAAAGCTTCAGAAACAAATCAATGAATGCCTCACTTTCTAAGGTCTTTGTTCTTGTCTGGTGATTAGTGACAATGGATCTAGCACCTTAAGAATAGTGTGGCATGGCCAAACCACATGTGATTTTTTGTTTCATTGCTCACCAAACAAGATCTAGCATGATATTTCTAAGTCACTATAAAGAGCATTTTGTTGGAATATTGTGAAAAACTGCACACTTTCAGTCATTTCATAATTATTTCTCAGGAAATGGCAGAGGAAAATGTTGACCTGCTCCTGCAAATATAAAATCACCATGTAAACTTCTGACTTGATGTGGAAACAATACTGTTACTAACAAACCTGGCGCCCAGTGGGAGAAAACGTGCCGCACAGATGGATTCATACGGATCTTATGCCACTGAGATAAAATAAAGCCCTCTTTGATTAAAATTTCAGGATTCACAAAAGGAACCCCTTTCTCATATTTGCCATCACCCTCTTTATGTTCCTTAATGATCAATGGATACTCTGTACCTTAGAACTAGTTTCTGAGAAGTCAGATGTAATTCTTATCTTTGCTCTTCTGTAGGTGAGGTCTTTTTTTCCCCCCTCCTTTTTTATTCAGTTTTTCTTTATCTTTGATTTTTTTTTTAATAGTTTGAATATGATGTGCCGAGGCATAGTTTTGGGGGATTGTTTACCCAGCTTGGTATTCTCTGAACTTCCTGGATCAGTGGCTTGGTGCCTGACATTAATTTGGAAAAATTCTCAGTCATTATTGTTTCAAATTTTTTTTTCTGTTCTTTCCCCTCTTTCCTCTTTTTCTGGCATTCCTATTAGACATGTTATGCCTTTTGTAGTTGTCCCATGGTCCTTGAATATTCTATCATTTTTTTTTTTATGTTTGCTTTCAGTTTTGGAGAATTCTATTGAGATATTTAACCTGGCAGTTCCTAAAAATTTTAACATATGTATAAACTGTGTAGTGAGTATATACAATTCATCCTAAATTATAGATTCAAAACTTTTTTAAACAATAAAAGTCTCAAGTAGATGGCTTGTAGGTGAAATTCACAGTCAAAATTTAGGGTTTTTTTTTTTTTCCTTTTTAATAAGAAGACCAGGTAAGCTATAATCTGAACCTAATGGTACTGTAGCCAGGCTCCATAATTTCTGACTAAGGGTGTCATATTATACAAGTACACTGTATATCACCCAGCACTTTCAAATAAAACCCACTTTAGCTACTAAGACAGTAATGAAAATTTGATAGTTATAATGAATTCTTGAATCCTGAGTGAGTTACTGAATGGACACAGGCTTTTCAATTAAATCTTTTTGCAAGATGGTGCAGAGAGAGCATTCACTCACTAAGTATGAATTATATTTTTAGCACCTACAAATGATTTTTCTATTTCAGTGTCAGAAGGATATGTTTTAAAGCCAATATTATCAAAGCTTTTGCCTTTTTGTTTCATTGCAATGTAAAATACAACTTTAATAAAAGTATCTAAAATAAGTCTTTAATATAAAAAAGCAATTAATACAAAATAATATCATAACAAGTCTGTGATTAAAAAGGTTGTATTCGAATAATGACTACAATAAAGTTTCTAAAGAGAACTGGTTTGTCCTTTCTCTTACTGACCACTGTTTCTTGTGATTACTAGGAATGATTTCCTTGGTTTTAATGATAACCCTTTACTTTAAGAAGTGAGGATTTCCCAGGGAAAATAACCATGTGACATGGGTACATATCTGGATTAAGGTACAATTTTAAAAATCATCACCTAAACTAAAATTTCTTTTCAGGTTCTTTGTTATTTGCCATCCTGATCTAGAAACAATTCACAATTTTAATTTTTCATCTATTTGTCCATTAATTTATTCAACAAATATTTATTAAATACATAGTGTCTGCCAAACCCTATAATGGCGTAAATCAAATACATGTGGCAATAGCCTTGTGAAGCTTAAAATATAGTGATAAATTCATATATGTATGAAGTAATTAAAATTTTGATGAGTAATGTGAAATATATCCACAGAATATCATAGGAGAATATACCAGGATATAGGACTCAAAGGAGACAAGAAAGAAATAATGTTTTCCTGGAAAAACACAGTAGTAGCAATAAGGTTAGAAAGAAGTAGACATATGGGAGATTTGAGATATAATTAGGAAATAAAATTGTTAAAACTTGAATGGGTATTTTAGAATGGATGCAGAGTAGAGAGAGAGAAAATATGGATTAAGATTTTTGTCACTAGGGAATCACAGGCTGAGGAACAAATGTGATGGCAAATGGTATAAGTCCACATCTATATCTGTTGTATCTGAGATACTTGAGGTGTCTCAGATGGATATTCAGAACTGAGATAACTGGAAGATATTTGTATATTCAAGCATAAAGTATAAGACAGATTCTGGACTGCAGATAGAATTTTGGAGTCACCGCTATGGAATTAATACCATGAGATTGGATAGTTTCACTTACGGAGAGTGTATAGAACAAGATATTCTCAGAAAAAAAAAAAAAAGGCAAAATCTTGAGTCCACAAATTTCAAGCAGAGAAAGAGGAGGCTTCACAGGAGGTATGAAACTGCACTAAGAAATACGGGACTCCTGAAAATCCAGCAAAAAGTGTGTTCTAGGAAGAGGAGATCAGTCACTCTCATCAAAAGCCAAACAATAGGAAAATAGGATAAGGAGTGCCTTGTAGCCATTAGACATGGCAACGAAAAATACTGCTGACATGGAGGAAAGTTGTTTAAGCGATAAAGGCAGAAGTAAGATTGCTCTAGATCACAGAGCTGGAAATAGCAGCCAGATTGATCTTCAAAGGATACACATTATATTAATCATTCTCTTGCTTTAAAAATGTGGTAGCTTTCCATTATACATGAAATAAAATATTATCTCTTTATCATGGCCTCTCCAAACTCATCCCAAACCACTGCCTTGTACTTGAAATGATTCTCACTAATCTCTTTACATCCCTATAAAACAAAAAAAAAACTTTTTACTATGTTAATATCTTTGAAATTTCTTTTCCTTTCCTTGAAAGAAAAGGTTTCCACACTATTATTTCAGAGTTTATCTTATTGATTTTAAAACAGCTCTTTATATCTAATATATCTTTATTATTATATGAATATAGTACATACTACCAGTATATATTTTTAGTATCTACATTATATTTGCAAAATGCAAACACTAAAACCTTTCAGCCACCTATGGAAAAATAAGAAAAAAACATATCCTGCCAATTTGCAAAAACTCATTTGCTCAGGGCAAAATATTGTCTTTTAAATACATAAGTGAGACAATAAAAAGTCAACTTACAAATTCCCAATGGGTTTTCTTCATAACTGAAAGAAATCAGGCCAAAAGGCACTGATTATCTATTCTCTTCCTGTTTCTCCTAACTCACTTTGTACCACATTTTCTCTTGCTTGTTCCACTCCAGCCACAATGACTTTCTCTCAGTTCTTAAAATACCCTGAGCTCACTTCTGTATTTGCCTTTGAATTTAGTGTTCCTTACTAACTTCTTGGTCACTCAAGCCTCAGATCAAAAAACACCTCTTCAAATGCTACTCTTCCATGAGGTCAAGGGCTTTGTTTTGTTCACCTCTGTAGTCTGAGTACTTGCACAGTACTGGGGTTTCCATTTTTTTTTTCTTGAATGAATGAATTAATAGTGAAAGAAGAAAGTATCTGAGGGAGCTGTGTATTACGCGAAAGGATTTTTGTTGGTTTGTTTTTTTAATAAAGAGATGTTTGAGCATTTTCAGTGCTATTGGGAAGCACCCTATATATATGAAGACAGGTTGAATATATAAAAGAGAATAAAATCTGGAAGATTTAAAACACAACACTATTCTCTACAATAATCCACACTTTCTATTTCATATAAGCTACTCATACTTGCTTTAAGATGATAATTTTTCAAGCCCTGTGCTAACAATTTCAAGACAACAATTGCAGTTTTGAAATATTATTCTTGAGAGGAAAAGAAATCAAGAAAAACCAGTGCTTGAAAATGAGGTCAGTAAGAAAGACAATTTCACAATCCTTCACTCTCACTAATATATGTCATTCAGCATGAGGCAAATGGGACTAAGGCAATACCATCGAAAGTCCAGAGAAAATTATTTCTCCAAATTCCAAGAGATAAAAGATGGAGGTATATTTCCTTTGTTGACTTTCTGTTCTCACATCAGAACATTTTCAACAGCCTCTTGACTATGCCTAAAGCTAAATTATATTTCCTAAAGACCACAAATGACCCCAAGATTTCTTCAAGAAACACTCATTTATCTCTCACCCTGTTTCATTAACTGTAGTCAGCATTGAAAAAGAGTAGTTAAAAAGATAAAATTTATTATTTATCTCAGAAACATAGATACAATGGAATAAGAAGATGTAATGGAGAACTGATTTTTTAGAAGGTAAAAAAAAAAAGAAGAGTTGGTTTCCACACTTAGACAATTATAGTAAGTTCTCAGATGCTTGACTAATTTTTCTTTCTTTTTACTCCATAAACCCAGAATTAATGTCCTAAAACATAAATTGAATCAAAGTAACAGGTTTCCGATGCCTAAAACATTTCTTTGATTTATCAGGATTGATTTTATTCGTGTCCCCCAAGACTCTTCTTTCTCAGCTTTATCTACCCCCAAATGCATCTAAGCATGGTAAACTAATACGTTATTTGAAATAAACCACGCACTCATGCTTCTGGGACTTTTTGCATACATTTTCATTTCCTGAAAATCCTAGAATACCTCTTCTTCTTATATCCAATGTATTCCTAGACTAATATCTCCACCTCCACTCTCACCCAACATTTTAGCAGGCCTTCCCTTTAATGATTCCTATTTCACACTGAAATTATCACACTGAAACAATCACATTTTACCTTAATCGTTAGTAGACTTCCTTGAAGAAGTATTGTATTATGGTGGATTTGAGAGAAAAACAAACAGTTATAAAGTGATTCCACTAAGTATTAGATGTAAATTTTTGAGCAAATAATATAGACTTTCTCCATTTCTCTATTTGAGTAGTAGGATTAATAATCATGAAGTCATTAATTTGATGCACTAATTTGTCACAGAACATGGCATATAATAAGGCATGTAATAATTCAATTTATATTAGTCCCTGTTTTTTATTCCCCATTGATATGCAAGCTCTTAGAGAACAGTGACTCTGCCATATGTTTTTCTGTATTCCAACACTTGACATAGCATTGGAACATCGCAGTTCTCAATAAATGTTATCGGGTAGTGAATTAATTGTGATTGCTACAACCATGTGGTGAGGCACTGAAATTTTTTAAGAGGTTGTCATGACAGGCTGCAAAATATATTTGCTTCATTATACATTTAGTATCTCAAAATAGAGATTTCACATTTATTTTCACTACTTGTAAATAACTTTCCTTATGATTTATATGATTTATTCTAAACACATGATACTTTTTCCCCCTGAAGGACTCTTAAACAAGATTAAACCACACCATATGAGACAAGATAAATATCTTAATTTTAGGGCCAGTATGCTATAAACAATAAAGAAACGTAATTTTAAAATTATATATGTATTATATATTATATATAAAATTATATATAAAATTATTTCATTATATATTGTTTAGAATTAAACAATTTGTAGTGTCTTTAGGAAGTATATCATTATGCCTATTTTACAAACTACTTAAAGCAATATTATCAACCAATGTGTAAAAGAAAGAATATTAGTATCAATGAGAAATCAGTGCAGTCTATTTCTTATCAAGACTTAGACAGTCTGAGTTCTAGATGCAAACTGGCTGCATTCCTATTCTGTGACTCTAGGCAAGTCTCCAAGGCTTCTCCTTACTATCTTTAACAAAGTAATGGGACTAACAACTCCTTCTTTGGATATCACGTGTCTTATTATTAGACCCAAATGTAATAATAAAAGTAAATACAATTTGAACCTTCTAAAAAGTGTACAAATTTAAAGGACTCTAAATGCTAATAAAAGTGTAGCAATTCAGAGGTACATATGTATTTATTTATAGAACTATTCTCACTAATAACAAAAGCATGTTAGAAAAAAATAATCATTAATGAGTACTTTGGCTATGTTTGATTTCTTAAGGTATGTTTTTGAACAGGTTAGAGAATACTGTTTTTAAAAAAGCAAACAGGCTGTAGAATAGTGTTTTGTTTTGTTTTGTTTAACGATAAGTAGCTCTATATTAAATGAAATAAATAAGAAAGAAGTGTACTTATAAAGAGATTGTCATTCAGTAGATGAGGGATTGGCATGCAGTTTTAAACAGTGAGTAGTTTTACCTCTATTTCTCTGATATGTGTTTGTAGAATGTGTGTGAATGTATTTATTCATTCTAACAAATAAACATGCAAAGCTAATGGAAATATACAGGGTAACATAAGAGGCACATTATATTTTGTAGGAAGAGGTAGAACAAAAATATCTCTGTCTGAAATACATTCCTTGTTATTTATCTATTCATTCATTCATTCATTCATTTAATTTTAAAGAGACAGAGTCTGTTGTTTTATAAACTCTTTCAGTTTTATTTATTTGAAATTGTCTTCATTCCTCCTTTCCTCTTAATAGTTAGTTTTATTGGGTACATAATTCTTCACTAACTGTTATTTTTCTCTCAGAGTGAAGAGATTATTCTAGTCTTTACTGACTTCCATTATGGCTATTAAAATCAGCTTTTAGTCTAATTATTATACCTATGCAAGCAATCAGTCTAATTATTGCCCCTATACAAGTAATCCGTCTGTTGTTTGTGGTTGATTTTTATATCTTTTCTTTGATTTTTGGTATACAGTAGGTTCAATATATTTCTATTGGTTGACAGCAGAAATTCCCATGCTGTAAATAATATAATTTTGTTTTTTTCTTTTTATATTATTATATTATATTATTATATATATTAACTCTCTATTTAAAAAAAAACTTTTCTCATTGATTTGACAAGAACATTAGGTGTGTGGTTATTCACATGCAAATTTTGTTCACTTTTTTTGACATAACTGTAGATTTATGAGACAAGGTAAAAAAGTATATATGTATATGTCCAGGTACCCTTCACACAGCTTCTCTTAATATTACCTTATGTTTGAAAAAGTTTCTTAATGATTTAAAAGTTTTACATTCTAGTTTTATTTTTTAGTTGTACACCTAAATTTATTTTTATATTTTTTCTAATGCAATCTTAAGTTATTTACCATCTTTTGTCTTTTATGGACAAAATAATAACTTTTACATATATCACCAACTCAAAAATTCTTTCATTTTCTATATTACTACAATCTGAACTTCTAGTTCCATTTTTAAAACATATATATATACACACAATTTATGTATAATTAAAATAATATAAGCATATTATTTTAGTACTAGAATGTTAATTAGCTCTACTAACTTATTTGAATCATTTTCCTGTGTCCTGCTTGTTTCCTTCTCCTTACCTGAGAGTTTATGTTCCCTACACATGAAGTATACACTTTTTAAAATTATTTCATTGAGAATGTGTGGATGGCAATTTTCTTAGTCTTTTGATGCTTGAAAATATATTAATTTTATTCTCACTCAAATAGTAATAGATCTATATGGAGATTTCCCTGTTGACGGTTATTTCCTCTTAGCACTTTGAAGATATGATTTCATTATTTTGGAGTATCTATTACTGCTGAATAGAAAACCCTTATAAAGCTAAGTTTGTTCCTCTTAAGTGAAATTTAAGGGACTTTGTTGGTAAACTCATTATTCTGGAGTTTTATTTTAATATACAAAAGTGTATGCTTCCTCCCTTCCTGGATTCCTTCCTTTCTACATTTCTCCCTTCCTTCTTTTCTTCCATATATCCTATTTATTGTTTGCTGTTTGCATTATATTGAAGTACAGTGTCATTCTTCAATTATGGGAAATTCTCAACCATTGTTTTATTAAATATTTATTCTGTGCCTTCCTATAAATTTTTAATTTGGAACATTTGAGTTAAAGGTTGGAATTTTCAACCAATTCTTTATGTTTCATCACTTATCTTTGAAATATTATGTCTATCTCCCTATTCCCCACTCCAGGAGATTTCTATAGCAACATCTTTCAGCTCAAAAATTCTCTTTTACTTTGTTCACATAAGCATTTATTCCAGCTATTGGATTTATTAATATGTGCCCATAACTTACCTTTCCATAATTAATAATTAATTATTTTTGTTTTGCAGATGTCTATATTTATATAAATGTTATAATTAATTGAGTAAAACATTATTTTATTCTTATTGACATAATTTGCACAGCAAAATGTACAAATTTTAACAACTACAATCATTAACTTTAGAGATCATTTCTAATTCTATAAGTTATTTTTAAATATATACACATATGTAACTGCTAATAATTTTTAAACCTTGTTTTTATTTCTTTAATTTTTCTTTAATATTTTAGTATCTGAGTTTGGTGATTTCAATATCGGAAACTTTGTGTATGCTTGGCTTTATACAAACTATAGCTCTTCTTTATTGATAATTCTGTTTCTTTTGTTTCAATATTTTCTTCCTTTTTTAAATTCATATGCAGTTATTATTTCTATGGTGTACTCATAACGCTAAGTTAGTATGAAGCTTCAGCACATTTTGAACCTGGAACACCCAACTTCTCCCTTCTGGTTACTAGGTTCTGACACTAAGACCTCTCTTCCTCAATTAAGAGTTTTCTAATGGGAAACCTTGGTGTCCTTTCTGTTAGTTTATCTCAGCAGTAACATTTGACTCCTTTACAGAGGTTCTAAAAATATTGCACCTCATAAATTCTTGGTATTTGTGAATTTACTTCTACACTTTATTATTTAGTATAAATAAAAAAAAAATTGTGTTGTCATCTTCTCCAACTTCTCCAAGGGCAACTGGTGTTCACCTGCCTTCTATTTATAACAGTAAGAGCCATTAAGTGATCTCTCCAAAAATAAATGTCTGTTCCAAAATAATTTGATGTTTCTATGTCTAGATAGAGAAATGTATTCATGTATTCAAAATTCACAAATGTTCTGTGGTAGCTACTTGGAAAAAGATTGAAAAGAAGTAAGTTCTGCCTCACCGGACCTTCACCATCATGAAAGGAATTCTACAGAATAAATTTGGAGATGTAAGCTGGAAAAAAGAAAGAACAACTCCACACAAAAGAGGGAGAGGGCACTAAATTTATTCCTTTCCCAAAAATGCTCTACTATCTTATATTTTGTTCCGAATGTGCACAAGATGCACCCACCGACAAATCTCTTCCTATATTTTAGGGATGTAACATGAGGACCAGAAATTTTTTATATTTTCAGCCAAAAAAAATGAAAAAGGAAAGCAATTAGTAAATTAAGGTTCATCTAAGAGGTCTTTTAGTATAAAAGCAATAAAAGAAATTTCAAATGAAAAATTAGAACATTTAATCACATATAATTCAAAACTCTGTATAACGATAATAAAAAAAAAGGAAAATAAAATGTTGTAAACTCCTTCCAGATTAACAATGTGTTTACAACTTTGATATATAAACACTTCATTAAAATTGGTATTAAAAAGATTATAAAATAAAATAAATGACATATGATGTCTGAGAAGCTTATATAGAAATGTTCAAATCCATTACTAAATGTAATTAACATTCATTGGTAATTAATATAATGTGAAATTTTTCATATGTAATATAATAAAAATAATAAGTTCATTAAAACAATTATTATTATGGAGCACTTACTATCTTCTAGGGACTAAATGAGATGATTTACATAAAAAATCAACTATTTTCATGCATCAACATTATGAGACAAGAGTATTTCCCTATTTTAAAGGAGAAATTGTGCCTAGAATTTTTTAAGTCTTCCCAATTTTAAATCTGGTTAATTTCACAGCATAGCAATAACTACTATACTAAACTTTTAAGAAGCAGTTACTTTTTTTAATGAATAAAAATACTTTTAAACAATGTGTGTTAGCTAGTGCAATAAAATAAGCACTATCATTAATTGTTGGTAGATTTATACACTGATTTACTTCTACAAACAATTATCAATCCATATCAAGAGCCATAGAATAATGAAAACAATTTGATCCAGTGTTTCCTCTTCCAGGAATCTATCCCAAAACAAGATCTAAAATGCAAAGCTTTATGCAAAAGTACACATATTGAAGTACTATTCGCAATAACGAAAAATTTGAAACAGACTAACAATATGGGAATAAGTAAATTAATGATCAGATGCCTTGAAAATGAGCTACCATGTGAAAACCACACCTCAAGAATATTTCATCATATGTTAATTCTCCCCAGATGTAATATTAAGTCAAATTCTTTGAAAACAACCAGTAAAAAATAGGGCAAACTGCGTTGTGCCAAGCTTTGCAGCACCTTGTTTGCAAAAATGAAAATGTTAGGAAAGGAAAGGGAGAGGGCGTAACTACATTGGCAAAACATTACAACTTAGGTTCAATTTCTGTCATCATTAAAGGAAAGCTCCAGGAAAAAATGTGATACTACTACGACAATCTGCTGTTTCATATATGGTAACATTTGCCTGCATTTTGTTAAGTGCTTTACATTGCATTTATAGTTCATAACTATTGTGCATGTATTGTATTTGTACTTTTATATTGTTAAGATACACATACAGACACATATAAAAATGTCACATGTTATCAGTAGTTATTACTGGATGTTATAGATTATTTCCATATTCTTCATTATACTCTTCTGTATTTTTCTAAAATTTTACAATGACTATGAATTACTTTTATGTTAAGAGTAAAGTGAACGTAATTTTAATGAATATGACCATAAATGAAAATAGCTATTTTGAGGGTTAAATAAAAAATATACATAAATAATCTAGTAAAAGAACTTATTATATAACAGATACTCAAAAAGTAAATTGTTTTTGTAAATTAATTATAAAATTAGTAAATGCATTTTCTTAAGATAATGCATGTACAAATGTTAGCTCTAAAAATAGATACTGGATATAAAAAATTAGAATTTACAGACTCCTTTATAATTTTTACTTTTTTGCTATCATATATCTTGTATTCCAAGGAGAAATCAAGAACACAGAAACCAAGATTAAACCCATAACAAAATATCATCCCACTGCTTTATAATTGTTTAAAATTTCAGATGCAGGTATTCTAAATAAGAGTGAGACAGGGAAATATCATCCACTTCTGTGGTATTCTCAAGCTACACAATTCACATGTCTGCATAGAGTACATCAGAAAAAGGTGGTTGGGAAGTTAACAGTTAATACTGGAAAAAGTTCTTGAAGTAATTATACTCTCCTATCCTCTTAAAAACAACTGTATTTATTATTCTCGTTCTATGTGTCCATATTTGAAGCCACGAAGTTTTTTCTATAGGAGTTTGAGTGAATGGAATGGGTTATAGTTTACCAAGTTGATCAGAACCACAAATCTGATAACTAGAGCAAAGCCTATTTCATGTAGCTCACTCAGTTCCAATTAATTTTTTAAAAATACTTTGTTTATTTTGGATGTCTAGGCATTCTGTTTATTTGCGAGAGGTAAGTACTGAATCAGGAAAGGGTCTGACAATATTATATTTATAATCCTCACTCTTGCTCAATGCCTGGAAAGCTTTTCAGGTGCAGACCATTAAGAGTGATAGTACTTTCCTTCAGCCTGTCACAAATATACAGGTAGCTGGTGCAAAATATTTTAGCTTTCCCATCACGGCCATCCTGTGGTTCACCAGCATTCAGCCTTGGATGGGCATTGTCTTTCTGCCCTCCATTTTTTTTTTCCCCTAGACCTCTCACTATTCCTATAATTCTTCCTGAGTTTTTTAAGTCCTGTTTACAAAATAGACCCTAGTTCTCGCTGTTCATTTTAAGGAAGCATCTTTCAAATTCTTCAGAACATAATCCACAAGACTAGCAAGAATTATGACCTACCTCACTTTTCAACCTCCACTAACAATTACTGCCTATTATATACATGTGATGAGCCATTATGACTAAAAAAATCTTGACTTTTTTTGGTTTCACCAAAGATTATCCTCCTAACCCCTTAACCAGGAATGAGAGGCAGAAGAAAGAAAAGGATGAAGTGAATATAATACCCCATCCTGCCACAAAAATAATATTACAGAAAACCAAATATCTATTTTACAATCCAAAACAAGAGTTCTATATTCAACTATTGCTCTCTAAAATTTATTAGAAAACCAGCAGGATGGGACTGTTATAGGTCCTATGTTTATTTCCTTATGAAAAAAAATCCATTCTATAAATTAGTAATCACATTTTTTATAGAACAACTATATGTGACATATGACAACAAGTAAAGTCAATAAAACAAAGACATATCTAATAGTCAATGAGACCCTATGACTTCCTATGGATGGCTTTCAAATTTAATCTCACCATTAATTCTGTATTATTAAAATTTCTGCTTCTCGATTTGAAAGTTGACATTGACTTATAATTAAGCCTGTCTGGGCTTGCAGGCTGGGTGAATTTAAGGGATTTTTGGCACTCTCCTGGTTCTAATTGTCACTGTTGTGAAGAGGGATAGCATTAGCTTAATGAGGAGAACTATGAGCTACAAAACCATAATTAGGCCTTTCCCTATGGTTGGTGAATGACCATATGTGTGCCAACAAAAGCACAAAAAAAGGTTTGAGGCTGCCAGTGGAGAGGTTGTAGAAACACATCCAAAGTGCTTACTGAATGCATGGTTAGCCATGAGAAAACATATCTGTAGGGCACTGGGGAGAGATGAGATAAAATTAATCAGCTAGAATGTATAGTATAAGAACTCTTAGTTGACTTTTTAAAATATACCTACAATCCATAAAAGACACACATGTATACACACACACACATCACTTATAAATACTGCTGTCCAGTCAAGAGTTGTAAAACAGCTGTTGTTACAATCCAGATGGAAGAGAATATTCAAAGAGGAGAATAGCAGTTTTAATTGCTGGGAACCCTAAGGGCAAGCTATCCTCAGCAATATGAATTAGATGCTGTGGGACAAAGAGAACTTCTGCATGGATGGGCCATCTGCACAACACTGACCTTGCCAAAAAACAAGAAAATCTGCAAGTGACATTACAAAAAAGATACCAGGACCTTGGCTCCTCCATGATCTTCTACTCCATCATGGCTGAGACGGCTTCCAGGCCAGTCTGGCAGCCAAATCAAGTAAAATAAGTGGATCTCACTCATTCGGCTCTAGTGCCTGTGTGCTCTTGAGCAGCATCATCTCCAACGAAGTTCATCACAAGGACAAAACTAGGCATTTTCTGAGTGGGATTAATGTACTTTGAGTTCTCTCCCTCACAAAGGGCTTACTTACCTTAAAATGTGGGTTAGTTTCTATTGCTGATATGAAAAAAAAATCACAAATTTAGTGGCTTAAAACATGTTTATCTTGAGGTTCTGAAGCTCAGGTGTCTAAAATGGGATTTATGTTCTTAACTCAAGGTGTCTGCAAAGCGATGTTTCTTCTGCAGCCCCTAGGGGAATGCATTTTCTTACCTTTTCTAGCTGCTAGAGGCCACGTGCAGTCCTTGCCTTCTGGCCCATTCTTCCAACTTCAAAGTGCATCACTTCAATATGTCCTCCCATTGTTGCATCTCTCTGACTGTGACCCTCTTGCCTTCCCTTATAAGATTCCTTCTGATTAGATTGGGTCCACCTAGATTTTTCCAGATTAATCTTCCCATCCCAAGATTCTCACATCACTTTTCCTATATGTAATGTATTCACAGATTCCAGAAATTAGAATATGGACATCTTTGGCAACAGATGGGAGGACAACGATTCTGTCTTTCACAAACTATATGTTAATAGTCTTATGTACAGCTCTACAGAGAAAGGAGGAATTCAGTTTTAAGGATACCAGAAAAGACAGGATATAAAGAAGAGATCAAAAGAAAAATTGAAAGAAGTCAATGCACCATAATAATGATGCGCGCAAAATATCTGTTAGTGTCTCTGGCTATAAAAGGGATGCGGCCAAACTATTGTGAATGGCATACATACTTTAAAACCTTCATTTGTGAAATCAGGTAGACATGTGTGTCAACTTCAACTATTCAACAGGTCCTATTTTTCAACAGGAATGATCTACAGCCATGCAGAGAACCTGGCTCACTGGTGAAAAGCAGACTGAGCACACACCATTGAGCTCACGAGTTCCACAGCACTCAATTATGCTAATAGGTCATAGTGAACATAGTGTTAAAAAACGTTCAGAATTATATTAATTTTTACTTAATAAGGATTCAATAAAGGAGCATCAAGAATCATACATAGGGACGAAGCTGCAAAGGACTGACAAGACAGCCCACTCTCAGCTCTTACAAGCCAATCTCAGTTCAATACACCCATCTCAGTTTTCAGAAAAAAATATCTCATTCACATTATTCTGCCTTTGCCTTGAGCCATTATCTTACTCAGAATTCTCCTTTTTATGTTTATTAAATTCTGTCTCATATTCCAATTCTTACCTCAAAGACACTCTTTGAGAATTTTATCTTCATCTTCTCCAAGTAACAATCATTCCCACACCTGAACTCTTATAGTACTTTAAGTGGTACTACATATTATATCTCTGTCCTTCATAGCAATTCAAGCATTTTGCACATTCCTAATCAATAAATGTAATTGAATTAAATTAGACCGATTGTTTCATAACAATAACTACCTTGAAATAATTCAGGTCACTTATTACAAGGAGTTTCCTATAAATGATAAAAAGGAAAGCAACCATTCCTTTACCCTTTGAATGGTGACTCTAAAACACCCATGTGGATAAGTTGTAAATACAGATCCCAGTTCCACCATTAGAGGGTCTAAATCAGTAGGACTATGGTAAACCCCAGAGATTTTTATTTTAATAAGAACCCTGGAATATATTGATCTAGAAGTTCCTGGATTGTATTTTGCAATTTAAAAAAAAAAAAAAAAAGTAAATTATAATCCCAATGGACATATGAACTATCTCCTCCCTAAGAGTTAAATAAGACCCTCTTTTAGTAAATAATCTGTTTGATGAATAAAGTCCTCCTTGGGGAGTAAAGTGGAGGAAAAACTGGGTTGACAGAAAGCACAGTCATTAAGTTACCAATACCATCTGGAAAGAAGCATTTGCTGCCAACCTGGAATTTCTATCTTTTACCATATGCCATAAAGGTCAGCTTAGTGTCTCTACCTATTTCTTCATCCTTGTGTAGAACTCTTCGAGACAAATAAAATTACTTCCTAGACAATAAATGTTGTAAAGTAGGAATAGAAAAAAGAGAAGCTAAAATAAACAGCTAGTTAAGTACCTTATTTTAGCTAATTTTAATTTAATTGCAAATGTGGTATATGCCCACTCTCTAGCTCCTTGGACCAGCAAAGTTTTACTATTATTCTCATTTAGCATTGGTCTAGTTTCTTAAGCACAGTTAAAAGTTCAGCTTCTGGTGAGCTGAACTTATATTGATTCAACATTTGGAATCGTAATGAGAATATATTTGTGAGACAGAAAAAAAGTAGTGTAATTTTAAGAAAAAATGTTTTTAGAGGTGATATTTGAATTTGAAAGAATATCATGTAATGAATATCCTACTCATATATTTTGTGGCATTTAACTTTTATAATATGTTATATTCACACACACACAACATACACACACACAGTGCATGCACTTTAGCTCATCTTGTCTGTAAATTACACTTTGGGTTATTAGTGAGTCCATGTCTTGTCATAGTCCTTTACACTTCTCTCATCTCTTTCTTCTATGGATTTCTCCTTCCATAATTGCTTCACAATTCAATATACCTAAAATTAATATCTAGATTTGATTTTGTCATATGTGTGGAACCCAACATGTCTCTCCACTCACATGAGCATTTATTGACAAAATAGTTTATCCTCGCTTACAGCAAAAATTATTTCTTGCCAACATTATTTTTAAAGATATATTAACAAAAGCAGTCATAGTGCTTCTGCCATGTTTTGGCAACAGATTGCTCAGTAAAATACTTCTTCCAATTGCTCTACCTTTTGCTATATTTTTTCTAAGCCATTATGCAGAAATATAAAAGTAATTATTTCCTAACTCACCCCAACTCTTAAAAATATTTACGAAAAGTCTTAAAAATCTTTTGACAAGTGAAAAGTGGGGTGGTAAGGGGAGAGAAGAATAGTCTATGCATTATTAATAACACAAGTAATGACAGAATACAGAGGATATGGACCCATTTTGATTTTTGATTTGTGAAATCATTTTTGAGATTAATTCACAAATTGGGTTAATGAAAGATTATGATAAACCTCAAATTTTAAACTTCAGAGTTAACAATATATTCCATAAGTATTGTAGACCAATGAAAAGTTTTTAATGGAGAGAGGTAAGATAATTTTGATAAAATTGTGAATTAGGGAAAAGAGAAAACAAAAAGCCAAGAAATGACTGAGGAATTTCCTTTTTGGTCAAAATGGATTATCAGGAACCAGATTTTTTTTCTCTCACCTGAAGCAACTAAAAATTAGAATATATTTTTTAAAATACTTGTAGCACCAAAGGCATTGAAATCAGACAACAAAGATAAGTTGTCCCTGACAAATGGTAGAATAGGTAGGCCCTATGACTGCATAGTTTATTGCCTAGGAAAAGTTTCTAGATCCCCTTGAGTTGAAGAAATGGAATTGAGTCCAGAGAAAACAAGGTAGGAAGTGTTTTCTGAGCAGAGTGCCGGAGGGTTGAGAGAGCTGCATGGTGAAAGAGCGTCTGAGATCTGCTCAGAATTCCCAGCAAGTATGTAGTTCAATAGTGATCATCACATGAATATGAGGATATCAATTGAGTCCAGAGTGAGAAAAAATCACCTGAGTTATGTACAAGAGACGTGCCTGGAGATCTTACCTAGCCGGAAGAGTCACTATTCCCAATAGCCAGAGTGGAAAACCTCGTAACAAAAGAGGCATTGGTTAGAATACTAAGGATATTGTCCCAGTACTGAGGGAAACTACTTCTAGACTAAACTGTGCTCTAAAACTACTGAAATGAAGCAGGCAGAATTCTATAATAAGTCCCAAGACTTTTGGCCCTTGATGTATATGGGCATGACCTGTAAGTACAATGAAATATCAGTCATATTTAGGGTATGCCAAATAGCAAAGATGAAAAGATTTTGTAGATATAACTGAAGTCCCCAGGTAGCTGATTTTTAAGTTAATGAAAAGAAAAATTATATGGGGTGGACCTGTTAAGCAGGTGGAAGCCCTTAAAGGAGCACCTAGACTGTTTTTGAATACCACGATTTTCCTCCTGTCTTTGAAAAAGTAAGATGCTATGCATGATAAGGTCTGTGAAAAGAAAACATGACCAGAAAACGCAGAGACCTATAGGAGTTAAGAGTGGAACCTGGCTTAGAGCCAGTCAGAAAATTCGGGCCTCAGTAGTATAACTGCAAGAAACTGAACGCTGCCAATAACCACATGAGCTTATAAAACCGTGAACTCCAGAGAATACAGCCAACCTGGATTCTGGACTTGTGAGACCTTGACAGAGGATCCAGTTAAGCAGTGACTTGTCACCTAAACCACAAAAACTATGAGATTATAAAACTGTGAGATAATAAAGAATGTAATCTTAAAAATCATTAACTTTGTGGTGATTTGTCATACAGCAATAGAAAACTAATATAATAAGTAAATCTAAAGTTAAGACTTGAAAATATCAAATTCTTTCAAGTAACTTTACCATAACTGTGAACAAAGTTCAAGGATACTTATAGGCATACAAACATACCAAACACCCCATAAGATAAAATTCATAATGTCCAATAACCAATAAAAATAACCAGCATTCGAAGAAGCAAGAAAATATAACTCACAATGAAGAGAAAAAAATGAATCAAACCAATTCAGAAATTACAGATTATAGAATTAGTATACAAATATATTAAAAGATAAAATATATTAAAACAAATATATTATAATTAGTAATTCATTTAATTACTGCCTGTACTTCTTATGTTCAAGAAACTAGAAAAAATAACAGAAAAGATAAAAGAGATACCAATCTAACTTCCAGAAATAAAAATTATACAATGTATGACTTGAAAAATACAGTACATGGAATTAAATATGTCTTAGACATTGCAGAAGTAAAGAATAATGAAATTGAGCACATCACAAAAGATGCTAAACAAATTAAAGAAAAAAATCTTGAAAAAATATCAGTGACCTATAAAACAATTTCAGAGAGCCAAATATATGGGTTATTGAATTCTTCCCCCAAAAAAATCAGGAAAAAAATTGAAGAAATAATTTTTATATTTTTCTAATTCAATGAAATCTATAAACACACAAATATAAGAATCTTAATAAATCCCAACTATAAGAACTATTTTTAAAATATACTATGACATATTTTTATAAAAGTGCTTAAGACCAACAATTGAAAAAAAATCTTAGAAAGAGCTAGATATAAAAAATATACATTATTTATGAAAAAACAAAATAAGGATTACAATGGTAGATTTTTTTTGTCAGAAACAATGGATAATAGAAGACAGTAGAACCACATTTTTAAGTACTAAAAGAGATTAAACTAGTATTTCTTATGTAGTTAAGCTATCTTTCAAAAAACAAAATTGTAATAAAGCTTTTTCACATATACAAAAGCCAAAAGAATTAGCCACTAGTAGAATTGTACTAATAATAAATGTTGAAGGAAGTCCCTTAGTCAAAAGGAAAATGAAAACAAAGGAAAACCTGGTTCTACACAAAGGAATTAAGAGCACTGCAAATGGTAAAGACATAATAAAAATCTTATAAATATTAAAGACTTTTCTTATCATTTAAATACTTAGAAAAAAATAATGTTGAAAGCAAAAATAACAATGTATTGTAAAGTATATAATGCATACAGAAGTAAAATGTGTATTAATAATATAAAGGCCAAGGGAGGAAAAATGGAAGTATATTTTTATGAGGTATTTATACTATGTGTTAGGCTGTATATTATCACATGAAGGTACATTGTGATGAGTTATCCATGTGTCTTATAAAATGTAAAGCAATCAACATAATGTAAAAGGAGTGATAGCTAGCCCAACAAAAAATGTGATGTAAAGTAAAATAATAAAAATTACTCAATCAAGAATTAGGAAGAAATGTAGGTTTAAAAAAACCATAAAATATATATGACAAATAGCAAACTAATAGACATAAATTAATGGTCACTAAGAGTGATTACATAAAAAACATGTAAAAGCTTCCATTTAAATAAAATGATTGTCAAACTGGATAAAGAAACAACACCCACTGTATGTTTCCTATGAGCCCATTTTAAATATTAAAGAAAATAAAATCTACATAGGATAAAAGTAAAAAGGTGGGAAAATGTATACAATGTTGGCATTACTCAAATGAATTCTAGAATGGTTATATTAATATCAGTAAAAGCAGATTTCAGAGCAAAAAATATTATTAGTTATATGAGGGTTATTTCATTATGATAAAGGGGCCAATTCATCAGTAGGAAATAATTCTAAATATCTGTGGACTTAAAACAGAGTTTCACAATGCACAAAATAAATTGTGTATGAAAACACAAAAAATATCACTATACACATATTAACACCTATAAAATTAAAAAAAAAAAGACTGTATATAAAGTGTTGGAGAGGATATGAAAGAACTTGAATTGCAGAAATGTAAAATGGTAAGATCACTTTGGAAAACTGTTGGGAAGTTTCTTAAAAAGTTAACTACACGCCAAGGAATGATATAGGCAACATCATGGCTGAATCTAGAGTGACTGAAACCAGAAAAGAAAAGTGGTTACCTGTGAGAGAGTAGTTGTGGGAAGGGTAAGAAGGAACAATTTCAGTGGGTCATGAAAGCAAATTTGAGGGCAATTGATATTTTTAACTTGATTTTGGTGATGCATTCACATATCCATAATTTGCCAAAACTTACCAAACCATATAATTTAGACACAGACGGTATGTCAATTATATGTTATAAATCTGTTAATTAAAAAAAAAATTTTAAATTTTCCAAAATATTTATGTTACACTTTAACTTGAGGTTAATGTCAAGAATGCCAGACTCAATTTTAGTTGTTATCTGTGTTGTATTTATTTGTAAATGGGAAACATCTTTGCTTTCTATATCTAGTCTACTAGAATTTTAAGCTGGGGTTGGGGATTTTCAATTTAAACAATTTTCCAGGGATTCTACTTTTTAAAATATATTTGATAAAAAATCCTTACACATGTAATGATATTATTATGTTTAAGCAGTGCTTTGCTAACATTTTAAGACCTAATGCAACTGTAAGACAGAGGAAGGACTATTAAAATAAACATATATGTAATTAAATTGTGTTATAAACTGAATGTTTGTGTCTCCCCAAAATTCATATGATGAAACTAATCCCCTATGTACTGGTATTTAGAGATGGGGCCTTTGGGAGATAATTAGGTCATAAAGGCAGAAACCTGATTAATGGCATTAGTACCCCTATAAAAGAGGCCCTAGAACACAGAGAAAAGACTGCATCTATGAACTAGGAAGTAGGTCCTCACTCCACACAGAACCTGTCAGCATCTTCATCTTGGACTTCTCAGCCTTCAAAACTGTGAGAAATAAATTTCTTTCATTTAAAAACCACCAGGTCTATATAGCAGTCCAAATGAATTAAAACAAGGATACACACACACTCCAGTGCTGCTATTATTATATTATTTTTTTTTTTACCAATGTGCTCGACATAAGGTAGGCATAAAGAGAACAAATTTATACATGGGATAAAATTGCATAGAACTGCACAGACACATAGACACACACACAAATAAATAAATGCAAAGAAAACAAAGATTAAAAATGAATGAGGTCCTTCATTTAGTTAACAACAATGTGTCAAAGTGAATTTTCTGATTTTGATGTACTATAGTAAATATAAGATATCATAGAGAGAAGCTGGGTGAAGAGTACATGAGACTATGTACAATTTTTAAACTTCCTGTGAGTCTATAAATAGATCAAATAATTTTAATCGAATATTTAATACAGACTTTCTGGATTTCTATATCTTATTTTGCATTTTTAAATTTAGTCATTGAAAATAAACTGTAAGTTGCTTTGCTGATGCTGGTTCTTGATTTATAGAAGGTACTGCGTATTGCTGGTATAGAATAATTGACCACATCTATATCTTAGGAAACTAAGTTATTATTCCCTAGGAATAATGTTCCCAATCTAGTAAATATTACTCAGATTATGTCTACTAGCTGCAAAATTACAAAACTGCAGTTTAAACCAGCCACATTGGTTTGTTTATTATATTTCACTGCTTAGCTTGAGGGCAACTTCCTGTATAAAGATTTCCTTACACTCATCACAATCCCTCTTTGAATGCCACAGCCAACCTGCTCTAATTGCTTATGTAAAATCAGTATTTTACAAAGTGGCTGTACAACACCTTATATATTTCTCAATAATATGTTATCTAAAGTTTTTTGATAGACAAATCTTGCTACCTAGGTATTATATTTTTTTCTTTAACTAATTTGCCCATCTACTGACACTAGCTGATTTCTCATTAAGGTTATTTTCCATAATTTCAATGTGTCTATTTTTTCCAATTCTCTTCCCATTAGTAAACTGATGGCATGGTGTCAAGCTGAAAACTTTAGGTTATCATAAATCCTGTATTTCCTCACATATATTAGACAATCATTACATCTTTTGATTCTCTCTCCTAAGATCTCTGAAATATTTCTCTCTGTCATGTTTACTCAGATGTTTCATTCCCTCAAGATCGTCTATTATCACAATTCAATATTTTTTTCTCTGTCTCTGGTCATGCCTCTCTCATCCATCATTTATACCACCTTTCTGACACGTAAAAAAATCATGTCACTTTTTTGTTTCATGTTCTTTTGCCATCCCTCTCCCAAATCTGGTTTCTTTTTTTTTTTTTTGGGGGGGGGGTCTGAATTCTTACCCACATTTTATTTCTATACCACCAGCTTGCTTAAGGAGAAGGTCATCATCAGGAGGAGAGTATAACTAAGGTTTCATAAACATCATCATAGAATTCCATCAGTCTCTTGCCAAAGCATTTGCAACTGAATTGATCCAGAACTTGCCAAAAGCTCAGCTGGGAATCTAATAGCTGAGAGAGAGGGGCATGTTCAATAAACTCTAACCTCGTATTAATTTAATAACATTTTCAGTGTACTTTGTGTACATTAATTTACCTTCACTGAAGAAATGTAACTGAATTGTAATTTGATGTTATGGCCTTATCTTTATATTTTTAAAAAGGGGCAATTTATATTATCTTTATAGAGGGTAATATATTATTCATGAAACGTTTGCTTATTTATCGAAAATCATAGCTGGAGAAGGCCTATATTATTGCAACATGCATAATGGTCATATGGTCAATTCTTCTCTAAGTAAATTCTTGGGAAAACAATGTTTTAAGACAAATTTTTAAACCAGAATATATTTTAGATATTATATTGATTTATTAAATATTCTATTTTGAGATAAAATTTAGTCAATCCTTAATGACTAAAAGAAATATATTCCAGATGTAATTCTTTCCTTCTAAGTT
Source organism: Eonycteris spelaea (assembly GCA_003508835.1). Lineage (NCBI taxonomy): Eukaryota > Metazoa > Chordata > Mammalia > Chiroptera > Pteropodidae > Eonycteris > Eonycteris spelaea. The sequence continues at coordinate 18,655,122 of PUFA01000016.1, forward strand.
GTTAATCAATTTAATTTTTAATCTTTTTATTATTTTAGTTCATTATATTTTAACTAATTTACTTTTGAAAAACATCAGGTCTTTCTTTTTGAAGAACAGCTTCATAAATTTTATGAATAATAATACACATGCAAAATCAATACTTGGCTCTCCTATCATAAACTCTAATCTTCATTAAAAATAACTGTTTTTCGTAACTTCTTTATTTTTTATTAATAGCTTTAGTATTGTTTTATGAACCTAAGAACATCTTTTTTTCAATACTAATCAGGAATCATCTTTCCTACTGTCCCCGCAAAATGTCTTTTGCATTTGTCCTTTCTTAATTTTAATATCCACCACCCTATCCAGGTTTAATTATTTATGAATTTTACCAGAACTTCCCAACAGTTATTCTATCTTCAGGGATGGACTCCATTCTAAGTTCATTTTACTGTTATTGCCATAGTCCTAACCCTGAAAATTGCTTTCATCAAATTACTGTTCCAAAACCTATACTAGCAAAGTCCATCCTAGGTAGTGAGTGTTATTTTTAATCCTCTTCTAACAATAGCTTTTAGTTTAGCCTGTCCAGTTACTGCTAAAATAGAACATTGTAATATAATTCTTTCAATTTCAGGAATATTTGTTTTGAATGGTTTCTGAAGACATTTTATTTCAATGAGAATTTTTGAGGAAAAATAATTTGGAAATAAAGCAAATTACAAGGGTTGGAAGAAGGTAAGGAAAGGCGAGGAGGGTGATGTCAGAATGTTAGTTCCATACTTTGTTCGGTCATCAATTTTGTGATTCAGTATTTTTTAGGGGGTATAAAACCAATGTATAAATTAAAATAATCTTTGTACCGAATGGTTGCATTAAAATGACCTTATCAAGTTACCAATACTAAAGGCTATATCCCATTTCCTCATGTTCTACCTACATTATGCATGCTTTTTTCCAACAATGAACCTTATTTTTTTGTTCTAACATGGTACTGTCTTTTCTTAATCTTCATCCCAAACTGAACTATCCTTAACTCTCAGTTAAATCACTTACATTTCAGAGTTAAAATTAACCTTTTTCTATCTTATCTATGGAATTCTGTCAAAAATTCTGTTTTCATTCTTTTTGTATATCCACTTTTAAAAGTGACATATATTGATAGCCTCAAGTCACCTAAAATACAAAATGTTTAATAAATATTTGTGTCTTTTACACTGCTTGTTATACTGTTGCATATATTGATAAGATTTACTATCAGATGGTTGGTGAATCAATAAAGCATTGTGTTAATAAAAGCAGTTTGCAAGCTTTGATATTTTATTAGTTTCTTACCTAATATTTTATATAATCAAAATTCTATTAGAGTGATATATTGCTCTAATTTATTTGAAATATAGCATGTTATTTCATTTTAATGTTCACGCCTACTACTTAGTATATAACATAGTTTTTGTTGTTGTTGTTAAAGACAAAAGTATTGAACCAAAACAAAATTAAAGATTTGCTAAAGATCTTACAGCTAAAAGATTTTGCAGCTGAGATCCTTCAAGATTAGTATTCTTTCCACTGGATATCTTGCTTTTCTTGTGTGAAATATATGTCCATCACTAACACAAAAATCATTTAAAAAGTAGAGTATAAGCAATACTTGAGGGGTCTCAAAGTTTTCAGATTAAACAAATAAAAATTCCACTTGAATAACTATAAAATACTGTTTATTATAAATTTCATGTGTGTATTCACAAAACTGTTCTAAAAACTGTAAGTAATTTTGTTTAATCAGTTGCTATTCTGCTTTGTTCCTAAGTAAATTTGTATTCAGTAATCGCAATATCCAAATGATACTGTGTGAAATGTACTTCTAATTTCTTTTTTGTAATTTAAAAATCTGTGCCCAATGCAAAATTGTCTTTAGTACAAAAGTATGAAAATTCAAATGTTTTATGTGCATGAAAAATGAACAGCCATAGTAATTAAAAGAACTGGCAAAGATAATATCATGGTCAGATAATAGAAGGAAAATGGATCATGATTGACTTTATAATTATTTTGTAAAATGCATTATTAAATAACTAAAATGGTTATACCAAGCCACATCATCATATCTCCATTTATTCATACAATTTTCAACAAATATAAGTTGGACACCTAATACCTAAAGTCTTTATGGTTCCTATATAGCTTTTTACAAAGCATGAAGTGATACAATTTGGTTAATTGACCAAAGTAGAAATAGTCAGTTTAGAAAATAATAAACATATTTATTAGTAAGTTCAAAATGACTTTAATATTATGAAATGTCATTTCATATTGTTTCCTAGAATAGTCTTAGATTATTATGAGAAAAATAGCTACTGTTTCTTATTTGGGAATTTTTATATAAAGAAATAAAAATTTTAATCTCAGTTTATTTCTAAATGTATGTTTGGTTGTCGAGCACAGTTTTGGGCAATTAAGAAATTCTCATTCCTAAGGCCATCATATGGTCTTTCAGTTTTCATACTCATGTTCATAGTAAATATCTTTTCAGTAGTGATGTATGTTGATGGTGAAGCAAAATAAAACCTGGGCTTTGAAGTCGGACAAACTGAACTTCAACCCCAATTCATTGACTGTGTGACCCTAAGCAAGTTAATTGCCCGCAACTGTATCTATAAAATTTAAATATTTATGTATAGAGCCATTATATATATTTGATTAATGCAAAACTATACAAATATATGAAAAACATAGGTAAAAATACTTTGTGGAGTTGTTGTAAGGATTGAATGAAATAAGCACGTAAAGTGATTATCAGTTAAAATAGTAAAAATTTAAACAATTGCAGTTATTATTATACCTTTTTTCAATTTTCCTAATTTAATTTGTTACCATATATGCTTCTTCCTGTTTAATGTCATTAGTTCAGCACTCCTAGAACATATATTTTATTTAGAAGTTGTTTTTGCTTTTTATTCTTTTCATATTTATGCATTAATAATTAACTTTGACTCTTTTAATATTTAAAAATAAAATTGGCAATTTTACTAAGAAAAGCTACCAAAAATATATTCATATTGGTTCATAGAATGCCATATTGTGTTTTTAAAAGATCAATCAAATTATTAGGTATAAATTAGAAGTAGATGAATAAATTTGCATTTTTAAAAAATTAGGATGTTGACATTCACAACCACTACTTTAAAAATAGAATTGGGTTAAATCAATTAGAAAAACAACATCGAATAAAACAGTTATTTCTCAGTTTGACTTGTAGAAATTAAAGAAAATAAACCTTCAAGAGTCAATAAGGGTTATTTCTATTTTATCAGTCTAGTATAATTCTTAAAAAACAAAGGAAATATCTCAAGCTTTGGTTGTAATCAAACAATAATCTTTAAAGATTAAAGGACTAATAAAATAGATGGCTATGTTTATTTGCACTTAGGTTCTGTTGTGTTTATACATATACAATAGAAAGAAAGATACTAGCCATTCTGATTTCAGATTTTAAATATAATACTTTTTCACTGTGATCTAAACATATTCTCAGGAATATCTTTTTAAATTCCCATTTCAAAAGGATATTTTTCAGCCATTTTGCGCCAGCATTAAGAGAAAAACAGTGCCTAAAGAAAAACAAATGGCTTGGTTTTCATTCATTAAGCTGGAAAAAAAATTGTATGCATTAAAACTGCATAAATGATAACACAGTAATCTTAGCTCTAATTCTGATATAAGCTATTAAGAGCAAACCATGTTATGTTCATAAATGTATTAAATACACACAAATGAGTCTCACTTATGTAAGAAGATTTCTAAATTATAATTTTTAGATTTGAATAGAGTGCTGATCGAATTTAAAAAAACAAAATTCCAGAAATATGCATATTCTGAGATATCTTTAGTATTCCTGTGTAAAGTAAGCAACAAACAGTTTGCCATGTGCCCTTTATATCTGAAAGGCCACCTGCCAGCTCATTCCCATTTTCCCCTCAATGGGTTATCAGATGAATATAAATTAGTACAGTTAGGAGATTTTCAATAAGAGCTGCATTTCCTACTCCATTGTGAAATGGGTCAGATGGCAGCACTTACTTTGATACTGCCATTCAGATCCAAAGTCATGAAGTGCAACTTGCAAACCATTGTACCTCAAATGATTATTGCACATGGGTTAGGCAGCATGACAATGATGGAGTGTCAATTAGTTCAGTCCAAAGGCAACCAGTCCAAACTGTTAAGAATTTTTAAAACAAAACATGTGTTCCCAATTCCCTTTAATACCCAATTGGCAGCAAGTCACTGGCAAAATCTGTTGCTCAGGGCAAGTTGTTAATGTGTCTTTCTCAAAGGTAACAAACAGATGTGAAAAGAGTTAGTCAAGAAGGAGAACATACTATATGCTGTTGCCTTAGTTAACATAAAAAACCTCTTAATAGGAGTGAAAAAATATGCTAATAATTTATAGTGATAGCTGTGTCAACTGCAAACTTTAAAATAACAAAGATGAATTAGGTGCCTCCCCTGAAAATCTGTATCTCATTGCATCAACCATTAAGAACCTTTTTAATTTAAATAAATATAATCACATAAAGATTTTTCAAATGTTATCCTTGTGCATATTTTTAGTGCCTGTTGTTTTCTTTCTCAGATTATTATGGACTTAGCTATAAAATTATTAAGAGATTGGTTTTAAAAATTAAAATGTCCGCCAAATAACACTCAATTAATAGTGCAGAAAATACTGAACATCGGCAAGGATATGAGGATATAGAAACTCTGAATCTCTGTTTACGGGGACAATGGTTTATTGCTACCACGTAAAACTGAAGGTACACAGGTGCTACAATCAAGACATTCCACTTTTATTTACATACACACAGCAACATGTGTGCATGAGCACCAGGGCATGAACAATATTTTTCAGATCACAATTATTAACAAAAGTCTAAATTAAAAAAAAAAAAATCTCAAAGTATATCAGCAGTGTAATATATAAATTCTGCTGTATTCATATAACATCTATTTATATAACACAATCATAAAAACATGTTAACTATAGCTACTTTTACCAACATGGGTGAATATTAAAACCTGACAAAATAAAGATTTAATATTTACATTCATATAAATTTTAAAAATGCAAAATTTATTTCCACCTCCCGCTATCACTTGTACCTAATCTAGATTAACCCTCCCACAGTAAAAAAAAACTACAAAATGAATAAATATACGAAGTTATTAATTTCAGGTACTGGATGGCAAATAGCTTAGACTATTACTCCAGATAGAAGGGGAGCTCATGAGGTGATCCCACATTTGCCCGGTTGTGTGCATAGGGACAATTGCCAACCTAGTGCAGAGTTCTGTTAAAACACAGTGGTCCTGCTGAGTTTAGGGGATAGAGACCAGAACTGAAGGAGGTTCAAGTTGCTGGAAGATACAGGGCAGGTCACTAGAGAAGAGAGAGCCTCACAGAAAAGAAGACTGAAATGTCATTAGGGGCTCCCTACAAGTACTTGGCTGAAATTTGGACTATGCTTACTAAAAGGCTTACTAGAAATGTCTGCTCAAACAGCCACTATCTGTTCAGGAAAAAAAACAGAGATACTAGAAGTCAGCAGTGCTGGAAGATGCTGAAGGTACAAACCAACCAGAGTAGACAGACATCATTAACCTGTTATTAGCCACACTTCTGGTATCTAGCTGACACTAGAAAGGCTTCTATGTGAGAATAAGAACCACAACTTGGAAGAAAGTAAACCCTGAGATCACCCTGAAAAAAAGTCTAAAACCAATTCCAAACAAGGACCTAAGGACAAAAAGAATTTTATCATCTCACCTGGTTAAGCTATAAAAACATAGAAAACACCTTAGACCTTCCAAAGATTTGCCCTAACAAAACATAAAACCAAACCTATATCAGTACACAGCGACTGACCTGCCTATGAGAATAAAAATCAATAATCTTTAAAAGAAGATAAAATCAAAATTCTTTATAGCATATCGACAATAGCTATAAGCAACACAAATTTATTAGAAATAAAACTATTAAATTATAAATCAGAAAAGTACCCGCATAAAGTTGTTAACATCAATGAACCTTTAGATGCTCCAGATGTTGAATTGAGCAGCCAGAATTTAAAGTTCATAAAAATATATTAAAATAACTAATAACAATAAACTATGTGAAAATATTACCTTAATGAGTTAACAGATAAGGGAATCTCAGCACATAAATGAAAACTATAAAAGACAAAATGAAAATTCTAGAACTGAAACATAAAATGATTAAAATAGAATTTGATTAAAGAAGTTTATCAGCAGACTGTAGATCAGAAAAAAAATCAGTGAACATGAAGGTCGAACATTAGTAAAAATCCAATCTGAATAGAAATAAAAAGAGATTATAGAAAATGAATAGAGATTCAGAGACTTATGGAAGGATATCAAACTAACATGTCTATAATAGTCCAGGGAGAAGAGAGTGAAATTAGAACCAAAAAAAAAAGGGGGGGGGGTATATGAGATATTTTTTTTTAATTTGATGAAAAATATTGATTTACAAATTGAAAAAGATTAGAGAACCCAAAGGTTAGAGAGTCTAAAAGTTCTTAATGTTTTTATGTGATTTGGAATGTCTTGGACCCTGATTTGTGCAAATTGGAGAACTAGATGAAAATCACCTTGTCATGAAAAGTGCAGCTCCAAAAGATATTCACTTTTCTCAATAACAACAAATACCACATACCTCAGTTTGATTTGTTTACTGCAAAGGCTGAATTAAGTGTAAAAGAAAGCTTATGGAGTCTAAAAGAAAGATAATTACTGATATAGGTAATCAACAGAGAAACTAGCTTCCCATATGAAAATGCTTACAATTAAATTGAGAGAAGGCATATATATTTTGAATGTATGTTGTAGGAGTCTTCAAAACCTGATTTGGAAAGATAAAAAGTATGAAGAAAAAGGGAGGAAAAGAGGAAAGAAGAAAAAGCACCTGAAACAGAGCATACATTTATCTTCTGTAACCTTCCTCTTGGAGCACAAGTAGGTAAAGAGTGATATAATTTGGTAGGGAGCAATCAAAAAAGACTTTTAAAAAGATGAGTTTAATATAAGTCAGGGATCATCAAATCATCAGCTACCGGTTAAATCTAGCCCATTGCCTGTTTTTGTAAATAAAATGTTATTTAACACAGCCACGGTCTAGTTTATATATTACCAGCTGCTTTCCTATTTGGGCTCACCCACCCCATGTTAGAAGGTGGTGTTGTCTGTTGCTGAGGCTCCAAAAGGAAAAAAATGAGCATTAGAAAACCAAGCTGTCAGAAGAAGCTCACCAGGGAGATGTAGTTTAGACTGTCCTCCTCTGGGTTGGTCCTGTTTTTGATTTCCAATGTCCAGTGAGAGCCCATGCAAGAGCTCATGTTTATCTACTTAACTGCTTTCCATGAAAATTCATCATAAATTTCACCTTCTTAAAAAAGCCTGTAAAATTGGGTTAGGTGCCTATATTACTGTAAGTGGGCTAATGCTACATGCTGTTACAAATAAACCCCAGAAATGTATATAAATATATATGTTTTAAAAACCCTGACTTGTCTATATCAGAATTGAGAAGTTATAACAGACTATATCAACCACAAAGCCTGGACTAGTCACTCTCTGTCCCTTTATAAGAAAAGTTTGCCTACCCCTGATGTAAGTTCTTAAACATTAAAGAGACATCGAATGGTAAAGAGACAGAATGGAGTTTGCAATTAAGCAAAGAAAAGAAAATGAGAAAATCTTTAGTTTATTAAAGAAAAAAAACAGTTGGCATTTAAAATCAATAAGAAGTGACTTTTAAAAAAGGAAATATACAAAGGAAGAGGTAATAGAGAACTTTGAAATTCAGAAAATATGAGATCCAATTTTATAAAACTGCACAATACATTGTAATTTATTCTTGATGAGCCTTGTGAACTATATTAATAAAACTGATTTTCAAGTAGTAGACAAAACTAAACTATTAGGCATAATAACATTGATACTGTAAATTAGTTTTTCTTAAATTTGTGATTAAAAACAAGTAATCTTTTCTATTTTTTTTAAAAAATAATATTTCCATTTCAGCTATAAAATAAAATAAATCACTAGCCTATGTGCTGAAGACCCGAACATAATTGAAGTGGGCCACAAGAATTCATGCTTCAATTATATTTTGTAGATTTTTGCATATTCGGCTACTTTGTCATAGTCCTTGTGGAATTATCTTCATTGCAAACTAGTATTATGAGAAATGACTTCATCTATTCTAAAAAAGAACATATTTTCTCATAAGTTGGTAAACCCTTAACTAAGAAAAACATTAAGAAGGCAGAAAATAAAATTTTAATTAAGTTCCTTATAAATTTTGTTTACTACCTTAATATTCTGACAGTCTGACAAATAATTGTATCCAGAATTTCTATTCTATGGCAATTTTATTTGTGAGAGATGGCAGAATCACTTTTACTGGGTATTTTAGAGATAAAATCTTGACATTTTGAACCAAATACTAGAAACGAGTTATTTATATACTTGCTTAATCATTAGTTAAATTTTAAGTGCCTGGACACAGAATATTAGTTCTCAGATATCATTCTTTGTGACAGAAAGAGATTAAATAGAAAGTGTCTCTGTTTTCTGCCAATGAATTTTGCCTAAATTTTTGATTCTTTTTATCTTAGAGTTGAATCTTTTCTTCTAATGCCAAATAGAGGACTTAAAACTAAATGTTACTTTCAAGTAGCATTTGTCTTTCTGCTACATTCAGTCATTTATGACTGACAGGGGGCCTGTAAGAGTGCATTTGATGACATTCATGGCAGATGGGAATCAGAACATAGAGATTCTCCTAAATTTACTTAGTGCTGTCTAAATCAGTAGCACATATTCAAAATTTCATGTATGTTTGCTTATTTGTAGACAATGATTAACTAGGGAAAATGACACTTATCACTAAAAACCAAGTGGAACATTTCAGTTAAAAGTGTTTGAAATTTTTAGCTTTACCCTTGTGGTTTCTCAGTAGTGGTAACACTGTTGGCATGATCAAATCAAGTTCATATTTTCAACTGATAGTCACTGGCGCCAATTCAATGCCAACAGGAATCTCCAATTTGGAGTAATGTGAAGAGAGACTTTATTCAGTGCAAACAGCTCAACTGTGGTAGAGCAGGGCTGTGAGAATAGCACAGCTGTAAAACAGCTAAATTTTGAAGCAGCATGACTGTGAGGTGACCCTGGGGCAAAGTGGTCCTGGGACCGGGTCCCTCTCCAGCTAAACAACTCTGCTCTGCTCCGCTCCACCTGCTCCAGCCAGCCCAGTGCATTCCACTCTGCACTGTGCTGTTCTGCTCCACACAGCTGAGCTCTGGCAAATATCTTTAGTGTTCATCACCAGTGTTTTACCTCCAGCCCGGAAATTCAATCTTTAGTGGAAAGGGAAATTGAGCTCTCTGAGCGAGAGGGGAGCTGATTTATGACAGAAGTCCCCAACCCAGGTCCCTGATTAGTTCTTCCTCATGCAAATGAGGACTCAAATTTTGAAGTTTGATTGGTCCAAGATGTACTGCCCTGACGGGTTAGTGAAGATGGCTATGGGGATACATCACCACAGTTCCAATTGGATGAGGAAAGCCTCACCTCATTTGGTTGAAATACTATTCCAGGAACTCCTTTATAAGGGCTAGCTCAGATGCAGGAACGCAGAGCTGGCAGGCACTTCAGGGCAGGATTCTCCCTAAAGTGCAGTTTGTGTAAGAGGTCCTGTTTAGAATAGCTGCTAGGCTCTGTTTTTAACTTCGAGCCCCGTTAGTTATCAGTCCTTCTCGGTAGGTATCTTTTTCCTCGGGGTCCACTATTTATTTCTCGAGATTTGGAAAACAACGTAAATGTCATTTGACAACACATTTTGCTGGGGACAAGAGCCAATATGTTTCTAGATGATATATTTTAAAGTAGAATGTTATGAAGTATTGAATATAAGCTCAATATTATCAATAGACACAAAAAGGGCATTTAAAAGACTAAAGCTGTCTTTCTTTTCTTTTCCCCCTACAGACTTTAATGAGCAGAATTTGGTTATGTTAACCTTTCTATTTTAAGTCATCATTCACCTTTTAATGATGTTTATATTTCTCTGAATTCCCTCTAGTGGATATATGTTTTTCCTCTGTGTTGACATAACCTTTAATACAGTTTCACATCTGTGTGTAGTCTTCAATAACTATGCTGTCCTTCGAATAAAATATTCTACCAGTCTGGAACATTTGGGGGGAGTTATACTGTTTATAATGTTCAGCGAGAAGCCATGTACATTATTGTTAGGGGGTTAGTCTACTCCTCCCCCAGACTTCTGGAATATAAATTTTAAAAAACTTAAAGCTATTGAGACTCTGTTGTATTCTCCTAGCTTCACCCAGCAACAATGTTCATCGTTACAGAAATGGCTGTGCGGAAACACTGGGCTAAACTCCTCTACCTTCAGTCATTCCCTTTCCCACCACTATCACCATCATTCTCACCATTATCTCACCATCATTACCAGCATCACTACACTGTCACCACACAGACAGCACAAAACACCTCTCAGGCTTTCCAGAAAGAATACTCCTCAATCCACAGCCAGGTAAATGAGCTTCATAGCCAATAATTCATTCCTAAAGGAACGAAGAAAGAGAAAATTCTTTGCAATACTGATGGAAAATACACATTGGCCAGAGATATTCAGAGAAAAATAAAATTCATCAAAGAAGCAGCTGAAGCAACTATCTTAAAGAGACTATTTGATTTCAATATATCTTAGTATTTTTCCAAAATATGTAAGTCTGCAGTAAGTATTAGGTTAAAACCATTTGGGGCTTAAATACATTTTAAAATTAAATTCTACTTGGGGCTCCTACAAGAAATGACTTATAACAATGATTAGTTTAGGGCTAGAGTTCAATTCTATGACTAAAAGGATAAAAGATGACTCCAAAGAAAAAGATCAATGTTCTGCATTAAAGAGAAAGGGTTTTTTTTGGCAAATAAAGTTGACAGATATCCATAAAGGAAAGAAATGATGCCATGCTATTAGTTATCTCTCCGACATAGTATTCCCTCTAAAGATTCTGGCTGTCTCATAGAATGGCACAATAATACAGATTTTCTGCACAGTCGAAGAATGAAATGCTTTCATTTGCAACAACATGGATGGAACTTGAGGGTATCATGCTAAGTGAAATAAGTCAGACAAAGAAAGACAAATACTGTCTGATTCCTCTTATATTTAGAATCTAAAAGTCAGAACGAACAAAACAAAACTATAGATAAAGAGAACAGATTGATGGTTGCCAGAGGGGAGAAGAAGGTAGGGGATAGGTGGGCAAAATGGGTGAAGGGGATTAAAAGATACAAACTTCCACTTGTAAAATAAATAAGACATGGAGATGTAATGTATACAAATGAATATATACATACATACTAGGAGTGTAATGTACAATATATAACTATAGCTAACACTGCTGTATGAAATACTGGAAAGTTAAAAGAGTAGTTAGTAAGAGTTTTCATCACAAAGAGAATCTTTTTTTTCTTTTCTTTTTATTGTATCTATATGAGATAATAGTTGTAAACTAAGTTTATTGTGGTAATCATTTCACAATATATGTAAATTCAACTGTCATGTTGTACACCTTAAATTTATGCAGTAATATATGTCAGTTGTTTCTCAATAAAACTAGGGGGGAAAAAAAGAAAATACAATACCACACACAAAAAAAGAATAACATTGAAATCTATGTTTGTTCATAAAATGCCAGAATATTTTAATGAACTGCCTCAGAGATATATGCAAACAAATGTAACAGTGGCTCTTTGGAAAATAAATTATTTCCTTGTTTTGTAGAACAGAGAAAGTAAGAATCCTTGGAAGAAAATGAAGTATTTTTTCAAGTTTTAGCACTGTTTCAAAATTGCAAAAGAGAATGAAAAAACCTGCATGGATCATTACTGCAAAGCTTGAATCTAATAAAAATTTTGGTATAGCCTTTTAAAATAAAATTAAAAAAAAAAAACATTTTAACATATCACCCAGCATATAATCCAGTATTTGCCCAAGAGATAAAAACATGTACATCCACACAAATATCTAAGCATCATATGTATAGCAATTTTATTCATTACTGCCAAAAACTAGAAACAACTCACATATTCATTAACTGATAAATGAATAAACAGTTTGTGGTATATCCACATAATGATATACTACTCAGCAATAAAAATAACATACCTGTTCATACATTCAACAAGATGGATGCATCTCAAAAGCATTATGACAAAGTAAAAGAAACCATACACGAAAAGACTAAATACTATATGATTCCATTTATATGATAATCTGAAAAAGGTAAAAACGTATAGGTTGCTTTAAGGTCTAATTTTGAGATTACGTTTAAAATTTTTTAAGAGACAGGTTTCAACAATTTTAAGTAATCATTGCTAAATGGCAGTAAAGAATGGTTTCTCTACAGAATAAGCTAACATAGAAATATTAATAATATGTAGAACTAATGACATTCCCCAAACCAGCCAAAATTAATAATACTACATTATATTAAATAAGAGACTTTTTGCATATGGAAATGCAGTTATTTTACCTGTAAAATAAATGTTCGAACTCCATAATGATTATCAAATGATTTTCTAATTATGAGACACTAAAAAATCAAGCATAAAGATCAAACATACCTCCTTATCAGTGACTATAAGTAAGAATGAGAGAATATATTAAGGTACCATGCTGAGAGATAAAGATCATGTTATCTCTGAATTTTTTTATATTCTCCAAAGGTCAAAACTACTGCATCATAAAAACTGTAATGTCACAAAGCTTATAAGTTGTATGCTTTTTTATTCAAGGTTTGCACATATATTGTTGGAAATCTTAAATTGCTGAAATATGGATTGCCAAAATCAGGCCATGTTAGTGTGATCTTAACTCTAGCCTAGATATTTTATAAAAACCTAATTAATTATCACTGATTACAATGACTGTAAAATTGCTTATGAAACTAGTTGTCCATGCACCTGCAATTGAAAAAGAATTGCATTCATCAACTTTTATATGCTAAGAGGAGAGATAATATAGATCTCTTTTAAATATTTGGATTTTACTGAGGTTTTGATCTTTGATGTATGTTAGTCAAGATGGCCTTCCCCAAAATGTATATTTGTATTTGAAATATTATGGAATTTTACTTATAATGTTTGTTTTAAGCAAAGTCCCTGATCTATCATAACTTTAATGGTCTTTTTTCTAAGTTATCTAAGAAAAACTTAACTTCAATAGTAATGGTAATAAATACTATTTACTGATGATGTAGGATGTGACAGTTACTCCATATGATATACTTTCATTTTCATAACATCCCTACAATATATATACTATTACCTACATTCCAGCAAAAAAGCTAATAGCTGACCTTTATTAAAAGTTCTGTTCTTTACATGAATCAACTCTATTAACGCCTACAGAAACAAGGGGTCCCCCAGAACAGAGCTGGGAACTGTTGCTGTTACTATGAAATAGACCTTATACTCATTTTGTGGATAAAGAAATCAAAACACAGAGATGTGCTAAGTCACCTGCCCACTATCACATAGCAGTGTGGGTTAAACCATGCTGTCTTATTCCATGGTTGCAGTCTTAATCACTATTCTGCCTGATACTCTAACCAATAAATAAATTCTTTAATGTCACCAAAGGAACAGACTATCCAAATTTGACTCCTAAACTGAAATCTTTCCACTGCATGTAACTACCCTCACTTCATGTTATCTATATACTTCATGACCTATATACATATTCACTCCAATACATTTTTATTAGACTGTTTAGTGGATCATATATAACAGAGTAACAAATTTAGTATTTTTGTCTTTAATCCTAGAGTGTTCAAAACAGAACATATTATAAATATATATGTATACTTATCCATCTTATTTGATTTTTTGTGCATCAATATGCAAACAAAAGTATAAGATTACTGATAAACATTCATTTAAGTTTTTGATAGATTTGTTGACACTCTGAATGATATGTAATACCATAATAAAATCTCATTACATATAACTATCATTATTCTGTACAGACAAGTGTCCTAAATGGCTACATTTCATAGTTATCTCCTACAAGACACGGCATTGGCTTAAAATATCAGCTGTTTACACTCTCAATTGTATTACATTTGATCGACCTTTTGTCAAAGAACTACGTTATAACATGCTGTTTTTCTAATATAATCAGATACTCTGCATGCTACATAAATAGAGGTTATACTTACTGAGTTACTGGATGTTTTCTGTTTAACACATGGGCTTTTCACCTTATTTACACGTCTTCCCTTAATAGATTCTTTAAAAATATCATAGGGGAACATTTGCCTGTTTTTTTTTTCCCATACTTAATATTTTTGTCGTTTCACATAATTGTGTATTGACATGTATTTATAATTGTTATTACATATATAACCTTTTTATAATGGTAGAATTTATTAAGTTCAAAAAATGTGATTTACACAAATGTTTATAACTTTAATAAAACAAATTTTTCAGGAAATTCTTTAAATTGCAGAAACAGAAGGAACATAAAGGCCTTAGACTTTCCTTTAATGCTTTAATAAAGGCAATAATTTCTACCTTCATACCTTTCCAGCTGTTTAAAATGTGTTCATTACACTAGACTCATTTGCCTTAGTTCTTACTTTTAAAACAATATATATCTGAAAAACACATTTAATATAAAATTGTGACCATAAAAATATGTCACTTTTTGCTATAATAAATTTTAGGTTTATCTCTCAATAGTTTGGGGGAAAATGAATCTTTTTTTCTAATTAAAAGTAACTAATTTTCAATATCCAGAAATTTCACAAATTCTCCAATGTTCCAGTAAAATCAACTAACCAAGGGAATTAAAGTCATTTACAATGAGTAAGTTTTATTGTTTTGTCCTTATTTGTTATAACTTATTTCTTTACAAAAAGAGAAAACTCAACTCGAGCTGATTTAAATTTTAAAATTATTATTTGGTGTGAGTAATGGCAAAGGCTTTATCAACCTACTCTGGTTTCTATGCTATCCTTGGATGGTAAACAAATGGGAGAAAATTAACAAAAAAATTTAACAAGCTTACCACAGGGGTGGTTGAGGTATTGTTACTGAAAAAAGGGTCATTGATGCAACCGAGCCTCAAACCTCAAATGTCCTCCAAACTATCCCTGCATTCACACTGAGTATTAATTTTCTCTCACCAGCATTGTTCTAAATTGTCCAATATGGAGATATTCTTATACTTATAAGATTCAATTTGTTTTCTTATTTTTCACAAAATTAATTCACTTTATCTTTAATTTTAAGTATTGCGATTGTTCAATGTATACTACTACTACTAGGTTCATTTTCTTTTTCAATTTGTCCTCTCCAATTCTGCTTCAATTTTGATGATTGCTATTGATCTGTGCTCAAGTTTAACAAACCTTATAGTACAATCTCTTGTGAAGTCTGCCCAGTGAAAAATTTTTGATTTCCAAGACTCTGTATTTTTCAGTTCTAAAAATTCCTTATTTTCCTTATTAGTATAGATTAGTATAATTTCTCTCTCTAAAATTCCTAATCTCTTCATCCATTAGATCCATCCTTTTCTGAATTTTCGTTAAGGTATTTATAATTGTTATAAAGTACTCTTCTTATTCCAATAACTAGCTGAGTTGTGATTTTCCTTCTGCTGATGGTGTTGTCTGCTGATCATGGATGAAATATTCCTGTTTCTTTAAATTCTGTATGCTTTTTAATATAATATAGATATTGTATAACAAGGACCACGAAGACTGAAATTGTATTTTTGTTTTGGTTTATTTTAATTTTCTACAAAAATTAAAGTTTATCCTCTCTCTAGCAATTGTAGTTAGCAACTTTATTAAAATTTCTTACTGGTTTTAAAAATGTATCTATAGTTTTTTTGTAGTTATCAACATAAAAATTACATAATAATTTTCTCAAAGTCTTGCATTTTATTTCTTTACATTGTCCTACTACTGCATGGACATTGACTCATGTCCATTTTTATAAAGGCAAGAGTAATAACAAGCAAATATTTTATATTAAAGAAAATTGCTTCAATTTTTTACTGCTAATATATTTACTGAGATGAATTTTATTTTGGGATTTTTTTGTTTGTTTGTGTTTGCTTTTTTGCTGCTGTTGTTCTTATTGTTGCTTCCCTTTATCATTTTCTATATCTTTAATGAACAAGATCTGTATCTTATCAAATGCTTTTACTGCATTTGCTGATGTAATATAATGATTTTTCCTCTAACATATTATTATAGTCAATAATATTTATCCATTTTTTATATTAAACCAACCTTGTATTCCTGGAACAAATCACAGAAAGTCATTTACATTGCTGAATGTGATTTGTTAATATTTTATTTTAGATTATTGCATCAATGTTTGTGAATAAAATTAATGTGTAGTTTCTCTCTCTAGTATGACTGTATCTAGTTTGATGATCAATGTGTTCTATTGTCATAAAATGAAAGGAGAAAGTTTCTTTATTTTTTGACTTGAATTATTTGTGAAAAGTTTGAAATGTATTTTGAATTATCTCATAGATTTTATCTTTTTACTAACTGTGGTTAGCTGTTATTTGTATGGAGTTTAATTACTGGTATGATTTCTAATTGGACTATGAAAATTAAGGCTATTTATTTCAAGGTAAGTTTTAATAAATTATAATTTGTTTGGAATATGTTTATGTTATTTTCAAATGTATTGATGTTGTTATATTTTTAATTTTGTTTTTAATCCCTGACATACCTGTAATTATGTCTCCTACACATGTCTACTACTCTTTATTGATGTCTTTTAATGTTGATTACATTTGTCATTTTTTTCTACTTTATTAAGTCCTTCTAAATGCTTATTTTTGGTTTTGTTGGCCGTCTTTATATTTCATGTTTTCTATTTCCTTGTTTTCTAACATTATCATATTATATTTATTTAAATTTTGAGATTAAACACTTATTTCCATTACTACTTAAATTGGTGAATTAACTAACTTTGGACTTTTAGTCTTTCCTATTCTAAGCCTATATTTTTAAAATATTCCATTCTAAACCTGCATATATATGGGGGAATAATTTTTGACAAAGGAGCCAAAAATATACAATGGAGAAAATTAAAGCCTCTTTAATAAATGATCTTAGGAAAATTGAAAAGCTACATGCAAAAGAATGAAACTAGACTGCCATCTGTCACTATATACTGAAATTAACTCAAAAATGTGTCAAAGATTTAAGTATGGGAACCTGAAACAATAAATTACATAGAAGAAAACATAGGAACTAAACTCATGGACCTTGGATTTAAAGAGGATTTTATGAATTTGATCTCAAAGGCAAGAGAAGTAAAAGCAAAAATAAAGGAATGTGACTACATCAAAACAAAACTTCACACAGCAAAAGAAATTATAAACAAAACCAAGAGGCAATGGATTTAAGGAGGAGAACTGCAAACTACACCTCTGATAAGGGCCTAAAAATATGTAAAGAACTCATACAACTCAATAACAACAACAAAAAAATCCAATGAAAAAATGGGCAGAGAGCTGAACAGACACTTCTCCAAGAAGACATACAAATGACCAACAGACATGAAAAGATACTCACTTCACTACTATGCAAATCAAAACCACAATAAAATACCATCTCACACCTGTCAGAATGGCTATTATCAACAAGGTAAGTAAAAAGTGTTGGAGAGGTTGTGGAGAAAAAGGAACCTCATACACTGCTAGTGCGAATGTAAAATGTAAATTGTAGAAAAATATAGAAGTTTCTCAAAAATTAAGATTAGAATTACCATATGACTCAGCAATCCCTTTTCTGGGTATCTGCCCAGAGAATTTGAAATTTATCCATAAAGATATATGCACCCCAATGTTCACTGTAGTTATTCACAGTGGCCAAGACATGTAACAACCAAAGTGCTTTTCCATAGCTGATTGGATAAAGAAGATGTGGTACATATATACAACAGAATTTTAATCCTAGGAAAAGATAAAATACTACCATTTGCAACAACATAGATAATCGTGCTAAGCGAAGTAAGTCAAAAAAGTTCAGAATCATATGATTTCACTCGTGGGATATAAACTGAAAGCAACAAATGAACAAGACAAACAAAAACGCATAGACAGACAATAGTTTAGTGTACACCAGGGGAAAGGTGGGGCGGGGTAAATAAGGATAAAGGAGGTGATGAAAGATTTGACTTTGGGGGGCGAACACTGCACTGCAACATACAGATGATGTATTATCAAATTGTATACTTGAAACCTATATAATTTTATTAACCAAAGCCATCCAATAAATTGAATTAAAAAAAGAAAAAAATATTACATTCTATGTTGATTTGTCTATCACAAATCTGATTTGCTGTTTTTTCATATTTTTAAAATCTTAATGTTTCGTTAATTTGAATTGTGATGTGTTTTTTGTCTCAGAATTCATTTAAACTTCTTTAAGCATTTTTTCCAATTAAATTTATTTTTTTTTGACTTAAATATACCATAGTACTAGAGAATGTGGTCTGTGGGAAACAATTCTTCATATTTTCAGGATATATTTTAGGGCTAACATGTGATCTATCTTTATAAATATTTTAAATGTTTTTGAAAAAAATGTATTGTCTAACTACTGGATGCAATTTTAGATACATTTATAAAACTATACATCAAGCAATTTGTATTATTTGTGCAGGTAAAATTTTCCACATCTTCACAGCTTTTTTTATTGATTAGCTTTATATATACATTGGTAAGAGATATGTGATAAAATAGGATGATGAATTTTGGGGCTTATTTTTTGTAGAGTTCTCAAATTTTTGCTATCTAAATTTTTTTTGTTAGAGTTAATTCTTCTTTTTTTTTTTTTTTGATAAAATGTCTTAGTTTTTTTTTTTTAATCTGAAAATGCCTTCCCTCCATTCTTGAAAGAGAATACCTAGATAAAATTTTAGCTTGATATCATTTTTATTTTCTCCTAAATATTACAATCTACTATTTCAGTTCCTCCTGGATTTTCTTTATTATGGCTAAGAATTCAGATTTTAATTTAAATGGCTTTTCTTTAAAATTTGGTTTGTCTTTTTTTCTTTGGTTACCTTTAAAATACATTTGTCCTTAGTGTCCTACACTTTCAATACAAGGAGTCGATATGTGAATTTCCAACAGATTACGTCTTCATATGTCTATTTCTTGTCTGTTGTTGCTTTTGATTCTCACTTACAGCTCTTTTTTTTCTTGTGTCTTTTGAGTTTTTGATTGAGAACTTCTCATTTTCTCAAACTTAATGCAGTAATTCTTTCAGATCTGGATTTGAAGTTGAGTTTCTCCAGAGAGAATTTATAAAACTTCTGCTACTTTTCTGGCATGGGGCAAGTTGAGAAATTTTCAGATAAATGCCTCTGTTTGATCTTTATTTGTTTGTTTGCAACACAAAAGTATGAATTCAAATGCCAACTACCAGCTAGTATTTGTGGATTCAAATGTCAAAGGATATATTTTAGCTTCATTCTGTATCAGAGTTAAAACGGGTGAGTTTTCTTCATTTTATTAATGGTGGGACTCATCCCTCATTTAATTTTGTAATACAAGTACACCACTTTTCGGTTTCAGCTTTATGTGGGGGTTCTACTTTTAGATTATTCATTTGAGACTGGCTTTGACTTTATCCTCAGTTCACATCATGTGGAGCTGTCAATGCGGAACCTCTGGTAACCCAGGTTCATCACAAAATTTCAGGTCAAAGGCAAATTTTGAAACTCACTTACCACCCAGATCCCTTGTTTTCATGTGATTTTGAGGATTTAACTATTCTTTTATCTAGTGTCAGATCAATGATTCTTAAAAAAAAATTTTTAATATAATGTCTACCACTTTAGTTCTGTGTGTGTGTGTGTTCAATTCTTAGTTGGTAGTTTTTAGTCTGTTTTCTCGCTATTGAAGAAATGGAGCAATATGAAGACTTTTTTTCCTCTGAAGGATTTTACAGGACTTATTTTGAGCTATTATTTCATCAACTGTTAAAATTTATCTTAATGAATATCTTGAGGATATCTATCTACTTTTTCATTCTTTTGTTATTTCGTGTTCCAAACAGTTATCCAATAAAGAGGTACTATTGGAAACCTCTAAAATTTGATTTCTTAAAAATTTTACTTATTTGTATTTAAATGTATCATGGAATCAGTTGTTATTGAAATATATGGTGCCAGTAATTAAGATGATGATAGCTTCTAAGTTTGATATCTTCTGCGAATTTTCATTACTTAATATTGGAGGTATAATCTAATCAAAATAATTGATTTGTTTTAAAGATTGTGGTACCTTCTGACTGTCTATAGTTAAGACTTGATTTATTCTTTGACAATTTTTCTTTCACCTTCCAAAGCTACATCTCATCCAGGTCCAAGAACTCTGCCCTTAGAAAGCAATATGCTAGGTTTTTAAACACTTGTATTCTGAGATTTTATAGCTTTTCTAAACATATTAATAAGAAGAGCATGAGCACAGGTTTCATTAAATCTATTTTGCAGTTAAAGTTTTAATTAAGCTAGGTTATAAAATATGCATGGAAGTTTGTCACATTTTCCAATGAGAAACAGAAAAAAATGGACAGTGGTATAGGTTCCAACTTTAGTTACTAGCTGATGTGAATATGGAACTTTAAGGAATGCCACATTTTCTTTCTTCTTCTCACTAAATGAAGCAATTTCATTGTACCTGATAATGATAGAAAATGTCCTCATAAGCTATAAACATCATAGAGCCCTAAAGTATTACTATTTAATACAGAATGAAAAGGCTTGGAGGAATAACATGTCATGTCCCTACACCTCCCCATATCCTACATAATCTTAGTGCTCTGAAAATATAAATTTTTTTTAAAATATATATTTACCCAAAATACATTTAGAGACCCCATATCTCATGATTTAAATATATCCAAGGGACAAATACTGAAGTATACAGTGTCTTTGTAAATGGATTTCTTAATTCCCTGACTGGATAAGCTGTTTACTGAATAAGATGATGTATGCAGAGTGTAAAAACTTGTCCCTAAATAATTTTCATTAATGACAAGGTTGGTAAGATTTTTTATAATCAGCAAGACTCCTCAGAGGATATGAAACTCCATTCACATTATCAAAACAAAAGTGAGCTCCTTTAACTCATGTGATATTTATATAGCTTATTTTATTTTTGGCTAGAATATCTAAATTTCTGTGTCCATGAAGATAGAAATAAAGCCTTAACAAATGTTTTATTATTATTATACTTACTCATTTATTTACATAGCTCTTTTTAATAGTTCTGCTTTTAATATAAAGATATTGATGCAGGATTAATATCTGGAAACAGAATAACTTAACTGTAGACTAAAGGCATTTAACTCCATTGCATATTGCAGGAAGATATACTGAATATTACCATGCCATATGTGAAATAGTAGAAGTGTTAATTGAATGCAAACAGTAAATGTATATTATCATACAGAATTCATATTTTAATTCACTTAGCTTGTTATTAAACCTGTTAGTTTGTGCCAACTGAGCAATAGATAATGGTAAAATATTACAATATTCTCAAAAGATTCTTCTGTTTCAGAAACATTGCACATTGATGCTGAGTTACTCTAGCTTGAACTTCTTCTTCGTACATATATATGCTTAAATCAAGGCTGAATGACTGCCAAACCAGCAATGACCTCTCAATGGGGGTGACATTAAGAATTTTTTGTGGTTTGTGCTTTTGAACAAAGTAACATATAACTTCCTGAAGCTCCCATCCAATGCATACATTTATAGCTCTTTGTTCACCATCTTCTTTTGTGTCGGTGACTTTTAGATGGGAAAAATATAGCTTTAGCTTTAAGCTTTGCTCTTCTAGTGCTTGCAGATTGTAATATATATATTTTTCATGACACTTGCTAACACATAAAGATGATGTTATTATAAAGAACAAGAAACAGAAAGAGAATGAGTGTGAGAATAAGACGTTGGATATCTTAAGGGTAAAATACATATATTGTTGAATTTGTGCAATAAAAATACTCCCTCTTGAGAGGAATGAATACTATTTTTAAATAGGTATGGTTTCTTATTTATTCTTTTCCCAAGGTTTGATGATTTCCTACACTCTATGTAATTTAATCTAAAAAGGTAAACCGGAGTCTTGTCAACCACATTCCTCCTTGAATAATAAAATCTTTAGTTTCTTGTATTTTAAATGTCAGTAAGGACAGATTTATTAAAATGCATGCAGGTAAATGTGTTTATTCTTTCATCATAAATTGCATAGTTGCTTAATTTTATTTACTTCTGTAAAATAGCTATAACATCACTGCAGATATGGCAATGAAGAATTCAAATGTACACATTTTATACATCTCTCAAACAAACAAAAGGTAAGTATCCATGACAACCAAGCCAGTAAGCTCCATGGCATGTGAATAAGATACTCTTTAGCATTATGTAGATTTTCTTTTTAAAATCTGACATGTAGTTACTGAGATAGAATTCATGTGTAAATGTAAGTGCATTATGTGTTGCTGAATTTGTTTATGACTTCCTTGACCAAAAGCACTAAAAATGTTCATCCCCAATAATGACCAAAGATTTCATTTTATTTTATTTTTTGCTTTGATTCTCATTTGATGGAAAGAGGATTGAGGGGTTTTATTTATTTATTTTTTCAAGGTTTTGATGGAAGAGAAGAAAGTCAGAGGTAACAAATCCCTTGAATAGATTGTAAACAAACAAACAAAAAAATGTAAGCATTAAGCTTTTGTACTCCTTCTAAGGAGGAAAAACATGTGGGAATAAATTTGAACTACATTAACACCTTACAAACAGCCAAAACTTTTTGTGCTTTACCTGTTTCTATGACTCTCATTTGGTCACTACTAAAATATACTCCACATTTAGCTGCTCTAGTCCAATTTTAGCTAATTCTATGCTAAATTTGAATGCTAAACGATGCCTAATTTTTCTCTTCTTTATAATAAATTCATTTTATTTTTTAAAGAAACTTCTCTTTTTTTGCATATGTCTTTATAACAGTCTAATCACATTGCTTATTGTAAAGTATATACAGTTTATGTTACTTTAATTCATCCAGGAATCTGGAGCAAACTATGTGTATAAAGGTCAGGAAATATTTATAAAAGGATATAGGATAGCAGAAGAAGCCAAACTAGTTTTACAGTACCTCATTCTCATCATTATATAAAATTATCTACACTAACCTATTTGGCCCTCAAAACTTAAAATGATATGAAAGGCTTTAATTTGCCTATTGCATTTAAAAAGAGAAAATTTGACTCTAATTTCCAAGGTCATGCATTTACTTACCTCAGACTTCTATTTCAATTTCATTTTCCCTACTCTTATTCCTATAGCTTGTATTTCAACCAAACTGGATTAAAATTTTATAAATGTATTTCCTAAGTCCAATGCAGTGATTGACACATAGTTAGTGATGAATATTAAACACAAATAATTTACATATTGGATGGAGCAAATCTTGGTATAACAGAACCAGTTGTCTTGTTCTTACCAATAGAAACTTTTCCAGACAACTGATTTAAAATTTTCATGTAGGAACTTCCACTTGGCCTTAGGATAATGGTAGGTGCTTAAATGTAAATCTTTTTACATTATTCCTCAAACTCTATGCACATCGATGAAATGTGCAAATGAAATCACGCATAATTCACACCTTCCATATTTTAAGGAGAAAGACACAAGAACCTCGAAGACTTGTAAGTAGAAAAATAAACACAAAACACTAACATGACTATCAGTAGAGCACATGTGGACACTTCACGAATGTGATACAAGGAATGGAGAGAGAGGATGTATGAAAGACTGCCATGCCATAAAAAAGAGGATCGTGGAACTGGAGACACAGCTAAAGCATAGACAAACCTCCAGAAAGAGAAAGTTTTATCACAAAGTGGTAAAATACTAAATATAGGTCTGAAACTTGGTAACATACATTGACAAGGAAAACAATCGCATATGAAGGACTAAGCAGCAGTCTCAGAGGGGCAACAATTTTGGGGAGGAAGTAGAGAAGAGAAGGTTTCTCTTTCAGCTGACAAAAATAATCAATTGACAATACCAACTATAAAGAGAAGAAAGCTATAACATAGCACTCCAAACAAAATTGGATATAAATTTTAAAATGATAAGTATAAGGGAAAAAAACGAATTAGATATTCCAAAAGTAAGAATGGGAATGAATAAAAATAAATAAAGAAATAAATAAATAAAGTGTGAGTTTCCAAACTAGGTAGACAATCAAAAAAAAAAAAAAGATAAATCATCTAAATATTGAGGAATAAAATACAAGATATCCTAAACAGAATATATTTGAATAAAAATTTACTAAATTTCATTTAAAAAAGAATATAAACATCCAAAAGGGAAAATAATATAAAATAAAGGAATAAGTTAAAGAGAGAGAAAATAACTGAGTAAGTGAGGCAAAGATCAAGTAGGAATAAAATTGTAGCCACTAAAGCAGAAAGAGAAAACAAACAGAATAACCAAAAATAATATTCAAGCAATATTTTAAAAGATTTTTCAAAAGAACAAAACAATTAATTATTCATATTGAAAAGATCTCATCATGTAACTAAGATAATTAACCTAGAACAATCAACTACGAGATATACCATAGTTATTTAGACTTTAAAGAGAGAAAAATTCTTCAGAGACTCTAATAAGGAAAGATAAAATTTATACTACTATATAAATAAGACTAGAATAATTCTGAAAAACAAAAAGTTAGAAGAAAACCAGCATTTTCAAGAAATTCAAAGTATAAGACAAACATTTTATATACTCAATATATTTTAGACTATATATAGAACAATAATTTAAACATGCAAAAATTCAAGACATACTGTACTACAGAATCTTTCCTGAAATATCTGGAGTGAATTTCATCCAACTAAGAGATATATGAGGGAGACTTCAGCAAAATGTTTGTGGGTGAGGATATAATATATTTACTATAGATAATTATAGATTAAATCAATGTGTAGAACAGGGCTGGAAGAGTGATATGTAAATAGAATGGTAAAATACAATGAAAAACAAAAAGAGGAGAGTAAGAACAAAATATAATAAAGTCATTGATATGTGAAAAACAGTTGAAAATTGAAGAACGCCATTTAAAAGTGAAAAAAAAAATCAGAGAGTAAAACTTACAGTCACTAAAATTATATAAATACAAAGGCAACCAAAGTTACAAAAATACAAGTTTTCATTAATATCAAAAGATATTACAAATTTCTATGAACTGATAAAAAAAAATTTCCTGGTAAGATATTAAATGGGGGTGGTAGGGAAAATAAAGTTAAAAAGAATTTTACATATGTGTGTGTATTTATATATATAATTTTTCTGAATAAAATAAGAGAAAATCAGAAAAAAAAAGTATCTGTCCCTGTGTCTGCTTAATTTTGCAAAGAAAAACAAAAGAAGAATAACCCTGAAGCTAACCAAACTTGTTTGTCTACATAGAGTGGGGGTAGGGAAATTGGACAGAAAGAGTAGAAAGAAGATACACTTTTCTGAATATATCTTTTTGTAATTATTCGACGTTAGAGTCACTTTAATGCTCTACATATTCAAAATATAAAACTAAATTTTAGAAGATGAAAGAAACTGTAAAATGGAATACAAACAAAAACATGAATTGAATTGTATTTCATGTGAATAATATAACCATGTTAAAGGAAAATATATAGTATTAATTCACACAACTTTTGGAGAGAGACTGACTTCTTATCTGCAGTCTAAAGAAAAAAAAATGCTGAAAAACTTCAATTTTACTAACAGGTGTGGGTATTTTTAGTGTTATTGGTTTAGCGATTTTGAAAACAACAAGTATGTTGTAAGGTTATAAATATAAATATATTCCTTGATGTTATTAGAAGACAGGTTTTTAATAAGGAAGAAAATACAAGATGAAATGCTGAAAGTTAGAAAAATTTGTTGGTGGATATAGAAACAGGGATTATTAGTAGAAAGTCATGAATTCTAAATACCAAGAATAGGGGGTAGCAGAAGAAGATCTTCCCTGCTGTAGAATTCTAACTAATAAATGTAAAACAAATTTTAGAGTCAATATCACATTTTAGAACCTCAAAATTATAATAGACTCAGGTAAGAATTATTAAGAAATTCCAAAACTAAGCATTGAAAGATTTACAAGGAACATATATTTACTTTCTTCTTTTATAAGTTAGACTATTTTATATATAACTCATATACATGGAATCATAAAGTACTTGTCCTTCTGAGACTGACATTTCACTTAGCATGATATCTTCCAGTTTCATCCATGTTGTTGCAAATGGTAGGATTTCCTTTGTTCAGGTAGAATATATTCCATTATATGTATCTACCACAGCCTTTATCTTTTCATTTGTCAATGCACATTTGGGTTATTTCTCCAGTTGGATAATTGTGAATAATGAAGCAATAAATAATGGGAGTGTAGGTTTCTTAAGATAGTAATTTCATGTTCTTTGGATAAATACCCAGAAGTGAAATTGCTGGATCATATGGTAGTTCTATTTTTAATTTTCTGAAGAACTTCCATATTATTTCCTTAAAGGCTGCACCAATTTACATTCTCACCAACAGTGGACACAGGATCTCTTTTCTCCACATCCTTGTCAATACTTGTTATCCCTTCTCTTTTTGGTGATAGATGTCCTAATGGTTGTGAGATGAATCCTTGTTGTGTTTTAAATTTGTATTTTTCCTAATGATTAGTAATGTTGAATGTGTTTCATGTGCCTGTTGGCCATGTGTATGTCTCCTTTTCCACAATATATATTCAGTTTCTTTGCCCATTTTTAAATTGGATTATGTGTTATTTTTGCTATTAAATTGTACGAGTTCTTTATATTTTTTGGATATAACCCCTTAACAGATATATAATTTGTGCATATTTTTTCCCATTGCATATGTTGCCTTTTCATTTTGTTAATGGTTTCTTTTGCTGAGCAGATGATATTTATTTTGATGTAGTCCTTCTTGTTTATTCTTGCTTTTGGTTATCAAATCCAATAAAATAATAATAATAATAATAATAATAATAATAATAATAATAATAATAAATAATTACCAAGGCTAATGATGAGGAGCTTGCTCCCAATGTTTTCATCTAGGAGTTTAATGGTTTCAGGTCTCATGTTCAAGTCTTTAATCCATTTTTATTTGAGTTTTGTGTATGGCGTAAGATAGTGGTTCAGTTTTGTTCCTTTGCATGTGGCTGTTTGAGTTTCCCAACACAATTTTTTGAAGATACTGTCATTCTCCATTGAATATTCTTGGACGCCCTGCCACAAACTAAATGTCAATACATGCATATGCATATATTGCCTTTATAATGTTGAGTTATGTTCCTTTTTTACCAAATATATTGAGGTTTTTATCATGAAAGAATGTTGCATTTTGTCAAATGCTCATTCTACATTTATTGAAATGATCATATGATTTTTTTTACTTTATTAATCTGGTATATTCCACTGATTAGTTTGCATGTTTGAACCATCCTTGCAACCCAGGGATAAATTCAACTTGGTCATTGTTAAAAATCCTTTTAATGTGCTGTTGAATTCAGTTTTCTAATATTTTGTTGAGAATTGTTACATTTGTATTCATCAGATATACTAATCTGTAGTTTTCTCTACTTGCTGTGAACTTATCTGGTTTTGATATCAGGGTAAAGCTGGACTTATAAAATGTGTTTTGAAGTTTTCCCTCCTCTTCTATTTTTTGGAAGAGTCTGAGGAGCGGCATAATGTCTTCTGGTAGGATTCAGTGTGATGCCATCTGGTCCTGTGCTTTTCTTGTTGGGAGGTTTTTGATTACTGATTCAAATATTGATCTGTTCATAGTTTCTTTATCTTCATGATTCATTCTTGCTAAGATGTATGTTTCTAGGAATTTATCCATTTTCCTAGGTTTTCCAATTTGATAGCATATAATTGTTAATAGAATTTGTTTATACATTTTTGTGGTATCAATAGCAATGTCTCTGCTTTCATTTCTGATTTTGTTTATTTGAAATTTCTCTTTGTTTTTTTTTTTCTTAGTTGAGCTAAAAGTTGGCCCATTTTATTTATCTTTTCAAAAAAAAAAAACCTCCCAGTTTCATTATCTTTTCTATTATTTTTCTGGTCTCTATTTCATTTATTTCTGCTCTGATTTTGTTTTTTCCTTGCTTCTTCTAACTTTGGGCTTTGTCTTTTCTTCTTTTTGTAGTTCCTTGAGGTGTATAGGTAAGGTGTTAATTTGAGATCTTTCTTTTTTCTTACTATAGGCATTTATTGCTATAAAATTCCCTTAGAACTGCTTTAGCAGCAGCCTATGTTTTGTCATGTTATGCTTTTATTTTTACTTGTTTCAAGATATATTTTTTATTTCCCTTTTGACTACCATTTCATCCCATGTGTTTTTTAGGAATGCATTATTTAACTTTCAGATATTTGTAAGTTATTCAGATTTTCCTTTCTTGTTATTTTATACCACTGTGATCAGAAAATATACTTGGCATGAATTGAATCTTCTTAGATTTTCAGACTTGTTTTATGGCCTATCATATGATCTGTCCCAGAGAATGTTCTATGGGTACTTGAGATGAATGTGTATTCTACCGCTGTTAAATGGATTGTTCTATATGTGCTTAGGCCCATTTTGTCTAAAATGTGGATCAAGTCCAACATTTTGGAGTTGATTTTCTGCCTGGATGTTCTATCCATTGTCGAAAATGAGGTATCAATGTTCCCTCCTATTATTGTTTAGATCTCTTAGCATTTGCTTAATATATATAGGTGCTCTGATGATGGATATTTATTTGTTTGCTTATTTATTTAATTTTATTTTTTTTAGAACAAACTATTATCAGTGCTTTACCACTTTTATTATTTTCTCAATTTTTTTCTGCGAGTGAGTGTATGCTATAACTTCTTGATGAATAGACTCCTTTATCATTATAAAATGACCTTCCTTGTCTCTTGTTACTGTTTTTGCCTTAAACCCTACTTTGTTGCTTATAGATGTAAATATCCCTTTGTTCTGGTTTCGACTTGCATGGAACATCTTTTTCTATCTCTTCACTTTGAGTCTACCTGTTCTTAAAGCTGAAGTGAGTCTCTTGTAGGTAGCATATATTTGGGTCTTGTTTTTTTTATTCATCTAGTCACACTATGCCTTTTGGTTGGAAAATTCAGTCCATTTACATTTAGAGTCAATATTGATAGGGAAGGACTTAATAATGCCAGCTTAATTGCTTTCTGGTTGTTTTGTGCTTCACTTTTTCTTTTCCTCCTCTCTGCTGCCTTCTTCTGTGAATTGATAATGTTTCCATAGCTCTATGTTCTGATTCTCTCTTCTTAATATTTGGTGGATAGGTGTTTGCTCTGTATTTGCCATAAGACTTACATAAAGCATCTTATAAATATAACATTCTATTTTATATTGATAACTTTGATCACATACAAAAAGTCTACCCTTTTATTCTCCCCTTTTATCTTTTTAATCTCACAATTTCCTCCTTTTTATATTGCATATCATTAACTAATTATTATAGCTATATTAAGAATCATAGAGATTATGGTTCAAATCTTGGTTCATCTGATTACTATTTGTTTTAATTTGATCAAAAAGTCAATTATTATTTTTGTGAGCAAACGGAATTTAGATTTAAAATTTAAAATTAGAACTATTAAACACCTGGTTCAAATGTATGAACCAGAAGAGGAAACTAAGAAAACCTGGAACCACTTATTGCTTACTATATACATATTTAGTCTCTCTTAATAGTTAGATCAAACAAATAAAAACATGCTAGTTCTTCTCAAAGGATAGCCCCGAAACATCAATATCAGCTACATATCTTATCACAGTCTACTGGTGTCAACATTTTACTAGTTCAAGTTAAGTGTGAAAATCTAACCTCCCTTTACCTCTTCACCCTTTCCCATTTGTAATAATAATTTTTTTTAAAGTCTTAAATGTTTCTTCTATATACTCGGAGAATCATATCAGAGAATGTTAGCATTTTTGTTTCAATTGAAAATATTTTACAGTAAACTTGAGGAGAAGACAGTCTATATATTTATTTACATGTTCTTCTTTGTATTGGTCTTCTCTCCTATGTGCCAATATTCTTTTCTTTTTTCCTTTCCATTTAGAGAAATTATTTTGGCTATCCTTGTAGGTTTGATCTGCTGGCTATAAATTCTCTTATTTTTCCTTCATCTTAGAATGTATTGATTTCTCCTTCTTTCCTGAATGATATTTTGTTAGATGTAGAATTCTGGATTGACAGACCTTTTCTTTTAGCACTTGAAAGATGTAGTGTCCTTCTTCTGACCTGTATGGTTTCTGGTGAAGACTAACCTATTACTCATTTTTTTTTTTTTTCTCTAGGTAATGCTTCATTTCTCTCTGGCTGCTTTCAAGATATTTCTTTGTAGTTTTTAGAAATGTGATAATGATGTATATTGGCACACATTTCTTTGGGTTTTTCTTCTTAGAGATTCAACTGGCTTCTTGAAATTGTAGGTTATATCTTTCGCCAAATTTAGGAATTTTTTCTACCATATTTCTTTAAATATTTTTTTTCTACAGCACTTACTTCACTTTTCAACAACACCTATTCCCACACATCTACTCCTTTGAGACTCTGATGACAGGATTTCTTGCTATAGACCCACATATCTCTAACTTGGTATATTTCAAATTTCATTTCTCTGTGTCATTCAGAGATGGTGTAATCTTGGTGTTGACATCTGTTGATTGTCTTTTCCAATTCAAGGTGAGATTTTCCTGGTTTTAGTATGAAGAATGGTATTTTACTGAAACATGAAAATTTAGAATTTTCTATTATAGGCTCTAGGTCTTATGTGAATCTTCTGTTTTAGCAGGACTCCTCGGACAACTCTGGCTGGGAAAACATTACTGCCTCATTATTGCTAGGAGACCATGTTCCCAATTGGGCCTCTACTGACACTGTTAGGGGAGGAGTCTTCTTACCACTGGATAGTGCTGATAGTTCTGGTTCTCCACCAGGTCTCTTCTGACATCATCACAGTAATAAGAGGGAGGAGAACCTCATTACTGCCACATGGTTGTGGAAATCTGGGCTTCCCAAGTGGTTTCCATGGATATCATACAAGGTGGGGTTTCCTTATCACTTGATAGGGAAGAAAATTCTGGTTCCCAACTCAGCTTACTTTGATACCACGCTGGCTGGGGCCTGAAGTGCTTCTTTATCATCTAGAAGAGATGGAACTCCAGGTTTCCCATTTGGCCTTTGCTGAGAAAGCTGTGGATGGGCCATAGTTTTCACTGGAGTATATGGAGTAGAATGGTTACTTTCTAAAATTTTCAGTCTCGCTAGGCAGTCCCTTTATTGGTCCTTTTGTTAGCACAGTAGGTTTTTCTTATGGCTTGTTATTGTTTGGATTCTTTGACATTTCAAGGTTGCCTGTTTTTCCAGTACCTTGTCTGGATATGTAAGGCAAAAAGAAAATCCAGGAAACTTATTAGCATTTTGTTTCTCATGTCCTGAGTTCCCTAGCCATGCTGTCTTCTCTCTACCTTTCTGGGTCTTATTTGTGTTTGTCTTATATATAATATCTAAAGTTTTTAGCCATATTTAGCAAGAGGAATAGAGAAAAGTAGTCTACTCCACCTTTTTAAAAAAGTGCAGTGTTTTTAACTTGCCTTTTATCCTATCTCTAAGTGAATTTACATACATAAAGTTCTTGCTCAATATATGATAGTACAAGAATTTTTTTTTAATTTCATTGCCTACATTTATAAAATTGGGATAATAATACTTATAGCTGAGAACATGGCTTAAGTAAAGATTTTGGCATAGTGCTGGAGTTTAATAAGTATTTAATAAAATGTATCTCTACAAATAGAAACTACAACTTCAAAAGATTTCACTAGAAAGAAGTAAAAGAGAATAAAGCAAAAACTAATGTTAAGAATGATACTAGAGGGTAATTAATATTCAACCAATAATAATGATCCTTAATTATTTTGACTACCAATTATGTTCCAGTCTTTATAATTTAATTTTGAATATCATCTTATGAGACAGATAAAATTATCATGCCATTTAATGCTGAAAACAACTCAGGTAAAGAGAAATATTTCCCATTATCCAGCTTTCAAAGAAGTTAGTATATGGATAGAGGTTGTAACTCTGTCTAGGCAATATCTCCCACAGAGAGTGATGCTTTCTGAATCTGCAATATCTCAAAATTTTCATACTGACCTCTTCAAATTATACCATGTTAAGTATATTCTTATGACTTTCAGATTGTATGAATGAAATAAGCTAGAATCTTTCAAATTCACCCAAATAAAAGTACATCCATATCCTATGCAGTGAGATTAAATGAGCTCTTTATATTCAATCCACAGAAAATATGGTACACAAAATAAACTGAATTGCTTAAAACACAATAGAGCAAAGAATAATGGTTATATGTTTACAATTAAAAACTGATTTGAAAAGTAGAAAAACAATCACTACTCTAGGACAAAGTAAACAATGCGGCATCATGCAAAAAAAAGTAGTGGATTTATCATTACTTTAACTATGCAGGGTGAGGCATAAAATATACTATACTAATGCTTTGAGGCTACAAATTCCCTCCCACAGTAATGCTAGAGGAAAAAGAAAACAAGAAATACCCTCCTACTCTAATTCTTTTCAGCTGTGGACCATATGATTCACTGTTGGTGTTACCTCTATAACTACACGGTTACATCCAGTATAACTACCCATTAGCGTCTTAAACCTTATTTCATTTGTTTGCTTGCTTGTTTAAAATATTGGAGGATGAAGTAGGAGGTGAGGGGAATCACAGAATCATAGAATGCAGTTTCTACTGAAACTGAGAGTCCAATTAAAAGCAGTATTTGCCAAAGTGCGAACTCCAAACAAATAGCAACTGCATAATCGAGAAAACTGCTTTAAATAACAATTCTAAACCTCACCCTAATCTGGCTGAATCAGAACCTCTGGGAGTGGAGCCCTCAAATCTGAGTTCCTTCAAACCATCTGTAATACTTATTCATACTAAAATTCGAACACCAGCTTCCTATCCTCGGTTCTTATCAGCTGATGCCATTAATTTCTACATGTCGGTTTAACCCAATGAATTTTAAAACCAGTCCTTTCAATGATAGAGACATAAGAGGTATGCCCTAGTAAGTCTTATCGTATGGACCTGAAATATGATTTCCCTTCCATGGGCACTGAACTCTTACTTTCCCACTAACTCATTCCTTGTCAGTGCCTTTCTCTCACCACTACCTTCCTCGAGCTTTGGTTTTGCCATGCTAAGGAGATATATCTTAACTTTTGTCATTGACAATCAATTCTTTGTTCAAACTTTACTTCCTTCTTGAAACACTATCCTTTCTTTGAAATCAGCCTCCTTAACTGACCCTCCACTTGATGCTCTGTCAAGATCCATTCTTAGAAATTGGGGAGATTGCTACCTTTTGTTGATTATTGACTGTATGCTGGTCATAGAAATTACAGAAATAAACAAAATATTCAAGTGTCATATGTTCATAGAGTTTATAATCTAGAGTAAATAACAAATATTGATGCCATAATTTTAAGTGTGAATTGTTATAAAGAAAAAGTTTATGAAATAGAAACATGTCCTAGGAGAATAATTCAGATCACACTAGGGAGTCACAGAAGGCTACTTAGATAAAGTGCATTTAAGTAGAATTCTAAAGCAGGATGAACAGAATTATCTGGATGCAGGAGACAGAGAAGAATCATGTATGAATTTCCTAAGGAAGGAGGATGGGGTATTTAAGCATCAGAAAGAAGTATAATTGGAAGTGGCATGGAGATGAGGTAGGGGGAGAATATGCAGTTGCACAATGCTCAGCTTGAGAATTAGATGCTCAAGACATTGTATTGCAGGTAAAGGATATTGAACTAAACCCCAAAGGCAATTAAAAAAAAAAAAAACTCCTTGACAATAAGGGGTATGAGAACTTCCAATAAGAAATATTGCTCAAAAGATTACAGATAATGAATTTAAAGAGGATGAGAGTGGATGTCAGGATAGGAGCCAAGAATCTATTCAAGGTAGGAGAGGGAGAGATGATGATGACTTAGACTAGAGTGATGATACTGGAGAGATTGTTTTAGGTGGACTTGAGAGATGACTAATTTTTGCCAGGGACAGTCAAGAATAAAATTTGATTTCTATTATACATGGATTGATTAATAATCAGTATCATATTATTACTTCAATTTTTGTTCTCATTCAAATTCTTTTGGAACATTTGAATATATATATATATATAATATATATATATATATATATATATATTCAATATACCTCATTGAATCAGGAACTGAAAAAAAAACCCAACTCTTAGAAAAGAGTTAAATTCTTATCAATTGCCATTTGCATTATAATTGGCATTCTTTAGAAACACAGACATTCTCAATGTTACACAAAGAGAGATATTTTGACTTGAAGTTAAAGGCTTAGTTTCTTTAAAGTATGAATGTATTATGGCTCAGTAATTTGTTCATATTTTACATATTATTTAACCATGGGAAAGAAAAATATACTGCCATTTGTGACAACATGGTGAACCTTAAGGGAATTATATGAAGTGAAATAAGTCAGACAGGGAAAAGACAAATACTCTATGAAATCACTTATACATGGGATCTAAAAAAGTTGAACAGACAGTAGAATAATGGTTACCAGAGGCTGGGGGTAGGGGAATCAGGAATGAGTTGTATAAGGGTACAATCTTGGAACTCGTATACAAATAAGTTCTAGAGAGCTAATGTCTAGCATTAGTAATTATTGTCAACAATACAGTATTATAAACTTTAAAGCTGCAAAGAGATTGTATCTTAATTATTCCCACTACTAAAATGAAATGAGAATTACTTGACATGATAGAAGTGTCAGCTAAGCTATGGCAGTAATCATACTGCAATATATAAATACATTAAATCATGACATGGTGTGCCATAAACAAAACATTATATGTCAATTATATTTCAATATAAAATAAAGTGCAAATGTATCACCACATACAATGCTATAGAAAAATCACTTAAAATCATAAACAGATGTTTTCCTAGAATTTTTACTCTTGTGAAAAGTTTGTTTTTAATTTTTTTACCTTAATCTAAGTATCTTTCCCTACAAATCAGCTGATATCATATTGGAAAAGAACTGTTTGATTTGTTGCCTATATATATAGCACACTGAGAAGTAACCTCCATGGCCACAGTTTATATTTCATAATTACATAGTGATGCAATTAAAATTTAATCAAGACCAAGAGATATAGTTTTGACCACCAATTGTTTTCTATGACTAACTTTATTTTATTTAATAGAAATTTATTCATTTAAATTAGTTTCAAGTATACAGTGCATTGGTTAGACATCTATATTGTTCGTAAAATGATCCTCCCAGTTGCTCCTTCGCTCCTCTGGCCCCCCACTTAGCCATCGTATTCATGCTAACTGCATTCCCTCTGCCATGCTCCTCCTCCACATGCCCAGCTCTCAACTACTGATTTGAACTTCTTTAACCCTTTACCCCACCCTTCCAGGCCCCAAGCTCCTTCCTGTCTGTCCACTATATTTGTGAGTCTGTTTTGATTAGTTTGTTCTTTTCATTCCTTAGATACCATATATAAGTGAAATCATATGGTATTTATCTTTCTCTGTCTATGACTAACTTTAATTCATATATCAATTATCCTCATTGCATCTGTATAAACAGCATTCTGTAAGAACTGATATCTATGTATTTCTTTGTATTCTACTCATAAAACAACCCAACCAAATGGAAACGTCTTATAAGATGGATTTTTAGTATTTAACTGAAAAAAAAAAAAGTCAGTGATTTCATTTTTAGCTTTGAGGTATAGAGAGCTAAAAAGAGCATTGCTTCCACACTTATAACAAGAAAGTAGATGAACAAACTGCACTTTAACATTTTTCTCAATTCTTAGGAACTGAGGTTACAGAGCAAATGAATAACCCAAAACATGGAGAGAGACAGGAACCCGTAAGGAAAACAAGACTGGAACATTTGCTTGCATAGGGCAGAAGACAAAGACCATCACAGAAACTAGTAAGAAGTTTCAGCTAGGAATATTAAAAAATTGTTAACTTCAAGTGGGCTCGCATGAAATGTGAAGAAGTTACAGGTTTCAGATAGAAAATTCACACTCGCTTTCAGGCTTTTCCTTCAGGAAATTCTTTAAGAGCTCACAGTCTCACAGGGAAGAGAGGAGAAAAACTAAAGAAAGTTTTCTTTGGGCTGCTGACTAGAGGAAGTTTAAGAAAGTGCTGAAACTTCACTTATGATCACCTCCTGACCTTCCCTAAGGAAAAGAGCTTTAATATGCACTGGAAGAGCAAAAAACCCAAAATAGAAAAATAAATACAAAAAGAAACAAAAAACAAAAAACACCCAAATCTTTAGTCTGGGTTCACTGGTAGAAACTTACTGCAGTTTGGAGATGGCAACAGGGAAAAGAAAAAGTTCTCATTCTAAGGGGTAGGTTCTACGCCAGCATTACATCTGGAAGAGGACAGAAACATTTTCAAAGGCTACATCCCTATGACTCAGGCTTACGGTACCTTCCTAAAACTGTGGTCTAATCAAAGAATGCCATTCCATCTTCGTCCACCACCAACACCATAAAAAAATTCCACATAATACTAAAGTAGAATACAGGGAGAGCTACCAGGGAATTCTCTCTGGAGGCAGCACAAAGGAAAAATTCAAAGCCAAGTGA
Source organism: Eonycteris spelaea (assembly GCA_003508835.1). NCBI lineage: Eukaryota > Metazoa > Chordata > Mammalia > Chiroptera > Pteropodidae > Eonycteris > Eonycteris spelaea. Next base: position 18,692,088 of record PUFA01000016.1, read on the forward strand.
GCCACAAATTTATCAAAGGAATGTGAAGTCTCTGGTGCACTGAATGTAACCACAGAAATAACAAACTTCAAACACGACCCACCTCCCTAATAGGTGAAAACGAACCCCTTCACTAAAGACCTGATTAAAAAAAAGATGTAGTCATCTCCAAGTACAAAAATATTTTCCTCAGGATCTACTGTCCTACATAGCATGTGTAACTAACAACAGTAAATAGAATTTTGAGGTATACAAAAAACATCATCTACAATGACAAAACAATCATTAGAACCAGATTAAGATATGATATAAATGTTCAAATGGTCAGACAAAGATATAAAATAATGATGAATATATTAAAGACTCAATTGAACAAGATGGACGATATGATAGAACAGATAGGTAATCTCAGCAGACAGAAGAAAGCTATAAGAAACATCAACTGGAAATGTTAGAATTTACAATACAGCAACACGGACAAAGAATACCTTCAATGGGCTCATCAGTAGACTAAACACAGACAGGAAAAGCATCAGTTAATAAAATTAGCTGACTAAAATTTAAAAAGAAAGAACAGTGAAAACAAAAACAGAACAGTGCATTCAAGAAAGAAGAACAAAGCTGGAGGTATCATACTTCCTTATTTCAAACTATATTAGAAAGCTATAGTAATTAAAGGGTATGATATTGGATCAATAAAAAGGAATAGACCAATGAAACAGAATTGAGAGCCCAGAAATAAATCCATGCACATATGGTCAATTAATTACCACAAAAGAGCCAAGAATATATAATAGGGAAAGAACAGTCTCTTCTATTAATGGTGATGTGAAAACCAGATAGCCACACTCAAAAGAATGAAGCTGAACCACTATTTTACACCATTAACAAAAAATAACTAAAAATAAAGACTTGAACATAATACTCAAAACCGTAATACTCCTAGAAGAAAACATAGGGGAAAATCTCCTTGACATCAGTCTTGACAATGATTTTTTTTTAATATAACACCAAAAGTGCATGCAACAAAAGCAAAAATCAACAAATGGAATGTCATCAAACGAAAATCCTTCTGCCCTGAAAAATAAATCATCAACAAAAAGGAAAGGTAACCTATGGATTGGGAGAAGCTATTTGCAAGTCATTTATCCAGAAACAGGTTAATATCCAAATATATAAAGAACTTGTTCAACTCAGTAGGAAAAAAAAAAAAAAAAGTTTAAATAGGCAGACGCTCTGAACAGACATTTTTCCAAAGAAGACATACAGATGGCCCACAGGTATATGCAAAGTTTCTCAACATTACTAATCATCAGAAAAATGCAAATAAAAAACATAATAAAATATCATCTCACACCTGTTAAAACAGCTGTTAACAAAAAGGCAAAATATAACAAGGGTGGGTGAGGATATGGAGAAAAGAAAACTTTGTACACTGTTGGGAATGTAAATTGGTGTAACCACTGTTGAAAACAGTCAAATGGGTACTAGGTTTATTAGGATGATCGCTTTGTAAGTTATATAAATGTCTAATTACTATGTTGTACATTCAAAACTAATTTAACATTGTATGCCAACTGTAATTTTAAAAATTTTTAAATATTAAAAAAATTAAAAAAACAGTAGAGGTTCCTCAAAAAATTAAAAATAGATCTACGATATGAACCAGCAATTCCATGTCTGTGTATTTATCCTAAGGAAATGAAAACACTTAACTCAAAAAGGTATGTGAACCCCATGTTTGTTTCAGCATTATTTCCAAAAGCCAAAACATTGGAAACAATCTAAGTGTCTATTGATGAATGAATGGATAAAGAAAATGTATATATAAAATACAATGGAAAATTATTCAGTCATAAGAAAGAAAATCCTATCATTGAGACAACATGAAATGAGTGAGTTATGCTAAGTAGGACAAAGAAAGAAAAATATCATATGGTCTCATTTATATGTGGAATCTAAGAAAACAAACAAAAAAAAAAACCCACCTAGACTCATAGATACAGAGAATGAATTGGTTGCCAAAGGCAGGGAGTGGGGTCAGGAGCTGTGCAAAATGAGTGAAGATGGTCAGAAGGTACAAACTTTCAGTTACAAAATAAATAAGTTTTGAGGATATAATGTACAGCATGGTAACTACAGTTAATGATACTGTATTGTAAAGTTGCTAAAAGAATAGATCGTAAAAGTTCCCATCATAAGAAAAAAATATTTTGACTAACACAGATATTAACTAGACTTACTCTAGTGGTCATTTCTCATTACATGCTAATATATAATTAGTTGTATACCTAAAACTAACAACATTATATATCACTATCTTAATAAAAAATTAAAAATAAACTAAAGAAACCATAGAAAAAATTAATCAAAGCAAAGGCTGATTATTAAAGAGTATCAATAAAGTTAATGAACCTCTAGCCAGTTCAACCTAGAAAAAAACGAGAGGACACAAAGTACCAATACTAGGAGGAAAAGATGGGGCTTTACTACTACTTTCACAGGCATTAAAAGTACAGTTAAAAGATATTGTAGATAAATCTAGACCTTTAAATTCAACAATTTACATGAAAGGAAAAAACTACCAGAAATTTAAGAAGAAATAGATCATCCAAGTAGTCATATTTAAAATAGAAATTTAATTTGGAATAAATACCTTCCAAAAAAAATTTTAGAACCATAAACTTTCATTGAATTCTACTAATTCTTTAAATAAAAAAATAATATCAATTTATACAATCTCTTCCAGAATGGGAAAAAAGAGGGGAATATTGCCAGTTCATTTTATGAGATCAGATTCACCCCACTCAAACCAGAAAAAGATAAGAAATCTATAGAACAATACCCCTCATGAACATAAACACAAAATTCCTCAGCAAAATATAAGCAAATCCAATTTAGCAATATGTTAACAAAAAGGATAATAGATTACAATGAAGTAGAGTTTAGCATAGGAAAGCAAGGCTGTTAACACATTTAAAAAACAAGCATGAGGTATGAAATGAATTGGGTGTCATCAAAATTCATATATTGAAGTCCTAACCCTGAAATGATTATATTTGAAGACCAGGCCTTTAAAGAAGTAATTAAGGCTAAATGACGTTATAAATGTGGAACTCTAATCCAATATTACTGAGTTCTTTATAAGAAGAGAAAGAAACAACACAGGATGTACATGCAAAGAGAAAAGACAGGATACAGAGAGAAACTGGCTACCTAAAAACCAAGGAAAGTGTCTTCAGGAGAAACCAACATTGCCCACACCTTGGTCTTGAACTTCCAACCCCAGAACCATAAGACAATAAAATTCTGTTGAAGCCTGTGGATTTTATTATTCAGTCCTAGTAGAGTATTACATCATGTGATTTACTATATTAGCAGATAAATTTAAAATAAAAAAGAGCTTAGATCATCTCATAAGAAACAGAAAAGGCATTAGCAAAATTCACACATTCATGACAAAAATAAATAATAAAATTAAATAACAATTAAAGGGAATTCTTTATCCTGGTTAAGGACATCTACAAACCTACATGTAGTATTATGTTTAATAACAATATACTGAATGCTTCCCCTCTAAGTTAAAGATTTCTTTTCTCCTCACTCATATTCATTGTCTTCTGGAAGTTTTCTCCAATGTAATAGCCAAGAATAAAAAGCTATACAGCTCATAAATGAAACATAAAAATGTATCTATTTTCAGAGGATATAACTGCCTACGTAGAAAGTCCAAAAACTATAAAAAAAAAAAAAAAGGCTCCTATAACCAAGATTTCAGTTTAGCAAGGTCAAAAGACACAGGTCAATATAAGAACAGTTATACTTCTAGCAATAAACAAATAGTTAGTTTTTAAATCCATTTATAATAACACAAAAAAGCAGTTAGGTATAATTAAAAAATATGTGGTAGATTAATGTGTTGAAAGTTACAAAACACTACTAAAAGAAATCAAATGAAAACTAAAGAAATGGTGATAAATACAATGTTCATGGATTGGAAAACTCAGTATTACTAGGATTCCAATTCTACATATACAACACAATCCTAAACAAAATCTGAGCTAGAATTGGTAGATATACAGAAGATGATTCTAAAATTTATATGAAAGGTGAAGAAATAGAAAGCTAAAACAAGTCCAAAACAAAAAAAGAACAAATTTAGATGACTCATATTACCTAATTTCAAAACTTAATATAAAGCTACAGTAATCTAACCATTTGCACGACATGGATGGACCTAGAGGTTATTATGCTAAGTGAAATAAGGCAGACAGAGAAAGATAAATACCATGTGATTCACTTATATGTGGAATCTAAGGAACAAAAAGAACAAACTAATCAAAGAGTCACAAACATAGTGGACAATTCAGTGACTAACAGAGGGAAGGGAGTTTGGGGGCTGGGTAAAAGGGGTGAAGGGTTAAAGAAGCACAAATTAGTAGTTGATAGATGGTCATGGATGGGGAGCACAGCATAGAGAATGCAGTTAGCATTAATATGTTGGCTAGGCAGAGGGCCAAAGGAGGGAGGGAGGGAGCATTTGGGGTATTGTTTAATGAACTATATAGATGTCTAACCAATGTACTGTATACTTGAAGCTAATTAAATAAATAATTTTTTTAAAAAGGAGAGGCCAGTCAAAACCCACTAAAAAGAAAGAAAAAAGCTACAGTAATCTAGATTTTTGTGCTCTTGGTGAAAGTATAGATATATAGATAATGGAATAGAATTTTAAAAAAAAAAGAGAGAGAGAGAGAAATAAACTCAAATACATAGGCAGAACTTCCAGTTTCTGGCTCCACATGTGAGAAGCTTGGAAATGGCCATTTCATCCAAACAAAGTAAAAAGCTGATCAGGGTGAAAAGAAACAACTCTTTTTGGATCCATAAAGCAGGGGAGAACACAAGATAAACTACTGCTCCAAGGCTGGAAAGGTGGACGGTAGATGACAGGGAGTTACCACTCACTAGAGCAGGCTCATGAGCTGAAATCACCACAGAACTAGTGCAGGGATAAAAAAAAAAAAAAAAAAAAAAAAAACAAAGAAACAAAAACCTTAAACTGTAATTGATGAATTCCTGAGGATCGGCGTAGACAATGTTGAAAGTTAAAAACTCCATGGCGGGGGAGGTAGATAGGAGTAAAAGGGGTCAAATATTTGGTGATGGAAGGAAATCTAACTATGCATGGGTAGTGAACACACAATGCAATATATATACGACCTACTGTTGAGTTGTACACTTAAAACTTATTGGATTTTGTTGATTGATGTCACCCAAGTAATGTTTAATTAAAAGAAGAAGAAGAAAAACAAACTCCATCAAGACCCAGTCATGTCCCCTATAACACTATGAGATTAACTCCAGGAACTTGATTAAGTTTATAGAGGAAATATTTAACAAAATTCCCCTCAGCCTTCCGGCAGGGGAAGGTGAAAATGAACCATTTTGAGCAGAGAGCATCTGTTCCCCTTAATAAGGTCAGCCCTCAGGGGAAACTAATTAAGCAGAACATCACCTTCTGGGGTATTATCAGAGACTGACCTGGAAAAGGGAAATGCCAACTCCAGCCCTTTCTAACCACCCTGTCCCACCTAAGGGGGTTCAAAAAACTAAGAAACATTTGTGAAATTTACAGTCCAAGGGCATAAGCTCGCTAAAAGACTGACATCTAATCATAGGAGTATACAAGTCCTCCATTCCCTCCAACACATCACCAGCACATTAATAAAGGCTTATTTAAGCAATTTCTTTAACCTGGTATATTATGTCTGGCTATCAAGAAAATTGAAAAGAAAAAAACCTAATTTGAAGAGACAAAGTAAGCATCAGGGTAAACTAAGGGCTCTAATGTAATAGGCAGACAGAAAGCAAAAACAGATGGACAATGTAAGGAGCAAGTTGGAAATCCTAGAAGAAACAAAATTAAATGTTAGAAATAAAAAGATAAAAGCACTAACAGAAAGAATGCCTTTGATGGGTTTATTAGTAGACTGAACATGGCTAAGGAAAGAATCTGAGCTTGAGGATATATCAATAGATTCTTTGAAAACTGAAGAGCACAGGGAACAAAGACTGAAAATAAACAGGGTAGGACATTCAAGAACTGTGGAAAAACTACAAAAAATATAACATGCCTGTAATGGATATACCAGGGGAAAAAAAGAAAGAGAGAAAAGAACAAAAGAAATATTTGAAATAATAATGAATGATAGTATCCAAATTAATGCCAGAACCAAACTGCAGATTCAGGAAGTTCAGAGAACAAGCAGGAAAATAAATAAAAATTTAAAAAGTACATATAAACATATTATTTTTAAATTACAGAAAATCAAAGATTATAAAAAGTTCTAAGAGAAAGCAGAATAAAAAAAATACCTTACTCATAGAGAAACAAAAATAAGAACTCCATATAACTTCACAGAAATGTGAAAATAAGAAAAGAATAATGGAGTGAAATATTTTAAATGTTGAGAAAATTTAAAAGCCACCAACTTAAAATTCTTTTCCCTAAGAAATTACCCTTCAAAAGTAAAGGAGAAACAAAAACTTTCTCAAATAAAGAAAAATTGAGTGAATTGTTGCCAGTAGATCTGACTTGTAAGAAATGTTAAAAGAAATACTTTGCAGGTAAGGAAAATAATGTAGGTCAGAAACTTGGATCTATATAAACAAAGAAAAGTATCAAAGGAGTAAAAAAGGTAAAATAAAACTTCTATTTTTCATATTTTAGTTGCTCTAACAGATACCAGCAATGTATTCAATTATGTACACTCATGTGTTCATATATTCGTATATAGAGTGAAATGAATGACATCATTGATGATACAAAAGATGGGCAGAAGAAATCATTACTTTGTTATAAGGTTCTCATAGTACTAAAGAAGTGGTGTGTGTGTGTGTGTGTGTGTGATATATATATATTTTTTTTTTTTTAAGTGGACTTGGGTTATTTTACATTTATGTTTAAACTGTAGGCCAACCACTAAAAGAAAAAAAAAAAGTATAACTGATCTGCTAAGAAAGGAGAAAAAATGCAATCATATATAATGTGCAATTAAAACTATAAAGACATAAAAAGAGAAGAAAAATAGAACCAAGTTATTTTATGGAGATCAACAAAATAATTCTAAAGTTTATAGGGAAGGGGAAAAGACTCAGAATAATCAACATAATATTGAAGGAGAAGATAAAGTTGGGAGGCTTACACTAGTTAACTTCAAGAGTTATTATAAAGCTACAGTAATCAAGACAGTGTGGTAGTGGTGAAAGAATAGACGAATAAATCATTAGAACAAAATAGAGAGCCAAGAAATAGACATAAACGCAGTCAACTAATCTTGACAAAGTACCAAAGGCAATACAATGGAGCAGAGACTCTTGAACAATGGTGCTGGAAAACTGAACATCCAAATATCAATATATATAAAAATGTGTAGACATATGCCTTACACCTTTCACAAAACTTAACTGAAAATGGATCATAGATCTAAATATAAAATGGAAAGCTATAAAACTCTAAAAGATAACACAGGGGAAAATCTAGATGACCTTATGCATGGTAATGCCTTTTCAGATACAACACAAAAGATACATTAAATAAGTAATTGATAAGATTACTTCATTAAAATTAAAATGTCTGGTCTGCAAAAGATAGTATTTAGAGAAAGAGAAGACAAACCACACACTGGGAGAAACTATTTGCAAAAGACACATTTGATAAGACTGTACCCAAAAAATACAACAACAACAACAAAAAAACTCTTAAAACTCAATAATAAGAAAACAAACAACTATGTAAAAAAAGTAGTCCAATAACCTAAATATATTCTTACCAAAGAAGAAATACATAAGGGAAATAAGGTTATGAAAAGATGCTCCACATCATTAATTATCAGGGAAATGCAAATTAAAGGAACAATGAGTACTATTACACAGCTATAGAATGGCGAAAATCAGGAGCACTGGCCACACTAAATATTGTAAAGGATGTCAAGGAACAGTAACTCTCATACCTTGCCAGTGGGAATGCAAAGTAGTATAACCACTTTGAAATACAGTTTAGCAGTTACTTACAAAACTGGGCATAATTTTGCCATACTATCCAGCATTTGTGTTTCTTGGTAGTTACCCAAAGAACTAAAAAAGTATGTTCACACAAAACCTTGCATGAGGATGTATATAGCAGCTTTATTCATAATTGCAAAATCTTGGAAGCAACCAAGATGTCTTTCAGAAAGTGAACGGATAAATAAACTGTGATATAACCAGACAATGAAATATTATTTAATGCTAAAAATAAATAAGCTTCTAGCAATGAAAAGACATGGATGAAATTTAAATACATATTATTAAGAGAAAAAAGCCAATATGAAAAGGATACATTCTCTATAATTCAAATTCTATGGCATTCTGGAAAAGGCAAAACTATGGAAACCATAAAAAGATCAGTGGTTACCAGGGTTGGAATGGTAAGAAATAAATAGACAGAGAACAGATGATTTCTAGGGCAATGAAAATACTCTGTATGATAGTATATTGATGGATATATATCTTTAAACATTTATCCAAGCCCAGAATTCACAGCACCGAGAATGAACACTAGCTAGGGTAAACAATGGAATTTGGGTGACTATGAGGTATCAGTGTAGATTGATTGTTCTAAAAATATGTACCATTCTTGTGAACGATGGTGATAATGGGGGAAGACTATGTGAGGGGGCAAGGAATATGTGAGAGCTCTCTGTACATTTTTCTCAATTTTGTTGTAAACCTAAAACTTCTATAAAAATAAAGTATTTTAAAGTAGAAAAAAACATAGGCAACTGATTTTTTGACCAAGGTACAAAAACAATTTGATTGAGAAAGGATACTCTTCAACAAATGGTGTGAGCCAGCTCAATGTTCACATGCAAGATGAGAAACCTCAATCCTCACTCCTTATGCAAATGTTAACTCAAAATAGATCATTAGCTCTCAGTGTAAAATGTAAAAACTATATAAATTTTAGAAGTAAACATAGGAGAAAATCTGCCTGACTTCGAATTTGATTAGTTTTCAGATATAACAGCAAAAGCACAATCCATAAAAGAAAAAAATGATAGATTGAACTTTATTAAATATTTGCCTGAAAATAAACTGGTGAGAGAATAAAAATATAACTCACAGAGTAGGAGAATATATTTGCCAGTCACTTATCATACACACACACACACACACACACACACACACACACACACACACATACACACAACTCAACAATAAAAAAAAATCACTGAGGAGAAAATAGGTAAAAGATCTGAACACTCCTCCAGAAAACATACAAATGGAAAATAAAATATGGAAAAATGTTCAACATTACTAGTCATTAGGAAAACACAAATTGAAACCACAATATGTCACAACATACCTTCAGAATGTTTTTAAAAATTTTAAAGAAGAAAACTATCAATATGAAATGCTGAAAGAATGTAATGCAAAGCATCAGGATTTCCATTCCCTGCTAGTGGGAATGGAAAATGAATTAGGCACTTTGGAAAACAAGTTCGCAATTTCTTGTTATACACTCACCAAACAAATGAGCAACCCCAGCCCTAGTTATTTACTCAATTGAATTGAAATCTGTTCATACAAAACCTGCATAATGTTTAATGCAGCTTTATTGATAATGTCCAAAGCCTGGGAATAACAAGATGTCTTTCAACAGGTAAATGAATAAAGTTTTGTACATTCATAAAATGGATTAGTACTCAGGCCTAAGAGAATTATCTCCTGGTTCATACAAAATGTGAACTAACCTTAAATGCTTCTTGAATGAAACCAAACTGCAAAGGCTACAGATCATATCATTCCATTTATATGGCATTCTGGAAAAGGTAAAATAATAGGGATACAAGACTGATCAATGATTGCCAGAGGTTTATGGAGGAGTGACTGAGAGAAACAGAGCCACGCCCAAGACCTTTTAGATGATGAAACTGTTCTACATGATACTTCAGTGCTAGATACATGACTCTATGCATGTTTAAAGGTCATAGAACATAACACAAAGGAATGAACTTTTTCTATATTATAGGTAAAATCAAACAGGATATTGATCATGGTATGGAATGTAAGCTGTGACAAGTGTATCTAACTCTATTACAAATGGGGGAGAAGCTACCTGTATAACTTTCGAAAATAGTGATAAAGGCTAACGATTATTAAAAAAAAAAAAAAAGCTGTATAATATTACATTCTAGCTGGTAAATTTGTTACTCATGGGGTTCATTTAGCAATTCTGAAATTAAGTTACATGTATGTGAGCATTGAACAAATAGATAATTAAATTGTAAATGATGAGAACTGTATTTTTCACTGTTAAAGAAGTTACATAAACACATATGCTAAGTGAAAGGTATAAACGAACTGTCTGTGATAATGGATTATTAGAGTGATACATCTCAGCATGAACTCATGTTCATTTTAATATGCATACAGATAAATACAGAAATACACATATAGTATATATATATACTGGGACATGAATTATGTGCCCAGTTAGAATACATACATATGTTTCAGTTAGAATACATACATATATATCAGTTAGAATACATACATATGTTTCATAGCCATCTATTGAGAGGGCCTAAAACCTGTAACATACAAGTGAAATGAATATACTTAGTGCCAAGACCTTGGATTCTAAATTCCAATTTCCAGTAAAAGGACAAGGGCTTTTTAGAGAAATGATTCTAGGGTTGTGATTGAGAAAATACAAGGTAAACCTAGCATCTGCAGTGCCAAGAATAAGAAAGTGCTGGTAAACAAAACAAAACAAAACAGACTGAGTACATTTTAAAAAGTTGCAGCAGCCAATCTGAAATGCCCCCCAATGTCTCAAGGTGGAATATTTAATCAGAAAAATAAATCATTATATTATAGGATTATAATTCAAAAATAAAATAAAATATCCATGGGTGCATACTGATCTATAGTCATCACCTCTTATCCACTGGGGATATGTTCGAAGAACACCAGCCCATGCTTGAAACCATGGATAGTCATGAGCCTTGTATATTCTATGTTTTATCCTATACATACATACCTATGATAATGTTTAATTTATAAATTAGGCATATTAAGAGATTAACAACAATAAAGAAAAATAAAATAGAACAATTATAACAATATATGTAATAAAATTTATGTGAATGGCTTTGGGGTCATTATTAAGTAAAGTAAGGGTTATTTGAACACAAGCACTTTGCTACTACAAGATTCAGTCTGATAGCCCAGACAGCTTACTAAGTGACCAACGAGCTGGCAGTGTAAACAGTGTGGGCACATAATTCATGTCCCAGACAGAACAGAGTGGAACAGCATGAGATTTCATCGCCTCGGAATTACATGTGATTTAAAATTTACAAATTGTTCATTTTTGGAATTTCTATTTAATATCTTCAGAACATGGTTAACCATGGATAACTGAACCAGGCAAGATCTACTGATGAATGGTATAATTAACAGGCAAACTTTAAAGAAAAACAAACAAACAAACAAAAAAAAACAGAATAGTTTTATAACTTGCTAGTATCTCCTCACAAATATTTCTTAATTACTATGGTTGTTTAACTTATGTCCATAAATTCTTTTATATTTCTCCCTCCTGGAAGCGGAGCTTAATTCCCCTCCCCTTGAATGTGGGATAGAATGATTTGCTTCTAATAAAGAGAATATGGAAAGGGAAAAACAGTAACTTTACAATAGAGAAATCTGGCAGATATCACCTTAACCATGCCATCAAGGTTAAAATGCCCAGCAATAAGTCATGCTGATATCATATACTGATGCAATAAAGAAAGGCTTTTCCACTGTTTTAATCCCCACGCCCAATCTTTAACCTTAGTTTAATTATGAGAAAACATCAAACAAACCCAAATTGAGGAAATTCTACAAAATACCTGACAAATAGAAAATTGTCAATGTTATAAAGGACAAGTTAGGATAGAAACTTTCACACGTTAAAGGAAACTAAGGTAAAAGGATGATTAAATGCAGGGCAGTAAACTGAACTGTATGCTGGGACATACCAAGGACATTAGTGGGGAAAAAAAAAAACTACTAAAATCTGAATGAAGTATATAATTTAGTTAATATCATTTTCTGGTATGATTTTCTTAATTCTGACAATTTTATCATAGTTATGTGATATGGAAGCTTTGCACATAAGAGCTCTCTGTGTAATATTTCTAAACCTATAAATCTAAAAGAATTACAAAATGAAAAGTTAAAAAATGTTATTGAACCAAATATAAATTCCAAACATATGTCTAAGGCTGATTCATAATTTTTATATTAGTTATTTTAGACCCTAAGTGATATATCTAGTAAAACACATATGGACAATTAATTTTTCTTCTATATCATATGTCACTGATAGTGTATGATGACAAAGACTGCTGTTTATAGAGGAATTCTACCAGCCACTAATTCTGCTTTTTTCTCTGTGCTTATTAGTTGTCTATTTTTCTAATCCTCTTAGAATAGTTTATTTCATGTCTGTCAATGCCATATATGGAGTACAACTTTGACTGATTCTTCTATAGTTGATCATTCATCTGTATTTATTGATGAAACTCTTTTTTTACCTAGAACACATTCATTTGTTGTACTTTAAGAAAAATAAAAGAATGCGATGGGCTTACCAAAAAATTACTATGCTTAATTTGAAAAAAAAAAAACTGCCTGAAAATTATGATGATATTTCATAAAAGACAATGAACTTTGGACTGGAACAAACTAATCACTGTTCCAATAAAATTATATGACAAAATTTCTCCTGTTATTTACATACATGCATTAAACTTCCAGATTCACTTATCTAGCACAAGCAGATTTACATTGTACATGTTTTAGTACAGCCCTGCTCAGTATGATTACAACTTGATTTTGAGTTCCAGTATTACACTGCTGCTTTCACTTCTTTGGGAAGCCATTTTTAAGCCATTAGACATGTCATTGTGAATTGGTGATTTTATTAGTTTTTTATGGCTGTGTAACAAGTGACAACTACCATAGGGGCTTTAGAAAAGACATATTTATTATTGACAGTTTTCACAGATTAGGAATCTGGATAACACTTGGCCAAGTCCTCTGTTCAGGATCTCACAAAGCTTCAAACAAGGTATTAGCTGGGCTGCATTCTCACCCAGGAGATTGACTGGTGAAGAATCCATTTCTGGGCTCACTCAGGTTATCGACACAACTGATTTTCTTATTACTGTATGATTCAGGACTCTAGCTTTCTACAGGCTGGAGGTTGCCTTCAGTTTCCAGGGGTCACTCACAGTCCCTAGAGTCCTCCCTAGGTACCTTGCCATATGGGTTTCCCCAACATGGTTGCTTCCTTTATCAGGCTGCAAAGAGAGTTCCTCTTTCTAGTTAATCCAAGGTCACTTAATCACGAAGAGTGACATTCTATCACCTTTGTCATAGCCTATTGGTTGGCTCCAAGTCATAGGTACCATCCACACTCAAGAGGAAGTGATTACACAAAGGCACAGACACCAAAAGGTAGTGACCATTGAGAATCACCATAAGGCTCATCTACCACAGTGATGAAATATAACAAATAATATCTTCACAAAGTGGAAATTAAATAAGCAAAAAATGTCAAGACGCAAATCACGTAAAATTACATTTTGAGAATTATCAACTGAATGTTAGCTGATTCTTGTAAAACTGTCAACTTTTAAAGATGTTATAATTATTAATGCTATAACGGGAACATATAAAAATATACAATTAAATTTACATATTACATTTTTCCAGGCAAATTTATTTTTCTCTGAAACCATTAAAATTCTTACCAGCCACTTGATAGATCACCTGAGACCACCAGTGTTCATCTTCTTCTTTAAGAAATAGCTCTTGGAGTATAGATCTCTTATTAGGCAATAGTCCATGTTATCTCAGCAAGGCAAAGATATGGATTTGGGGCATTTTCCTCACGGTAAACACAAAGTCTGCTTTCATATTTTTTTTCCTCTTCAATAAGTCCCTTGGTTAACATTTTATTAAATGTAAAAAAAGGTGATAAAAGTGTTGCAGTAAGAAACATCCCATTGTCTTCTGGGGAAATAATTTACATGCACGAGTGAATGAAGGCATAGTATTTTTTTTTTTTGATACATTACTAAGCTGGAGCTTCAGCTAAGTTGTGAAAATGGAGAAGGATAAGTAAGACAGGATTCCAGATTTTCTGGCTATTTAAAGCAGGCACCATTAAAGTATGCCATAACAAGTGTTTATGTACAAGATGGGCAAGAAGTGATCCCAGAAAGGAAAATAAAGTTAATCACTTATTTTGAAGTTGGTTTGGGCATATCTATTTAACTCAATTATTAAGAGCAAATGTCATCTTAAAAACAGTTGAAATATTAAGGAAAAGAACATATTACACTTGTAAGTCTTTTGCTAAAGACATTGTTTGCTGTGATAACTGGCCCATGTCTAAGACAAACATTCAGTCAGCTGCAGTGCATTCTATTGTCTTTCATTATTTCTTTTTTCCTGGCCTACAAAGCCCAAGTATGCTATTAAACTACATAAGGAAATAGATATGAAGGTCATTAAAAATATAAATGGAGTACTTCAAATATGGCACTGTAATGAGAAAGTGATATGTCTCATTTTTAGGCCTAAAAGAAGCACAAAAGAAGATGAATACAGCCATAGATTTATGGAATGTTGCAATAAACTTTTTTTGTAAGTTTTTAACATCAGTTTGTCATCTGTCTTGAACTAACTACTACGTCAGGTTGTAGAACTATCATATAACACACTATTTTATTTCTGTAGCTTAACTTTTAAATAGCATAAAAGTGTATTCCTCTGAAATATTTTTTGCTCTATTTGCTGTGTATTCACAGCATTATCAAGACACTGATAACTTATCTGATATGTTTAAATCATATCATAGAAAGATTTCTTTACTTACATATTCACTTTTGCTCAACTTCAATAGCTATATATAATAAATCTCATCTACCTGTGGCAGAAAGTAAGAAAATTATATATTAATGCTATATAATGGGTTTATAATTAAATAAATTTCACAAATGCATAGGTCTATTTATGAGGCAAGCTTCCCCTTTAGCAATGTTTCCATGTGATTTAGTGATCAGATAACCTTCTTATGCAGTATTTGCCCAATAGCAATATAAAATTCAGTATCAGCTGCATTATTCTACACTTATCCCATTCTACATGCAAAATGAACACAAAATAAATAGATAAAAGAAATATAAAATGTAAAGCATGAAAAATTTATTACTCGAAAATATGAACAAAGAGGGCCAACTAAAGAGAACAAAACATGTGATGGCAATAGAAAGATATAACAAATGCATAAATCTGCAACTCTACATTTTTAATAAGCATTTTAGATGGGCTTTGTAAAAGCACCAATGCTCTGAAATGGGAAGTCTGAATTGTATAATCATCCCCATCAATATACATTGCAACTGCAGGCTAGAGATCATATTCATTTATATTTTTTCTCCTGAAAATTTCACCATTATTTCATTCAAAAAAAAAAAAAATCAAAGCATTAGTTTGAAAACTAAAGCTACATCTGGCTGATTTATTTCATGGCAGAATAAAGTGGTTTCAATTTATTTATAGATCTGAAAGTGATCAATTAGCCTCTGAAAAAAATGACTCTCCAGTCATTTTAGATATCACTGTAATTATCAAACAATATGTACTAAATATTGGTTGAGACATTGTAATAGGGGTGGAAACAACTCTAAACTATTTAGTGTTTCTAGTATTAATGCTCCAGTTGAGTCAGACTTGTGTTTAAAGCACTACTTATTTTAAATAATTATTGAACCATATATAAGCTAATGCTATAGCTGTTAGATAAAGCTCTCTTAAGAATTTTATTTGCATTGGATCTTCTGAAGCTGGACAAAGGTCGGATCCGTGTTACACAGACAAAAATCAAATACGCTCGGAAAAATCAATTTTCTTTAATTTCAGAACCTCTATAGTCCAAATTTACGTTAAGAATTGCCAAGTTAAAGTCTACAATTCTTAAAAAACTCGTATTTCCTCTCCTTCCGAGACAAATTAGACTAAGATGAGTGAATACATCCCTAAACATTGCATGCCTTTTATCCCTTTTTATAACGTCCTACTCATCTTTGTACACAATAATTATTTTCCAGTTTTAACAAGAGTTGATTTTAATAAAGTTTACCTTTAATATTCTTATCAGCAACAGTATCTGTTAAATCTGTTCTATTTTTATCCTGTTTCTTCTAGGCATGGGTTATCCCTATGGGAAGCAGACATTAACCATGCTTCCCATTCTTAGCAGCATGATTCACAGATAAGGCTTCAGAAGCAAAGATAAGCAAGTATATGCTGTGCTGTGCTACTTTCTATAACAAATATGTTATGCAATTTGAAAATTAAGAGAATATTTTCCAGTTCTTAAAATTATAGATTCAAAAAAGTAAATTTTCCATTTTATGACTTTTCATTAAATGATTATTAATTTTCCCAGAATAATTTGCAATTTACCTTCCTGGAGACCTCTAGTAGAGAAATCATTTAGAAAACTTTGTGCTGGGAATTTTGCTAGATGTGAGCTACCCTTTTGTTCCATCAAGGAGTATACTGCCCACTAAAAGAGATAGAAAAAATATATTTTTAAATACTAAGACTGAGATAAGCATAGGGTATATAGAGCAAACAGGAAACTTGATCCCATCTTATAGGGCAAGCAGAAACAGAGAAAAATTCCTGGATGAGACACTATCTGATATTTATCAGCATTATCAAAGAAAACTAATGCACTGAGTATCAGCTGTGTGCTTCTACCTTTAAAACAAACCACTGAGTATATAGACATATACTAACTAAAGATATGTATATGTTTAAATACATATATTTAATATATTTATGTAATATATATTTAATATATATAATAGTTCAAAAAATATATATAACATGATATATGTATGCAGAACCATATTCATACATGGCCATGAAAACTGAGGAAACAAAGTTTAGCTAGAAAGCTTAAGAAGCTCAAGAAGGAACTTAAACAGGTATCCATTCAGGCATGGAAGAGTCAATGACAGGCTGAAGTTGAGAATTTTAACCATTTTTTTTTCTTTCTCTGTCATTGCCTTGGGTTGTTCCATTTTCAGAGATTCAATTTGGAAATGTTCTGCAGTTGACCAAAGGTAAAAGGCGTTTTTCATTAAACATGAATGTTTGGCTCTATTTTCAAGGCTGGGGCACACCAAATAGTGGTGTTGGGAAGCATTCCTAAATAGCTACAGGAAAGCTCATAGCTATGAATCAGAAAACTGGCACCTTCCCTCAGCCCCCAACACAATAGGTGTTCACACTGACTGATTTGGGAGTAACAGCAAAGGAGGCAGCTGGCAACCCAGAGTAGGTACACAGGTAGGTTGGGAAGAGTGCTCAGGAAACAGCAATTGGTGAAGACCAGTGGGCTAGTGTCTGCACATTATTCATAGCCCAAATCATATAGCAGCTGTGACAGAAGTTGACTCTCCCTGTCTAAGTACAATGCCTGAAATTTTAAAAAGATTGAACAAGGTTACACTGATGTATGGGTAAGGGAATTTATTCTAAGATAAACGATGAGTGGTTCAGCCTAAAGGAACAGTAGTAGAAGCACTCTTGGAATAGAAAAAGGTATTCTTCCCATTTACCAAGTCAACCAGAGGAATACAATTCACTTTGTATCTTGCCCAGAGATGGCTGATATTGTATAAGAAAATAGTAGAAAATCAATAATGTGAAAATATAAAATAATACAAAAATATGGTCTACAAAATTGGTATTTCTAATGTAACATTTTCAACAGAGAACAAACAAGGTTTGATATACTAAAAATTAAAGTATAAAAGGAAAGTCCTAACAAAACAGTAATTATAATTATCTATAGAATAACTTTGATGATTAAAAGATTAATGCTCTCAAACTGGATCTAGCCATGTTTTTTTTTTTAAGAAGAAACACAAGACAAATGAACACAAAAGAAAGAAACACAAAGAGATGGAAATATAGCAGATAAATATAAATTGGAAAAAGAGAGATACAAATTTGAATATCTGAAAATAATAAAAAATATATACTCAAGACTAGTAAATACATGAGCCTCTAGAAAAACTGATTAAGAAAAAAAGAACAAACAGAAAATTCATATTTTAGAATGAATTGAAATATGAATAGAAACACAAACATCACAGATGCAGCAGAAATTTTTTAAAAGTGTAAGACAATATTATGAACAAATAATAAAATGGTTTTGAAAATATTAAAAATTTGACAATTTTGTAAAACATAAAATGCTAAAATATGTTATTAGCCAGAAAAAGACAGTAATTAGAGGGAACAGCATGAATAAGTACAGAAAGAGTACCAAATTATCAGGGAGTGGTTTAGTGGAAGAAAAGGCTTTATTTGGGAGAAAATAGGGAACTCTAGAAAGCTTTAGAGTAGTGAAATAAAATAATTAAATTAAAATTCAGGAAGATTAACAAACTACAAATTTTAAGGTGACCAGCTGTTGTAGTTTGCCAAACAGAGTTTTCCAGACCCATGCTAAAACCAGGAAAGTCCTGGTGAACTGGGCCAATTTGGTCACCTTAGCTATGACATTAAGAAAAAAAAGACATCAACCAATTGTGGAACCAATGATAAAAGAAAGCCATAGGCCATGATCCTGGGGAAATGTCCAGTATTTATATTACTAAGAGGGATGATTAAAAATACATTTTGGACTATAAAACACATGCTTCAAACTACAAATGAGGAGAGGACATCCATAAAGTAATGTAGTATCACTATCCAATTTATGCACCTAAATCCAGGGCACGGAGCAATATTAACCAGATGAAAGTCATTGGCTCAATAAAGAGATAGCCTTCTAAACCTGCGAAAGAGAGTTCTACCCACTCTGTTTTCTCCATCTGCAATTCTCTTTCTCCTTCCATTTAGAGAGTATAATTGTCATTAAACATAAAAGCATTATATATAATGGTGAGGCAGAGCTGTGTTGTATCCAAGGATAAAGTGTAAAGAAAACGTTTTATGAAAGTCAAGGAAAGTGTTGGCAGTTTTGCATACAGAAAACTGTATTCAATCTTTCATTATTCACTAGCCTCCCAGCCCCATCTGCAGAGGATACTTTCCAAGACCCCCAGTAGATGCCTGAAATCATGGATAGTACTAAACTCTATCTATAATATGTTTTCCCCTATACATACATACCTTTGGTAAAGTTTAATTTATAAGTTAGGCACAGTAAGAGATTAACAATAACTAATAATAAAATAGGACAATATAACAATATCTGTAATAAAAGTTATATAAATGGCTTAGGTGTCATTATCAAGTAAAATAGAGGTTACTTGAAAACAAACATTGTAATACCCAACAGTCAGTCAGACAACTGAGACAGGTACTAAGTGACTAATGGGCAAGTGGTATACACAGCGTGAATACTTTGGATAAAAGGATATCATGTCCCAGGTGGGACAGAGCAGGATGGCACAAGATTTCATCATACTACTCAGAATGGCCTGCAATTTAAAGTTTAGGAATCATTTATTTCTGTAATTTTTCATTTAATATTTTCAAATGATGGCTAACCATGGCAAATTGAAACTATGAAAAATGAAACTGCAGATAGGTGGGGCTGCATATTTTCTAGATGAAATAGAGAACATGTAAGAAAGATTATTCAGCCCTGGTCCACCAGATACACACTACAATCATACCTGAGTCTTTGCAAAGTATGACAGTTGTCCTGCATAAGCTACCTGGCTTTCATACTTGAATTTAAGTGGGAGGAGATAGCAGATGCACGTGGACAATGACAGAGGCATCAAGGACCTGACATGTAAATATTGGACCTATAAATATCTCTCCCAATTTGAAGATGAATAAAGAAAAAATAGTGTCCATGAAGGAAGACTATCACAGAAAAAGAGATAAAAGAACATTACTAGGAAGTCTGAGTGTAACATTATATTTCTAAAAACAATATTTTATTTAAAAAGTAAAACTTTATAAGATACCAGTAAACTATCTTGGAGTGGGGGGAGGGGTTGGTAGAAAGAACCTGGAAAGAATAGCTTCTACAAAAGGGTATAGGTGGATATGAAGACAAAACAGTATTGAGATAAAGGTGCAAAGGAAGATTCTAGAAAAGTTGGAAATAATTCAAGTATCCAAAATGTAATATTAGAATTTAATGTACATATATTTTAATGTAACTATGCATTTCATATATAAAAAGTAGGACAGGAGTATAGAGCAAATCAGACCCTGATGATTAGGAAACATGACAGTAATCTCTGTCAAAATTATAGAAAAAAAAAAAAGAAGAAGAAGAAGAACCAAAGAACCTGAAAGTATAAAAAAGGTGACAAATAAAAATCATGAATATAAATCCAAACTAAAAAAAAAAAAAAAAAAAATGTTCCTGAGGAAAAAAAGCAGAAAGAAACGAAATCAAATATCTAAAGTATAATGATAATGTTGAAGAGCTGAAAAGGAAGGATAAAGATTATGACAGCAACAAGAACATCCTTGTGCTAAGATAAATTCTAAACACAGGCAAAATTATTCAATACTCAGAAATTTAGCACTTACACCAACTCTCTGAGAAAGCTAAGTGAAGAAATATCACAACTCTCTAGTATTTGTTATGATTTTAAAAGATATATAAGGATAAGTGCATTTATAATTTTAAAAATCAGAGAAGTATGCGAGAGGAGAGCCAGAGAAGAGTATATCAAATTGTCTATTCCACATAAACATGAGTCAAAAGTTATTTTTTTTTTTACTTTGGTAACTAGAGATATCTGTTGAGTGCAACAGACTCATTTTATTTTTTTCTAGCTTTATTGAAGTATAGTTGATAAATAGAAAAAAATTTTTAAGTGTAAACATGATTATTTAATATATGTATACATTAGACACATTCACTTCAAAACATTTTTAAAAATCACTAGAATAATTAAAAACTATATTTCTGTCTTCTAAACCACTATAGAATCTGATTCACTTTCAGATTCCTAAGGAATGACCAGGAGATACATGAAAAAGGTAAATATCCTGAATAATAACTGAAAACTAGGAAAGGACAAAAAAAAATTTTTTTGATTAAAAACAGATGTGATCATTTTAAAGAACTATAAAGACTTATGCTCACTCCCTCCCTTATTTAAAAGAGGAGAATGTTATGGAGAATAAAAATGGACAAATTCTGCTATCATGACCAAAATTGAAGAGTGAGGTTACAACCTGAGGCAGGCAGATAACAAAGTAAACAGCTGTGCATTTCAGGAATAGGTGACTGCTTTAAAGGAATCTGTAAAAGGAACTACCTTCTGCCCTTCAGTAAACCATTTCTTATGGCTGACTTCTCCCCCTGGGAGAAGCACTTTGTCCTAGGCCAGGATGCAGAAGAGTTAAAGATAAAGAAATAAAAATTATGTAGTTTAGCTATGACTAGATAGACAAACAGGCAGATTTGCATACATGATGTTATATTTATATTTTATGTTACTTTATGTTTTTTATAACTCCTCTCAAAAGTTTAAGTGAACAACAAAAGAAATCAGAGTAAAAGGAAACTTTGTAACAATAATTCTTCTAAAAATCTCTCCTACAAATATATTTGCATATGTAGAAGAAGATATATGCACAAGGTCTATGCATAATAGCGAACATCTGGAAACAATCTAGAAACCCATCAATAGACACTAATTATGTGAATGATGGTACATCCATGCAAGAAAATAGTATAACCCTCAGGGTAAAAATTAGTTAGATCTCATTGCCCTAAAATATGTGTGATTAAGTAAAAAAATGAAACAAGATACACGACAATGTCAATGGTATGTTCCTGCATGATCATTAAAGACGATAGGTATACTATGCATATCTATGCATGAGAAATGCTTGTATTGACAATCACCAAGTTATTGAAATTATTTATCTTTGTACTGTACAGCTGAGAATCTGGAATAGCAAAAGAGTCTTTTCCATTGCATTACTTTTGTGTGGGTTGAACTTCATGTGTCACATTTATTTTGATATATCTTTTAGAAGAAACATCCTAACACTAAAATTTAGAGTTGGATACACATTAAATAACTATGAAAACTAAAAAACTGCAGATATTTTCAACTAATATGTCTGTCATCATGAACTAGTATTATGCAATATTAGTTAGACAGAATTATAAGTAGGCAATTTCAGAGATTGGAATAAAGCCTAATTTAGATTTGAGATTATTTGTTTTCCACTATAATTAATACCCATTGTCAAAAGCATAATTTTGTCCTTCAGGAGAGAACCCACAGTTTTTATGTCTCTAACTGGGGCTCTACAAAAACAATTGGCCAAATGAAAGTAATTAGCCAATTATAACTTGACTGTGCAAGTAATTGGGGGATAGAAACAGTTGCCAGCACTTTTCAGAAGAGGTTGGGGAAAGTGGCCATAATCTCCAGATACTAGAAAACCAATGGACCACACGATGTACCAGGAGTGACACGATGGTAAAATATGACCTTGAATGCAGAGAGGGAGAGTAAGACAAATACTTTTGAATGACACAATTTTTACTAAAATAAAAGAGAACTCTGAATAATAAGTTTATGCAGATATTGGCTATATGCCCCAAAGCATTTTGAGGTAGGCTTTGTCTCCTAAAAAGTAAAAAAAAAAAAAAAAAAAAAGTAGGCATCAGTTTTTGGTGCCTGCTACAACTTCTTTGCATTTATATATCAATGAGAGAAATATTAATCCTTTAGTGACAGACTGCAGGTTGTCACTCCAAATCCATTAGCCCCTTTTACCATAGTAATTAAGTTTTAGTGGGACATATGGCCTCCCACTTAGTCTAACTATTCCTAGTCTCTCTTGCAACTCATTATGGTCAAAAGACTAAGTTCTCGCCAATGAAATAAAAGAAGAAATAATGGATATGACACCTAAGATGCTTAAAAAAAAATGTTTGCACTGTTCTTCATTTTTCTCATTTTTTTACAGTCTGGAGCACAGAAATAATATTAACATAGCTGCAAGCAAGCCAATGTGGAACATTCCCTAGAACATGGACAAAAGAATAAGAAACCTGGGTCCCTGAAATCCTTCCAAAACAAAATTTTTTAAATGAGAAATAAATTTCTATTGTATTGTGGCTATAAATTTTGTGGGTTCTTTCTGCAGAAATTTAGCCATTATCCTACATAACTTTATTCTAAATCAAGATATTGAACCTCTGATGTAGTGACTTGACTAAAGTCAGAGGCAGAATCAGCAGTTACCCCCAGCTAATCTGATTACATTCCACCATAGTCCTCAATAGCTTTTTCCTAGGTGCAATTTAACCAAGATATTTTCACATCTCTGATACCTTCTGAATAACCACTTCCCCCAGGGGAAACTTTTTAAATTAAGTTTATTGGGGTAACATTGGTTAATAAAATTATATAGGATTCAGGTGTACGATTTGATAATACATCGTATGCATATTGCATTGTTTGTTCACCATCCAAAGTTAAATCTCCTTCGGTCATCATATATTTGATTCTCTTTAATCTTATCTATCTCTCTCCTCTCCCCTTTCCCTCTGGTAACCACTAAACTGTTGTCTGTGTTTATGAATTTTTGTTTGTCTTGTTTGTTTTTGCTTTCCATTTTATATCACATATGAGTGAAATAATATGGTTCTTAACTTTTTCTATCTGACTTATTTTGTTTAGTATGATTATCTCAAGATTCATCCATGTTGTAACAAATGGCAGAATTTCATCCTTTCTTATGGCTGAGTAATATTCTATTTATGTATGTACCGCATCTTCTTTATCCAATCATCATTCAAAGGATACTTTGGTTGTTTCCATGCCCTGG
The DNA here is from genome assembly GCA_003508835.1 of Eonycteris spelaea. Lineage (NCBI taxonomy): Eukaryota > Metazoa > Chordata > Mammalia > Chiroptera > Pteropodidae > Eonycteris > Eonycteris spelaea. The sequence goes on from PUFA01000016.1 coordinate 18,716,031, forward strand.
CAATTGTGAATAATGCTGCAATGAACATCAGAGTGTGTATATCTTTAGGAATAAATGTTTCCAAAATTTTGGGCTAGATACCTAGAAAAAGGATTGTTGGGTCATATGGTAATTCTATTATTAATTTTTTGAGGAATCTCCATATTGTTTTCCATAGCAGCTGTACTAATTTACATTCCTGCCAGAAACGTATGAGGTTCCTTTTTCCCACATCTCTCTTTTGGATATTAGCCCTTATTGAAGGTTTGCAAATATCATCTCCCATTGAGCTGGTTGCTTCTTTGTTTTGTTGATTGTTTCTTTTGCTGTAGAAGCTATTTAGTTTAATATAGTCCTGTTTCTTATTTTTATTTTACTTCTCTTGCCTTTGAGGTCAAATTCATAAAACCTTCTCTAAACATAAGGTCCATGAGTTTAGTACCTGTTTTCTTCTATGTAGTTTATTGTTCAGGTCTTATATTTAGGTCTTTGATCCATTTTGAATTAATTTTGAAGTATGGTGACAGCAGTCCAGTTTCATTTTTTTGCATGTGGCTTTATAATTTTCCCAGCATAATTTACTGAAAAGGCTTTCTTTTCTCTATCTCATGGTTTTGGTTCCTTTGCCAAAAATTATTTACCCATATGTATGTGGATTTACTTCTGGGCACTTAATTATGTTCCATTGTCCTGTGTGTCTCTTTTAAATACAGTGCTGTTTTGACTATTGTCACTTCATATTAAATTCTGAAGTCAGACAATGTGGCACCTCTGCCTCTGGCCTTATATTTTTTTTCCCCTAGGATTGTTTGGCTATTTGGATTTTTTTGTGATTCCACACAAATCTGATAATCTTTTGTTTTATTTCTTTAAAAAATACCATTGAGATTTTCATGGGGATTGCATTAAATCTGTATATTGCTTTGGGTAATATGGCCATTTTAACTATGTTGATTCTTCTAATCCATGAACAGGCATTTTTTTTTTTATATCTTTTTGTCTTCTTTAATTTCTTTTAATAAAGTTTTTTTTTTTAGTTTTCAGTTTATAGGCCCTTCACATGCTTTGTTAAGTTTATTCCTTGGTATTTTATTCTTTTTTGTTGCAAAGCAACAATGAAGATACTGAGCTACCAGGAAACAAAGGATAAAATGACTATAAGAAAACTTCATATCAATAATCACCCTCAATGTAAGTGGACTGAACTCACCTATAGAAAGTCACAGAGTAACAGATTATGTTAAAAAACAAAACCCAACCATATTCTGCCTTCAAGAGACACATCTCAGCAGCAAGGATGAATATCAACTCAAAGCGAAAGACTGAAAAACGATACTCCAAGCAAATGGCATCCAGAGTAAAGCAGGTGAAGCCATACTCATATCTGATGAAACAGACTTCAAGATAAAAAGGGTAACAAGAGACAAAAACAGACACTTCATAATGATAAAGCAGATAATACATTAAGGAGACATAAACTTCTCAGTATATACTCCCAATCAGGGAACACCAAAATATATAAAGCAAGTAATAACAAAAAAAGGGAGAAACTGAAAACACACTTACAGTAGGGGACATAAATACCCCATTGACAACTGTGTATATATCATCCAAACAGAAAATTGATAAGGAAATATCAGCCTTAAATGACATTTTAGACCAATTGGACGTAATCAACAATTACAGAGCCTTTCATCTCAAAACACCAAATATACTTTTTTCTCTAGTACACATGGAACATCCTCAAAAATAGACTATATGTTGGGACATAACGCTAGCCTCAACAAATTTAAGATAATTGAAATTATACCAAGCATATTCTCTATCCACAATGTTTTGAAACAGAAAACAATTGCAGAAATCAGAAAGAAACCCCACAAATGTGGAGATTAAACAATATGCAACTAAAGAATGACTGAGTCAAAGAAGAAATAAAAGGAGAGATCAAGAGATACATAGAAACAAATAAAAATGAAAATACAACATACAAGGGGTAATTTTTAATTTTTTCCATATTGATAGTACTCTGCTATAGAGGTTTTAAGAAAATGTATGAAATGTTACTTTGCCTTAATTATAGAGATTCTTCAGGGAAAAAACAAAATAAAACAAACAAACAAAAAAAACCTGAAAGCCTTATATGGATTTATGCCTTTCAACCTTGACACTTGTTACTTTTCTTTTTTTTAGTATAGGTGTGTTGTCATAAGAGTCACAAAAGTTGAATTAAAATAATGTATGAAAGTACCCACTAGCACAGTATCTGGCACCTACAGAGTCTCAATAATCTAGTTACTACATTTCTCTGCTCAACAATTGGAGGGTCAACTTTAATATAAATATTTTCTTTTGAAAAAAATAAAAACAATTAAAACCATTATATCCATTCTATTTCTTAAGGAAGGAAAAAAGAGAAAATGAGATATTAAAAAAGAGATCCTATTATTTAATAATCTTTTCTTAAAATACAAATAACTCATGTGTTTAACATATCTGATCTGAGTCAAAAAGTGAAACAGTAGCCATGGATACTGTATAAACTGATATCCAAAATGACCAGGAATTAACTGCAATTGAATCTGAATATTTAGTCAACAAATCCAGCCTTGGATTTGCATATTCAGAATTTATGTTCCCCTAGCAACTATCCTCTCAAACTCATCCTCTACACATGCATATATATATGATCACATAAAACATATATATGGTATCTTTAAACAGTTTTTAATTCATCAATAATACTTATAATAAAATTAAATATTTACTAGCATGATAATAATAATACAACATAGTGAATGAAGAAAATTAATATGAATAAGATAAAATTCAAATTTTAATTTGACTTCTATTATTACTTATTTTACAGATAAAACATATTAGCAAATTCCAAGTTGTAGATAGGTTAGGAATAAAAAATGAATCTCCTTAATTTATACTCTTTTTTGCCATTTTTCCCCCAAATTATTTTAAGTTACTATTCTAAATAAAGTTTTCTAATCTGGAAAAACTTTTCTACTCTTAATAAAAAAAAGGAGTCCTATTTTCCACATGTGTGTCCTTATTAGCAGTTTTTTCACTGCTTAAAATTATTCATTCCAATCTATATAGAAATCCTTTCAATACAGTTTGTATCTTGCTTCACCACTGAGCCTTCTTTGGCTATCTTTCCAGGACTTGTCTGGTATTTCTTCTTTGAATCTCTCTTATATTTAAATATAAAAATAGCTTTGAAACTTTGAGTGTCAGACAATATACCAGTCATTTGGCAGATAGTATTTCTATGCTTTAGGAAGTCTGCTGATGAAGAAATTGAGTCACAGAGCCCAGTATTCCATGTCTAGTAAATGGTAGAACCAGAATTTTACATCAGGCTTGTTTGATTTCATTTTTAATATAGCATAGTGTTTACTTGAGAAAAATGTTTCAGAAGTTCGAATTAGAGGAGTGATAATCAGCTTGAAAATAGCAAATGGAAATTAATCATGCATTTTCCTATAACTCTACCTATCAACGGCATGAAATAATTTCAAATATATACTTTACTATATTTGGGGTTATAACGGTGAAGAGTACTGACAAAATCTGTACCATCCTGAGATTTTATTCTGATAGAAGGAAACGGTAAACAAGATGATTTTAAAAAGTTATGTGTCAGAAGATGAAAAAGAAGTAATATGACAGAAAGTAATGAAGGCTATGGATTCCCTTATATGAGACCTGAGAAGTCTGTCTTATACTTAAATGACTGGTAAGATCTAGTCATAAAATCATCTGAAAGGAGAATTTTATAAGCCAGGGGCACAGCAAGTACACATAGCCTGAAATAAGAGCAAAGTTGGAGGATTTGAGAAATGAGCAGGTCTTCAAAACCCTTTACTAATATTATGTTACATTCTCCTATGTAACTAGAGAATTCTGTTAACAGAAAGCCAATATGACATGAGGTCTGAAAGAAAGGCTGGGGCCAGATTACTTAGGCCATAGCAAAGGCTTTTGATTTTATCTTAAACTCAATAGGAAGCTACTAAGAAGACTTTAAGCAGAAGGTGCCATGGGAATATGTCTATTTCTTTTTTTTACAAAGATTCTGAAATGTGGTAAAAAATGGAGTGCAAGGTAAGGGGTGACAGTAAGCACAGGTAGACCAGTGAGGAGCTTACCACCATAGTCCAGGTAAGTGATGGTAGCCAGGATCAAAACAGGGATGGGAAAAAACACACACAGATTTGGAACTCTATTGGGGAGGTATTATCAACAAACTTGCCAATGGACTGAATGTGACAGTAAAGAATAGAGAGGAATTTAGGAGGATTCTTAGTCATATAATTGGAGCCAAATAAGCTTGAATTCAAATTTAGACTATGTCATGAATTAGTTCTGATATCTTGATCAAGCAGTTTGTCCTCTCTTCTGCAAATTAAGATTATACCCATTTTCAGATATACGAAATGAATTGAGTTAAATAACGTTGAAATCATTAATACAGTGCCAAGTACATAGTAAACATTCATTAAAGGTAGATATTAATATTAATACTATGTTTACTTCCTGTTGAAGAGCACCAATTAAATTGGGATTTTTGCTAGAATCATGACTGTTACATATTAGTTCCATTGTCTCAATTTTATCAAAAACAACAACAAACAACAACAACAACAAATTTTACTGGAAATTTAAAACTATCCATCAAATACTGAGTGATCACTTTGTGCAAATAAGAACTGTGGAAGGCACAGGAAAATTAAAAACAAACAAGAATAGTCTCTGATCTCAGTGGTTTCAAAGTCTAGCAGGAGAAACACGCAGGCAAAAATTACCCTAACACAAGTTAAAATAAGAAGGCAGTTATATATACACTATTATGGCAGCATATATATATGAGTGAGAGAGCATGTATTACTTGATAAGGAGAGAAATATTAGAGAATGTTTTGAGGATGAGTTTTTCTGGGTTGTCCTGTAGAAAAGAAGGTAAAAAAAAAAAAAAAAAAAAAAGGAAGGATATTCTAAGTTGAAGGAAGAGAATCAGCAAAGAGAATATGGAGGAAAAGTGCTAGGTGCCTTTTCCAAATAGAGAGCAGTCCAATGTAACAGGTTGAGAGGGTGGAGAGAGGAACAGAGAGATAAGAAAAGAGGTAGGAAAGGCAGAGACCCTGCTTTGTGCATGTTTGCTCAGCTCTGAGGTAGATAGGCTGAGGCAAGATTAATGAAGGGCTTTGAAAACCATACTGCGGAGTTAAGAGTTATTCCAAGCAACACAGTGTCACAACTATCAGACTTTTAAGCGTGATCAAATTTATGTTTTAAAAATATTACTGTTTTGGCTTTTGAAGTTTAAATCAGAATAAAAATCGCTTTTAGAAACATAAAATGAGTTCAGAGAATGTGTTTTTTCCTCTTTTTGTTTTGATAGAAGTGGAAATAGTACATACTTGATCATTATTAAGCATATAGAATTTTTGTTATGCTTTTCTTCCCCCCTCATAGTCAGTCATAGGCTAAGTCAAGGTCAAAAAAAAAAAAAAAATGCCAGAGATATAAACCAAACCCACAGCTCCTAATTCTCAGTTCAATACTTTATGCAGCTAAATAATGTAAAAATGTGCCTGGATGCTGCCTGATAGAGGACGGTTCCATTTTTATATGTAAAAATCACCTTTATATGCACAAAATAAATTATAAGAGCTGTGCCACTTTAATCAATCTGTATTGCTAGAACTAGGCTCTATAGCTATTAAAAGACCTACTTCCTGAGACTTCCTCATGCCATGAAGCTTAGTCATGCCTCCTTGAGCACATGGAGGCATGAATAAACTTTAAAAGAGAAAGAGGAATATGCCTTCACTGGTTTTGTAAACACAGCAGCCAATGTGTTTGCCCTGAAGGGAGAGATCTGCCACTTTGTAAGTTAAGCCTGAGTGAATCTCAGGGCTTCTAGACAGATACTCAGGAAATACTTCGGCAAAGGTTTAAAATAAAATCATCACCCTCTTTTCAGAGCTCAGGACAGAGGGCAGTGGCTATTTGGGAAGAACGGCTAAAAGGTTCAAACAGAATGGTAAGTGCCTTTCATGGTTACCTGAGTCTGTGGAAGTAAATTCATACAAAGATCAATTTTTAAATGAGGAATTAAAGTTAAAAAGCGCTTTTTTCAAAGTCAAATAGTAAAGTGGAAGCCATGCAACTCCAGCTGTGGCCTCATGATGGCACAAGCAGTGGATTTTTCTACCATGCCACTCTACATGTAATAAAATCAGGGGAGGGTGGTTAGGAATGCTTTTACCCTGTCTTCTGATTGTGTCCCAAGAAGTCTACTTTTACTGTGCATTTTCCCTCCTTGTTTCCTTCCTGCGGTGGAGAAATGAATTCTGTGAAATTACAAACTAAATTTCCTATTAATTAATCCATTCATTCAGCAAATTAAGCATCCATGAGCTAAGTGCTGTGACAAAATCCCCAAGAAGTTCATAATCGAGAGAGAGTAGAAAAATTATTAACATATAATCACCAGAGAGTATGAAAAATATTTGAATTTTTTTAAAGAACAAGAGATTCATAGGTGAAATACAATGATTAACACTGTTCCTTCTCTTTAAATCACTGAAAACATACTGCTTAAGGTTTTCATAAGCCCTTAAGAAATATCAGGTGCTGGACACTGACATATTCAGATTACTTTCTAATACTGACATAGTGAAATGAGATGTTGACTTATGTAATGAGATTTGGGAGTTCCCCCAAACACCCAATGGTATGCCAAAGTTTAAAATGCTCATAATTTGAATCATTAAGTTATTAGACCACAAAAACAGCAACATTGTTTGACAAGAGTGAATCCCAGTTAAATCACATTAATTCACTAGCAGAATTCATTTCTTTAGATTAACTTGTTGATAGATCAGACTTTTTCGATACTGATGATGAAAAAGGTGAGCTCAGTGAACTTTTGGATTATCAGTAGTTTCTCTTCAACACTCTGCCTTGGAGTCTTTAAAAGTTCTCAGCAGCTGCAGTAGAAGCAGGACAAAGGATCTTTGAAATGAATAGTTTCTAGAAGTCTGTCGTCTCAAGAAACAGGAAATAACAAAGTGTCTATACCTTTCTTCAAACTATACAAAGACAAAAGATCAATAAAATAAACTACTTCAATTAAAAAAAAATCCATTTACCTCCTAAAAACAGGGTAATTAAGTATCATTTCACATTTTATAGAAAGAATGTGCTCTGGTCAGATATCGTAAAACCTTGAAGTTATGAATAAGTTACTATTTACCTTTGAAAGAGACTTCAGAATACCGCAAGTCTTTCCAGGTTTTTCCAATACTTTTCTTTTTCAGACTTTTTTCATTTAGAATAAAGTCAACAAAGGACATTTTATGAGCAATAAGAAAAGTGTTTGTGTATTTGTGTTTAATGTAACAAAAGAAATAATATATTTAGGTTTATGAACTATATTGCAACTAAATTAAAAAAGATGATTATAATGCTTTTAATGAAAATCCTAAAAGTTTCTTTTATTTTCATGTATGCTATCTTCCCCAAAGCCTGCAATGCTTTAAAATCTCTCCACTTAGAGCTGAATAACAAAAGCAGGAGGATGCTTTAAACTTCATTTGAAATTAATCTGTGGTCACCTATATGAAAAGTAGAGTGATCATGACCTCTTCTCTAGTTTTAGGATAAGACTTGTTCAAGGCTTCTGTTGAGTGTGTCACTGAGGAGCAGGGGACTGAGGCTCACTTGAGTGATGAAATCTAATGGAGTGCACAAGGCCTGAGTCTAGGGACTGGACATTATATGTAGACTAATGGACACAAATCAATTTAGCACAGTCTGAGATTTAAAAAAAAATAATGCCAAGGTCAAGGTAGCAGTATTACCATTTCAGTGTTTCTTACACATCAGAGCTCTCTTTGAAGTTGCACTCCCATGGCCCTGTTCATACCCATCTTGTCTGATGCACTCATTAATTAGCTTAATTACTGTCTGCTTTAGCATTTTGCAGACCCTACTACTATTAGATATATTTCACAAAGTTTGACTCACAAGCCGTTTGCATTAGAATCATCTGAGATATTTGTTAAAAATGTAGATCATCACAGTCCCAAAGTCTGAGGATGGAGCTGAGAAATCTTTATTTTAAACCATTACCCTCAAGTTATTTTTTTCCCAATCTAAAGCTAGAGAATCATTGACTTACAACATGAGAAATCTTTATTCCAGAACTTGGCATCTTGCCTTCAGTCATAAAACATGAACCAATACTTTATTGAACTCTCATATTATGGATCAGTTTCCCCATTTCCCCATTTAAGATGCAGAAAAGACATAACTATGAAGCATCGACTTTAAAGTGAAGCAAACTTAAGTTCAATTTGCCTCAGTCACTTCACCTATAAGAAAGAAAAATCAGTGGTGCCTCATGTGGTTTGTTTATTATCCTCTTAGGCAGATAGATAAACATGAGGGAAGGGGAAATGAAGGCCCAATCCAGAGACCTCCCTTAAGACCTCTTTGAAACACCCATTTTATGGTTAAAGATTACCAGTACAACCTAGAATATATGGAAGTAAGAAATAGCAACTGACTTAGTCTGGTCACAAGCACCTGTAGAGTTAGTATATTCTTATTCTTAGCTTCCTTGACCATAGCCTCATATACATCATTACAACATCATACGTATGCTTGGAAGTTCAGATAATCTTATTATAACAGACGGAATTCTGGGAAACCACATGTGTAGTAAACAAGGGTCATATATAGCAAAAATGTTGATCAAAATGACCTCACATGTTAATTGTCTAGAATCACCCCTGTAACCACCCATAATAAGTATACTCCCAGATCCCTGTGGAGCTGCAGTCCATCTCTGGTATAGGCCCATTTATCTCTTGAAATGTGCTTAATAAAATCTCACTTTTCCTAAATTTCACTGATTTGTAATTCTTTAATGCATTGGTGGAAAGAACCAAGGCCCTCAGCACTACCAAGGCAATGAGTTTTGGATCGCCCCCAGAGTAACTGTCAACTGAGAATGAATAGAAGGGTCCTGGGACCATCTATATTACTCGTATCTCTTAGAACTTGGGACAGAAACAGCGCAGCATAGTAATTGTTCAAAACTATACTATGAATTTGTTGTTAATGGGTTCAGAAGATGTCTTCCCAGATTATGCCACTATTTTGAACTAAAGAGAGTCAGCCCAAAAGACTCAGAAAGAGCTTTTCATTTAATTCCTTAAAAGAATTTAGATAAGGAGCCTCTACTTAAAAGAGAGCTTTTACCAAAGATAACTTATTTTTACATCAGAAAGGTTTCTCTGCAAGGCAGAGCAAACATTTGTTTACCAAATATTTGCTCTTTCCATCTTTCTGTAAATTATCTCCTTTTCTTTGAAGTCCTGGGCCCCTACTCCCATCTCCTTAGCTCAGGAAGACATACAAGGCTCAATTGCCTGATCATCTTAGAGCCTCATATCTTTGGGGGTTCCCATATGTAACTGTTTTTCTCCTGTTCATCTGTCTATGTCAATTTAATTATTAGGCCTGCCAAAGAACCTAAAAGGAAAGAATGGAAAAGTTTTTTTCTCCCCTACTGTTAAGAAGTTAGTTTGATGAAATTGACCTGCAAAGTAAACTCAGCTGTTGTTGTCATTGTTGTATTATTACTATTATTATTATGACTTTAAAATATGAGAATGTTCAAAATAAGAGAAATGAGTAATAATAGGTAGACTCTGGTTTACTTAGGAAGAAAAATAGGAAAATCAAATGTTCTTCAAGAAGGCATTTCAACATGGTAGAAGGGTGATTCTTATTCAGAGAAGTAATTTGTCATGTAATAGAAATCATGCAATTAGACTGCAACTTTTCTTAGAGTTATGAGTGCTTAGAAAAGTATACACAGAGATAAGAAATTCTTCCTCTTATGAAGAGGTAGATTTTAGATTTAAAACTACACTGGAAAAAAATCAGAATGGTACCAACTAGCAGATTGTTAACGGTTTGTTATATATATTTTTTAAAGAGATAAAAGGATATTTATACCTTTCCAGATAAGAGAATTTGATCTACGAAAATAACCATGTACTTATACTGCTAGGGATGCTCACATGAAGACTAGTATTGGTCCTGGGGGGTGGCGGGGAATGTTTCACCATGAGATTCACCTAATCTACTGCCATCTGTTATCATCAATTCACTTAAGCACCTCTGGCAGGTCACTGTCCAAAATTCACCTAATTAGAGAAGACATTTCTGTCCTCTGTACATGAAATAATAACTCTCCCGTCATTCTTTTAATTGCTTACCCTTTTTATTTTTCTCCATCCAGCATACTATTCTTTTCTATCCATTTACTGTCTGTCTCCTCACTCCCCTTACTCAACATCATAAAGCAGAAGGCCTTGGTCAGTGGGCCACTTAGACTATTGGTCCAGAATTTAGGCAAGGTTGTAAAATAGGAGAAATTTGGACCAAGATAGGGTTAACACTGAGTAGTCAGAAATGGCCTTGGGTGGGGATAAACTTATCTATGTGGCTGTCTCCAGCAAGATACTAATAGGCACTGAAAGCCACATGAACAAAATCTACTTGAATATCAGAGCCTGAACTAGCATTTCCTAAAGTGTGTTTTATAAAATGTTTTTTTTTAAGAAAAATAAAGGAAATAAAATATATAAAGTAGAAAAATAATATCAGGAACTATTCCTCTAAGACATATTCTTCCAAACCAAACCCTTTCTTTGAGGTTTGCACTAAGTATTAACATATCAAAAACTAAGAGAAATCTTGGAGCAAAGACACCTCCTTACTTAATACCCTTTGTTTCCCACACTTTCATCAAGAACTATTTCTTCTTCCCCATGTCATATGCTTTAACACCTTTGGAATAAATACCTAAGGAGAATTAAGAATACAGCAGGTTTAGCCATGTAGGTAAGGAATTAACCTTGTGGGGAACTGCAATGAAAGGCATTTCAGCAGTGACTGTGAACCCTCGTTTTTGTAGGTACCTTAAGCTGTTGGCCCTCACACACCCAGGTTAGGGACATATAACTCCACCCTGACAGATTCAGTTCTCTCACAGACTTTAATAGATACTTCCTTCTTATTAGGTCTGAATTTGGATCCTGGGTGGTGGCTTAAAATACCCAATGACATCCTCATATGTATCATTTCTTTTCTTCCCTGTGATTCACTGAAAGACTAAGGTTACAATATTCAAACTGTACCCGAATGTACAGTGGAGTCCCTGAAGTGATGGTATTTATTTCACTGATATGTAAAACAGATCATTCTGATTCATGTTCACTCCAAAACCTGAGGGAAACCCGGGAAATCAAATGACTTTTTTTTTTTTTCCCCAGTAAGTATCTGCCCAAAGGGCATTCTGAAAAATATCAAATTTAAATGACCTCTCTTTTGCTAGGTCCTGAAACTGAAAAAAGAAAATTTTAGTATTCAAGGAGAGACAAGAGCCTGGGCCAGTAAATCTTTGTCATGTCCCTTCCCAGGTCCTTACTATCAACCTTGATGGCTCTTTGAAGTCAAAGTAGGGATGGAAATGGTGCCGTGTTGGAAGCAGCAGTAACATGAGCTCCAGATGTTCTGACAGGTGGCCTCCAGGAAGGCTTCACTATAAGGGCAATTAATATGAATGTGACCTTCATCTTGAAATGAGCCAAAGAGGCTTTTTGATATTTTCCACATTTCAGGTCTGAGACTATTTCACAGCAGTCAAGATCAGATAGAACAAGCCCATTAGGGCCCCCTGGATTCAAATTTAAAATGTGTTGAGAGGCGAGAACATTTATCATGGATGGTCCAAACTATTTTAAGTTTTTCCCCCTCCATCAATGACAAAATTATATCTTATAAGCCTTCTTCTATGCACCCTTACCACAAAACACAGACACATACCTCTACAAATCTACAAATACACACACATACGTACACAGATGTACATTTTAAACTCTCATAATATGATAAATAAAATACATAAATAAAACATAAACTCTTTTTGAAGTTGTAGAATATACACCACATTGTTCCTCACTTTATGGAGTTCACACAGAAAATATTTATCTACTTTTAACTTGAAACGTTCTACTCATATTTCAAATACTACCTTCACTGTTACCCTCTCCAAAAATCTTTCTTTACCTTACTTCTGAGTAAGTTAAGTGGTATTTTCTCTGTATTTCCAAGCATCCAAAACTATCCATGTCTCTTAGAACCCTTACTGTATTACACTGAAATATGATTAAGCATCTTAAGGTCTGAAGATTTCTCAAAGGGCAAGGACCCATTCCTGTATTCCCAGAAGTAAGCACAGTGTCTGACACATACTGTATTTCTAATTATGCTGGTAGAATTCATCCTTACCTGAGTCTGTGTAGACACAGTTAAATAGTAATCTAATACAGAAAGATTGTCTAATGCCTAAGAGAGAACAGGCAAATGAAAATATAATGAATCAATGTACTAATTGTTATTCTGTGTATATGACAGAGACCTGTCCTAAACCCACATTTGGCTGACATTTTTAAATAGAGGTGCTCATCTGATCAAATATGTTTTAAAATAATAAATGTAGTTTATCATAGTGAAATGCTGTATCCCTCTCAAATTTTTTATTGTAGAAAATCCACAATATTTTTTAATCTGATAATTTAATTTTAGTTTGAATTAAGTATTCCTTTGATCAAACATGAAAGACAATGGTGTAAAAAGAACAATTTGATTCTTCACATCACTTTTCATAGTTTTGAACACAGTATCTCAATCAAGGACGCCTGCTATCACCAAATAAATACAATATTTACAAATGGTTTTTATTTGGCTTGTAATCATTTTTAACATTATGTATTCCTCTTATCTTAAAACACCCATTCTTTCTGATTTTTCTTAGTTAAAATAATCACAAAGAAGGGCACCTTTTTGAGAAGTGAGATCATAGGATCATGGCAGCTGCCATCTGAATTGGAATTATGAATTTCTCATAACGTATTTTTATTTTCCATTATTGTCACACTTCAAACATCTATTTGACTCTAGCCTCCACAGGGACTGATTGAACTGTCTCAAGGTTAGAATTGTCTACATATATATAGCAGAGGATATTTTTTAACCAAACACACTATTTTATGATCAACTATTACTTTCTGGGAGCATACTATCTAATACTCTATTTGAAGTTTTCCACAATCATCTAAAGAATTTACTCTCAGAGACAACTTACTATAATGAGCAAACTTCACCAACTTAATATCTACTTCCTCTTCCAAATCATTAATAAATATAGCGTATAAACCATCTGCACCTCTAATTCATTGTTGTTAAGTAGCCTGAGGCTGCTTCTGTTTTCAAAGTTACTTCAACTGCCCTTCAAACTATGGTTAACTATTTCTCTAAGTGCAAATGTTCTCATCTTTAAGTCCATTATTCATGGCTAGTTATAAGAAAATTACCCACCCACCTCCCTAGGGGGATAGCCCTCCACTGTAGAAACAAACTTATCACTTAATAATCCCAGTGAAACTGCTATCATCAGCTACTACTCAATGTTACACATCACAAAACTACCTGAATGCTCCCATCCCCCTTACTAGGCACCAAACAAGATATTCAAAGGAACAACTTATTCATGAGAATAGGAAATTGATTCTTCCTACAATAATTCCAATTTATTGCTAAAATGACTACTTTTTTCAAAACTTGAGCTCATTCCTTATTATTCTCAATGTGAAATGATTTTGTACCCTATTGTTATTTGACTCATAACCTTTGACTTTCAACCACAGTGAACATTAAACACATTTTATGAGTCTCCCTTCTCCTTCTAAATATAAAAACATATAAAATCAAAAAAACAATCTTTAAAAAAGATATATATACCCAAGAATCATACCATTTTTCCTCAAGATGGTAACTACAGTTAAAAAATAAACAATTGCTGGACTTCTGATCAAGATGGCATTCTAGATAGACACTGTGCTTGATTCCTCTCACAATTCCATCAAAATTACAACTAAATTAAAGAATGACTATCACTGAGAGTCTCCTGAAGTCTGGCAAAACAGAAGTCCCACAAGTGGAGACATACATAAAAGGCCACATCGAGACTGATAGGACAAGTGGAGAGCAAAACGGGCTGTTCTGACAACTGTGTGGTGGTTGAGAACCAGGACAGATATCTGGCAGCAGAAGATCCCCTTCCCTGGAGAAGCAAGGGATACTAACCTCACATTGAAATCTCCAGTCCAGGATTCCAGTGACAGGAGAAGAAGTCCCCCAAAATTCTAGATGTGAAAACCAGCAGAGACTGTGGCTGAGACAGGAGGGCCATGGGAGTCACAGACATTTCTCTTAAAGGGCCCACACATAGATTTACTCAATTATAGACTCCCTTGCTCTGAGCTTCAGCACTGGGGCAGCTGCCTGAAAAGTTCCAGGAATATACGTGGAGGAACTGAATTGTCTGGTTTCAGGGCAAGGGCTAGAGGGGCAGATTTCTTAGTCTCCCCATTTTGGCTACCCCCCTGAGTTTGTTTCTATATATTAGGTGGTGTTCCTAAACCTTCCACTCTTAGTACAGTGGCGTCTACACTGCCCTGGGCAACCTGGCAAGAGTCACTGAGCAGTCCACAGATTTCTGGCCATATGTGCTGGGATTAGAGGTGCTTTGAAGGGACAGGTGCATACATATATTAATTGCAACATTATTTGCAATAGCCAAAATATGGAGGCAACCTGAGTGTTCATCAGTGGATGAATGGATAAAGAAGAGGTGGTACGCATATACAAAGAAATATTATTCAGCCATAAAAAAGAAAAAATAAAATCTTGCCTTTTGCTACAACATGGATGGTCTTAGAAGGTATTGTGTTGAGTGAGTAAATCAGACAGATAAACAAAAATGCCGCATGATTTCATTTACATGTGAAATCTAAGGAACAAAATAAACAAAACAGAAACAAACTCTTAGATACAGAGAACATTTTGAGGGTTGATGGATGGGAGGAGGGTTCAGGTGGGTGGGTGTAAAGGAGAAGAGATTAAAAAGTACAAATTGGTAGTTACAGAATAGTCATGGGAATATAAAGTATAGCATTAAAATATAGTCAATAATATAATAACTATATATGATGTCACATGGGTACTAATTTATTGGGGTGATTACTTCATAAGTTACTTAAATATCTAACCACTATGTTGTACACATGAAATTAATATAATATTGTATGTCAAGTATAATTGAAAAATTAAAAAAAATTTAAAATAAATTAAAAAGTAAATCATTGGAGGATTTATTAAGGCATCCATATCATCTCCTTTGATTTTTTTAGAACTATGTGCTTAAAAAAATAAAGCATAAAGTCAAAAGACCTAAGATTGAATACTCTATCCCTCTCAATGGCTGTATAACTTTTGAAAGCCCAGATAACTCTTAAACTCTGTTTCTTTATCGATAATGTGAATTATGATAACTCAAGTGTTTACTTTGGCAGGCTATTATAAAACTCAAATCAGATAATATATGAAAGAGCTTTACAAGATGTAGAGCGTAATACAAAAGTGATGCAATATTATCGGTCTTCCTGAGAAAATGAATAACACTAAAGAAAACCGAAAATTAAAGGCAACCTTGTGATTTTTTAAACAAACATGAGAGTAGACATTTTTTTCTTTTCCTTAATGTCAAGAGATATATTAAAAACCAAACCTGGCACCTTGTTTAAGTTGAAATATTGTTTAATACGTTGTGGTTATAACTAAGCTATACTTCTCTTTAATGGAAATAAAATCAAGTAATAAAAAATGAGGCAGGTTACTAATTTTCCCACAAAATAGAATCAAATGATTCTTCCTAACAAGACTATATGTAATGGTGGTCATCCACAGAAGGGGTAAGAGAGCCAAAGAATAAACTAGAAATTTGGGTAGGAATCCTTTAGAAAGTAATCTGGTACCATTGTCTCCTTATATTTTTGGCTTCAAAGCAGTTGCAGAAATAGAGTACTCAACTAAAAGTAATATCAATAAGCTTTGGTTGAAGAAAATCAGTCTGGTACCACAGCTGTGAAATTCAATGAATGTCTCAAAGAGACAATTGGATTACTGGAAGCTGATCATAGTCCATAGTCAAAAAGAAGAACTGACACATTTAAGAAAAAACAGAACCTATTGAAGAGTATCTTAAGTGGTCAGGCCACAGTGATCATTCTGTTAATCTGTTCTCCATTTCTTTCCCTTCCCCTAATTCATGAAGAATATAGGTAATAAAAGAACTGAGATCTAGTTAAATCCTCACTAGCAAACTGGACCTGAAACCTTAGTCAAGACCATAAAGTAGGTCTGCATTATTTGATCTGAAAAATTTGAAAGGCAATTTCCAAGATTTTAAGTTATATAATAGCCCTTCTTTGAAGTACTCTTCAAAAAGAGTACTGAGAATTAGCTAAAGCTAATTTTATTGCCTTGCTCATTTTAAAGATAGGATTTGAGATTTAATGTTTCCATTTGTAGTCACCAATGTCTAATATTGCTTATGTTCCATTCTGTTATTTCTACATGGCTCTTCCATCTGCTTTTTGGCATCGATTTTTGTATCACTTAAGAGGTTTCTTTGATATTTTAAGGTTCTGAATGTTTCACCAGACTAGAAATATTTGTATAGAGAACTGTCTTCATATTTTTGAAATCTAAGATATCTGTGTACAACTTCCATGAAAATAGCAGTGTAAGTTTTTGAATGTTTGCTGAGCCCACACATAACTGAGGAAGAAGGGAGGAACAGTTTGCTCCATGATCTTCTTAAGCAGGCAACAACCTGACTCCTGGACCAGGAATTTCTGAAATTCTTGGTTCATAATAAAAACATAACAGGTACCAATGTTCTGGAGAAATGAGTCTCATCATAATCTTAGTAGTATCTTTGGCTCTAAAAGAAGATATAATAGCTGTAAGGAACAGATTCTCAACCATCCATTATCCTATCTATCTATCTATCTATCTATCTATCTACCAGTTAATTAAGCAGGCAAATTTATGAGAATATTTTACCCCTTTAACATATTCTAGGTCTTGTTTGACAATTGTATTTGAGGCACTCAGTTCAGTGATATACTGAATTAGCATTCTCAGTTGGCCTCCCTGGTTCATTCTTAAATATGCTCAACACTCTCTAATTAAAAGAAGAAGAAGGAAGAAAGAAGGAAGAAGAAGGAGAAGGAGGTGAAAAAGAGAAAGAATAGGAGGAAGAGGAGGAGGAGGAGAAAAAGAGAGGAAAAAAAGCAAATGACAAATGAGTTACATCTCATACAAAAGGCACCTTTGAGTTAAGAATCTAAAATACTCTCTGGACGTTATCACATCCTAAGAAGAAGGGAGAGTGAACAAGTGAAAATACTGGCATGGTATATGGCTAAAATTAAAAGTAAGAAAGATATGGACACTCTCCATAGTAACAACAATTCACTGTGTGCCAAAAATGTAAACGGTATTTCATTACAGATAACACTATTTCACAAAGGGGCAAATAGTCTCAGAGGGCCCTAGTACCCTCTCCAAAGTTATGTAAGTAGTAAGAAATAATGTCCAAGATTTGATATCAGTTTCATCTGAGGACAGGGACTATTTGTCTAGGATTCATTCAGGTACCAGCAAGGACAAAAGTAGTGGTAGCTAATAGACATTCAGCACTTTTTACTTGTCAAATGATAGTTTAAGTATTTTTCATATATTACCTTATTTATTCCTCTACAATAACATTTTAGATGGATATTATCATAATCCAATTATTTAGATAAAGAACGAAAGCATATAAAGGGTTTAATTTGCTCAATGTTGTCCAGCTCATAAATGGCAAAAACCTGGATGTGAATACCGTCATTTTGACCTTAAAGTCCTTGTTCTTAACCACTTTTTTTAACATACAATGTCTGAACTCTTAAAGAGCATATTCTACTTTGGAACCAGAATTTCATACTCATAGCACTCTATGCATTCCTTCAATGAACATTTATTAAGTCCTGACTATACGATAAACTCCATTAGAAACTGGGGAATCTAAAGAAAAGTAAACCAATATTTCTGTTTTTGAGAATATATAACAGTAGCAATGACCAAACTCAACCACAGAAGGCTATATTCATATTACCACATGTGATACAAGACACAGATCTTAGCATGGGGAGGAATGGGCAATAAGTAGAATACTAAATTCAAGATGAAAATGATGGTGGCATTTATTTCAGATATGTATAAAATCATGTTATATGTCTAGTTAATTAATTAACATAAACTGTCAACAAAACATCTTGTACCAGGTCTTTTTTATGTGCTCAGGAAACAGCTAGTAAAAAAAAGAGAAAAAAATCCCTGTCTAATAGAGCTCACATTTGATAAAACCCTAAATGACTTTACTATATATACCTTTATCATATTGTCATTATCAGTAGAAGTGCTATTAGTCTAATTGACATATAAATAGAAGATATTAGCTATTGATTTTATATATTTCTAGGTATAGTTAGAAAGATAAAAGAATATGTGATTTTATAAATAACTATTATTCACTCTTCAGAGCTATTGATTTAAAAAATATTTAACACTGGATACTCATGATTGGTATACCTCCTAGAAAGTTTGAATATCATCATTTTCCTCTGGCAGATAGTAAGATAATACCTGTTTCTATTATTAAGTCCTTGTTGAGCTGTTGGTTTTAAATCCAGCAGTGTATATGCGTGTGGACTGCAAGTCAATTAAGCTCTCTCTTCTTCACTGCCTAACACTCCCCTTCTCCTCCTTCCCCCAAAAGCTCTCTTAGATCAGTTAATATCAAGTATAAAATAGGATGCTACACATTTACTCTAAATCCACACCTTACACTTTACCCTAAAATATTCCTTTTCTCTGGCATTTCTGATCCTTCCTCCCCCCCCCCCAAATGCATTGTGCTTTTGACCTTATGGCAAATGAGCAAATTAAACACAAGGAAATAAAGGCACTGCCCAATCTGGCTTAAGCACAGAAATCCATTTAATTCTACTGCTCTTCCCAAGTAGTTCCCAGGGTCCTCATTGAATGGATATAATTTTGCAGCTACTAATTTTCGAAAGGATTCAAAAGAATTCATGAGAAAATATGTATGTGGCCAAAAAAGAGCCTTTTAATGCATTTTTCAATTTATGCAAATCTATACCTACTATAGCTCACCATTTAGGAAATTACTTTAAAACATTTTCCATTCTCACCATTAACCTAGCTTGACAGATGTCCACTAACTTCCCTACAGTTAAGGCATATAAAATCCCCATTTATCCCACCAGCTAGATTTTATTTCACTCAAAAGACTCCTGCCACCTCCAACAGTCGTCAGTCAGCCTCCACAGAGCCTTCCCACTTTTGTTTTAGTAAAACCTTTCAAACAAGTACTCAGAAGCACTTGCCTCAAAATCCCCTCCCCCATGTCTTACATGTATTGCTGAAAA
Source organism: Eonycteris spelaea (assembly GCA_003508835.1). Classification (NCBI taxonomy): domain Eukaryota; kingdom Metazoa; phylum Chordata; class Mammalia; order Chiroptera; family Pteropodidae; genus Eonycteris; species Eonycteris spelaea. The sequence continues at coordinate 18,735,508 of PUFA01000016.1, forward strand.
CAAAGCTCAAGATACTTTCTTTTTATCTTTCTTATCTTTTTAAAATACAATTGCACTTAAAGAGCTGTTTAGTCTGGGAACAGATTGATACAAATCACTTCTGAGTGCAAGCATCCCTGAGTGATGCATATGCTGTTACCTGCTGGCATCTTTCTCTACCTCCTTAAGTTTACCTGTCAACTTTGAAAGAGGTGATAGCTGATTTTCCATGCAAGCTCATCTGCAAGCAATGGCTCAGAAAGAAACTTTCACATGATGAGGGGAGCTGTTTTGCGAGCTTTCACACAATGCCCTGTTACTACAGAAACCATTTTTGTCTTGTTTGTGCAAGAACAGACCCATTTCTTCTCTGTAATATAAAAATGTGTGTGTGTGCACACGAGTGCACACACTAAGTTTTGATCCCCAAACTATAATTGTAAATCCTGATTCAATCATGTTGAAATGACATTATTTTATAATTTTCTTTATATTTTTTCTTAACTCATTGAGACGGTTTGACTTTGAACTAGAGATTGGAGAGAGCCTTTGATATTACAAACATTTGAAATATTTGTTAATATAAATCACTATGAATTCATGAGGTCTGGAAGGTAAACAAGATAATATCACTGTGTTAAAGTTTTATTGATATAGTAGCTTAATAAGGAAGTAGTTATTCTAGACTTCACAGAAAGACAAGTGCTCTTTACAAGATGTTCACAATTTGTGTTTTTCTACATTCAGGAAAAGATGTTGACATTCATACACTTCAAGTGCATTTAGTCAAAAGTTATTATTTGTCTCTATGTATTGTGCAATGTGAGGATCACTTTGCAAATCAGACTGCTTTAATCCTAAAACTTCATTGCTCTTTTTTCTCTTGGAAAAAAAATCCTGTACATTTTTTAATGGCTTTCATCAGAAATGCTAGTAACTCCAGATTCTCCACCTCCCTGGAATAAGAAAATCAGCCTTCAATTGAAAACTTCTTTTTCTATCTGCAATATATATTTTTTAAAGTCTGGCTCCAATGTCAGAGTGTCTTGGGAAATAAGAAATGAAATCAGTAATTTCTTTGTTTCAGAGATGTATTCCAAAATGTACAGTCTCTCTCAGGGGTAATCCTGGATTTATTTTTCTCTTTGATTACAGAATTCAAGGAATTAGGAATCAGAAAATCAGAAAATAATTGTATGTTATAGTGACAATTCCATCCTTTAATGCCCCACTACATATCAGTTGCACAAAATAATTACCTCATTTTTTTCCTTATAAATGACAGCTACCAGTTTGAGAGACATGGTTCCTACTATTGATTCTCAGGACTGTATCTCCTACATGTTGATGCTATGGGCACATAATGAGAGGGAGGTTTGTTCACCATTCCTTCATCTTTGCTGCCTCTCTACTATGACTATCACTCAACAAAGATATTGTATAATTAAAGCACTAGGTTCTCTGAAGTGACAGGGAGTCCAAGATAAGCAAAGTCCCCATTATGGATTTGTTTTTTCCATGTTTGTTCTTCCTCCGTTGTTACTTTTTAATCATCACTCCCACCAGGCATTGTCTGCCTATTGAGACAATAGCTAAATGAGTTGAGAATTCTGTCAGTTTACATCAGCAGTGGGTACTGCAGACATTACCAGCTCATTAAAAAGAGAAATTCAAAAGAAAGAAATAAAACTTTTTCTCTCAATTTCAGATACCACCATCTAACAATGACTGTTCATGGTTCCAAAGGTAGAGAGGCAAACTACACTCTACAGTGTACCAACTTGTTATTTTTAAACAACATTCATAAATGTTTAAGAAAATGTTGCCTATAATTCCATTCTTTTTATCATTACAGATGCATATTATATGTCTCAAAGAGTTTAAATTTCCCTATATTAAGCAATACGCATTTATTCTAAAAAAGAAAGTTTAATCAAATCATCATAATCTGTGATATATTTTACACATACAGTCAATTTCAGTTAAGACAGGAATGAAAAATTTAGATAATTGCATACGGCAAACAAAAACTGAGTTTGGCACCAAGTTAACATCTGCGTGCCTACAGCTATCACTTGAGCCTGCTGTAGAATGATTTTGATTGACATATTCAGTAACTTATTCTTCTAGTCAAAATTTACCTCCTCCAACACAATGTAAAAAAAAAAAAAAAAAAAAAAAAAAAAAAAAGGTGTCTTTCCAATGTCATCTGATAGCTGTTTCCACATTACGACCTACTACACTTTCAAGCACATTGAGAATAAAAATAATCACAACAAAATCCTATGTTTAGAATTATTATAAAGGTAATTTTACACAAAGACAGTGCTTAACTAAGAATTCTCCAATCAGAAGAGAACTTTAATGGTGTCCCTTTGCCTATACTTTTAAATTATACTAAACTTTGTGATCCTACTCTAAAAATAACCAAATACATATCCTTTTTAAAATGTCATAACAATAGGCTAAAATGATTTATGTTGACAGCCTTATCAATTAACTATAAGCACTTAACAGGCTTTCTATCTAAATTTTATTGTTCCCTTGATCTTAATTATTAGGAAAAATATTTCATTGTTTGTAATAGAACATTCTTTGGTTTAAGAGTGAAATTTACCAAAGACATTATTTGCAAATACAGATATCTAAATATTGTGTATTATAGTGATGATCTTCATTCAACCTTATAACAAAAGAAGGTATACCTTTCTGGAAAATATTCTAATTTATCTTTTTAAATAGATTAATCCCTTAATAATGGCAAATATTTCTTACAAAGTTTTTTTATAATACATTATGAATGATCATAGTTAATAACTTAACAAAGAGGAGAAATGCATACCTCCTTCACAGTCTCCCAAAGCCATCAGATCTAACTTATTTCCTTAACTCTTGACCTATTGCCTTTGTCATGGTAAGCCCTTCTTATAGCTTTTAAATATTAAAAGAAAAATGAATATCTTTTTAAAGGATTCATCAATATTTTGATGAATCCACCAAAATATTTACATACAAGAATATATCCTTCTCTGAAGCAGTTGTCTTTAGAGCCTGCACTTATAATGCTTTCGATCTGAAAACATTTTGCAACTACTCTTGAAGTTTTCCTTTCTAAGAGACAGGATGCAGAATGAATGAAAAGTGTAGGTTTTCAATTGCATGGGCCTGAGCTTCCCTGTATCATAAGCTTTGTAAAAAATTACTTAATCTTTCTGTACCTCAGTTGTTGATTTGTAAAATAAAGCCCATGATAACAGCATTTACTTCTTTAGATGGTGGTGAGGATTTTAAAAGTTTAAAAGATGTCAAGCGCTGAGCATACTGTTTGACAAATAGTAAGACCTCAGTAAATATAAGCTATTACATATTTTAAAAATGACACTTTCAAAAATAAATTCTCCTCTGAAAAGACAATACTGATATGCCACCACTGAAGAAAATTAAAACTACATGTTGGAGGCTTAGAAGAGAATTACTAACAAGGAGATTGAAGATTATTTTTTAAAAGGACTTAATATTTTAAATTTAAATGTATTAGATTCTTAAAGTAAAAATTTAGGGTCAAGAATTTTCATATGTCCAAGTTTTGATATGTTTGTGAAAATTTAGCCCTTTTACTATTAAGAGTATTTTGTAATTTTTGTTTACACAACCATGGGTTTTAATGGTACTGCCTCAGCCCCGTGCTACCAGGAATTAGGAAAGAGGAGTTAAGAAGGTTATGGTTCAAATGCAGGAAGTTGAAGCACTCAATGTAGAAACCAAATATTGAGAAGAATTTTGGAATGGAATGTGAGTTTTCCAAACCATTTTGTATTATTAAATGATAATACATATAATGCAATATACATATGGAATATTATTGAATTGTACACTTGAAACTCATATAATTTTTATTAACCAATATCACCTCAATAAATTTAATTTTTATAAAAGATAATACATGATGATGATGATGATGATGATGATGATGATGATGATGATGATGATACAGTTGAAAGACAGGATTGGTAGGATATAATTGAAAGAACATTGACTTCGGAGCCAAAGAAGCTGAGTTTGAATACTGCCATTATTACATAAAAATGCTGCAATACTAGGCAAATTATTAAACCTGTGAGATTGCTTATTCATCCGTAAAATAATAAATACTCATAAAAGCTGTTGTAACGAGCATACTAAGTAACATATATGAAGTTTTATTACAGTGGGTGGAACATCTAAACATAAATCTTGCACTTTCTAAGACAGTCATGGAAGCATGCTCAGCTGTGGTAAATATAGCAAGACAATAATGTAAGTGTTAATAAATATAAAGGGAAATGAAGATTACATTTAAATTATAAGAGCCATAGCTAAGATTAATAACAGTATACAAAATATTTTATCCCTTGTTTTTAGACTAAAATGTACAACACAAAGTAATTTCTTATTTTATATATTAATATCAATAAAATAACATACAAAAAAAGATATTTTGGTATTGTTTTGGGGAAGACAGGAGGTAATGAGCATGCTATGATAAAGATCTATGATTTTGGAGAACATGAACATTTTTAAATTCCATGGTTTGAGTTAGTAGAAGGCTGTTTCAAACCCTCATGTGCCATGATGTTTTTGTAGCATTATTAAAAATTTCGACACATTATCTTTTCACATTTTAATCCTTTCCCCAGTTTCCCCTACGAAAATTGAACTCCTTTATCATCCCAACTGCCTACCTTTCCTCCTCTTCACCTAGCTTAAGAAACACTGATCGAGAAAATAAAAGAAAATAAAAGCCAACTGGGTGGATTAATACTGCTATAGGATTATAGTCCTCAACTTCAGATGGGACCTTGGTCATAACCATCAAAACTGTTATGTGATCATTCTGCTTTCTTCTTCAATTCCAGCCAAAGCTATTCCAAACTTTCTCCAGTTTCATTAAGACATTCACACCTCATTTTCACTTTTAGCAGATGCCTTTAACTTTTATTTTAGAGACAAAGGTGACTTTTCTACCAACAGTGATAACAAGAATTCAATCAATATTTTCTTCTGCCATCTCCAAATAGATCTACATCAAAAACTATACTATTTTCCTCCTATTTTAGCAAATGAGGTTTTATTCACTGCTCAAGATGTACCCATTTAGAGACCTGTCTTCCTAGTTCCTTAAATCTTTCCTTTTCATTGATTCTTGAGGACATAAACACTCTTAAGTGTCTTTGATCTTAAAATTAACAACAATAAAAAGTCAGTAAATAATCATTATCTAATTAATAGTGAAGTCAGATGGGAAAGGACTCTGCAATCACTATTACCCTTTTATCACCATTTAGTCTCTAATTCACTGTAATCTGGATGCTTTTTTCCCACCCACCACTGAAACTGCTGTATCTGGGTTTAAAAGTAACACACTAATTACAAATTACAATGGACATTTTTAGTTCTTATATTTGATTCTTCTGCAGTATTGACATTGTTAACTATTTTCTTATTCTTAGAAATTATGCTTCACTTCCACCTTATCTTGTGTTACCTATGTAGTGATATCTTCCTCTGCCTAACTTTTGAAAATTAGTTCCCTGTAGAATTTTATTAATTGCCTTATTCCTAAAGTCTATGACTTTGAGGAAAAAATAAAGTACATTCTGATGATATTCGAAACTTTATTACTAAGTCAAGTCTTCCTCTTCAATGCCATTCTTTGGAAGTTTTTATTTAACTGTCTCATAACCACAATAAACAAGTTCTAAGTGAAACTCAATATGTCAGTACAAATTTTGACTTTTGCCTAAAATTTTAATAAATGATGCCATTCAGATGTTCAGTCTTGCACGGTTACTCCTATTATCATTCCCCAAATTCAATTTCTCAACAAGTCTTTTCAATTTACACTCTAAACCATTTTTGTTTTCCTTATCCCTTCTGTCCCATTTCTACTTTGGCCTTCCCTAAAGCTTGTTTAGACTGCTGTACCAATTTGAAAATGATTATCTACTTTTGCGCATCTTCCAACTGTACCATGGCCAATGGTTTCCTTTCCAGGTACTCCTCTTTAAATCTGAATGTAAGACAAACAGAAACAGAAAAGAAAATCTCCAACAAAAATTGTTCTCTGTAGCAAAGGAACTGGTTAAGGGGACAGCCTAGCGGGACAGAGATTTTTAGACAATGTCGCTCTAGTTCAGCCAAACAAAAACAAAAACAAACAAATAAATGAACAAACAAAACCACTAAGGTTTCCACCCCACTCTTGTTAGCAAAGGGCAAATGAAGAATCTAGACTTCAACTTTTATGAGGCTATAACAAGGTGATTCAATATCCCCACTGGGGTGTGTCAGAGAACAGCAAGTAATAAGCCAGAATTTTCAAATTAACGAGGAGCTGTTAAACAAACTAAAAAGTTTCTTCACCGTAAAAGAAACCATCAATGAAACAAAAAGGTAACAAACCGAATGAGGGAGGGTATTTGCAAATGAGAGCTCTAATAAGGAGCTTATATCTAAAATATATAAAGAACTCATACAACTCAACAACAACAACAACAAAAATCCTACCAAAAAATAGGCAGAGGACCTGGACAAACACTTTTCCCAGGAAGACATACAAATGACCAATGGATATAGGAAAAGTTGTTCAATTTCATTAGATATAAGGAAAATGCAAATCAAAACTACAATGAGATACTACCTCATACCTGTTAGAATGGCCATATCCAATAAGAAATAATAAGTGTTAGAGCATGGAGAAAAAGGAATCCTCATACACTGTCAGTAGAAATGTAAATTGGTGTAGCCACTATGAAAAACAGCATAGAGGTTACTCAAAAATTTAAGACTAGAGCTACCATATGACCCAGCAATCTCTCTTCAGTTCCTCACTAGTGGTTAGTATCGCTGTCTGTCACATTTTGTATTTTAGGCATTTTGATATGGTTATAGTATACGTTACATCACCACTTAGCCATCGATGGAGGGAATTTGTTACTGGTTGGCAAACAAGAAAATTCTGGCTTATTACTTGGTGTTCTCTGGCACTACCCCAGAGGGATGTTGGAGTATCTTGATATTTCAAAAAATTGAAAGGAAAATTTATTCATAAAGATATATGCACCCCTACGTACACTGCAGTATTATTCATGGTAGTCAAGACATGGAAACAAACTAAATATCCTTTGATGCATGACTGAATAAAGAAGATGTGGTACATAAATACAATGGAATACTACTCAGTCATAAGAAGAGATGAAATACTACTATTTGCAACAACATAGATCGATCTTGAGAGTATCATGCTAAGCGAAATAAGTCAAATGGATAAGGGCAAAAACCACATGATCTCACTCATCTATAGGATATAAAACAGAAACTCGTAAACAAAACAAACAAACTCAATGACATAGACAACAGTATAAAGCTTACAGGAGGAAAAAGGAAGTGGAAGGAGGATGAAGAGGGTAAAGAGGGTCAAATTGGGTGGTAAGCGCACAATGCAATAACATATGGGTGATGTTTAAACAATTGTACATTTGAACCTTATATTATTAACTCTGTTAACTACTTGCTTAACTTTAAAAATGCGGTATCACTAAATGCTGGAGGATACAGAGAAATTGGGTCCCTCATTAAATACTGCTGAGAATGTAAAATGGTCCAGCCATTCTGAAAAAACTATTTGATAGCTTTATGAAATACTAAATAAGAGACTATTGCATAACCCAATAATTGCACTCCTGGTGCAATAAAGACTTACATTCAGAAAAAAAGCTACACACAAATATTTATGGCAGCTTTATTTGTAATAGGCTGAAACTGAAAACAACTCAGATTGCCTTCAAAGTGTGAAACTTAGGTACACCCATACCATGAAATACTACTCAGCAATAAAAAGCAGTTGAAGGAGCATAGCTTAGCTCACATTAAAAATAAAACATACCAGACTATACCATAAAATAAAACATAGTTTTACATTATATAAATGTCAGATCCAAAATCAAAATAATTAAGAAGTTTTGAAAATATACAGATAGACAAAAGTATATGCAAGCACAGAGGGAGCAAGGACAGTGGTTAACATTAGACCAAGCAGAATTCAATGTAAAGTAGCAGTTATTGAGAAAAGTAGAGAACACTAAAATGCTAAAAGATACAACTCAAAATGAGGACACTGAAATTAACGTATGTAAAAATTTATATAATACAGCAAAATTTGTAAAGCTAAGAACAGAAAATTAAAGGAAAAATAGACAAAACATACACTTAAAATAGGAGGTTTTTAATTAACAGCTAATTTTTCTTAATTCAGTAGAGATTAGATAGGCAAAAATTTAATTCTGCTGTAGTATATTAAGAGGTAGTTCTAAATAATAATAAAAATACTAACAAATGCCTAATTATAGGGTTCAGAGTACCTAAAGATGAGGACCGCACTTGAAGGGTGAGGTGTACCTTTCAATCCTCTTATAGCACTTTAGGAATTGCTGAACCGGCTGGCTTCAGAAGTCCTCTTGGGTTCAATTTAGTTCAATGGAACAGGGGAGATAAATACACAATCACATCAATGAATCATATTTGCAAGAGAGTCTGCTCCTCTGGAAGCAGAGCAGAAGGGACCTTTGAGTTAGTAGAGCCAACTAGTCCAGAATACTATTCTGGCTCCTTCTCATCCCAATATCCCTACCCCAACCTCACCATAAATTTCCTGCCAATACATTTCCTATCATGTAAACCCAATTCATTCAGTGATGATTAATAAAGAAGGATCAAACACAAATATAATATCTAAAATAAGAAATAGTGAGGCAAAAAGACAACTGGTAAACACTGATTAAATTTAACCACTGAATGTACAACAAATGTATCAGAGTGAGAAATGCAAATATTATGTGATCAAATAATATAGAAATAACATAGAAATTACACATCAAATAAAAATGGAGATGATAAGGAAAAAGAAGTCGGAGATAGAATAAGATAACTGGTTGTGTTACTTGATACAACTATGCATTAAAATGTTTTTTCAGCTGAAAAATCAAGTAAAGGAAATCTAATGTATCCTGAAATAAAGAATGGTTCTTCTTTTCAATTGTTCAAGTAGCAGTTCCTAAAATTTTTCGTTAAGTTATAGAATGTCTAAAAAATAATGTAAATAGATCTACTACATATGAACCTGTGTGTGATGAAAAAAATCTGGATAGCCGGGAGCCTCATTTCTCCCTTTCACTTTCAGGATGGCTTGACGGAGTTGACAGAGTTGAAAGGAATTCCTCTGCAGAGAGACACCAATATTTACATGTGATGTCATCGTTCCTGATGGACAAGGCTGCTCTCAGGGCCCTCTGTAGTCATGTACTTGGCCCTTGATTTGTATTCCTTCTAATGATGTCCCTGAATGCATAAATCTCTTGAAACATTTCTTGTTATTTGAAGAAGAAGATAGCGTTCACTATGTTCTAATGCTCAATTGCAGCATGGATGTGAGGCTTGTTCTTGCTCATGTGGTGCTTCTGATCCCAGTACTGCTTGTTCAGAGACGCAGATGCTTCTCCAAAGTTAAGCTGGCCACGGTGCATCAGAACAGTTATGGTGTGCAATAATAAGAGTTTGGGCACATTGTGTACTCTGCTACTTCTCTGCTTATGTTCCCCCCCCCCCCGATAAGACCTTTGGTATCTGCATGAGAGTTTGTTCACAGTGTGGGGTTTCATGTTTATGAAGTTACAGAGTTTAACTGGACCACCCAAGGTTTAAAAGCTTTTCCACCTAGGGAAATGGGAGGTCACCAATAAGCTCAATAAACAGGTGTCCAATAACCCGAGGGTGGACAGTTTGACCATAGAACCCATTAGCTCAGTATCCTCTAGAGTGGTTACTGAGGCATTGTTGGTTTAGATCCTAGAAGGGGACTGAGCAGCCATAGGGGGCCAAAGTCTAGAATGCAGTCAGATGTTGGAGATATCTGCTTCGGACTCCAAGGGGGGATGGAACAATAGCTGGACGCTGTAAAAGACTAAAATTCCCAAACAGATCATCTAAAAGACATGAGGATGTACCACAAAAGTAAAACTCCAAAAGGTAACACTTCTGGAAGCCAGAAAATAGGAGAGCAGTTTCTTTGAGGAGATACTAATACATAAACGCATTATTTCTGAAGGCTCAGAAATTGATAAAATTACAAAGACCAGTGGGATAAGCTGAGATGCAGTGGCTGTTCTTAATAACAACAGTGTACATGGCCTAACACCAAAACTCAGGCGGGACTTCAGAACATTAAGAAGATAGGAAGAACAGGGACGAGGACCGGGTCTGGGGCCTGCTTCTGACTCTTCTCCTGGATGAACATTCCAAGCATTCTTATACTTCCCAGATACTAGAGTTCACATTTTGATTTTTTTTTTTTTCTGTCTGAAATATGCTTGCTTGTTTTTTGCCATCCTGTTCTTTTGTCTTGATAATGGTGCATTGAGCTCTTGAGTGCTATATTAGTTTCCTTGCTGCATCAAAATGACTACAAACACAGAAGCTTAAAAAATACTCATTTATTAGCTCCAAGTTCTGTAAGTCAGAAGTCCAGGCACAGCCTGGCTGGGTTCTTAGCTCAGAGTCTCATAAAAGTGAAGTCAAGTCATTGTAAGTTATGTTCTCATCTGGAGTTCTGAGCTCCATTTCAAGTTCTTTCAGGATGTTGACAGAACTCAGTTCTTTGCAGGTGTAGAACTGAACTCCCTGTTCTCTTGCATACTTTTAGGCAAGGACTATTCAGCTCCCACAGGGCACTCTCAGTCCCTTTCTGCATGGCCCCCTCCAACTTCCAAATGAGAAAAGAGAATCTCCCTCATGCTTCAAATTTCTGACTTTCTCATCTACCACTAGATAGAAAAACAAAACAAAACAAAACTATCTGTTTTTAAAAGACTTATGTGATTTGATCAGGTGAGCCCAGTCTAAGGTCAACTGATTTGGCACCTTAATTACATTTATAAAATCCCTCCAGAGAGGTACCTAGATTAGTGTTTGACTGAATAACTGCAAAAAGGTACTGATACCCCAGGGTTTTGGAATCTTGGGGTTCATCTTAGAATTCTGTTTACCACATGCATGAATAAGTTAATTAGACACAGTTATTTTTGGATTCAACAAGTCAATAGAATGCATGACCAAGAGTAGCAGTACTTTTTCTCAGATTATATAATTTAAACAATAACTCAGACCAGGAGGGAGGAAAAAAAAAAAAAACAGCTGGGTTTTCTCAGAAGATAGCTAGTTCAGGCATTTGTACTACCCAGTGTCATTTCTAAATTTAATGTCCCTGACCAGCTAATGGAAGTCATTGGTGATTGAGCCTTATTGTGAACCACAGAGGTTTAAATAAGAAAGTAGCACTGTTATTCTTTTTTACCTGACATCTTACCTGTCCAAATATGCTACCACTACTGGTGTTTAGTACTGAGGCTTGGGCTTTTTTTTTTTTTTATATGCCTCTGGAGAGGGAAACAAAATCAATTCAACTTTATTACAGAGTATCAATGAGTTAGAAAAACTCTAGTACAAATGTGAACTGTTGGCGGGTGTACAATCCATATAAAGATGACTTTTGGATAATAGGCTCTGTCGAGAAAACTGCTTACATTGCATCCAATGCTATCTGAACTCGACTGACTAAAGATAAATGGACTTTGACGGAGGACGTAATCTAAGACTCCACCACCCAAGTGTTCATCTTGGGAGCTGTCTGAACTATAACCTAAGAACATTAAAGGCAAACTATTAACAACTACTCAGGAAATGCAACACTTAATTAGTCATTTCAGATACTGTAAGCAGCACTCTTACTCCCAGGAATATTAAAACAATCTCTATACCAAGTCAATAGACATATGGTCAAATTTAAGTGAAAGTCTTTATAGAAAGAAGCCTCAAAAGCAGTATAGACAAAACACATTAAGTTCAGTTTCTATATTACTTTTTACACTGCATTCAGAGCTAACTACAACTCTATACCAATTCATTTATCACCCAGATCATTGTAAAAATTTCCTAAATTGTCTCCCCATTTTGCCTTTACCTTCTTACAATCTCTTTCTATTCAGCAACCCATGTGATTTTTGAAAAATACATCAGATTATCTCACTTTTCTGTTCAAAACCCTCCCTGACTTCCCATATCATTCTGAGTAAAATGCAAGATTCTTGCACAGAGCTCTCACATCCTGGCACTGAATCAAATATCTTACCTTATTTCCTGCTATGTTCCCCTGCTTATTGTACTTTAGTCATGTAGACCTCCTTATTTTAAGAGAATATACCAGTAAACTCCTGCTGGTGATCGTTGCTCCATCCTGTGGCTCTTTTATTTCTCATACACTAAAGCCTCACTTCTTCACTCTTTTAGGTTTTTTTTCTCAAATGCCACCTCTTTCATGATGCATTCTAACCTACTTAAAATGGCAGCATCACTTGCCCCTCGGAAATCTATCCTCTTTCTTTGCCTTATTTTCTCCTTAGCACTGAAGAGCAGTCATATTATGTGCCACCTTCTAATTTGGGGGTCTATCTCCTCCATTAGAATATAAGATCTCTGAGGGCAGAAGGCTCTGTACATTTTATGCCCTGCAAAATTACCAGTGACTGGAGCAATGTCTGACACATAGTCAGCACTAGACAACTATTTCTTGAATGAATTAATAAACATAAGGTAGTATCTCAAATATCAAATAAATCTAATGGCCTGTCTAATAAATGATATTGGTAAAGGCACAATAGCCACTTCAGAAAAATAAAATTGGAGCCATACTGTATACCTAATAACATAGTGATTTCCAAAGACTCAAAGATATAAACATGAAACAAAACCATACAATATTAGAAGAAAAGTTAGAAATATAATTTCATAACTTCAGAGTAAGGAACTTTTTATAACTATGACCCAAATTCCAAGATTAATGAATTATACCACAAAAAAACTGAATTCCAACCACAAGGCAAACACTGAAGGTAAATTACAAAGTGAAAAAAAATATTTACAATCAACAAAGTAGAAAAATTATAAATCTCCCTAATATGTCTGTCTATAAATGAATATGAAAATGACCAATCTAGTAGAAACTATGTGCAAAGGATATGAACAAACAATTCACTGTAAAGGAGATAAAAAGGGCTTCTAAATATGAAAAGCTGCTCAATAAGTGAAATGCAAATTCCAAATATATAGAGGTTCGATAAAGACCTGACAGTTTGATAACAACTTTATTGTCAAGGGTGTGGGGAAATAGGCAGTCTCATTAAATGCTGGTAAGAATATATATTAGTACAATCTCTATGGAGGAAAATTTAGCAAGATCTAACAAAATATAAATCCATATGCCCTTTGTCTCAGTAATTCCATTTTTAAGAATATATACTTTAGACATTTTAGTACCTGCACCAAATTATGGATAGTCAATTATAAAGTATATTCACTAAAGCATTGTCTATAATAGAAACATACTGACAACTTTTCAAATGAACATCAATAGAGAACTATGTTAAATAATTTGAATTCAAGTAAATGAAAAATAAGAAAGGTCTTTATATGTGATATGCAAAAATTTTTAAGTAGAGAAACCAGCAGCAAAACAGAGGTTATGATATAGAATTACTTGTGTTAAGGAAGTAGGGGAAACTGTATCTTTGTGTTTTCTTGTATATAAGTTTTCAAAACTTTGGAAAAATATTCAGGATGTTAAAAACAAGAATTACCTATATGATGAGGTGATGAAACACATAGGTAGGGTAAGAATAGAGGGAGAATATTTCACTACCTGACTCAATTTTTAAACTGTGTGAGCTTCCCTATTTAAAAACATAAGTCAATATTGAAATAAAAAAACAAGCTCTCTACAAAGTTCAGATCAGTTGTTCTAATCATATTAAACTATATGCTGTTCTCCAACATTAGCTCCCAGGTCTTCATGCTCTTACACATATGGCCAAGTAAGTCCCTAAGGGATATTTCAATACTGATTGTGCAATACGATCTTAGCCAGCAGCTCCTACTGAAGTCCTACCATTTTCCCATTCATATACTAGAATAAAACAAAAAAAAAAAAACAAAAACAAAATAAACACATAAAAACAAATTATGGAAACTAAGACAGAATGAAAACGGAATGTCAGACCTCTGGAAGAATGTCCATAAACTATTAAAAAATGGAACTAGATTTAAAGGCAACCCCAGATTTTAATTTATGGCCCAAGAGGCTAAGGTAAACATTAAAAGCTATTTAAACATTATACAAATTAAAATGCAAAACACCAGAACAAAGAGGGATTACAAAGCTTCACCCAATAAACAAAACCACGGAGTATTATTTGTTGAAGGAACTGAGAATGCTGTAATGTAATAGGTGCACAATCGATGTCCCTGTTATCTGAAAACATGTCTCCCTTATCACAGACCCCTATAGAAAAAAATCAAAAAGTGTCTTCCAGATGAAACCACATCAAGGGAGATTATTAAAAATAAGATATTTAGTATTTCAGCAAAATTAATATAATTTTCTAGGTTTTTTAAATTTTTATTATTCTAAAAACTATGTCTTATAATACCCTTCATTTGACTGTCCAATCTATGTTAAAGTATTTGCATCAGTTGCATTGGTATCTTCATTTAATATTCATAAGAAAAAAAGGCAAAAAACAATTGGATACATGATGACCAAGGTAGCCTTGCATAGGAAACTTTTAAAATAGAACAGTAAAATTCATTGTTTATTTAATTGAATTAGAAATGTTTTAAAACTGTCTTCTTTAAAGTATCTCAAAAAACAAAGTTTTAATCAAATTTCTCTAAAATAATCTGAAGGCATAGGAATAAGTTTTATGTCTACATTAGTCAGATATTTTAAAAGCAAGGATAAAAGTGACTGACATTTTGTTGCATTGAATTTTAGAAAGATTTTTCATTTGAAAATATTTCCAGACACTTAACAAGTCCAAAATGTGACAAGATTTATACTTTCCCAATTTAGATGTCTAATTTGACTAATGATGCAAAGCTTTTCATTTGAAAATGTTTCCATTTGTGGTTTATTTTGGCTTAATCCTTCTTAAAATCAAGGCAATAACACAGATTACCCATTTTGACATCACTTTCTTTTTTCTCTTGTTCTGTACCTGGCTTTTTGTTGTTTGTTTATTACTTGGGTAGCAGTGGCCACTGAGAATATCCATCAGTTGTTAAACTGTTACATAATTTATTTAAATCTCCTGACTCCTGCTTCTTGATATTCAATCAACATCAATAACAGAAAGTATCATTTTTCCCTTGTTTTTTTCCCATTTATAAAGACAACCATTAGAAGAAATTGTTTGAGGATGGCATCCAACAGAAGCAAGGAAAATTAAAAAAAAACACACACAGAAATTAAATAGTAAGAACCTACCCTCTTGCTTGATATAAATTGTATATCCCCTATCAGCTTTCCAGTATATATTTTTAATCTTTATGCAAGCAATCAATAATTATAATGATAAGACAATCTGTAGAAAAAGATACTATTAAAAAGAAGCAACAGACCCAGAATAAAGTCATCTGTGCTGAGCCCCACATCAGCAAACCAAGAATTAATACCTCACTTAATTGTAATTTTCAACCTCTCCCAGAATTGTACCTTTAATCATTCAACCTGCTGTGAAAATTAATAAATGGAAACCTCATTTAAAATGGGAGTCAGGAGGCAGGAGGCACATGTTACTCAAAGCACACTATTGATTCCAATAGGAAGATATGTACCTTGCATTTCTGATAGGAAGTGATAACTGCATTACTACCTGAGCAGGAGGAAGAAAAAATTCCGCATTGTCCAGTAATAGTTCAGCCAATGGGAGACTGCCATAATTCAGCTAGTGGAAAGTCACTATACTTTGAACTTTCAGTTTTATTTAGGGTACTCTGTTTACAACAGCCTTCCCAAGTTCATTAAGGAGCCTTTCCTCTTATTTGTTTCTCTGGATTTGCATGTAATTTGCCATTAAACCAAATGTCCTGAATTTCAATTTTTTTTGTTCCTGTATAAACCCATTTTCCTGGAGAAATATCTGGCTATCTATTTATATAAGATCAATACTAAAATTACCTGGTCAGCACTAGTGAGGTAATCTGCCTGATGGGCCCCTTCTGTTCCCCTTAGGGGGTTTATGAGGATGACCATACATGAAACAATGCATTCTTTGCTAATCATTTTTTTTTCTGCCCCTTTCTCTCTTTAAAATCTTCCATTCTGTACAGCCCTTTGGAGCTCCTTTTTTTATTTGCTAGATGGAATGCTGACCGATTTATGAATTGTTCAATAAAGCCAATTAGCTCTTTAAAATTTACTGGGTTGAATGTTTGTTATTTAACACAAAGCATTCTGATAATCTTGCCAAATTTACAGCCCACCTGGTGTTGCTTTATTTCAACCAATATTACTTTTGCATAATACTATCCCAGATTTGATTAGATGATTAGAAATGACAGCTACTTTCAAAGGAAGAGTAGAACAGGGTCAGAAGAAGGGAGCAATAGAGAAATGCTCACACAGCAGAATTACAAGGGTCAGTGATGAAGGTGGCATCAGTCATTTTATAATTCATAGAGTGATTTCTACAAAGCAAAATAAGGAAGAAAGTTGCTTAAATGTAGATCTTCAGAAAAAGAGAGAATTTGAAGGTGAGATATTCTAAGCAAGCATATTCACAAAGGAAATTATAGGGTTTGTTGTAAGCAGCTTGTAGCACACAAAGCCAAGTGACCCTAGTCAAAATTCTGCTGCCAATGCTTTTGCATTTTTCTAGCATTTTCTCTTTGACAGTGAGCTGATAGGCAGAAACACTTAATTCCCAGTTCATTGACAGACCTTCATTTAAAACAGACGTAAAAAACAACAGTCTACAAGACAAATCCCCCAAAATGCAGGGTAAGAAAATAATGGACTGGAATCATTTATATTGCCAGTCAAAAGAGAAGGTTACATATAGAACATGCAAAAGATTCGCTATCGGGTTATAAAGAGTAATACAAAATCAAGAAATTGCAGTATCAATCATCCAGTATAATGCTAGAATTTTTAATGACTTCATATCTGTGGAAGTAAGTAAAAAAAGCTTATGCATTTTCCCTCTAAAACGCATACCTAATTCATTGTTTAAAGCATGTCTACGATTATTAGCTTTTTAATGGAATGCATATAATCTAAACACGAGACCATACTCCTTATCTCACTAGAAATATTTAACAATGAAAATGAAGAGAAATGGATTTTAGCTTTGAATCTTCTATCCTATATTTGTTTTATGTTAGTTTATTCACTGGGTTTCTTTTGTAGGGTGTGAAAAGGCATGGCATGCTCTACTCTGAGATATGTTCTTGCTTCTCATTTTATAATTGTTTGGTTATCACATAGCCCAGTGAGGCAGGGTGATCAATGGTTCATAAAAAGCATACTCTTTTCTGAAAAACTGAGACACTGACCAAACTTTATAGCATTAATAAAATCAGATATTTTTTTTCAAACATTGAATTTTCTCTCTCCGGAATACTACTTTAATGGTATGGTGAAAGATCACTAGACTCAGACTTTAACATTTGGGACTCAGATTGGCTAGATCTTAACAAGAGCTTTGTATCTTTGTATGAATTTTATCAATTTTCTCATCGTAAAGTTAAAGTACCCTTAGATTCCCTACCAATTCTATCATCCTGTAATGTTACTAGTGAAATCTACATATAAATCATGTGAGTTGTCTTATCAAAAGGGTGATGATGTAAAACAAGGATAAAGCAAGAGGAATGTATGGTTATGAAGGCAAGCAAATTCATGCAAAGCCATAACTAAAAGTGTTTTAAACTCTGTAGAGACTGGTTTCCTCAACTGTAAAATAGAAAAGTGCTCTAGGTCAGAAGTTTTTATGCTCTGGTTTACCTTTCTTTTTCTACCACAAATTGTTAATGAGGAATGAATGATCACCATTAATGTTTTATAGCATGTGTAAAGGATGCCATGACATTTGGCAAAACAGCCGATGCTATTAAGTAATCCAAAAATGTGTATGGTCTTAAAATTCTTATAAACATAGGAAATCATTAGAATCATATTTTTTTTAAATTAGGAGGGAGTAGATGTCATCTAACTTAATTATATGTATATTATATATTATACAAATTATATAAATATTATTTACACATTTCAGTCTATAGTTTGAAAAAAATCTATGATATATATTCAAGATATACTCTCTCAGTTGTCCTTTGCCACATGCTAATCTCATGGATTCCAAAGACAGAGGTGGCTGAAATTCCCTCCTCAGAGTCCAACTACTGCCTTGAAAGTATTCTTACAAAATAAATTAGTTACTTTCATCTAGTAGAGTGGCTATAATCATGTAAGCATGGATTAGTAAGGATTCATGGGCCTTCTTGATAAGTCATATTGGATGCTTAGGGAAGGAGACCTTGAAGTTCTTAGTTGACATCAGGAAGGTGACTCCTTCGGGGAGCAATTGTGAATTGTTGCCAGGTTTCCAAAGTATATTTTTTTCAGTTCTAAAAATATTTATTGATTATTCTGAATATATCAGAAATTGAAGGGTTCAGAATTTAGAAAGCCAAACTTGGATGAAGAGGTAATAAATAATAAATGTAGATTTACTACAGAGCAAGAACATTGAATTAAAGGGCTCAGAGAGACAGATTAGAAAGTCCGTGGAGTTAGAGAGAAATGAATTCTTAAATCCAAACACTAATCCAAGAGAGAGCATGACAGGCAGATGTACACTTAATGTCTGGCTATATTGTATGGAATCTCTTTCCTATGATCCTGACTGGTAGGTTAATTACTACGTCATCAACATATATGTCTCCATAACCTTCTTATAGTTACCTTAAGAGACAGAGGTGAGGTCAATGCTTAAGATGAAATAACCATACTTTTAGGGGTTTACTTACTAAATAGGGACATGAAGAGACACCGTAGGGGAGAACCACAGGATTCCTGTTATGGGGCTTGGGAAATGTGACAAAAGTTGCTTAAATTTCCATGTTCATTTGTAGGAGGCAATAAATCTCAATCGTTAACCACAAAGATATCAGACTTCGATTAAATCCTGTCTCCACCAATTAATAGCTATAGATTTGGGGTCAAGTCACTTAACTTTTATGAAACTATATCTTCCATGTAAAATGGAACAAATAGAGTGCCTGCCGCACAAGGTTGGTGTCAGGACTAAAGTAAATAATCCACATAAGGCAGAAATGGGCTTGCAAAGCAGTAAGAGCTGAATAAATGCTAGCTATCATTTTATGTAGAAGTTGTGCCCCATTCTCTCCATCTATGCAATTTTTGTTTGATGAAGGTTCTCTGGACTTAAGTTACCTGGTTCTAGATCCATGTTAACAGAAGTCATCTAAAAAGAATAGTGTATTGTTTTAGTATTGTAGTAGCTACTTTATAAGGCACTATTCTTACAGAAACCAAGAATTCATGTATTATGAATTCATTCCAAAGGCATAGCAACCACAGCTGTGTGGCAAGTGCAGCATTAGACTCACATTGTTCTCAAACACTAAAATCAAATTAAGTGGTTGTTCTATTAATAGCACTACTTATTCAGCTCCTTTCCTCTTTAAAGCACTTTATAAATATTAACTAATTAATCCTCACACTCTTATGAGGTAGGTAAATAATTGTTAGCTCCCTGTTTGAAGAAACTAAGGTTGAGGTTAAGTGGTTTGCTTGCTCAGGGCAATAGAGTGAGGCAATAAGTCCCAAATTAGGGCATTTTAATTTATTTGGGACACTTTATCGAATTGTTCATGGTAATTTATTATATTGTATTACCCTACATTATTTCTGTTATAAAATGAATGGAAACATGTAATTCATTGTTGAGTGAATAAAACTAGGTAAAAAATACTCAAGAATTGTTTCCTATAGCTCACTATGACACCAAGAACTTATAGACCATGAACCTAACTAGCCAGAAATTACCAATCAATTCATTTGGCACCTTTATTCTTTACAAGTACACACACGTGCACGCACACATGAGCGTGCACACACACACAACTAATTTCCATCACAGAATTTGTTTCTTAATGTTAGAAACCATAAACCGTATCTTATTCACCTTGATATCTCTAAAACCATATGTTAGTACCATAAGATACAACCTTTTGGTATGATAAGTATTTAAGAAACACATTTTCCAGTAACCTCTCAATTATTATTTCTTCTTCCACTGTCAACCCTTATCTCGTCCATCCTCCACATTGCTATCTAAATTTCAAGTAACAGAACATAAACATGATTAATCTCTCTCTCTTGCTCAAAGTCACAAATGCCTCCATGTTTCTACCTCCACCTTCATGCCCTTCTCTGTCCTTTTTTAGCACTTTGGTAATGTGGAATTCATTGACATATTTTTACCATAGCACTTAAAACCTTATAACATAACTCCTTATATGTTTTATGATTGTTCCGGAGGGCAGAAAAGATATAGCCCAAACTAAACATTGTCTCCGTGGATGACACAAATTAAGTGTTCAATGACACAAAGTAAGTATTCATTAACTATATAGTAAATGAAACAATAGTGATAGAATTAAAGATTCCGTGCTGCCTTCTTCAAAGGCAATTTTGCTATTAGCTTATTACTTATGAATTTCCTCATGTTTAACTTTGATGTCCACCAAAGGTAAAAACTTTGTAGTTTTTTCTCACTTGGACTTTCTTACCTTCTTCTTTATTTTCTGTAATCTATATATCGTCAGAATCTCTGTCTCCTCCTGTAATCTCCTATTTGGCCAACTCCTGTGGCAGTGGGTATGTACTGGGTTAACAGTCAGGAAAGAAGTTTTCTGAATGTAAATGAATTATTTCAGCAGAAATTTCTGATACAGCATCCACATGATTAACACTTTACACCACCTTTTCATGAAGCCAAATAGGCTCTTACTTATTTTATTTGCTTGCCTTAATTATAAACATAAATCAAATTATTATTTTTTTGAAACCTTGAACCAAGCGACATGGTACTTTTTCTGCTGCTCCATAAATGGCTATTTTAAAAAGCTGGGGAGAAAATTGTTTAAAGTCTGTGAGGCTATGTTACCCCAACCATCATCCCAGGCCCTAACTAATCCCTAGGCTATGTAAGTGCAGAGAAAAAGGGAGATTTTCAGAGCCATTAGTTTTCAGTCTAGCAGGGAAGTACCAAGCCACATAAAGGGAGCTCCAAGTGAATTCCATATAGAGATTTGTTGGCTACAAGACAGCAAGATTGATATCTCATACCCTGAATAGAGGTGTGATATACAGCATTCTCTCTGATCTACTTTGTGTGCTTATATAAACAATGGTAGAAGAGAATTGCAGACTATATAGAGGCAGATAATAGAGAGTTGCTCCGTGGAGCAGCTTGTACCCCCAGGCTGACATGACATGAATATATGAGTTTTACATGAGCTGAGCACCATGCAAAGTAGTAAGGCTTTAGCCATCTTGTCAATATCTTACTCCTGAAAAAGAAGACCCTGGCGGCTAGAGGAAGGGGTGAACTTCCTAGGGTGAGATCTCAAAAAGATTGAAGTGAGCCATTGAAGGGACCTGTGCAGTGAAGAGACCCTGAAATACATTCTAAAGAGCTTACACGTGCATTCCACAGGATCTGGAAGCCTATTGTAGAGAGGGCTGGAGGATGTTAACCAGAGCAGCAGCTGAACCAAATAAGGACAAAACAATTCAAATTATGCAAATCCCAAGTGAAAGAATCAACAAGTGAAAGAATCCAGAGAAAAGGAAGGAAGAATAAAGTCACAGCTCACTTTCCATCATAACTGAAGAGAGGTGAAAAATTTCCATTACCTATCAGGGTTCAAGGGTCCACAGGGGACCAAGTCTCAAGTATTCTACATAGCAATTCAAGTTCATTCTCCCTGGGAACCCTGAATTTTTTTTCCATTGAGGCTTTCATACTAGCTGACTTCAAGTCCCTCAAGCCAAAGCTTGGGCTGGCTGGGAAATGGGATGAAGTAACCATTGACTTGAATATAAGATTTAAGTTTCCAAACAGAGTGAAGTAGACAGGACTGAAAATGACTGAGAAGCTATGATGTCTTTCCAAGATATCATTGATGGCCTGGAAAGGCAAGTTTTACAGAACATGGCTGAAAGCAGCCATTGGTGAGAAATAAAACCATTTCATACTTAACATCTTCACAGAATTCAGTCTGTTCAGAAAACTGGTTAGAATGGCATTTAGTAATTACTCAGTAAAATTGTTAGTTAACTTTTTAAAATATTTAATTCTTCTAACATTATCGTTGAAGAGTAAGCCACCTGTAATGTTGATTCTGAAAAATAATAATCTGTTTCAGATTCTTGATTACATTGACACGGTGCTTTTCCTTACAATGACTATTTATTTTGGTAATTTCTGCTGTCTTAAATGTTCCATCAGTAATACACTTAATATGAATAAATGGATCGATGGTCATGGAATATAAGATTACAATGGAATATTTATGATTGTCTAGTTAATTGTAAACCACCTATTTTCAGGAACTAATGAAGGGTGCTCTCATGCTATGCACACCCAACAAGATTGCTTTAAATCCCTTCCATGCTCTTCTTATCTGTACTAATTTTCTGTCCTAAGGATTTTAAAGACACAAAAAATAAGATATAACTTTTCATCACACAGAGTTCTTAAGCCAATGAATCTGAAAGACAGTCTGTCTTGCTCCCCCTACTATGCATGCAGATAAGATAGTTTTATCTAATGCCTTTGACCTCAGGATAACTCTAATAATATCAGTTCTCTAGCTGTTCCCTCTAGCCAAAACTCTGTCTACAAAATCTATATGATATTTTTGTTTGTTTTTTGTACATTTTGAAATTACCAGTACATTTATTAGATACTTCTGTCCACAACTTATGCCATACGAAAAACAGAGAAATTCAGAAAACACAGCCAGCTCCTACGGAGCACAGTATATTCTCTTCACAACCAATATGCTGACCTTACAGTGTCCAGAATGCCAAAGAAGGGAAGAAATTGATGAAAATAGCTGTGATGATTCTTGAATAAATTTAAAAATTATGAGATATGGCGAAGAACAGCCTTTCCAGTAATCAAGCACATGTCTTATTATTTCTTAACCCCAGAGTGATATAAGTTCAATGCATTCAATTTTAGAAATCTAATTGCAGCAAATTCAAGAAGATACATATTTCTCTAAGCAATAAATAGAGCCATTTCTTTTTTCCTTCTCTGAAGGATAAAAGGACCGGTGCTAGGAAACAGCTGCAACTCCAAAAACATAGGCTCTGTATCTCAGAATACATGGTTTGAGTTTTTTTCTAAGTGGACTAAATGAATAGCCAGTTTCATTTCTCCGTCCCCAGGAAAAGGATGCAAACAGAGCATCCTTTCAAACAGCTGCAAATATGAATGATTAAAGTGATTCAGACAATGGAAGAATGAAACCTGCATTTGCAGATGTCACCTTCAAAATAGTGTGGAGTCGACAGCTTTGTTTCTTTCAGCTCCTACCACCTAAGAACAAGTAAACTGATTTCAAAATGAGGAACCTATATATTCATTTTTGTGAAAAATACCAGCCAATCCTGGACTCTGCAGTTTTGTTGTTTATCCAGAGGTCACTGCAATGATATTTCTATAACCATAAAGTTGATTTTATCTTTAGCAGTCAATTGAATGCAAAGATACGTAAACAGAATTCTCAGTAATTTTGACTATCATGTAATTTCATAGGGCTTTGGTATCTCTTCAAGGTTATTACTTTAAGTGTGTTTCTCTGATTTCTATATGATTTTGACTGGTTTCCTTTTTAGATTACCCCATGTGAAAAGTGCCCATAGGGATCATCAATAAATGTGTAGGAAAGTTCTGTTTCTACAAATTTTAATTCCCATAATTTTTAGGATGAAAGGAGTTATTTTGTGGAGGTGCAGGTCGAAATTGTATTAGTAGCAGAAAGTATTTTCACCTTATTTATTAAAGCATCATCAAGACTGTTTAGAACTAAGTTTTCTGTGAGGTTCCAGTATTTCTTTACATCACAGAGAAATCATTTCTGGCTTTTGTAGAATTCTTAGTCTCCATTTTATATCCTACAGTTGTATTCCTTATCTCCATGCCCACATCCAATCAAAATGGCATTCAACACAGGAAGCTGAATGTAGTAGAATTTTAATGAAAGCTAAGATGTAATGGTTAAGTGTCAGCATGTAGAACAGCAAGTTGAAAATTAAACATTAGATACATTAATTTTTTAAAATGACCTGGATTTAGTTTCATCAATTTGGGCTCCAGCATTCCAAAGTGCCTCTTGGCTCTCACTTTCTCCTCTTTTCTCTGCTTTTCTTCCAAATTCATGTTTATTCTTATGCAGAGAAGTTGGCTGTTTCTTCTTTGCCTCTCTTCAAAATATATTCTCAGCTTCTCACTTTACCTTCCCAAAAATATTGGATATTTTACATTAATTTTATTTTCTTTAAGAACAAACAGTCTTGATGACAGTTGAAATATAATAATTTTCCTTACACTTCACAACAAATAAACCTTATCTCATGCCATTCTATCGCACTCTTACTATACAACGACCTTTTTTTTTTCCTTCTCTAGATCATACCAACCTTATTTTCTTCAGAGACTCTTTTCACTTGCCATATGTTCCGTTTGATCCATTTGATCACATATTAGTCTTACGGTTTGTATTATCTCATCATTCAAATGTCATCTCAGAGAATCATTCTTGGACCACTCTATTTAAAATACACTCCCACCACACACTTACATGGGCTATTTTTAGTTTAATGTTGTATTTATAACATGTATTCCTACATATAATTGTTTTGCTTTTTAACTTCTATTTTATTTTCTGGAGGTAAGGTAGCAGGAGCAATATAGCCAAGGTTCCAATATCACCAGCATTGCTACTGTACACACCATAATCTACTGCAGTACGCGGAGTACCAGCATGTCGCCACGGTGACAGACTCTCACACATAAATCTCAGTTACTCCTTCATACTCATGTTGGTCACTTGAGACCCAAACTCCTGTATAGGAGTTGCAGGTTGTCCTAGCCCTACATCACAGGCCTTCATCTTGACTATCAATGAAATAAACATTAATAAAAGGGGATACTATTAGTCAATAGGCAAATAAAACATTATGCCCAAAATGCAAAAAAAACTAACATAGTAAGTTGGTTTTCTAGTACTTTCCTCTTGAAATTAGAGAAGTTAATAGAGCACATTTTCTTTTATTTTTACTTGTTGACCATGTTAAGTAATATATGAAACTCCACCATATAATTATAGTTGAGATAAAGCAAGTATGTAGAATATGTTTTCCATATTTTGCAAAAAACATATGTGTGACCTTTACCTCATAACAATACTACCTATAGACATGAAATTAGTTTCCTACATATGAAATTTAAAAGTACAGGCTGTTCTCCATCTTGTAAAAAAAAAGATATGTATATATATATATATATATATATATATATATATTATATCTTCTGCAGCATCCAACAAGAGAAAATGGAAAGAACTCACATTTAGGAATTCTTGAGAATTTTTAGATAAAAATAAGTAAAAGCTGTTTTAAATCTAAATTATAAAATCTACCAGTTTTATTATATTACTCACTGATAGAATTTTGTGAATTGTGGTCATGCAAAAAAAAGTTTCATTCATGATGATTGCTGCAGTTACCTATTATGGAAATTCTACCTGAATACTTCATTTGTATTCACAGAAGTTGTGGAAGGAAAGGCTATACAATTACTAGGCCATATAATGGTTCCCCTGAGCAAGAGAAGGACATTCTCTATTCTGAATTTTCTAGAGGTTTGTGATCAGGACTAATTCTTGTCATTTTTTTTACAAATTTCTAAAGTTGTCTCTCATTCCTAAGCTTCAGAAAGGTGAAGGAAATGCTTATGCATACATAAAGGCAATGATACTCATTTGAGTCTCCTTGGTTTGTGATTTAATGTCCGTGCTGTCTAAAATTATTAGACTATATGTATTTGAACAAAGACTTCAGATATTTTGTTATCACATCTAGTTACAGTTACCATTCTCTGTACTTTGGAATGATGAAAAACTAGTTTAGTTATTAGAAGTTCATTTTTACTTTTTTTGTAATAACAGCTAACTATGTTAAACAAGTACTCTATACAAGGCACTTTGTGATTCGTTCATACTCATAACATTTAATCCTCAGAAAAAACCTAAAACGTTGGTATTTTTCCTCTTATTTTAGAACTAAAAAATGAGACGTTTAAAAAGTGAACTAACTTATTCAGAATCATATTATTAGTAAGTGACGAAGCTGAAACTTGGATACAGGCCTCACTGATTTCAGAGCCCATGTTAGTAACAGTCTGTTAAATTGATTTATTTTCAATGAAACAATAAACATCTGGCCTCTGTTTGGAGTTTCCATTTAACTGGGGCAAAATCTACAGGTCTTTATTTAAAATTATATAATTCATTATGAGATTGCTGAATTTATTATGAGACAATAGGGAAATCATAAAGATAATTAAAAATAGGCAGCTCCTATTTTTGTATTTTGAATTCTGTAAATCATCAATGTTTTTCTTGGTGAACCTACTGAGGGTTCCTGTAGCAAAGCTTCTTCAAAGCCGACAGAAAAAGGTAAAAGGAATTGACTCTCCAAGTGTTGTTTTATTATT
Source organism: Eonycteris spelaea (assembly GCA_003508835.1). Classification (NCBI taxonomy): domain Eukaryota; kingdom Metazoa; phylum Chordata; class Mammalia; order Chiroptera; family Pteropodidae; genus Eonycteris; species Eonycteris spelaea. Next base: position 18,762,228 of record PUFA01000016.1, read on the forward strand.
TTTTTATTTGTTTAAGTTCAGGATTTTTAAAGATATTTTATTAAATTTATTGGAGTAATATTGGTTAATAAAATTATATAGGTTTCATGGACACTAATAACACTTTAGTGGCTATCAGAGGAAAGGGGGAAGAGAAAGTTAGATAAGGATAAAGGGACTCAAATATATGGTGATGGAAGGTAATTTAACTTTGGGTGGTGAACATGCAATGCAATATACATATGACATATTATTGAATTGTACACTTAAATCCATGTGTTGAAATCAATAATTTCATAAATAATCTTCACCTCCACCGAGCAGAACTTCTGGAACAATTTTTCCTACTAGGCAACAGGACTATTTCTGAGCCCCTTTCTGCTTAAGAATTAAAGAAAAAAGCTAAGAAAAGAAAAAAGAGGAACAGTTTTACAAAGAGCATTTGCCAAAAATCTATAGCTAGCCTTTCTAAAGGTATGTTCAGGTATTTAGTTGCTACAACAGGAGTGTCTAAATAGATACAGTAATAGATATATCAAAATCAATATACCCCAAATTTCTGATGATCCATCAACTTAAAATTTATCCATCCAAAATTCTCCTCCAGTTTTGCTGATGTTCACTCCATCCTCCCAGTTTCTCTGGACAAAACCCTGCGGTTCAGCCAGAAACATTTTCTTTTCTCCTATACCTTACATCCGACCCATCAATAAACCTTGTAGTTTGTATCTTCAGAATACATAAAATTGCTTCAAAATAACCCAGGAACTAGGGAGAAGGTGAGAGATTGGTGGCAAAAAGGTAAGTTTCTCTGTGAGTTGATATTGGGCTAAGTGACAGGAGAGCTTCACACTGCTATTTATTGTTTTTTTATTTTTTTCATAATGATGTGTATATAGAAGCAAATGAATATTTGCCTCCTTCAGAGAGACCAGAGATGGGCGGATAGAGATATGGAGAGAGACAGAGAGAGATAGTTCAAACCAATTTGAATCATAAGTAGTATTTACAGGGATAATTGAAACAGCCCTCTATGTACTCTCCTTAACCTTTAGACTTTATTTTTAGTTAAGCAGTCAGAGTAATATTATGAAATAACTTTCTGCTGAAATTCCTGCAATTAATTGCTCTTCATTCGATCCAAAGTGAAAGTCAAACGTCTTTATCACACGTTTCCCTCTTGTCCTTCTTACATGTTTCACTTCTTCCTCGCCCTATTTCAGCCAGTATGGGCTGCTAACTTAGAGCCTCGGACTCTTCCTTGTACCAGAAGAGCGTTGCCTGTGTCTCATCATAGCTTTCTCTCTCACTACCTTCAATAAAGTCTATTTTTTTAACTATATTACACACCACTTCCACCTCTGGCACTCCCCTACTCTGCTCTACATTTTTTTTTTTTTTTTTTTGGTGCTAAAGAATTTATCTAGCTGTAATATACTCTACAAAATGATGTATTTCCAATAATACATTTGTTTTTCTCCTCTCTTCTGGAGTATTATCTCCATGGGGACAGGGAATGTTTAGATCATCCTTCTACCCTAAGTATCTGGAAGATGCCTGGCTCATACTATGTACTCGATTATATTTGTCAAATGAAGAGCTAAATGAAGGATTCGTGGGAAAGTTTAGAGGATTTAAGGTGCTGCTTAACCTAGAGATAATCATGCTAAGCAAAATAAGCCAGACTGAAAAAGTAGAAAATCACATGATATCACTTATATGTGGGATATAAACCTAAAAGCAACAAATGAACAGGACAAACAGAGACTCAGGGACATGAACAATGGACTAGTGGTTACCAGACGGTAGTGGGTGGGAGAGGAGGAGAGAGGTAGATGAAGTAAAAGGTGTCAAATATAGGGGAGTAGGGGGAGGGTGAAGTGGGTAAAGGGGATCAAATATATGGTAGCTGAATGAAACTGGACTTTGGGTGGTAAACACACAATAGAATGTATAGATGTCAAATTATAATGTCCACCTGAAAATTATATAATTGTATTAACCAATGTTACCCCAATAAACTTAATTAAAAATAATAATAAAATAAAATATCAAACCTGTCAAATAAAATAAAATAAAATGCTGCTTAAAATAAAAATTTTAAGAGGACTTTAAGGGATAGATATCATCAGCTTTAAATTTCTTCTGAACAAATCAAATAGTCTACCCAACACTTTTCTAAATTTTACAAGAAGTGATGGTAAAATCAGTTGAATCTTTAATAAAACTTTATGATAGTCAGCCAAATAATTTGGTAATATTGTATTTTATATTCTGTATACTCATCGTAAAATATAATAAAGCTCCCAATCTGAAATACAATGTTAGCTAAACATATATATCTATTTTGTGGTACTAGAAATATTATTTTTAGTAATTTAAAATGATTAATATTAGATACTTGTTTTTTAACCTGTGACATTGACCATGCCTCTGGTGTATTTTATGACTCCTAATCAGGAAGAGATGCCTTCCTTGCCTTTATCACATTGATTCTATGGGAGTTTGAATTTGCTTTATAGTGACCTGATTCACAGCATAACATTCCGACATATATAATTATGTAAAACTTTGCACCTTATGCTTTTTATCATCATTTAATGTTGACATTTGCTGTCATTTTGGAGATACTTATGCCATATTTATTTCTTGTAGTTCTCTGAATCCTTAGGCACATAAAAGTAATTTTTACCTTATATTGTAATTATACACTATGCTTTCTTTTATCATTAAAATCATCTTATTTTATTATTATTCAGCAGTACTGAATAATGATTTCCAAAAAGAGTTTGCTTAGGATGGGAGAATTTAGGTAAGAATAAAATATTACAAACTGTGTTCCTAATTATAATTTTTAATTTATTTAAATTTTTCTATTGATATACTCTTCTAATATAAATAACATATTAGAGAATATGAATAACTTAAGTACTTATATTTATTATAATTTATTAAAATATAAAATGTAAATATTGTTTATATAAAATGATTAAATAGGAGAGAGAGATGAAACTTTTAATTATGGTAAGTAATGGTTTAATTATTTTGAAGTCTTCTGTTTTAGAACACTTGAAAGGAGAGTATGTTAGTAACTCTGCATCTTAGTTATCTATTGTAAAATAGCACACCCATCCAAAACTTAGTGGCTTGAAATATTTATCACTCACAGCCTGTGAACTGACTGGTCACAGAAAGATGGTTCTTGTTTGGAGTCTCTTATGAGATTGCCCTTGGATAATGGTTGGGCTAGATTGGAGTCATCTGAATGCTACACCCAGCAGGACTCCAAGTTGAGCTCTTCCCGCTCACATCTGGTTCCACACATTCCTCGTGTGGTTTCTGTCTCCACTAGAGTAGCCTGGACTTCTTACATGATGTTCAGGTCACCCAGAGGCAGGTAGCAAAAACTGTCAGGGCTCAAAAGTGGTACAGAAGTCACAAGTAGGGGCAGATTGCAGGGGCTGACAGAAAATATTGCATCTGCCATTCAAAGAGTTACATGGATGTACAAGGAGGCACAGGATGGATGGCAGCCATCTTTGTAAATAAGCTTTATAAATAAGCTAAACAGTTAGTACTTACAAAATTTACTTCACATTCATAAATTTGTTTTACTCATATGTGAAATGGGAATAACAATAGTGCTTAAATTGTAGAACCGTTGTGATGCCTAAATGAGATAATGCATGTAAAATCCCTAGCACTTTGCCTGGCACATAAATTCTAAAATATTCCAATTAACATACCTTTATTTTTTATTAGCTTGAAACCTCCTTAAGGGTTGATATTGTATGTTTTCATTGATATAACAGCATAATACAACATTTGGTAAATTGTAGGCCACTAATAATTATTATTTAGTTAACATAAGAATAAATAATATTCTAAATATTTCTGTATCTATAAACACTATGGGGTTGATTTTCCATTAAATGGAAAAAACAAGCAATCTGGGTCTAAAATTATATGGTAGTATTATCTTTCTTAATCAATCTTTAATAAATTTACTGTTGCTTTGCTTCATACAAACACAGCCTCAGGGTAAAAAATTGAAGTACCTACCTCTTACAGTAAAAAATATCTGAAGCTGGAAAATGAACATGGCAAACCCTAGACTCGCTAACATTAACTGAGTTAAAGATGTTTGTCTTTTTCAGAAAGCTAAGAAAAGAACAATACGTAGATGTGAAATTCTTGCAGGCAACTCAGATATTGGTTATGTAAATGGTTAGAGAGAACAGGAGAGCAAAACAACATGAGAAGAAAGTAGGAAAGTCTTCAAGTATTTTTTATTAACCTATGAAGTGTGGGTAGTAGACCACATCCAGTGAGCAACGACATACTAGATAGACACAGAGAATTTTTTAAAAATCAGCTTACAAGGGAGAGGAGCACACTGACAGTAGCCTCTAACATTACTCATCTGCCCACAGACTGCTCTGCCACAGGAAGGCTCCTGTTCCCCAGCAAACCTGAGTCACTTGCTACATTCTGGCTAGGCATCTCCTTCCAGGCATCTACCCCCTTTTTATTTCAATCTCTCTTTTCTATAGGACATTCAATGTCTCAAAACCTCGGACATGGTACTTCAACGTCTGTAAACTGGCTCAGATCTAGCAGTCATCTGAAAAAAGTACCATTATATATATGATTTGCATCCTTAAAGACTAAATAAATGGGTTGAAACTATGGCAAACACTATATATACCTTTGTTATCATCATCATATAGGAACGAACATATATATGTTTTAAATTGCAGTAATACATTTTCTTTCAAATATGAATATTTTCCTTATAATAGAATTTATTTCCTTAAATGGAGGTAGAGTACAAAGTATAGAATTAGAATGCATGACTCTGAACAAGTTATGTAAACTTTATATGCTTCAGTTTCTTTGTCTGTAAAATGGAGATAATAATAATAATATCCTCTTTATGGAGCTGTTGGGGGATTAATACATTTAAAACTCTCAGATGTGTCTGAAATATATTAAATTATAAATAATATTTAGCCAATGAGCTTCCAAAAAAATCAACTAGCTTAGGAAAGCCTGTGATTTTTTAAAGATTATTATAAAAATGCATTATTTTATATTTAATTTTTACCTGTACTGACATCCAAAAATGATATTTTATTATTATTATTATTATTATTATTATTATTATTATTATTATATATGGCATACACATACTCAAAACCACATTAGCACAAATACATTTTCTAACAAGGTTCTTAATGATTGACAATATGAACTGAAAACAAAACTCTAATCAAATGCTAGTACAGCAGGCAGGCATTGCATTTGAGAGGGTGAAGTGTGATTACAATCACATTTATCTTGTGGTTTGAATACTGAGGCCTTAGAAAAAAGATCCAACTGATTCTTTATATCTATATACCTATCATTGAATTGAAACAGGCCTTTGTATTCAGAAGCTTAATTTTGTCAAATGAACAGCTATTTTTATTCAGAAGTTTGGTAACATGGTAAAATTGTTATCATAAAAAATGTGTAATGGTTTTTACCTGTCAAATGATAATCAGAATTTTTTTTTTTTTTTAAGGATATAGATTTTGATATGTTTTGAGGCCCTGGATTTTTATGGAACTTCTCAGGCCTGGAATGTGCATTCTTATTTTAGCACAGACTCACAGAATAAAGAGAGGTGTGTGAAAGATCAAGTATTTGAAAGAAGTATTATTTAGGAACGTAAACCATATGACACACTGTCCTATGAAACAATAGTAACTTGAGCAGATTGATAATCTGTTTTTTCAATTTCATTTAATTTTTGCAGCTCTGAATGTTATTCTTTTCTATAAGAATATGGGCTGCTGTATAAGCTTTCACATTTCCTGTCTGAATGAGCAACTCTTCTAATATATACTTGTCATTAAGGGTCTGGAAATTTTTTCAACATAGATTAACCCACCAGGACACTTAATTAAAGCTATAACATGATTTGTGTCAAAATTAATCATATTTTGTGTTTAAAACAATCCTTCTGAAGTAGAAAACTGTATTGCTCATCTTGTGATAATTCTGATGGCGCACTTGACAAATACTAATAACTTTCTCTTCAGGGGCAGTTCTAAATACGATCACATTGGGCCAAAGAAGGGTCAGTCTACATCATTTAGGTCATCAATGAAATAGGCCTATACCTAAACAACATTGAATATAGAATTCATTATTTGCCTTAGGAAAATGTCCAATTTGGCTTTTTTTTTTTCTCTTTATCCCATCTACCTCTCTCTACTCTCTGGTAACCACTGGTCTATTGTCCATGCCCATGAGTCTCTGTTTGTTGTCCTGTTCATTTGTTGCTTTTAGGTTTAAATCCCACATATAAGTGATATCATGTGATTTCCAACTTTTTCTGGTTAGCATGATTGTCTCAAGGTCCATCTGTGTTGTTGCAAATGGCAATATTTCCTCTCTTCTTATGGCTGAGTAATATTCTGTATGTATGTACCACAGCTTCTTTATCCAATCATCTATTGTAGGACAGGTAAGTGTCCAATTTGAAACCATTTTTTTTCTTATGAAAAGTTGATTCTAGGCTTGGCTTCCTATGTTGCTAATAAACCACTGTCACCTTATGCCTATAGAACAGGCTAGAGGTCAAATTCAGAGTAACCATTTTTAAGGAGTTTCACATATACCTCTACTTACATCCCCTTAGGTCAAAGTTAGGTAAATCACACCTAAGCTTCAAGAGAGACTAAGAGATAAGTGACAAGAGATATGGGATTATATGGCTGATATTCAAGCATTCTATTATCAAAAAGAAAAAAAAAAGATATTGGATACTGAGGTAGTTTATAGTTTATACCTTGTGGCTATTTGCAGCATGAATTTCCAGTGGGGAATCATGTCTCTCTCACCTCATCTCTTTAAATCTTAATTTGGTTTCCATTCCTGACTCCAGAAGTGAAGAATTTTAAATTTTACTCAGGTCATATCAATTAGAATAACTTTATCTTACTGGCTTGCTGATTAGTTCTGGGATGGATGTTAAACCTACCTAGATAAAAACAAATAATCCTTGGTTCTGGGTAGGAACTTCATTCTCTTTTCCATTTGATGTTAGTGCAGGTATGATTCTCTTGAAGCTACTGGCATCCATTTGCATATCACATGGAGCCTGAGAATTAAGCCAAAACTAAGTAAAGCCAAATCAAAGAATGGAGATGGACAAGATATTAATTATCTTTGTGAGCTCTGTAGTTGGACCTATTTAAATTCTCTTTGTATCTCTAGACTCTTCAGCCTGGATAAGTCAATAAATTCCCTTCATGACTTAATTGATTCAAAGCATTACAAGGGAGTATATAAGTGTGAAGATAATCTATTTGTTGATAATTTTTTATAGATGATGATTCTAAAATACAATAGAGTTCTACTGAAATTTTACCCTGTGAGCACTTATTCCAAATATGCAGTATTCTGGACAGTTTTTTATAAGTTATAAAAAATATTTTCTGCAATGGTACTTCTAGTCCACCTTATAAAAATCTTAGATATTGAAATGGTCTTTTTGATGATGTGCTAAATCGAAAGGATCTTCCATTTTTCCTCATATTTATGACAATTCTATACTACTGTGCCATATCACATAATTTTTCTAAGGCTTCGCTCAAGCAGAAAGCAAAACCTCCTCCAGAGCTCAGTATACACCACTATCTTATCACTCAAACGAGTATACTGAAGTTACCTGTTTAATTATGTCTTTATCACTATCATGTGCTTAATACATCTTATATTTCTAAGGCCAGTAACAATTCCTGGCACATGGCAGGTTAATAATTTTTTATCAAATAGATTTTATATTTTAGAGAAGTTTTAGGTTCACAGCAAAATTGAGTAGAAAGTACAGAGAGTACACTCACTGCTCCCACACTAACACAGCTTCTTCCACTATCAAATCCTGAACCAGAGTAGTACATTTGTTATACTCAATGAACCTACTTTGATATATTATCATCATCCAGAGTCCATAGTTTATATTAAGTTCACTCTTGGTGTTATACATTCTATAGGCTTTGACAAATGTATAATGACATGCATTCACCATTATAGTATTACACAAAATAGCCCTATTATGCTAAAAACTTCTGTGCTCTGCCTATTCATCCCTGCCCCTAAACCACAGAATCCACTGATCTTTTTACTGTTTTCATAGTTTTGTTTTTTCCAGAATGTCATATAATTGGAATCATACAGTAAATAGCCTTTTCAGATTGGCTTTTTTCACATATTAACATATATTTAAGTTTCCTTCATATTGTTTCATTGCCTGATATGCCATTTCTTTTTAGCGCAGAATAATATTCTATTGTCTGGATGTATCATCAAATATTTATTCATTTACCTACTGAAGGTCATCTCAGTTACTTCCAAATTTTGGCAAATTATTAATACAGCTGCTATAAACAATCATGTGCAGGCCCTTGAGTGAACATAATTTTTTAACTCATTTGGGTAAATATTAAAGAGTATAGTTGCTGGATCATATGATAAGAGCATGTTTAGTTTGCAACAAATAGCCAAACTGTCTTCCAAAGTGGTGGTGCCAGTCTGCATTCCCACCAGCGATAAATAAGAGATCCTGTTTCTCTACCAGCTGGCCAGCATTTGGTGTTGTGGGTGTTTACATTTTGGCTATTCTAATGGGTGTGTAGTTGGATCTCATTGTTTTAATTTACATGTTCCTGATGACATACAATGTGAAGCCTTCTTTGGTGAGGCATTTGTTAAGATCTTTGGCCCATTTTTAAAACAGGTTGCTTGTTTTCTTTCTGTTGAGTTTTAAGAGTTCTTTGTATACTTTGGATGACAGTCTTTGTCAGATGTCTTTTGCAGTTTCTCCCAGTCTGTGGCTTATTCTCTCATTCTCATACAGCATCTTTCACAGAACATAAGTTTTTCACTTTAATGAAGTCCACCTTATCAATTATGTCTTTCACATATCACATCTTTGGTGTTGTATATAAAAAGGCATTGCATACCCAAGGTCCTCTAGATTTTCTCCTGTGTTATCTTCTAGGAATTTTTACTTTTGCATTTTATGTTTATGTCTATGATCCATTTTGAGTTTATTTTATGAAGGGCGTAAAGTCTGTGTCTGATTTTCTCTGCATGTGGATGTCCAGTTTTTCCAACACCATTTCTTGAAAAGATTATCTTTTCTCTATTTTATTGTCTTTGCTCTTTTATCAAACACCAGTCGTCTATACTTATGTGGGTCTATTTCTGGGCTCTCTATTCTGTTCCACTGATCTATTTGTCTATGCTTTTGCCAATGGTACACTGTCTTGATTACTGTAGCTTTATAGCAAGTCTTAAAGTTGGATAGTGTGTTGGCTATTCTAGATCTTTCACCTCTTCATATAAACTGAGTTCCATACATTTTGCTTAAGTGGAAAATAAGCATTTGCCAGTACTTATGTCACCCTTCTAAATAGTCTCTGTAACAGTAATGGGCTTTCTTTCATAAAAAAGACAATACTCCAAACTCATCATCAATGAGGTATTGGAATTAAAACTTTGTGATCACTTTGTCAATAACATTAAAACAGTTGTCCTTTTTTCTCTCAGTTAATTGCCTTGTACCATATTTTTGAGGTAGTTAGCTGGGCTAGGCTAGAGTCTCATCAATGTTCGGGTAAAGTAAAGGAATTGACAGGAATATGGATTGTAGGCTTCTATGATAACAGAAGTGATTACACTTATTTTAATTCTGTTTGCTTAAAAATAGCTGTGGTAAATAAACGAATAAAGAGAGTCCTGCATTTGCATTTAGAAAACTTAGATCCAGCATTGTCATTTCCTGTACAATCATCAGTTTAAACTCAAGACAAGCTCTTTACCTATTCAAACAGCTCACCCCAAAGCAAGATGTCGCTCTGTATTCTCATGGACTGAAACAGTGCTTTCTGGCCATGCCCAACCCAACCCCCCTAGCATTGAAATAGATAATACCTCTGAAACCGTAACCTTGGGTATAAAAAAGATATATATAAGTAATAATTTTTAGTTGATTCTTAGTAGTATTATTGAATCCTCTATTCTCCAATGAGATAATCTAGCTTCTAGTTCAATAACAAATTCTGTTCCTAAATGACCCAAGCTCTACTAAGTACATGAGAGGTGGTAAGAACTGGCATCTTAAATAGAATGGTTGCTTTCTCCTTCTACTGTCATTTTTTTTCCTATTGTCATTTTGAATATTTAGAAAGTAAAATGTATATAATAGGTTTTGGTAACATTTTGAAGTAGGCTACTCAGTTCTGAAACATTTAACTTTGAAACTGTTATCTGTATTAGGAGATTTTTTTTAAGTGGTGTTTGAATGCCTTTCTATAGGCTTTTGTACAGTTTTTTTGAATATAAGATTTAATAGGATGTGTATACATAAAAATGATGACTGTAGTACTCTTTCCTTTATCTTTTATTATTTATAACTTTGATGATTTTAAGCCATGGGTTGTTTACACTAGTTGTGCTATTTAATGACTCAAATATCATGAGGAAGGGATAAAAAGAGGGAAAAAAGACGGAGCAGAGTTAAATGCTATGTGTTTGGGATTTGGCAATGCAAGCTTTTTCATAAGTTAATATAAAATGAAGCATTTTATAATTTGTTACTCATGGGAAGACAAGTAATGTGTTTTAAATTATTTTCTCAAAATACCTAATAGAAATCATTCCTCTATCTTAATATTATACTATACGGTCAGTGTGTATTTCACTTTTTAATTTAGAAAATTGCCCCTGTTCCTTGTTACCAAAAGGAAAGGACACAATAGGTTTAAAAAATAGATAAAGACAAAATGATGATTTAGAAATAATCTTCCAATAATCAAATAGCCACTCATGAAAAATAAACTAATTCGTGGCAGCTATTGTGAGCTTTTATTAAATATCAGACATTGTGCTAAGCACTTTATAGCTGAAAATGGTTATTAAAAACCAAATCTAGAAAAGTGAAGAATATTTGTGCCTAGAGAAATATTAAAAAAATTGAGGAGAAGTTTTGCATCCAGGGGCCAAAAATGTAGCAAATACGAGGCACTAAAGAAAACTATAAATGGACATGAAGGTGAAAAAAATAAACATAGGAGTAAGAGAGTTAAATTTCATCTTAAATGAAACAGAGGCACTCTGCAAATTTTGGCAGACACACATCTGAATACATACAAATTTATACTTGGAGATGAGAATTTGTTCTATCGCAAACATCCAACTATATAGTAATATAAATCTGAACTAATTCACGGTCATGAAAATTAATTATTATTATTTTTTTGATTTCAAAGTAGAAGTGAAAATATTAGGTGATAGAATAGATATGGGTATAAGGGGAGGAAAATGGCTCTGGAGTGCCTAATTTGCTTACCTGGAATCCGCTGTTATTTTAAAATACATTAAAATCAAGAATATCAATGACACAAAACAATTTGTTTTGAGAAGTTTTAAACCTCACAAATGTTGTTTTTTATGTATATTAGATCGAAGCCAATAGTAATTAGTAATAGCACAAGAAGCTTGTAGTCTAATCTTTGACTGGATAATCAGAATTGATATCACCAGACAGATATCGAACACCTCCAAATGTGATACTCTAAACTGGACCCAACAGAGCTTTTGTCATATTTCTATTAGAGAAACATAACTTTAATCACATAAAATATTAAACCATTTATCTTTAAATCATTTGTCTTTTTATTTATTTACTTGTTTGTTTGTTTGTTTGTTTGTTTTTCAGTTACAAATGACATTTTATATTATATTAGTTTCAGGTGGAAACATTTGCCTTTAAAGAAATATGTAACAATGTCAATTCGACTCTAATCCTGTTTTCCAGTCTTATCACAAGACTTTTCAGAATGGAAATCTGGCTTTTCTCTTGCCCCTTACAGGCAAGCACTGGATGCAGATTTTGACTGGGTTCTGGAAAAATTAATTGAGGATGCAGGATAGTAATTGAAGATAATACTCCAGGTTATATGACTTACTGTAGGCCTTTTTCTCAATTTGGAAAACCCAAACTAGGAAATATAAATATAGTTGGACCCTAAAACATAGGCATATATTCATAACCCTTTTCTCATTAACAATTGCTTCAGAGACAAAAATTTCAGCCATCTTTTGTTTAAGTGACAAGTTGGACATATGGAGAATGTACCTGGTTCAATCTTCCTGTCAGATTAATTAGGAAAACAATAATCTATCATGTGAATTAAAAAATAAAACATAACTAACATCTACAAGAAGTGGTCAAATATATTCTCCCCTTCAAGTATACCGCACTTTTATGAACTTGAAATGAGAATAGCATTAAAATTATTATTTCAAAAATATAGCTAGATCATTCCTAATCAATAGTCTAGTATTTATTAGAGACTCACCTACCTATCAGAGGATTATAAATTGCATTGACATCAACATTTAACTTATTATGGGAAGGGTCAGTAGAGAGTTAGCTCCTACCAAAATGCTGAGATAATATTCAAGCTATGTCATATTTTCTGATATTGCCAGAGTAACATCTGCCTACAAAGCTTACTGTCGTATCCTAGCCAAAGCGATGTTGGGCCTGAGTCTCCCTACCTCTCTATACCTATCTACCACTCATCTCTTAGTAGAAACAAAGTTAGGTTCTCGGTGTTTTTCTTTTCTATTATCTGTCACACTTATTTTTCATGGCCTGTTAGAGTACCAGTAGTGGAGCTGAGAGTTCAGCTAGCCTCTGACTAACATTTAAAGAAGCGATTATAATATGGTTCTGGTAACAACAACAACAAAACAACAAAACAACAACAAAACAACGCTCGGTTATATGCTATCTCCTTTCTATTTAATTTTGAGGACCTAAATACTATCATCAGTAGTCCTGTAATATATTTTATTTTCTTCTGCTTTGTTTCCTTACAGCTTATGATAACATGCTTTTTCTCTGTCCAGTTCCCATCACCCTAAGACTAAAATGGCACTGCTCATGCTAAACAGATAAAATCAATTTGTGTACTTTTCCTGAAGCTTAAATAAAGATCTGAAAGTAATCTCATTTCTGATAAAAATTATTCATCTGCCCTAACCAATAAGTGAACTTTTAATACAGGCCACACCATTTCTTTTCCTCACAGCAGTTACCTGCTGTAAATGACTAAAATGAGTGCATCTTTGTAAAACGAAAATGGCAGTTTATACAGATTAGATGCAGAACTTCATTGCTTGCAGGTTAGTAACCAGAGGAAGACTTTAGTTTTATCTATCTAATTAATGATGTAGGCTTTTATATTTGGTTTTCATAAGAAATCAGTTGTTGCTTGGTAACCGACTTGCCTGTAGGCTCCCAGAAGAAGCCTTCTAAGCAAAGCACCCTGTTGTCTTATAAATAGGGCAGTAAAGCTTGCTCAGACACGCCTTAGGCATTCAGCAAATCTTTTCTGTATGAGTATCTGATTTTAACTGAGAAGTTCTCTTTGCCAGAGAGACACTCAATTGGACAAAGGGGAAGAGGGAGAAAGGCACCAATTTCCCTGTGAGCCTAATAGTATGAAGGAAGACAAGTGGCTAGAAAGATTATTTGCTCTAATTTGCCAAAGTGGGAAAATAAACTACATTAGATGAGAATTAATAAGCTGCAAATAAAAATCAATTATGATACCCAGACTTTTTAGCTTCAGGACAAACTAAAGCACAGCAGGACAATGGCAAAGAGTGATACCAAAACAGAGATGTTGAAAAATCTGACTTATAAAAAAAGATTCTACAAGTTATGTATCTCTGATCGTGAGGAAAGGTTTTGTTCAATCAGGATAATTATGTTTGCCATGCTACCTTTTATGTATCCTATTATTGCTTGTATAAAATTACCTTCTATCTATTCTATGCAACTTTTTTTTTTCTTATGACAATACAAGTTCCTAGAGGCAGGGTACTTTCCTTCTTCTTCCTCACCTATGTTCACAACACCTAGAATAGAATCTAATACAGGTTTGCACGCAGTCAATATTTGCTGAATAAAAGTCAAAACATACTTTAAGTAGTCTATAAGCTCTTTAAGGACCAGAACAATGTTAATTTTTTTTTTGTACACGGTTGTTTTTCAATAAAGTTTTATTAAGTGAAGGCTGCATGGGTGAATGAATAAGTGGATGAGTGAATGAAAATAAATAAATGTGAATTAAAAAAAAAAGGAAGAACAAATCCTCTAAACTGCTAGATGACTAAGTTAAAATCTACTAACATATAAGAACACCATTAGTAGTAGTTGATAGATGGTCACAGAGTTGCAGAGTATGACATAGGAAATGCAGTTAGCATTAATGTAACGACTAAGTGGAGATCCAGAGGAGAGAAAGAACAATTAGGGAGGATTGTTTTATAAACTATATAAATGTCTAACCAATGTACTATATACCTGAAACTAATAATAAAAAAAAAAAAAAGAATACTGTTAGTGGTGACTAAATGCTAGTAGATGAAATGGTTCAAAGAGTACTAAAGATGTACCTAGGAGAGTAATTTCGACACAATAACTAAATGACTGTGAATGTACCATAGCATAAAAATTATTTCCATATGTAATAATCGGTTATGATGTATGTAATTACTGAAATCTGTGTCAAAGAAATTTTTAGCATTTTAATTTAGCTATCATTTATTTAATGCCCACTATATTCCAGGCACCTTCCTCAGACTATGTCGAACCATCAAAGCATATAAAATTAGATATTGCCTTCCCCTTTTACAATGAGAAAATAGACAAAAAGAGGCTAAGAGACTTTAAAGGTTTCATGTAAATTAAATAAAATATGTTATGTAAAATAAATTGAAAAAAATTCAACATTTATTAAAATGATGCCAAAAGTCCAAATAAATATTTATAGTCTTGAGACAACTTAATATGTAGAGTTTATCTACATAGAAAATAAAACATTGACTGAGAAATGCCTAGTCTTCCCTACTCAGTATCCTGGAATGCAGAGTAGAAGAGAGGGGGAAAATATATAATTATACACTAGGTGAGCAAGTTAGATTTTTGTTGTTTGTATTTTTATTTTTGCTATAATTAGTAAAAACACCAGAAAAAAATATTACATCGATGTTCTAATTGCTAGAAACAAAGAGAAAGTTTGGTAAAAACTATGACAAAAATAAAATATATATATATAAAGAAGGACTAATATGTCACTTTAAAAAAACAGAAAGATTTTATATATATATATATATATATATCTAGCAATATCTAGAAAAGTGTTACCTTCAATCCTTTTGATTTTCACAAGTAGCTATTGAAAACAAAAAGGTGGGGGTCGAAGCTTTATGAAAATAAATGTAAATCAGACTTTAAAGTCTTCCATGCTGGCGATAGAATAATGACATTTATTATTATTACTTGAAACTCAAATTAACTTTTTTCTTAAAACAAGAATTGCTTCTTGTTTTAAGAAAATATATTTGTTTTCTAAGACATGCAATTGTTTTTTGTTAAAACAGTGGAAATGAAAAACATAAAAAATGAAACTCATGAAATAGAGAATATTCTCTGTCCTTGAAAATAAACAATTGTATCATATACTCTGGTGTTGTAACCTGTATGAAGTAGGAAGAAAAATACAAAATGAATTGCTCATCTTCTATATACTTATATTAATTCTCTCCTAAAATAGCCATTTTGTTACATATGTCATATTGGAAACATATCAACTTACTAGGAACATTGGAGGAGATAGTAAAAAATGATGGCAAAGCAATGGTTTTGAAAACATAATATCACAGCTGGAATCAAGCAGAACAGAGTAATCCAACATATCTAATGTGGTATAAACTATTTTATATGAGTTTATTTATTAAAATTCATACTCAACTTTGAAGCAAAGTTATAGCCTTAAACAAGGTATCCTATAAAAGTTCATTGTTTTATTTTTATTGGATGGCTCTTTAGAAGTAAGAATCTTTTTTATTACTTAAATTAAAATATCTGTATACTCAAAACATATATATAAAACACCATCAATAAATAATTAATATGCATTTATAAAACTAAAATCTCAAGTTGCTTTCATTAAGCCCTTAGTGATGTATCTTTGCACAGATAAAAGTCACTATGGTAATGGCAATGTATCATGGTGGTTAAGCATAGACTCTAGAATCATACTGTCTGTGTCCTTCCAGCACTTGGTAACTCTGTGAGCTTAGTATAACCTCTCTACCCTTCAGTAGACTCATAAACATGAGATAACAATGCTTATCTTACAGAATTAAGACCAATTATGTTATATATCACTATTAATTAATTCAAATAGAATCAATTTAAATTCCATAAGGGTAAGAAATTTATGTAATTTTGCTTACTACTGACTCCTCATGCCTAGCAAAATTTCTAGAAAATAGTAAGTGCTCAAGAAATATCTGTTGACTAAGTGGATGAATGTTTGAATAAAAGGATGAAAGACTGGATAGATGAATGAGACAAAATAGAACTATCAGTTCACCAGCTAATGTATTTTGAAAATGCAAAACTGAATATTCAAGCAATAGTTTTCTTCCCAGTAAACTGTTCTGTGGTTGTGCTAAGTAAACAAGAAATATTCTATATGGTCTCTGAGCGTAATTGTTTCACCGCTGCAAGTGGAGGTACTTTAACTCAAAAGCAATTTTCACTATTTCTTTATATAATTAAGCATTTAGAATAATACGTGAAAGTGATGAAAATGTTTTTGGTATCTTAGGAAAGGCCCTCCCTTATAGTTCATATTGTGAAGCTTCAAAGGTACATGTTCGCATCTTCTAGGTGATACTGTTCTTACTGGGTGGACACAGTTATGTATTTTTTTGTACCTTGGGAGATAGGCTGTCTGTAATCTAGTGACTAACACCAAGGCCTAGAGTCTTTGAAGCTTTCTTATTTTGATTTGGAAAGAGGGAAGCTGAAGTACAACTAGTTAAATTAACATTTATTGAAGAACTATTATTATACTTTGTGTTTTGCACAATTATTTCCCATATGTACTCTAATTTACTCATACAACAATTTTATTTTATGGTTGAGAAATGTAAAATTCAGACATATTAGCAAATTCACCTTAAACTAGACATAGCATGGCAAAGAAAGAATCCAAACATTCTGAAAACTATTATTATCCTATTATTTCTCTTTTCCTTCAATAGTGTCTGTTCCATTATACATAAAGATATTTTCTAAAGTGTGTTATGAGTAATACTAGTGTTCCTCGGAGGTTTGGTAAGTTAAAATATGTTTTTCAAAAAAAAGAAACTGTGTCAATTAACTTTAGGAAAAACTGCACCTTACAGTTTTGCAAGCTTTATTAATCTTTGTATTCTACATACCCAGTACTAAAATTAGCAAATGAAACAAATACACAATAAGCATCTATCAAGTGAAGAGACAAGATGGTTATTCTATAGTCAAGTTATAATGGTAGGCAGGGGTAATGATACTAAAAAAGATTAATATTAGTAATATACAAATTTTTCGTATATACTACAGGAAAAAATCTTATAATTTTCCTTTAACTTAGATTTTGCAAAGGTCTAGGGCCTTGTCACTTCTTGTCATGTAGACATCAATCAATAAACACTTTGTCAAGAAAATTATATGAGCTAGTTCTCTTAGACTCTACACATTGTGTAGGTGCATGTTTGGGTTCAATAACAAAACACTCATACTCATATTTGATTATAGCTGAGCCAGACTTGTGAGCCCATTTGTCACAGAAGAACAGAATCGAATGTGAGGAACAGTTGCACTTAAATCTGCTTTTCATAGAGACTTAGAACACAAAGACCAAGGGCAAAACAAAATTCCAGTACCTTGAACCGATTTCCTGAACTTTAAGTAAAACCTATATTTTTATACTCGATCATGAATTAAAACGTATTTCCTCCAAAGCAACAATAAAATGCAGGGAACCAGACATAGTTGTGCATTTTCTAGATCTATTAAATTGTAACTTTAAAGTCTTAATCCCAATTAAAGAGAACTTTTTCAAAAGGAATATTTTATTCAATCTATAGTTCATTAAGCCTCTTCTCTAGTCATCTAGACATGCATATTTTGGTGGATTCAAATTCTCTTCAATTATCAGACCTTAGCTTCAGGATAACAACTACTATCTACAATTATTTAAGCTAGTTTACTTATGTGACAGAGAGGGCTAATAGACCACCAACAGTCATGTTCGCCATAGTGTAAAGTTGTACCTGGAATATCGTCCAGCCCCCTTATACCTAGATGGTGCCAAGTGACTAAATCTAACCAATGAAATATGAGCATAATTGATATGTGCCAATTCCTGGATGAGAGATTAAATATACAAGTTCTTCTTCAGTTTTTAACAAATTTAGAAACCTTATTTTACAGGTGGTAAATTCATAAGCTACGTGGAGCCTGACTTTGTGAGAGATACCACATGGAATCGGGCTGCCCTGAAGAACCACTTAATGGGAATGTCGGCACTAGAATTTATATGAACAAGAAGTAAAATTTATTGTTTAAGCCACTCTAATTTGAGGCTTGCTTCTGAAAGAAGTTAGCCTACTGGACTAATAAATTTGTCTAGACAATTTGGAGACCTTAGAGGTGATTTTCATTATTCTTAAAAATTATTCAAATATTAACAGGAAATTCCATCTAAGGAACATCATGAGAATAAGAGACCTTTCCTTGATGTGAATTTCTCTAGAATCTTTCCTCTTTTGTGTGCCGATCTTTACTTCATAAAAAATGTTCGACCACTTATTATGTGCTAGGTACTAAACATATATATTCAGTCTCTACTTAGGAGCTCAGAGACATGTTAAAGATGGCACTTTAAATTATTATAAAATATGATGACAGGTACTAATAGAACACACAAAGGGCATGAAAAAACAGAAGAGTTGGTATTTCAATCTTCTTTGCAGTATTAGGGAAGTTTTTATCTGGTAATTAATTTTTTAAGCTAAAAAGTATGAACAGGAGTTTGACATATGGCCAAGAGGGGTGGTAGATATTTCAGACAGATGGAACCATATGAAAAATAGCACAGAATTACAAAAGGCATGGCATGTGTAAAGAATGGAGAGAAGTTCAATGAAGATAAAATCTGGAGTTCTGGTGGGTGGTAAGGGGGAAAATTGAGAGATGGAGAACAAAGATATAGATATCAGATTAATAAACTAGACTGGAGTCAAGGTTGTGAAATGACATATGTCTTACTAAAGAATCTCTTTTCACAGGTCTTTAAACAAATTCTTTTTATATTTCATGACAGATTATACTGTAACTATTTGGTTCACTTTCTGTCTCACAATATGAGCTCCTTCATGGTAGAGGCTCTGAAATAATCAGCTTTGTATTCTAATGCTATACACAATGCTCAGTACATAAATAATACATATTGGGTTAAAAAATGGATTTGATGAGTCATACAACTGGATTTTAAAATAGTCCAAGATGATTATAGGAATTGGGAAAGAGACCTTTTGAAATATGTGCCAAAGTCCTCATTAAAGGAAAATGAATACCTTAGACACCTGTGTACATGAACTAAGATGGTAGAAAGTGGGAGGGAGGGGAGACAGTCTTAATGAAAATACACTTACAGTGGACTAGTTATTTCAGAAAAAAAAATAAGTATTGACCTTGAACTCTCAGTAGTATGTCAAAAAACAAATGACTTTTTGGTTAGTCCTGGAAATATTTTGGGAAGAAGAGAGTGCAAACAAAGTGAGAGGCATCATCAACTTCGAATTAAGAAAGTTAAGTAAAGGAGTCATATGGATGCTTAAGGTCACAAATTAGATGAGATGTTCTAGGGGGAAAAATGAACTATATAAGAACTTCCTGCAAATGGGAAGGAATTTCAGAAGATAGAGTGGAAAATGTTAGAAGCTAAAGAAAAGAAGCAGGTGAGATAAAGTTTGATTCAATGGCAATGAGTTTATGCTAGCAACATTTCTTGATTTTTAGG
The DNA here is from genome assembly GCA_003508835.1 of Eonycteris spelaea. Lineage (NCBI taxonomy): Eukaryota > Metazoa > Chordata > Mammalia > Chiroptera > Pteropodidae > Eonycteris > Eonycteris spelaea. Next base: position 18,782,198 of record PUFA01000016.1, read on the forward strand.
AATCTATCATTTTGCAACTAACTGCATAGCATATTACATCAAATGCCACCCTTGATCAATGTGAAAACTTAGCCAAATATTAATTGGGTCCATGATACTACATTATGTGTTGTGTTTTGTTTTGAGTGATAGTTGGAGATAAATGTTTCACTTTAGCTCCATGGTTTGCTTACACACTATCACACTGTACTTTAACAACTTTGTCTTTACCATGAGACTGTAAGTGTTTTGAAGGCAAGTCATGTGCTTTGTTCATTGTTGCCCACTTTGCAGATGAATTGTGAAAATTGGTATTTTAGAATTACTCATTTTTATGAGTATAAAAATCCATTTACACTTGTTTCAAGTCACCATTTCTCTATATATGAAAAAAATTAAAATATTTTGATCAATTCTATTGAAATATAGGAAATACTTTGATATAGTTTCTTTTAAAGACATCTTATTTACCCATTTACAAATTTATTGTTGTCATTTTCTTCATAGAAAATGAAAATTTAGCCATGTCTATAAAACAAATACCATGAAATGAAACACTTCTGCATTCTTTCTAAAGTACAGAGGCATAATAAACCAACCAGATAATTCAATTTATTAATTTTTAACACCAGAAATAATAAAATAATTTTTCCAAATATTATAAAAATGCTGAGAAAATATAGTTCTTTTTTAAAAATAAGATATTGAATTCTTATCATAACTAACATTTTAGAGACTGCATTTTCTTATATTGTATAAGCCCTTAAATTCCAAAGTCTAAATAATATGATTAATAAGAGAATGAAGTATGAATCTAATTATGTCTTTACAAAGATGACAACTTTGTCTCATTCAGTCAGAGTTCCCGGGGTTTTACTGTCCTGTCTATCAAAAACAAAAGATAAATGAAAAGGACAGCATCCTGTTTTTATACTATTAATTTACAAGACATGGCTAAATGTTTTATATAAAAACTTGAGATAAAAACAAAAAAAATGATTAAGTAGATTAGAAATAATTGTTGATGGTAGATTATAATGAAGTTGTATGGTAACAACTAACAATATTATGGAATCAGTCTTGTTTTATTATAAGCAGAAACACTCAGCCATACAAGCTCTTTGTATCTCTTACAAGGGCTATAATGAGATCATTTTGAATGAAGGTATGATGTGACAAACTCAATCCACAAGATTCTGTCTACATTATAATAGATATCACTATGTAATTACTAAACTCATATTTCCCTTTCATATATAAGGATTCTGTTAATTCCTATAGTGTAGTGAGACTCAGAACATGTCCTGTACCTCGAAACGTCTCCTGGTGTTTCCTGGCATCCTACTCATTACCACCTAAAAGGAAGCTACTATATTGACTTCTTTTCCAATAAATTAGTTTTGCTTATTCTTGAAGATCCTACAATTGGAATTATGTGGTATGCATTCTTTTATACCTGGCTTTTTTTGTGCAACGTAATTTCTATGAGATTCACCTTGTTGTTGCATGTGATGGTAATTTATTCATTTCACTGCTCTGTAACTGTCCAGTTTATTAATATACTACATTTCATTTGTTGGCACTAGACATTTATTATTTGCAATTTGTTTTTAGATATCGTGAAAAGAATAGCCATGAATATTCTTGTACATGTTTTTGGTGGATATATGAATTACTTCTCTTGGAAATATATCTGGTGATGCAATTTCTGGGTCATAGGATAAACAAATGATTAATTGTTTTAGGCATCAAAAAGCATTTTTCCAAAGTAGCTTTGCTAACTTACATACCCATCACCAATATATAAAAGTGCTTTTACCATCCATTATAATTTCTTGACATTGTCAGTCTTTTTAATTTTAGTCATTCTGCTAAGTATAAGGTATTTCACTAACAGGTATTTTTATAGAAAGTAAGCAAATGAGATAAACCTCAGAAAAATGACAACTTATGTTTTGATAATACAATGACTGTTTCAAAAATAGCCCAAAGGAGACAAGGAACAAATTAACAAACTCTGCATATTATTTACATTTCATATGCAAAAATACAATATTTTCTGTTGGAATTTTAAGAGGAGAATAAATAGTATCCTTTTCCCTTTCTTAGTCAAAATGTTTTTTGAGGAATAACCCAAATACAGACAGATGAAGAAAAAATTATCATCTTTTTTATATTGCTAAAGCTTTTTGGAGACTATAGCTCTAGATTGTAACCACTGCCCACATCTTAGACAGTTGCACCATTGGCACAGACAGTCACAGACCGCCCAAAGACACAGAATCTGTCCTCCTATATAGCTCACACGAAAGAAAGAAGATCAAACACACCCTCACTGCAGATTCAGCAGGCTCTAAAAGAGAAAGAAAAAGAAAGAAAAGAAAAAAGAACAAAAACAAGAAGAATGAAGTGACCATGTTCTTTTCCTCTTCTAAGATTAATAATTAAATCATTCCTGAGAAGTGGAGAACAAAGGGGAAAGAAAAAATGTTCAGAAATACTCACAATATTAGCATATATGACGTCACCACATGGCTACAAGAGGCCAGAGAAATTTCTTCCACTGGCTTTTTCCTAAAAGGGCTGCTTCTTATTTCACAGCATTGTTAATAAGACTATTATTTGTATTACCTAAATGTGTCCTTATGTGAACTCCTCTTACAAAGGTAAACCTTTTCAAGATAAAATGTTATTTTGTTTTTAATTGGCAGACTGAACATTATACCAATAACTGTTCTTGCAGAAGATCACAGGTTAACTATTTTAAGAGATTCAATCATACAGAATGTGGAACCAAGGATCCCTGGTTCAGTTGTCTTGGAAATGCAATATTAAAAACAGCAGGATTACATAAAAGATTAACTATTGAATGATGAGACATCCAGTACTTTAACCTCATTTAACATACAAGAAGCTAAACTTCTACCTCTAATACAGGAGGATGATTCTTGTCATGAAAATGAAGATCCAAGAGTAAAGGCTTAAAAATATTTCACTCTATAATGAATCTCATGAATCATGAAGTCTAGTCCATATAAACTGGGCTTAGATTTTGATTCATTCTGACAATGCCTGTTATTCCATTTACATTTAATGTAATTAGTGTTATGATTGGATTTAGGTTATCATTTGTTTTCTGTCTCTTCTGTCTTTTTTCTCTTTTTCCGTCCCTTTGTAAATGACTATTTTTTTTTAAGAATTCCATTTTAATTTATCTACTGGCTTTTTTGCTACAACATTTTGCATTCTTGTTTCTTTAATGTTTCACTGGGGATACAATATAAAATTTTTCATAGTCTATTAGAGTTAATATTGTACTGCTTGAGGTAAATTGCGAGAATGTCACATACACAACCATTTACCACTCCCCACATCCATTTATGCTATAGTTTTCATTTCTATCACATCTACATACATTTTAAACTACATAATAAAAGTCATATTTTAACTTAAACAATATCTATTTTTAAAAAATTATTTAGAAGAAAGAATATTTTGAATTTATCCACATAATTCTAGCTTCTGGTACACTTCATTCTTTTCTGGTGATGTGTGTTTTTATCTGGATTCATATCCCTTAAAAAAGAAAGAATTCCCTTTTAATGCAAGTCTGTTGGAAATTAATATTCTTAGGTTTTATTTATTTAAATATTCTTTATTGCACTTTTACAGTTGATGGATATTATCTCCAAATACGTTTTTTTACCCCCTTTTATCCCTCAAGATGTTCCACCATTAAAATTAGTTCCAATGTGTCCTGACCTCCACTGTTTCTCCTGAGAAATACATGCTCTTTGACGGTTGTCCATTTTAAAGTATAGGTCTGTAACTACCTTCAAGATTTTGTCTTTATCTCTGATTATCTAAGCTTGACAATGACATAATTTACTTTATATTTACTCTGCTCTGAGGCCCATAACCTTGTGAATTTGTACATATATGACTTTTATTAAATTTGGAAAATTTTTGGCAATTGTTTCCTTTTCAAATATTTTTTTCTCTCTTTTCCCCTCCTTTAGTTCTAGAACTTTAATTTCTTGTGTATTAGAAATTTTAATATTACAGATACATTATGTTCTGTTCATTTATCAGGTCAATATTTTTCCTCTGGGTTTTTCAGATTAGATAATGTCATGTATATATATATATATATATATATATATATATATATATATATATATATATTTAAACCTATCCAGATATTTTATTTTATTTATTTTTCAGTTGTCGAATTTCAAATTGATTCTTCTTTGTAGTTTCTATTCCTCTGATGAGATTTTTTTGAAATTTATTTCCATCATGGTTTGCTTTATATTGTTGAATACAGTACTGATAGCCACTTTAAACATTTTCAAATGTTTTCCTCTTAAATTTATCATCTAGGGGTTAGTCTTTATTGATTACCTTTGCTTGGGGAATAAGTTGTATTTTATTATTTCTTAATAAATCTAGTAATTTGTGACTATATCCTGTGAGTGTTCTGTTGAAGAGCTTCTGGATTCTTTTCTATGCATCAGAGTGTTGATTTTTGTTTTGTTTTATTTAGCAAATAACTTAGAATGACTCATCTAACAAACTTTGTCTCTATTTGGTTATTTTAACATTTCCTGGGCTGCTTGGAGTCTTTCTTACATATGCACAGATCAGAGGTCAGCCAGAATAAGAACAGTAAAAATGTGGGAACTACCTTACTCAAAGCCTTTCTTATCCTGCAAATGTGAGCATCCCTCCAGTTTCTTTCTGATTTTGTTGTGGGAGGAATGGTCTAAATAGAACTACTTGGTCATGTCTGGATATTTCTAAGCCAATAAGATTTTTAGTAATTTGCCTCTTAATTATATACAATTGTGAGGTATAAATCATAAAACATTTTTAAAAAGCATTTCACATGAAATTCATGAAACAAATGGATAAACAAATATATAAAAAGGTAAATAAACAAGTAAAAAATGTGAAAACTCAGAAAAAAGAAAACTGAAACAAAGCAGGTAAAAGAAAATATTTCCAGGGGTGGCTCCATAGTGTAGTGGTTAGCACATCTGCTTTACACGCAGGTCTTGGGCTCACACACCAGGTGAAGCCACACATCAGGCTCTGACTGTGCCAGGCCACCCGAGTGTGCAGCGGATGTCAGGCCTCGGCTACACCTTGCCTCGGGTGCACCAGGCCCTGGTGAATGTTGCGAGCATGTGGGAGGAGACACCCCGCCTTCAGAGGTCCACTTCTTAAGGGTAAATGGCAATATCCATAAGTCAGGGGTGGAAGTAGGGCAGGGAATTAAAGAGGGGAAAAGAAAAAAAAAAAAAGAAAAGATTTCCAAAATGTATAATTAATATCCACAGAGATATGAGAAGGTGCTATACCTAATCATTTTAACAAATGTTAACTGAAAGATAATGACGAGTACTGCTATAAGTTGGTGAACAAAACAGACCAATATTCTACCCTCATTAAGCTTATATTCCAGTGTAAAAGGCAGTCATAAATAATTAATAAATTACATCATATACTAAAATATACTAATTACTATAGATAAAATAAAGCAAGAAGTTGAGATAATCTTAAAGTTTAAATTAAAAAAGGCTTTATTGAAAATAACAGTTGAGCAAAGATGAAGGAAATGAAGGAATAAGGCATAGAGATATCTGAGATAAGAGTTCAAGACAGAGTGAACAAAAAGTACAAACACCATCAAACAAGAGTTTTTATGATGTATTTAAATAAGATCAAAGAGTCTTGTTTGTGAAAGGTAAAATGAGCAAGAAGGGGAGCAGTGGAGTAGAGGAAGATAAATAAGTAATGGGAGGCCAAATTATATGTGGTCTTATAGGCCACTGAACTGACTTTGATTTCTACTTCGGAGAAGGTAGGAAGTCATTAGAAAGCTATTAGTAGAAGAATGATGTTATATAACTTAATTTTTAAAATATCACTTTCGTCGATGGAATAAAAATAGACTGTAGAAGAGTAAGGTTAGAAGCAGGGATCAGTAGTGGACTATTGTAATAATCTAGGAAAGAAAAGATAATGGCTGGGACCATGGTAATAACATTTTATTTGTGAAAAAATAGTGAGCCCTATATACTTTGAAGATAGGTTGAAATGTATTTTGTGATATGCTGAGTTATAAAAGAAAGGCAGAATAAAGACCAATATCAAAGTTTTTGGTACGATCATCTGGAAGAATAAATAGCATTGTCACTAACTAGAATGGGAAAGGCTATGGGTGGAACATGTTCAGGAATTGGAAAAAAAAGTAAATTTTGGTATTATTAAGTTGAGCTATCTAATAGACATTCAAGTGGACCTGTAAAGACAAAAACATGTAAAATGTAAAATGTTTAGAGTTCAAGTGAGAAGTCTGGGCTAGAGATATATGATCAGAAAGCAACAAAGGGTAGAGGGTATTCAAAACCACAAAAGAAAACCCATGGAGTGAATGTGAGAAGAGAGAACAAAAGATTGAGCCTTCAGACGTAACATTAAGATCCTTAGAGAAATGAGGGAAAACCATTAAAGAATATTAATAAGAATCTATTAGTACTTAGCAGGAAATATATAAACTGTGGTATTCTAGAAGTCAAATAAAGCAAGTTAATCTAGGAGGTGAGAATAAGCATTCTGTCAAAAGCTGATTGTTGTTCAATTGAGATGAGTGCTAAGAATTAACCATTAGGATTCACAAAAAGTAGGTCATTGACAACTTGACAAGAGTGGTTGTAACAAGTACACTATGCGATCTATTAGCAATAAAGGGCTAATTTGCATGGGTTAAAGGGAAAGAGGGATAAGAGAAAATGAAGCGACGACTATAGATAATTTTTACAAGATTATCTATAAATGAGTTGGTCAGTTGAAGGAGAAAGAAGGGTCAACCCGGAGTTTTTAAGTTGGGATAAATTATAGTGTGATAATACATTTGATAAGAATGATCCTGTAGAGAAAGAAAAAATGATATAGGCAAACAATTGGAGAATTGCTGGAATAGCATCTTTACCTATGTGAGAGAATGTAAGAAGCATTACTAATTCATCTACAGTACAGATGACAGGTATAAATGTGTCTAGAAGGTGATATCTGAGTAAATGTAGTGCTAAGTAAGAGTTTTTTAAAAATTCTTTTCTATTTTTTTCTCAGTAAAATAGGAAGCAATGTCCTCAGTTGAGCATAAGCATGGGTGAGAGAGTCTTGGAAATTTGTGTACAGGGATTGAGGAATTAATTCAACATTTAGGAGAAAAAAAAAATGAATTAGGATATATCTAGTGTGATTGCAGGGTACCATTATGGACATGGCAATAAACAGAATATAGTAGAAGAGGAATATTCATAGAACAAAAGAAAATTCTTAGAAATGACCATGAGAATAAAAAGAAAAAATCAATTGAAGGATTAAAAAGATAAAATTTTCAAAAATGTGAAACATAAATAGTTACAAAATAAGAAGAGAACTATTACAAATGTAGAGAAGATCTAATATATAAGTAATAGAAGTTCTGTACAGAAAGAAGTAAGAAAATACAGAGAAGGGAATTACTAAAGAATAAATAATACAAGAAAATTTCCCAGAGATAAATTTATATATAGTTTCCAGACTTGAAAAACTTAGTTGGGAAGACTGGAATGGGGATGAGGTGGGGAAGAGTCATACCAAGGTCTCATTGCTATGATATGAAAATTCAGCATTAGAAGCCAGAAGGTAAAGGAACAATTTCTTCAAAATTCTAACGGGAGTTAATTTTCAGTTTAGAATGATTTACTCAGTCAAGATATCCATTGATTGTGAGGCTACAATAAAAACATTTTCAGAATCTCGAGTACTGAAAGAAAATTACTTCCATGGATCCTTTCTCAAGAACTTGATAAAATATTTGCTCCACCAAAATGAAGAGGTCAAAAACGAGGAAGATTTTGGTTAGTAAACAGGACATATATCGCGAGGGAAGGGCATACTGCAGATGATGTGAAAAAATGTTATGTTAAGCAATTTATTCAGACTGCTGAATGAAGGCAGAGAGCCCCAGCAACGATGATTAAAGAACACGCGCCCGCTCCCGCCCGAGTTCCTGATGTGTGTGAACAACACAGCCACCGGCTCTCTCTCTCGACTCGCTGGAATTGCCTCCTAACTCTTCTGGCCGTCTACCCTGTCCTCCTCTGTCAGCCTAGTCCTAGAATAGCACCTACTGTTCTCAACACAACGGCCAAGAAGATCCTTTTAAAACAGAGATCAGATCTTATCACCTCTTTACTCAATCTCTAAAAACTTTTTTTTCCCTCAGAAGAAAAGTCAAAGCCTTAAGTGGGCCCCATTTCCTCTGTAACTTCATCTCCTAGCCCTCATCTCCTCACTCTCTCCATTCTTGCCACACGTTTTTTCAACATATCATGTGCATGCTTGCTGATTGGGTACTTCGCTCTACTACCAAGCCTTTACCTCCTTCAGTGCCTTTTCAAACATTGCCTTTCCAAGGAGGCCTTCTCTAGATCCCTATTTAATAATTAAATATGCATTCTACCCATCCATACTCTACCTCTACCTTTTTCCTTTTTCCCCTATCGCTTCTAGCCCTTCAAACATTATAGATAGTACATTTACTTATTATTAAATTGTTTATTATTTGTTTCATCAGCCAGAATATGAGCTCCAAATGGTCGGGGAGCTTTTTATGGGATATACTGTATCCCAAGTTCTCAGAGCAATACTTAGCAATCTAGCAGACGCTCAGCAAATGTTTCTTAGGAATTTATGTTTCTGTGAGAGTTTGAGAATTAAAAAAAAAAAATTCTTATGAAATTAAACAACAAAAAAACATGTCCAAGTTGTGAATTTCAAGGATATCAAAACTTTGCTTGAGAAATAAAACAAAATTTTAGTCTATTGCCCAATTCAGATGTGAAAATATTTACTTAGTATTAGTAATGTAAACTTTGCATAATCCTATAAACAAAACTGGTGATATAAACTTCATAGGAAAAAGGGATATTGAGTGTGTGTGTGTGTATGTCTTTAATAAATTAAATAAAGAAATCCTCCTATTTCACTGTAGGAATTTAAAAAATAATAAATATCTAACTAAAAAATCAGGATTGCAAAAATTCTCCCTGATTTTTTTTTAATAACAATTACTGATGGAGATTTCTTCTAAGGAGTAAAGTTTGGGGAAGTTGGGGCAGGAAAGTATTGATTTTTTTCATAATGATACTTAAAAATAATTTTTAAAATATGTATATGCACTACCTCACACCTATTAGGATGCTACTATTAAAAAAACTTAAAAATTACCTTGAAAGTGTTTGAGAGTATGTGGAGAAATTAGAACCCTTGTGCACTGTTAGTGGGAATAAAAATGGTATAGCAACTGTGGAACCCATCATGGCAGTTTCCCCCCAAAATTTTAAAAGGTGTACCATATGATCCAGTAATTCTACTCCTGAGTAGGTACCCAAAAGATCAAAACATAATCTTGGTGAGATATTTATACATCCATGTTTACAGCAGCATTATTTACAATTGGTAAAATGTAAAAGTAATATAAATGTCCATCCAAAAATGAATGGATCAGTAAAATGTTGTATGTATATGTAATGTAATATTATGCAGCCTTAAAAATGATAACATATGCTCCAACATGGTAAAACCTTGAGGGACATTAAGCTAAGTGAATTAAGCTAGACATAAAGACAAATATTTTATTATTCCATTTATACGAATTAGCTAGAATAGAATAGTCAAAATGATAGAGACATAAAATGGAAGCGTGGTTGCCAGGGACTGGGAAGAAAATATAGATGTTTAGTTTAATGACTGTAGAGTTTTAGCTTTGCAAAATGAAAAGTTCTGGAGATGGGTGGTGGTAATAGCTGCATAACAATATAAATGTACTTAATAACACTTAACTGTATATTTTAAATTAAAATTAGTTAATATGTATTTTGTCATGTGTATTGTACCATAATTTTTTAAGTTATGTATATAAATATCATTGATTTTTAAAAATAAATATTTTTAAATTCAACTCATTATTTTTTAACTTAATTTTAAACTATCCTTTCCTGTCATGCCCATAAGCTGTGTTTAGTCAATATACATGGATCAAAATCATAAAATAATTTGAACCCCTGCTTTATTTTGAGATCCAGAGCACTGACAAATGAGTTTAGTCAATTTGTAATACAAAATCTGACCCAGTTGTTTAATTATACTTAATCTCCAAAGCTATGCACAGAGGCCAAAAAAAAAAAAAAAAAAAAAAAGTAATGAAATAAAATCGGTCTATTAAATTGATTAATGATTAAAAATCGTAGTTTATTAAAACATACAAAACATGTCTAATTTACATGAAATTTGCCTTGATTATAATATAACTAATTCATGTCTCTTACATGGGGCAGGTGGGTTTATAATTCTTCAGATGTGTAAGGGTATAACTTACATGTAGAATCTACATAGTTGTAAACTAGAAATGATTTAGAACAAACTCCAACTTTCACCCTCTCAGTCAAATGACAAGAAAATAAAATGAAAATTTCAAGAATGCTAGATAGCTAGTCAGACATGAGTGACAGGGGAACAAAGGAATAGGAGCCCGGCCTAGAGATGGCCCAAAGAGCACTATAAATATTTTCCAAAGCACACTGACCTGTGATTCTGCACTGTGTCAATGAGGAAGAACTGAGGAAAAGTGCTAATTACACTTCTACACCATAATTCCCACCTTCGCTGTTGGGGTAACACCAAAGTTCAAATCGCCCCCAATGGTAACAGTTTTATTTTTTGAGATTTAGAAAAGATTTATTAAAAGTATATTTTAGAACGACAAAGCATGCTTTAAGGAGGAATCTGATTTCAGCAAAGAGAGCTGTAAAAACTCCCCAGAAGTGGGAATCTCTGAATTATATTTGGGCTGTGATGTGTGGTTCCAAAGGCATTCTTAGGTGATTGGAAAGTGAGGTCATTTTAATGGACACTTGGCTGTTATATAACTCTTTGCCTAGAGTGCATGTGCATACCCAGAATTCTATTGCTATTGGGGTGTTCTTTGGGTAGTCTCTAGGCTAGACCCCTATTCCTTTGTTCCCCAGTTGCTCATATCTGACTAGCTACCTAACAAGAAGATTAAAATTCCAGGACATTAAAAATCAAAATTAACTTCTGAAAAATAATGAAAATGGGGACTTCAAAAACAAATAATCAGTGTAATGTTGGAAACTTAATGCAAGTATTTTGTAAATGGACTACTTAGCTTCAGTATTGAATTTACTAAATAAACTGAAGAAGGAAATGATGTGCATTGTGCAAGTTACTGAAGACTTGATTGTAAGTTTATCATCTCAAATTTCATAGCTTTTCAACTGGCCTGTAGATGCAGGTGAATATGTTAATTAAACTAAAGACCATTTTTATAATCTCAATTTCATTTTCTATAAACTGGATTCACAGAGAAAAATTTATTTTTCAGTAAACTTAATCATAAATCAAAGTACCAATTAGAAGAAATACAATCTTTTTTACCTTATATTTCAAAGGTCAGCTGTCCATCATATACCACTCTCTGTTTTGAAGGCAACATGAGATACAACAATCTTATCTTACTTGACTTGCTCCTGATTTATTGCTTCTCTAGCTATCAATGGAACACAGTTTTTAGTATTCTGTTCACATACACTATGACACATATCTACCAGGAAAATAGTCTACTTTTGTTAAGATTTCTCTCTCTTAATAAGAGAAGATCTCTATTCCTCATTTGCTTATTGCAGAAAGCAGCTCTTTTTAACTTATTTACCTGTTGTTATACATGTCTATTTGCAGTTGTACGTGACATTTGGTTCATGGTATAGCAAAAATACGATATGCCCACTCATTCATTTAGCATAATTTTAATCAATAATCATTACATGCAAAGCTCTGTGATAGAAATAAAAGGATGTATACCATTCATTACATGAGGTCTCAACATAAATAATAATACTTTTTTCTAAAGATGAAATAGATCTACCTTAGAGCTAATTAGTTTCTCATTAACCGAAGAGTCACATATCAGTTAAATACCTAATTTTCAGAATCACAGGTGACTAATTTTTCTAGGTCATAATATATGGAAGAGAAGAATCAATCACAGAATGAGGTGGGACACTGTATACAGTAAAGAATGTAACTTCAGCTTCTTGGAGATAATCCCTAAACTTTGGGAATGCCATGCCCGACATGAATGTTTTTGTATGCCTAGAAGTCTTGAATCATACAAGATAGTCTAACAATGTGATTTTGGATAGGAAATGGCCACTGTCTTGGTTTCTGGTGAATTTTCCATAAGCACAGTACTGTATTGGCCACTTGGATTAATCTGACTAATGTAGGGAGGAGCAAGAGAATTAAAGTGTTAAATCAAATTACATTCAGAGACTGCAATATACTGATCAGCTCTGCAGCTAGGCCAGAAGGACACCTGCAGAACAAAGGAAAATTTCTGCTGGGGTTACTAACAACCTATTCTCCACACCTGCTAAGGGGAAATGGGAACAACAGAGTCCTTAAGTAGATGCGCTACACAAATAAAATTGTTCATTCCCTGAGACTAAAGGTTGGGAGTTGCCTGCAGGCCTTTCATGCTGCATACTCTTCCCCTTCACCTTCCTTACTATATGTCCAAACAAACAGGTCCCTCCCACTGCCTTTACTCTTTCTCTCAGTCCTTCTCAGTGTCTTTCTCACTATGCTTGTCTCTCTTGGGCTCAATAAGAATTAAAACTCAGTGAAAATTAAGTTTGAATTCCCTACTCCCTTCTTGGCAGTCTTCCATTCCACCTGGAGGGCACACTACCAGGCTGAAATAGTCATATCAAGCCCAGAAATAGTCAGGATGGAATCTAGAATTTTCATCACCTTAATTAATGCTTTTTAGTCTTATTAGATTATTTTCTTCTAACCCAACCTCACCTGACTAAGCCCACAGTTTCAAATTTTAAGTATCTCCACCAGAAGTTATTTCATCCCTCTGGACAGCTTACTTGGTTTTTATTTTCTTCCAGTAAGTGTTTGCCATAGTGTATAAATTTGAAGTTCTCCACTCCAGTCTTTACAGGTTTCGATTGTATCTTATTCATTAGTGTACCTGCAGCACTCAACAAAGGACCTGATACATAGCTGAATCCCAATAAATAAGTGTAAAATAAATAAAACAGAGAAAAGTAAAATGTTTGCAAGATAACTTCAATTTTTTATTAAAATTTTCAAAGGGGAGAAATTATGTCTCAGCAGTCTCCCTAAACCTAGAAATGCCCATAGTTTTATATCTTTGTCTACTTATTACATTAGTTTGTATCAAAAGAAAAAAAAAAGGTAATTAAACGTTTAGCAGTGGGAGAACTGTTGAATAAATTATGAGGTATCCATGTATAGAACATCATACACATCATACGACTACTGTAAAGAATAAGTTGTATCTCTATATATTGAAATAATGTATCATCAATATACTAAGAGATCAAGTTATAGATTATTATGTATAGCATAATCCCATTATTATTTTAAAAAGTAAAATGCAGATAGTAGAAGAGATGAAGGATGAAAATGAGAAGGAGAATGTGACAGAGATGGGTAAACCCAGAGAAAAAACAGAAATGCTATAACCACTTCTAAAGGGGCAGATCCTGAAGATGAGCTGGAGCTTGTGGCGAAAGGACTTCACCAGTTTCTTCATATCATGCAAAACCAGTGTTGTAAACAAAGGCAGTTTCTTTCACTTTATTCCTATTTTTCCAATTAGTTTAAATGTGAAATTAAGAGCAAATCTAACAAAATATTAAGCATTATTTTTGTGAAATTGGATAGAAGGTAACTTATCTAATGATTTATTCATCTGTATTGTTCACTTTTCCTACAATAAGCTTATGCATTAATAGATGCTATACTTAAAATATAAATACTTATTATAATAGTGTGGAAACTCATCCTGTTTACCTCCACAGTACCTGAGCTTGTGTTAGGTACACATAGGTTTAATAAAAGTTTATTGAATATCAAAATGATTGAATAACTATAAAACTCAAAACAATTAAAAAGAAAAGAGAAGTTTAATTGCCCTAGGGAGTTTTTTCTGAAACAAGATTTTACAGCCCAAGGGAAATTTCCATTTTTGAGTCGAACTCTTAAAAACTCTTAATGGCTGGAACTGCATGGGGCTTCATGATAAATATGTTTCCTTAAGGTTGCCTTTGTCTAACTGTTAGCAACTCACCAGGTGGCTGCAACTGTGGAAAAATATTTAGTTCTTTAAACATTTCAGTCAACACAGTAGTTATTTAAATAGTGACAAATAGCAAACATTTCTCCATAGTTTACAGCCTTTTTCTTAATAGCTTTTCCAGTGGGAGTAGTGAGAGTTCCTATTTAGACAATATTTAGTCAATGTTATTTTTCTAATTATCCAATATGACTAATTTAAAATGTCTTAACTTTTAATCAAATTATCTTTTCACCACAGCATGACTACTTGTTCAAATGTATAGTTTCATATTTTTCAGTGTATTCAAGTGTTCAAAAGAGCTTTCCTTTAGATATGAATTTAGCTTACATTATTGATTACCATATTCTGGTCTAAACCTATATTAAAACAACCTTGTCTGCTAAAGCTACCCAGTTATATACTCTTAATACATGCAAAACATTAAAATATTTGTGTTTGCCAGCCCTTTTGGACCTTAGCTTTCATTACTCCATCCTAAAAAAATATCATAATCTCTACTTGTTAAAATCTACCCAATCTACAAAGTCCAATCATATGCCACTTCTCCATGGAGCAAGATTGTTTCTTCTTATTCAAAAGTGATTTTTCCTTCCTTTGAAAATTCATAACAATGTCATGTATTTACATTTGAATGTGGTTTTACATTTTTAACCTGTTTTCATCGACACATTTTTATTCGTAACATTTATTTGATAGTCATTAATTTATTCAAGCAGCATTAATTGAGAGCATTCTATATAGAAAGTATCATTTCTGAGCACTGAAGAAGTTCGTGAACATGAAGGATTCTCTGTCTTTAAGATCTCCAGCTGAGTTTTGCATTTAGTGTATTCCAACTTATGCTAAAAAATTCGGGTCCTCCAATACTAGGGTAAAATATCTTGAAGAAAGAGATTTAGTCATGTTTATTCCCAGATACTTCTTTGCTCATAATTACAATATTTATTTGATGAAGGAATAATTTACACTTAGATGTTTTATCCTTTACCAAATACTTTATATTTTCTCTTTTAATCCTCATTACAACTGCAGATGATATACGTAGTTAACTCTATGTTTATGATCTTGCTCAAATTTCAGTGCTCATCCATTTATACCTCAAAGTAGATAGAAAATTCCCTAAGATTTCTCACAGAGTGAAAACCATAAAGATCTGTAATGCAGTATCCAAAAAATCAGAAGTTATATAGGCAGATATTACAATTATTTTTTCTTCCTAAATAGAAAATGTAATAATGTTAAGATAATCAAAATTATTTGGAAATAGGCATCAACGTCAAATAACCAGGCATGTTCAAAGTATTTCTTAAAAAAAAAAAATGTTCATGAAGAAGTATGGAAATAGGAACTGCTCAGATATATGTCCAATGTGATAAGGCACTCAGTAAGTATGCAGTCAGTATTATTATTCTAAATATTTGACCTTGTAATTACAGAACATAGGGAGTGGTAATAATCTAACTTTTACAACTATATTTATAAACTTCAATGACTTTGATCTAGTGCAAAAATTAGAAATTTAATCATTGCGTTGGTCCACAGATATGAGTCGAATTGCTAGCTTCTTGAAGTAAGAATGTCTCATTCTATATAACTCATACTTTTATGACACTACCTTCTCTTGATTACATTCCTTTGTCCCTGGCATTCACTTCACCATCTGCTGAGATAGTCCTTTCAACTTTCATACTACCTTCCGACTTATTTTTCAACAAAGGTAATTAATCATAGCCATTCCCAAAACTTTAAATGCAAAGTTGTATGACCATAATTGCCAGGTTTCTAGCTCTAGCACTGGTTTATTTTCTGAGTTCCAACTTGTAGAATGTCTCAGGGACTAACTAAAAAAATAATTTCTATGGTCCATTCTGATATATATTCTAGTTGCATCAGAGAGTCATAGAGTGCCATGTAGGCTATTATGAGATTTTGGGTTTTCCTTCAAGTGAAATGGTGAAAGCAGAGTGCTATGATATGGCTTATGATTTGAACCACTCATGTTGGCTGCTTTGATGAAAAGAGACTACATATGTATGTGTGGGACCATGGAGAAGTGGGTAGAAAAACAAGAATAGACCATTTAGTAGTCTAGCCATAATCCAGGGAAGAGCTGATAGCAGACGTCACTTAGATCACAGTGACAGTAGTGGAAGTAGAAAAAGTGCTCTTCTGATTCGACATATATCAAAGGTTGAATGGACATCGTTTGCTGATGCATTACAAAAACAGAGTAATTAAGGATGACAAAAGTGTCTAGAAATATGGAGCTATCATTTGCTGATAGGAAAATCTGCACAAAAAAAATAGCTGTGGGGGGCAGAGGGAAAATTGGGATTCCACTCTAGACTTTTTTAAGTTTTAAGTCCCTGTTAGATATCCCAAAAGGAGATGTTAATAGGCAGTTGGATGTATGACTCCAGAGTTGAAGAGAGATGGTCAAACTGGAGATATGACTTTGGAGCCATGGGATTTAAAGTCATGGGATTTAATGAAATGCCCTTCTGAGGAAAGGTAGACAGAAAAGTGGATATGACCTTTTTGGGACACAGCCCTTGACACCTCTCAGAACAAACTTAGATTAGACTATGCAAATGCCACATAAGCCAGTGCAATTTTGACTGTTAATGTTAACCTCTTTCATTCACTGAAAAACACGATTTGGAGAAAACCAGATCATAGTTGAATAGTGAGTACATCTTTTTTCATTTATTGGACTAGGAACTCCTCGAAACTAGAAATCATATATTATTTATTAATGTCTGCATCATCTATGACTATTTCTTAAAAATATTAAATGCCCAATAATTGTTGTTAAACTGAATTGTAAAATGTTTCCACAGCAAATGCAGTTGACGAG
Organism: Eonycteris spelaea; assembly: GCA_003508835.1. Taxonomy (NCBI): domain Eukaryota; kingdom Metazoa; phylum Chordata; class Mammalia; order Chiroptera; family Pteropodidae; genus Eonycteris; species Eonycteris spelaea. Next base: position 18,799,285 of record PUFA01000016.1, read on the forward strand.
TACCCAGATCACTTTTGCAGGCCTGGTTCCCGCATGCCTCAGCTGTAGCAGTGTTGGCTGCTAATGTTCACACTTGCACTCTTCTCTGGAGACTTAACTTTGGCTAATGGGAACTACCTTATAAGGTGATGCCTGAGAGATTATGCCCACTCCCTCCCAAAGGCCACCAGTGGCCAATGACTGACTGATGGAGTCCATAAGGGTTCAGCACCTTTTTCTCTGTGGTATAATGCATGCACCAGAGCTCCCAGTAGGATCTGGCCTGGGTTAAATTTTGCCTGAAACCACATTCTTGCGTAGCTTTTTCTCCTGCCATATCACTCAGATTTCTCCCGAAAGCACTCCTTCAATGAATCACTTGCATACTATTTTTGCCACAGGCTCTATTTCTAAATAGCTAGACCTAACATAATAGACAGAGGTGGAAACATTTGACCCAAAAAACATTTCTCCAATCAAATACATTTGTTTATAGACTCTAAGTCAATTAACCTTGCTAGTTTTGGGGGTGGAATGGAGGAGGGTTTCTGTTCAGTATACTCTTCTTATGCTTACATGTATAATTAAACATCAAATCATCCCTTTTCCCCCCACCAAAATTCCATACTCTTCTTTTTTCCAAGGCAAGCAGCTGCACTTAGTTGAATGAACAGACATGTATACTATCTAAATGACAGCAAAAACACATAGAGTTCAGGAAAAATCTTTGTAATGTTTTAAAATCTCTGGTGTTTGGTTAAAAATCAGCTGTGCTATTGCTTAAAAAAAATACTTATTTTGGTATCAATGCCAATATCTTGAGACTCAACCCCATGATTTTATCTTTATCTATTCTTTTCTCTCAACAAATCATGGATCAATCTGTAATGTCACACGTATGTAATATGAGACCTGTGGCTCACATTGCTTATAGAGTCACAGGAAAATATCAGCCCCAGGTCTCTCTTTATGGGGAGGGGGATAAAGTGAAGGAGAAAGTGAGAGATAAATCAAGGAAAGAAAGGAAATGGTTTACAGGAGGGAGGATGGTGGAGTATGAAAAGTTCCTGGAAAGCTAATATGTGAGGGAACTGAGGCATGACATCCAACTGGTGGACTGTAAGAAACTTCTTTCCTTGACCCAGAGAATTCCCAGGAGAATGTAAGAACCAGAAAACATTTCTTTGGCAATGTTCATATACATATCCTAAGTTAAATGAAAGAAAACTAAAAGAGATAGTTTATGTTGTGAAAAGGCAGTGTGGCGATGGTAACTTAGTGAGAGTGCAATGTAAATGTTTTCATATTGTTAAAGGTTAGATATAAAGAAAGACCTCACTGACAAGTCTGTCAAAAATTTCACAGAGACAGCTTGTCTGCTCCTGGCATGGCATTGTGCTGTGGCTGGTTGAAGCAGGCAGCTCTTTTTCATTAGTGTTTTTAGTCTCTGCACTGCTAATGTAGAGGTAAATCTATTTTTACTTCTCAGTTGTATCTATTGATATTCGATGACACACAGCTCACCTTTCAGTACAACTAAAGATATTACCACTCTTAGATTATTTGTTTTCTTTTTCGGTCCCATCTATACTGAACAATAAAATCATCACAACAATATTATGCCATTTTAATGATGGTATAAATGTATTAACATTTTCCCCTTCAGGTAGCACTCAAAGTAAAGCTCTCAAATCTCTGGAGAGAAACATTTCGGTTTCTTTATGGATAAGCCTATTACAACACCCCACAGCCACCTGCCCATTACTCATTCTCTCTGCCCAGAAGATAAAATAACAAGCTTTTCTCTCTTTTGCTCTGCATATTGGTGTTCTGAAGATGGCATGCTGAGAGAACCTGCCCTTTCCTAAAGTAAATGTTAGAAGTTTCAGGGAAAGGTCCCAAGTCTTTAGAAATCTCAGCTTCTCTAATAAGGTAGGTGAGGGATGTGAAGAGAAGGCCACCATCAGCCCCCTGGGAATGATGTGTTTCCTCACAAAGAATTAATAGTTTGCACTGGGATTCCTCACCTTCTTTTAACAATTACGCCACAGCCAGATTAAGAAATACAACATATGGCATACTCCATAAAAATATCCAATATTATTTCTGTAAAGGAGTTCTACCCTAGAAACTCTTCTATGAATCGGGGATGATGATCTAGAAGGAAATCTGGAGGTACCTGTTTTCCATCAGTTCTAGAACTGCCCGAAGTCATGAGGTCATTTTAGCCTCACACGTTTTTTCAAAAGATACTACTAAATCCTCTAAATTCTGTAACAGAACAGATGAAGCCCTGGAGTATATACATGCCTGAGGTAAGTTCTTCTGATTTTCAGCTCCACTAAGTGAGTATCTAAAAAGACAAGCATGTCTCACCTTGGTCCAGGGCGGGGAGGGGGTCCGCTCAGTAGCCTTCACTAATATTTATTGAGTCACTAAACATTTACAATGTTTCAGACACTGTGCCAAGCATTTTATATGTGTAAACTCACTTTATCCTCATTCTGCTATAGATGGTATTATTATCATCTCTTAGGTGATGACTAAGACTCAGAGAAGATAAAAAGTGCCCACACAGATATAAGAAGCAGAGACAAGTTTGAATCCAGAAAGACTGGCTCCAGAACTTTTGCACTCAACCACTAATTTGAGATAAATATTGTTACTCCTCTAACAGAGAAGACATTTCTTTCAAGTCTTATCTTTTATCTTCAAAATTCATTGTTTATTGTTTTGATAAAAAAAATACTTTATTTCTTACCTGACTTTTTGGTTACTAGAAAAGATGCTGTTGCATTTTTTAAATCAACTTTCAAGATTTTGCTGAATTAAAGAATGTGGATACTGCATATCAAAATTTCAGACTGTTGCACATACAAACATGCAAATTTGATGTGGAAAATGATCAGGTGGTGAAAAAAAAAACAAATAAATGTATATATTCTATGGTCTTCTCTTCCCCTTTGGTATAATTTTTGTAGAAGTACTAGAGAGGGAAAATGCAGATTGTAAAGAAAGGGCCAGTATCTTTTATCTCATAATTCTGCGTATCAGTCAAAATGACAGAAGGAAATAGATGGCACACTCAAATTGAATAATTTGAGGAGAGGTGCCATTTACAAAAGTGTGTTGATAATCACAAAATAGGGTAAGTGCAGTAGCCTGGTGATATAATAACGAGGCACCAAATGAGAAAGATGACCAGAAAATGCAGATAGAGAGGAAGATAAGGAGACATCTGATGTTTATCAAGTGAATCAACCTACTCACAGTGTATCTACAGGGAACAGGTTTACTCAGCCCTCTCCTTTCTTCTCATCTCTAGCCAGAGCTCCTGAGTGGTCAAGCATAACTAGAATCCAAATGAGAACAAGGAATGTCATTGAGACAGCTCTTACATATCTGTGTCTTGGTCATAGAGCAGGTCAGGGAAGGCTGGAGGGTAGGTCTGGAAGTCCAAACAGAAGTTTGGCAACACAATCTAGTTTCCAGTCGAGCCTCCAACCTAATACTGTTAAGTAACCTTTAAATTCATAGGAAAAGATCATAATAAGCTCAGGTTAAGCCACCATTCACCCAACTCTAGGGCTTCTACTGAAGTCAGTCCTTCAGCCTTCATGTTAAAAGCCATCTGTCACTGTGTATCTTCTAAGGTTGATTGCTCTCATTTGTTTATTTTCAAATGCCCCCAAATACCACCCCACTCCTACTTTCTACTTACTACTCAGCTTTTTAGAGTTGGGGAAGATGTATGGTTTCACTACCTTTTCCCATCATCTGGAAATAATTATTGCAGCCTTAACTCCTCACTTTGTTATATGGTCCCATCAATATGTGTTTCCTCCAAGGAGATAGATTACACTCTCAAAAGACCCAAACTTTAATCTCTAGTCACTAGCCTGAAGGTTCCATGAGAAAAAGATTCATATTAGGACAAATTTTTGCATATTTAACCGTCCCTTGCAGTAATAGGTGAATAAATTTTTTGAAATAAAAATGAATATGAAATCCCCTCACTTCACTTATATTTTCATCTTTGACAATGAAAATAACTTGCCCCAAGTAAATATCTTTTCATTAGTTCAGTCAGTTGTTGCCAAACCACTCTTCACTTCCCTATCAAGCCTCTGTATGAATACCGATTTCTTATAAAATAGAATCTGAGATAAGATATACACTGTGACATTAATGGGAAGAGCAATCCCAGTGCAGTTAGGGTGAGAGAAGGAAGAAAATAAATCCAATAAAGGATATGTATTTCCAGGGCTTCCAAAGCTTAGCTGAAAAACGTAACCATGCTATGGTCATATGGTTTATTTAGGAGAAGTCGTTCAGAGCCATAGGGCCTTCCAACAGTTGCCTAGGGAAAGAAAGGATAATTAACTTATCATTAGGATCCTTAATTTTTCCTCCTCTTTCTCAGGGGCCAGCAATGACCACAGGCATATTAGCTCTCTCCAGGTTACATTAACTAGAGGCTGAAGAGAGCTACTGGTTAAGTGAGGTCTCCTGTTCAACAGCATGATCTTTTATCTAAGTCCAGAGAAGCCAGAATTTCTTTAGATCTGTTTATATATGGCCTGGGCTCTTGCATTGCTAGAGGTTTCACTGTATTAGGGCCAAGGGAAGCCAAGCTAGAATTTGACCTTTACTCTGACGTTTGCAAAAACCAGTGGCAGTGTTAGGAGATAAGGTAACATGGCTCTCTACTGAGCAAGTGATTCAGGGCCCAGAGATTAGCTATTTATTAATTAACTGTGGAACAAAGTGAACCTGGGGAACATCAACATTGGGCCACTCAGACCCACACATATACTTCCATGATATCTGGCTTTGTAGTAAAATAAAAGGACTGATAAATGTTTTCATGTCTTCCATGAAGAAGGAGGTGCAAGTCCAATCCTGTAAAGTGTTGGGAGCATGCCAATATCTTAAAATCATTTGTCGCCATAACTTTACAACTCTCTCCTTAAAATTTTTTTTTCTAAGGCAGGCTGCCCCCTAGAATCATTCATTCTAACACCTATGTGTATTTGTGGCCTATTTTGAACTGCCATAAGGAATAATCAACAAAATTCATATTGTTTTCCAGAAAAAGATCTAAAGATAAGGTTGTCAGCTCTGAGCTGATCAAGAAGGGGAGGTTCAATGGTGAGAGGTCCAGCTGGAAGAATGCACAAAAGGCCAACATAAGAATGAAAAGGCAGGCACTGACGTTATTGTGAGGAGCGTAGTTCTATAGGAGGGGAGCGTGGTATTGTACACACTTCTGCTCTCCTTTTTGTGCTCCCCTTCTGCTCTCCAGGGGACCACATGGCTCCACACATAGTAGAGAACAATAGTGGCATTCAGCCACAATGCATGATACAATAACTGAAGCATGTTTACATATTCCAGGCAGATGCCCTTCTATACTAATGTAACATTCTAAATCCAGGTGAGCCTGGATCTCAGGCAGACCTAGGACCAGCCAGACCTGGGACCCACAAATGTATATGTTAATTTATACTTTATCCTCTCCTGGCAACAGTAAAATAACAAATGACATCATGTCTCTATAGTAGATGCTCTAATAACAAATACTATAACAGGAATGGCACTGACTGAAGTAATCTTTGTTTTCCTAGAGGGTTCTTCAAAAGTTATAGGAAAACTTGACACCTAGCCTAATAAACAATTATACTAACAGCTGTGTTCATGAAACACTTATCTTTCTGAATTATAGCCTCATCAAAGAAATAAAAAAGCAGTTTTGACATTCATTTCCTGAGATTCTTGACTTCATTTTTAAAATTCCTTTTTATAAGTATATCAAAATGTTTTACTTTTTATATTTTATAAATTGGTTTAGTTGTTCTATTTTTTCACCATATGTAGTATGCCATAAAAAAAAAAAATGCTCTTTTTATTGTACTCTTTCTTGAAACCAATTCAATTCACTCCAAATGAAAGTAATCCCATAACTCTATTCAAACTGCTATTGCAATGATGACTAGTGTCTTCCACAGTCCTTAATCTAATGGTCTTATCTCATGACTCAGGTGATGGAAATGATCGTTTCTTCCTTTTAAAATACTTTCTTCTTTTTTTATTTTTATTTTTAATTATATTTATTGGAGTGACATTGGTTAATAGAATTATACAGATTATAAGGGTATAATTCAACAATACATCATATGTATACTATATCACATGTTTCACAAAGTCAAATTTCCTTGTCACCATATATTTGACCCTTTACCCTTGTCTACCTCCCACTCCCGTCTGATAACCACTGAACTGTTGTTGTCTGTGTCTATGAATTTTTGTTCATTTGTCTTGTTCATTTGTTGCCTTTAGTTTTATAATCCACATATGAGTGAAATATGGTGCTCAACTTTTTCTGTCTTACTTATTTCAGTTAGTTAGCATGATAATCTCAAGATCCGTCCACATCGTCACAAAGGGCAGCATTTCATCTTTCCTTACGGCTGAGTAATATTCCATTGTATATATGTACCACATCTTCTTTATCTAATCATCTGTCTAAGGCCACTTCAGTTGTTTCCATGTCTTGGTCACTGTGAATATTTTCTTCACTTGATTTCTAGGACACGACACAGTCTTGGTTTTACTTTTACTTCAAGAGCACAAATTATTCTCAATATATTGGCAGCTCCTGCGCCTCTGATAACTTTCTAATAGAGTGTTTCAGTTTTGTCAGCTCTTCTCTTGTGTATCTATACTCATCTACCTACTAGGTAGTTTAAAACTATTTAAAAAATACTATTCACAGGCTTATGAATCCTAAATTTATCTCTCTGCTCTGGATCTTTATCTTGAACTGTATACCCATATATGCAATTGCCTTCTCACATTTCCACTTCATATCTAAAAGACATCTCACATTTTATCTGCCCCCAAACATATTTTTTTCCTCCATCTAAAGCCTTTATTTTTCAGTTTTCCTCAATAAATTTCACTATTTCCTCAGTCAGGCCAAAAAAAAAAAAAAAAAAAACTTAGAGTCCCCCTTAATTCTTCTTTTTCTTCCAAATATATTATTCAACTCATAAACAAATGCTAACGTATTAACCTTCAAACCATCCTGAATCACCACTTCCTGATACTTCCGTTAACATTATGCTGGCCCAGGGCGCCATCCCATTGTCTTGGACTACTGCACTGAGCTCATAATCTCACCCTAACAAAGTTCGTCCTTTGCACAGAAGTCAATGATCCTTTTAAACCCAGATCAGATCGTGTTGTTCTCCTGCTCTCAACCATTTCACAGCTCCCATTATACATGTAAGATAAAGTCCAAAACCCCTGGCTACTTCTCAAGTCATTTTTTCCCCCACTTCCCTCTCACAGTGCTCTGGACACACTGGCCTCTTTTCTCTCTTAATGCACGCCAGGGAAGCTCCTACTTCAGTGCTTCACTCTTGCTGTCTGCCTAAAAATTCCTTCCTTATATGGCTATTTCCTCTCAGAATTGAAATATGAATTCCTCAGATAGGCATTCCCTCAATACCCTATCATAAATAACATCCTCAGTCACTTTCTGTTTCCTCTTACTGCTCATTTGTCTTAATAGCTTAACATTCTTAGGAAAAATTATCACTACTTGACATTAAGTATTTTTCAATGGTTTATTTTCTCTCTCTCTCTCACTGTAAGCTGTGAAAAGACAAACTATTCCTGACACATAGAAGTGCTCAGTAAGTATTTGTTAGATGGATAAATAATTTTTATTTGCTGAATTCACTGATAGCATGGCATCCTAAGATACTGTCCTAAGAACTTATCATTGTCACTTTTGCTGAGTTTCGTGTCTTATCAGAGCAAAGTCTCACCAAAAATATTCTAGTTGTCATTGTCTACCAATTAAATCTCTTTTTTAAAAGTAGTATGTCAAATTTCCTTTGAGGAAAAAGATAGGAACGCTCCTCTTCTCATTCCTATCACTCCCAGAACAGAGAAACATGACTCATGCCACCCTAAGACATTGGCAAATATGTAAATGTTTAATTTCTTTTTACTGCTTTTCTTAGTAAATTTTCTAGGTGGTTTCTTTTTTCTAGGGGCTTTAATTAACATAGAAGAAGTTTAATTGACTAAATTTTGCATTTTAAAAGTTTTACATGACTACAAGATCAACTATAAAGCAGCTTCTAAGTAGAGAATTTTCTTAAAGGTATCCAAGTGTTTCCTTACTGAACATTTTAAGTACATAACTAAGCACATTTTAAACCTAGTGTTTTGTCACACTTTATTCACACTCCATGCAAGTTATGGAAAATTTGCATTTTAGTGAAATATGTGTAAATCAATTCAAATTAATGCAATAGAGAACTTTATTTAAAGAAACTGTGTGGTAAATCCTACTGAAAAACATATTTAATTAAGTGAATTATTACTTCCTAAAACATCTCATTTTAAATTCCAGATTTTTGTTTATTAGGTTTTCCTATCATGGGGTCCCCTACTTCTATTTTAGCTAAACTTCTCTAGCCTGAAAAATATGTTTTTTGGCTTGAATTATTTCTTAGAAATAAAAAAGTTCTTTTACAGTTTTATTAGTACATAATCTTAAACTGATTCCATTACTGGCACATTTCTATGACTGAGGTCCCCTGAAGGGTAATCCTATTGGTCACATTTGAACATCTCAATTTTCATTATCTGACATAATCATCTTTTTATTTATTCTTACATTTTATTATGTTAAAGTTTAAGCATATATAAAAGTAAACAAAATTTTTTATCTGAAACCTGTGGTTTCTCAACCTTGGTAGAAAAATTATTCATTTTAGAGTAATTCTTTATGGTAGCATTAACAGTTTAGATTGAATAATTCTTTGTATGTGTGTAGAGAGAGAAGACTATCTTGTTCATTCTAGCATGTTACGCAGGATCCCTGGCCTCTAACTCTAGATGTCAGCAGTCCCTGCTTCCAGTCATGACAAACAAAAATATCTCCAGACCTTGCCATATGTCCACTAGAAGACAAAATCGACCCCAGATAAGAACTACTACAAAAGCCCATCCATTTCCTCACCTATTAGATATCATATTATTTAATCTGTACGTTCTTTAGTCAGTCTGTTTATCTATCATCTATCTGTCTGTCTATCTATCATCTATCTATCTATCATCATCAGCTGTCTATCTATCATGTATGTATTTAATAATGACTTTGAAACACAATCAAGACACCATTACCATACTTAAAATTCTGAAACAATAATTCCTTAATACCATTATACAGCCAGCCCCTTTTTTCAAATCCAATTATCTCATAAATGCCACATTTCTCTTTATTTGCTCTGTCTTTATGTCTTCTATTTCCTCTTTCCCTCTCTCAATCTCTAGATAGATAATAACTTGCTAGCTAGCTATAGAGATAAATCTCCATACTATATGAACATATACATATATATATAAACAGAGACAGAAAACATATATCCATATATGTTAATATATATACACACACATATGTATTACATACACATACACACATATATGTGTGTGGCCAGTGAGGGTAGGAGTGGATGGATATGGATAGTTTGAATTAGAGTACAAGTAAGGTAAACATGTTATAATTAATTTTAAGATTTCTTAAATCTTTACATTTAAACTTCATCATTCTCTTGTTTTTCCTTGTAAATTATAGATTGAAGAAATTGCCTCATATTTCCTATAGAATTTTCCGAAGGTTTATTTGCTAATTGTTTGCCCATAGTGTAGGTGATTCTGTTGTCCTCAGCATATTCTGGTAGTTGAATCTAGAGATGTGATCAAATTCAAGTTCAAAACTTTTTGATAAGGTGAATTTCTCAGAGTTTTGTGTCCCTCCAATATAAGCTTCATGATACTTGGATGTTTCTCCTTATGGAATGTTAGGAGTTGATGCTTGCTGCCTAGATCCTTTAGTTCACTGAGGAATGCAAAATGGTGATACTTCAGTTCTGTTATTTCTCCATCAACTTATTACCTAAAAATTTTCTATAAGTAGGAACTGTCTAAATCTGATACTGGACTGCTCGAGGGTGAAGACTATAGAAAAGGCAGATAAATGATCAATTCTTTCGCTTTATTGACTAGTTTGAAAAATAATAACCAAGTTCACTAGGATCTTTCAATAGTGATAGGCTAGTTTCCTTTTTTCATATTGTACCTTTATGTAATCATAGATTAAACATATTTGATACATTTTAAGCCATTTTAGTTATTAAGGTTTTTCTATACTTTAATGTTCCCATATTTTTTTTCCCAGTAAGATCTCTTTAAACTGAGCCCTGAATCCTTTTGACATGATCCAAGAGTCTTTGAAAACTTTTTTTTTTTTAGATTCCATATATAAGTGAGATCATACAGTATTTGTCTAACCACTCTCTGATGCCTCAGACACTTCTGAAGGAAAAAAAGAGCTAAGTTTTCATTGTAACTAACATAATGATTTGGTATCTGTATCATAGTTATGTCAGATATATAGCTATCTATTCAATTTTACCCAGTTATCTATAAAATGCATATGATGTAGAACATTTACAATTATTTATTTATTTAAAAAAAAAAAAAACTCAAAATACGCTGATGAAAATTACCAGCTGTTACCTTTCCAGCTGCTTAATTAATCTCTTTGAGCCTGTTTTCTCATCTCCAAAATGGGCATATAATGTTCTTTTTAGATGTTGTGATGGTTAAAAGTATCAGTGTATCTTACCATTCCATGTGCCAAGATATTTTTAAATGCATGGACAAAATAATTAACATTAGCTAATATTCTTCTTCTTCTTTTTCTAATTGACCCTCATCTGTTAGGAAACATCTCTTTTTTTCTCAGGGCCTTTAAAGCACAGTTATTTTGCTGGTAGACATCATATTAACTGTGTCCCATGGCAATACATTTTTTTTCTAGAACACAGAAACCACAGATCTATGAGATTACTATGGAAAGGATAAAAAGCTGCAGTATAAAAGAATGATATCTGATCATTTCTTTCTCTCTTGCTACTAACATCACCTATTATCTTGTTTACTTTCTTTTTCTACTGCTGTGCACTGAACTGATAGTTTCAGTGATTCCTTCATAATAACTTCCCAAACCCTCTTCCTGGTCAGTGTACTGAATAATTCTTCCATTTAGCACCTACTCCCTTGGCTTGATTTCCATCTCCTGAAGAAATGAAGATTTGTCTTGAACTCTAGCAGCCAGCTGCCTGTCTGGATTATAAACCAGATGACTTGTCACTCGAATCTTCGGGAGAAATGGAGTGGTTGTGATTTTTGAGGCTAAGACTATTATGCCAATTTAAATGGGTGAGACCACTTGCCCTGTATTCTTACTTATTCATCAATAAAAGTACTTTAAATTTTTCTTGCAGGACTGAGACACACTCTCTGGTTGAATGACACCTTTAGGAAAAGCAATATCTCAGTTCAGAGATTTCATTGCAGAGAAAGAATAGTAATAATAAAAAGCTTTAAAAAATAAAACAAAGCAAAACAAAATAAACCTAATAACTGCCTTAATGGGGACTCAGCACATGCCTTGCTCTCAGCCATGCACAAACTAAACAGATTTAATTGCCTTTTCATATGTCAAAACCAGCCTGTCCAGAGGGACGCAATAAGAGAAGCTTGTACAGGAACATTTTACGCTGTATCTGTTTCTGGAGTAATGGTGCTTGTGTTTCCAAGGCTGTCAATTAAGCATATTTTTTCCCCAGCACATATTCATTAAGATACAGTTGCCAACTTCATTGCCACTGCATTTTTTATTATATATATTAGTTCTGGGTGAAAGACAATTTAGGAATGTTTTTATAGGAAATAAAGAGGACCTCTGGCTGGATGATTTTTCTATCATTTATTATATTATAATTAGCATGGGCAAAATGGCTTTGTGCTCCTAATGATACACTCTTATACACTGCATTTAACTTAGACTGATCCTTTGAGTATCTTTTTTGAGTAATGTTGTATCACCACAGAACTTGTTCCAACACACATCAATTTATATTTGTTGGCCTTGACTGAAGATGTATTACTAAATATTAGACAGTAGGGGTGAGAATATGCAGCAAAAAACCAAAAACATTTTATAACAAAAGGAGATAGAGAACCACTAAAAAGGTCAAACTGCTCTCTCTAGATTGTTATCAAGGTGAAAACAGAGAAGACCAAAAAAAAGAAAAGTGACAATATTTAAAAAATATATGAGAGAAAATGATGCCTAAGAACAAAACAGGTGTTGTATAAAGATACCTGTGAATATAACTGATAGTCCGACAGTTCTGTTTCTATGGATTTTATCCTAAGTCCTAAGAGAGTAAGAAAAAAAGAAAACATTTCTTTCTGATTGATTGTGACCTAAATTGGGGTACAGGGCAGCATCTAGCCTTAAACTGGTGAATAATAATACAACAAAAGAGTGAGCATATGTCAAAAATTATAGAGCATGTGCACAGTGTTTTAATTCAGAGAGCTACAATTCCCTGAGTGGTGAAACACATGATGTACTCAGAATCTGTTAATTAACATGAAGTAGTAATTGGGAACTCCCATAGTGTTATCATCAGAAAGGGCATGTCTAGGGTGTTTGGTTTTTGCAGAATATGTGAGACATTCTGTAGCTCCTCGGATGTTTTCTCTTTTCTCATCTGAGTCATGGCTATGGCAGAGAAGCAGACTCTAAAACAGCTATCAGCATGAAGAGGTTTATTAGTGAGTGTTCTTGGCATAGATTTGTGTGAAAAGGAAGAGGAGAAAGCAGGAGTGGGCAGAGATATAAGCTGCGATATAACATCAACAGAAAAACTCAGCTGACCCTACAGTGGGTTCTAAAGATAGGGCAATGCTTTAGAGTTATATGGAGTTGGGATGAGAGGTCTGGGTCTTTACAATCTCAGATTGAAAAGTCATTTGAAGGGCTTGTGACCTTGGATGAGGCAATTCTCTTTAGCTGAGGCAGTGCCCCAAGGAGTTTCACAGCTGTGGGGTTCATTTCTGGACAGCATTTAAGCAGATGAGGAGATTCTGGGGACTACATCACATCTTCTACAAAATTGGAAATGATGATAGTTTCTCAAAGTGCTGCTGTGAACATTGAATTTAATCAACCTATTTCAGGGCATATGCCTGGGCTCGGTAAATAACATTTAAATTCTTACTTCTTAAAATATCAAGTCAGTTTTGAAACTCTTTGAAGTATATAAACATTAGTAAAAGGTGTTTTTTTTTTGTTTTATATTTCTAGCCTCTTGCAGTTAGAATAAAATTTTGTATAATAATTACATGAGCTAATCTTTATGAGAATTTTTTTAATGTAGGTATTATGTGCTTTCCATTTTACAGCAATCTGAGACTAGATTAATTTAGAAATATATGCACAAAATCACAATAACCAACTATAAGAAAACAAAAAATTTTATATGATGGCTTTTTTTCTTTGCTAGAATGAGACTAAGACTTGTAACCAGAAGATCAGGGTTAATAATAGACCTTATTCCTATGAGCTTTATGGTTTGGGCAAATACTACTTTTTGATCTCTGCTGCTTTGTTTATAGATACAACTTGAACTTTCAGGCTATGTGAGCTGTGTTTGTCCAGGGGTGATGAGATGCTTTAAGAGTAAAGTAAAGAAACATGGGAAGTGTGCTCAGTGGTGAGAGATCATGATATATTCATGAATTTGAAAATAGTTTACTATGCCTAGAGTATATAATGTAAGAGATGTGAATTTCCAGAGAGTAGTAAGAATACTAGGGAAGGAAAATAACATTCATGACATAATATGGAACTTGGACTTGAAGTGATAGACAATGATGACCCATTGAATGTTAAGGAGAAAGTGAGTTTTAGAAATGCTACTAGAACTAGAAGGGAGGAGAAGTTGGAGGTGGAAGATCTATTTAGAATTCTAGGTCAGAAGTACTGAGAGACTAAATTGGTAAAATATATATGGCAGCACATATAAAGAGAGATTTTGGTTCAAGAAATATTAAAGAGATAAATATGACAGTAAAACTCAACACTTATTGATTTATTTAACAAAGTGTTGTTATATATTATCTTTATGACAATTTTGTGAACCCCTGGAGATTTCTCCATGGTTGGATAGAGAATAATATATAAAATAATTTCTAATTGTTATTAATGCTTTGAAAAAACCAAGGAGCATGAATTCATTTAACTTCTATCCTAAACTTTGCTTTCTTTGATTGTCTGTCTTAAAAAGAGCCCCTGCTTTATGTTTATCTTCTTACTTTGACATATTTTATTCAGAATTAATGTGTATTAATTTCAGTATACAAGTAATGCTAGATGCTAAGAAATTAATACCATAATTTATATGGTCTAACCCAATAAAAGTTTAATTCTTATTTACATAACAACGCAATGTGGGTGCTTCTGATTGGCGGAAAGCTTTCTACTTGAATCCTTTCCAGGATGCTCTCACTTCTGTAGCTGTACTTACCTCTAGGTTCTCAAGGTTCTATACATTCAGCATAAACAGATAATAATCAAAAGATTTTTAAAAAGGTAGGTTGTTATAGGGACTGACGGAAATAGCACACATCATATATATTTATACATTATTATCTAGGAATCAACCATGTAGTCCTACCAAAATGCAAATGAGGCTAAGAAAAGTCATTTACCCTTGTGGCAAGAATATAAGGAGATAGATTGGATAAAATATATAATATATATATATATATATATATATATATTTATGAGTCTGAGATTATTGCTTCTGGTCATGACAGAATAACAAGAACCTGGATTAACTAGTAACTCAAATTCATTAACTAGTACCCAAATATTCTTCTTTGAGGGAGACCCTGGGGACCTGGTAAAAGCAGGAGTTGGAATATCAAAGAATTTTCAGGAGGATTTAGCTGTTGACAACTGAAGGGGAGTCAGGGTTTAGAGTGTAGCCAAGCTGGCTAGAACAAACATCACTCGTTAGCAGATAATAACACAATTCAGAAAGTCTGCAATTTCTCTTTATAATGTCCAATCACATTCAATAGATATGTAAAGAAATAAAAATATATAATCTAAAATGAAGCAAAAATCATCAGAGAAATGCAAATCAAAACACAATGAGATATTATTTCACATGTTAGAATAGCTTTTAGCAAAAAGCAAGAAATAACAAGCGCTGATGAGGGTATAGAAAAAGAAAACCTTTGTACAAAATGGCGGGTATGTAAATTGGTACAGCCATTATGGAAAACACTATAGGCATTCCTCAAAAATTTAAAAATAGAGTTACCATATGACCCGGCAATCTCATATATATATATATATATATATATGTATATCCAAAAAACAAAAAACAAAAACAAAAACAAAGCCTGAAACCAGTACCCTGAACAGCTACCTGTACTCCCGCATTCGTTGCAGCATTATTCACAATAGCCAAGATTTTGAAACAATTTAGTGTTTATTGACAGATAAATGGATAAAGAATTATATATATATATATATATATTATTACATATCTATATATCCATATAGAGAAATATATTGATATTTAATAAACAGTTATAATAGAGTTGCATGACACAAGTTAATATGCGAAACTTTTATATCCAAGCAGTGAACCACTGGAATTTGAAGTTAAAAACACAATGCCATTTAAACTAGCACCAAAATCTTAAATATTTAGGTATAAGCCTAACGAAATATGTGCCAGATCTAGATGAAGAAAACTATGAAACTTTGGTGAAAGAAA
The DNA here is from genome assembly GCA_003508835.1 of Eonycteris spelaea. Classification (NCBI taxonomy): domain Eukaryota; kingdom Metazoa; phylum Chordata; class Mammalia; order Chiroptera; family Pteropodidae; genus Eonycteris; species Eonycteris spelaea. Next base: position 18,814,995 of record PUFA01000016.1, read on the forward strand.
TACAAGAACTAAATAAATGGAGAGAGATTTCATGTGTATGGATAGAAAGATTCCATATATTCCAGATGTCAGTCCTTCTTAACTTGATGTATACAAAAGACCCAGAATAATCAACACGACATTAAAGGAGGAGAACAAAGTCAAAGACTTACAATAAAGCTATAGTCATCAAGACAGTGTAGTACTGGTGAAAGAATAGGCAAATAGATCAACAGAACAGAATAAAGAGCACAGAAATAGACCCACACAAATATAATTAGTTAACTGATGTATGACAAAGAACCAAAGACAATTCACTGGAGAAAGAATAGTCTTTTAAGCAAATGATGGTGAACAACTGCTGATCCCTATGTAAAAAAAAAAAAAAAAAAAAAAAAAAAAGTATGTAAGCATAGACCTTAAATCTTTCACGAAATTAATTCAAATGAATCATACACCTACATATAAAACTGAAAAAAAGTATAAAACTCCTAGAAGATAACAAAGGAGACAACCTAGATGACATTGGGTTTACTTTTTAGATATAAGATCATAAGTACAGTCCATGGAAGAAAAAAAATGGATAAGTTAGACATCATTAAAATTAAAACCTTCTTCTCTGTGAAAGCTATTGTTGAGAGAATGAAAAGACAGGCCACTAAGAGAACATGTTCGCAAAACACATATCTGATTTAAAAAACAAAATAAAAAAAAGTATTCAAAATATACAAAGAACTCTTAAAGTTCAACATTAAGAAAGCAAAACTCTCAGTTTAAAAAAAGGGGAAAAGATCTGAACAAATATCTCACCAAAGGGGATATTCAGATGGAAAATAAGCACATGAAAAAATGATCGACATCATATGTTAGAAGGAAGAGAAAACTTAAAAAAGAGAAAATAATGCAATATCAGACTGGTCAAAATCCAAAACAAATGCTAGTGAGGATGTAGAGCAACAGAAACTCTCATTTATGGCTGGTGGGAATGCAAAATGGTACGGCAACTTTGGAAGATAGTTTGGCAGTTTCTTGTAAACTGATCATACTCTTACCATAGGATCCAGAAATCCTGCTCCTTGGTATTTAGCCAAATTAGTAGAAAGCTGATTTCTACATAAAATCTGTATATGAATGTTAATTGAAAATTTATTCATAATTACCTAAACTTGGAAGCAATTAATGTGTCCTCAATAGATGAATAGATAAACTGCGGTACACCCATATGATGAAATATTATTCAGACATAAGTGAGCTCTTAAAAATGAAAATACATAGTGAAATGTTAAATGCATAATGCTAAATGAAAGGAGTCAATCTGAAAAAGGCTAAACACTCTATAATTCCTACTAGGTGACATTCTGGAACAGGTAAAACTATGGAGACAATAAAAAGATCAGTGATTCTAGAAGTTCTAGTCAACATGGTGGAAAAGAGAACAGGAGATTTTTAGGGCAGTGAAACTATTTTGTATGATACTGCAATAGTGAATACATGCTGCTTTACACTGAGTATCTGCGTTCCCCCAAAATTCACATACTGAAACCTAATCTCTTATGTGATGACATTTGGTAATGGAACTTTGGGAAGTGATTAGATCATGAGGGGTATGATTGAGATTAGTGCCCCTATAAAAAGAAATTCCTAGAGAACTCCCTCATCCCTCCAGCCACCTTATCAAGAAGCGAGAATTCACCGGACACCGTCTAGAAGCACCTCCATCCTGGACTTTCCAGCCTCCAGAATTGTGAGAAATAAATTTCTATTGTTTGTAAGCCAACCAGCCATTAGTATTTTGTTATAGCAGACTGAACAAGCTAAGACACATGTCATCATCTGGTTTTCAAAACTCATAGAATGTACAATGCAAGAATGAACCCTAGTGTAAACTATAGATTTTTGTTAATAATAACATATTGATATTGGCTCATTAATTTTAACAAATGTACTATGCTAACGCAATGTGTTAATAAAAAAGGAAATGGGGGAGTTATGAAACTATATGGGAACTCAGTTATATCAATAAACATAAAATTGCTAAAAATAGTCTATTCATTTAAAAAGAACTTTGCATTTATAAGTATTTTAGGCTTTTGTATTTCTGAGATTACTTTTTTAAATTATAAAATGGTGGACTCCTTCAATAGAACTAAAACAAATATACAGTGTTAGCACAATTTTGCACATGTTAAAGATCATGTTTGTTTGGTTCTTGGTTTTTGTTTTAATTCTGAATGCTTGAGCATTTAATTCAGTATTTGGAGACTAGGCCTCCAGAGAGTTCTATTCTGTAAAACCAGGTATTCAATATTGGTGAACAGGAGTCTGTGACTTTCTTTTAATCGGTCCACTTCTTTATTTTATGAAAAATAGGATTACTTTAGTTTCATGGTTTGGTGTGTGGCTTGGGAATGCTCTATCCGTGTTTGTTCCTTAATGCCTAAAAACACACTCTTATGAGATGGTCACTACTGGTGTGTGAATTGAAACATTCCAGAGCACAAACACAGTTGGCAGTTCCTTACTCATTTGTCATTTTTACACAAGTGCCAAGATTTCTCAGGGCAGGTAAAAAGAAGTACTTTGGCAATCACTCAGAAAATCTTACGGGATGATGCTTTGAGGCATTGATCTCTTTTTCCTGCTGGGCTATTCTAACTTACCTTTTATGCTATTTTGCTAAATGCTATGCTCCTGTTGACTTACTCATGCTAGGAATATGAAAATGATTTTTGCTTCCTAAAGATACCTGAAAAGTAAAGGAAAACACAATGTATAGAAAAGGAGATATATCCCCAGAGTCATAACCTACTTAAAACATGCGTGTTCCTTTTGAAGAGATTAAATATGAATTTTCTTTAGTCATTGACCTGGAATAAAAATTGAAGGATAGATAAATAAGTCTTCTTCTCTTCAAAAATAGGATACCATATAAAAGAAGCATAATTACATCCATGTAGCGAGATACAATTATTGAATTTGGAATGATGACAACAATGTTATAATGTGTAAAACACTCATTTTGCAACAAATAAAAGTTTTACCTGCCTTATAGCAATTAAAAATTTACAACTTACCCTTAAAACAATACCTCATGATTTTACATATGAGATAATTGAGGCTTTATGTCTACTTCTTCTGAGATCAAAAACAGCAAATTAATGGCACATTAGCTAAAACAGATATTAAATAGCCCATATCATTTCCTGTAAAGAATGGTTTTTAATAATCATCTGTACTAGCAGGATACTTTAGATGTTAGCATTTGGAAGGGTTATAGATCTCTCCTATTCTTAAGAAGAATTTCCTGTCAAAGCAATTTGATATACTGCCTAACCATCTTCTATGTCAGTCCATGGTCCAATTCAAAGATCTCTATTGCAAGACATCTTCTCCTTTCTCAGATTTCATGGATTGCTTTACCCTTGTTTTGCGTGTTTGCTCAAAAACAAACAAAAAAACAAACTCAGTTCTTGCTATTGAACGAAACAAGATTTCACTTGATTTATCAGAACAGGATGTGATCAACATGAGGATAGTCAGTTATAATTGCATTGAGGGTTTTTCAACATGTTTCTTAGTATCTCCAAGAATTCCTTTATCACTCACAGCTATACATTTATCCCAAATCCAGATTGCTCATTCTCTGCAGTGTGACCTGGTAAGAAATTAGAGGTCAATACTCTGCTGGTTTGAGCACACAAAGAGTTTAGTACTCTGATTAGATTATTCTAAAATAAATTTGTCTAGTTCTTGCAAAATATCAAGCTGTCACTCAAAATAACAACTTTCCCTTATACACTTTTTAGTTCAAGCATATGACAAAATCATTCTTCAAACCGATAACAGGAGAAGAAAGGAAAGTGATGTCAGGTATTGGATAAACTTCATAGTTGTGAAGGATTAGCCTGAGACTGGTTTCTAACTGATTAAAAATACCAGAAAGATTTTTAGTTTAAGACTATTGGGCACACATGGTTATCACGTTTCATCTGAGACTTCAGTGAAATCATGATAATGAGAAAAAAAGTTAATAACAACAAGTAAAAGGAAGGTGGAACTCTTCAAACAATTATTAGAAAATACAACAAGATGAATTTTTGAATTAAAAAAAACTCAGGAAAAATACTATATCTACGAATATGTAAGAAGGAAGCTGTAGTCAAGAAATAAATCTGTGTCCTGTAGCACCCTAAACAGACTCAGAATCCAGACGCTTCAAGTATTTCAGGAAAAGAGAAAGGTTGGGAGGATTGACAGAAGTAAATGCAAGAATCATCTCCTCCAAGCCTGTCAATAAGGCATTGATGCCCTAGCAAAAGAAAGATATTTCTTTTCTAAAGCAAACTTGTAAAAACTCTCTGGAAGAACAAGCATTTAGCATACCAGGGCAAAGCCTGGCAAGTTCTGCCTCCTCAGGGTTGCAAGGTATGATAGCCAGTGTCCTCCTCCTGCTGCTCCCCCATCACCAATACCAAGGCTAAGCCTTCAGCTCCACAGACTATTCACAGATATGCAGAACAACAGAGGTATTCAATTGTCTCATTTTAAAGCATGGAAATTTACCTGGGCATTTGAAGAAAGCATGCAACTGAAATTCATTTATTCAAAGCAGTAACTAATCCTAATGTAGACTAGGCACTTTTCCAGGCACTGGAGCAACAAAAGTGAACGGAAAACAGACAAAAGCCCTCACTCTCACAAAGCCCGGTGGGACACATAAACAAAAATAAAAATTTATAAAATGTCAGAATTTAATGACTGTTTTGGAGGAAAATAAATAAGAAGAGAGTGAAGGAGAGAGGTAGAGAGAATGCAATTTTAAATGATGTCATCATGGGGTTACTCACTGAGAAGGTGGTATGCAAAGACCTGAAGGAGACATGACAGCAATATAAGTCAATATCTTCAAAAAAAAAAAAAAAAAGTGAAAGTTAAAGTAGTCAAGTTTGCACTGAGGCCGGAGCATGCTTGATCATTCAATAAAAACTTAATGTATACATGTGTGTCACATAATGAATGTATAATTATTAGGAGGTAAGTTATAGAGGGATAAAGTGAAGCTATATTGTGTTGGTCCATACATGAAAAGACTGGCCTTTACATACAGCAAAGTACACAAACCTTAAGTATGCAGCTCAATGAATATTGACAAATGAATAGTCCTGTGGAATCATCAGCCAGGTCAAGATGAAAAACTTGCCTCTCACCCCAGAAAGACTCCTGTGTCCCTTTGCACTCAATTCCCCAAACGAAGCAAGCAATATTCTATTTTGTATATTCTGGAACATTTTGTAGGTATAAACATCCAAAATATACTTTCTGCTGTTTGGCTTTTATAGCACATCAAATGTGAGAAATAAGTGTAATTATATCAGTAGCTCATTTTCTATTTTTGCTAAGTAGTATTCCATTGTATAGATATAGTATGGTTTACTTATTGATAAAAATTTGGGTTGTTTCTAAGTTGGGGCCACCAATATTGAATTTATGTCTTTAATATGTGCTTTCTTCTTGAGTGAACACTAAGTATTGAAATTGCTGGGTCATAGGTAGGTATTTATTTATATTAGAAATTATTCAAAGGGCTGTACCATTTTATACTCCTGATGTAGGGAAGAATGAGAACTACACAAATTAAGTAAATGTTAAACCAGGTTGTAGTCAGAGCCTGTAACATGCTGCTAGACACAGGAACCTGGCTGACCAGCCATACCGTCAGACCACGAGGAACCACAGAACAAAGGAAGATTTCTGCTGAGATCACTAACAACTATTTACCCATATCATGAAAGGAAAACAGGAAAACCAAGACTTTAAATTGTAATATTCACAGAAACTAAGAATCAGATATAAACCCCAAGTCTTCAAACAATCAGGGTCTCATTCTCTGACTCTGGGAGAAGACCATGCTCTGTCTATATGGCATTATTGCTTCTCTAATAAACTTTCCTTTTTTTCTTTAAATGGCTCATGTTTGAATTCTTTCCTGTGTAGAGTCAAGGACCCTCCCTGAGTCCCCACTTGGTGGGTATTGGCTCTGTCCTGCACAACTCCCACAAACAATGTATTGAAGTTGCTCCACATCCTCATCAGCACTCAATATTGCCAATCTTCTCAATTTTAGCCATTTGGGTAATAATGATGCCCACCATCTCTTCGTAGAATTAATTTAATTTTAATTGAGATTTTTTAATTTTTAATTATTGATTTGTAGGAATTCTTTATACATTCTGATGTAAGTCTTTTCAGATAAATTCATTGCAAGTATTTTCAACCAACCTGTGGCTTATTTTTTCACTTTGTTAATAGACTACTTGGACTGGTATTTATTTTGCTGAGAGTTTTATTATAAATGGGTTTGAATTTTGTAAAGTCATTTTTTGCCTCTATTTTTTTGATTCTCTAATGTTTTTAAATTTTTATTTCTAGTTTGATAATATTATGGTGAGAAAATATATTCTGTATGATGACAATATTTTGAACTGTATTGAGACTTGTGTGTTGGCCCAGATATTTTCAAGTGCAATTTAAAATAATATGAATTCTTTAATTATTGACTACAGTGTTTTATAAATATCAATTTTATCGAAGAGGTAAATATTATTGCTCAAATCTCGTGAGGTCAGCAACAAGGAAAGGACTTCCACTCTCACCACTTCTATTCAATATTGTACTATATCTCTAGCCAGTGTGATAAAGTTAAAAAAGAAATTAAAAGCATATAGATTGTAAAATAAGAAGTAAAACTGTCTTTTGCCTCAAAATAAATGACCGTATACATAGAAAACACTAAGAAACTGTAGAGAAAGAAAGAAATATTTTCCCTGTACCTCCAAGCTTCTCCTGCTGAAGCTCTATATAAATTGGACTGATAAAAGACATTAATGAAAGGAAACAAACAAAAGTTAGCATGTGTGGGAGCACTCAATGATAAGTAACTCAAAAGAGTGGTTAGAAATTGAGTTTATATAGCATCTTGACAAAAGAACAATACATTTTTAGAGAACTGAGAAGACAACAAAGTATTTTGACTTTCTGGGATGGTAAACTGTAGAAAGGCAAACATGAGGAAATTTAGTGCTAGTTAGTAAAAGTGTATGCAGTCTCCTATGGTGTTTTCTTCTGGCTGACAAGAGTCTAATGTTGTCTCTGATCATTAATTTTGTCTTTCTTGGTGGAGAGAAGAAGGAGAACATCTTTGTAAACATATGTCCTACTCTTAGGCAAATAGGAGGAAGACAGAAAACTACTTGTATCTATTTCTTCTGAATTACCTTCAGCTCAAAATAATCTTTTCATTAAAGTGGCATATATTGAGATGGCATGTTCTGCTACCCTACAGAATCTACAAAACAAATTTTCTAAAACTAAGTGAATTTAACTATTTATTAGGTTATCACATCAATATACAAGCATCAATTGCATTTGCATATAATAGCAATAAATAATTGGAAATGAAAGTTTTAGATAACATTTAAAGTAACATCAGAAATAATTTAAAAAATGTGTATAAAATCTATACAATGAGAACTAAAAAATATTGATGAGAGAAATTAAAGTCTCTCTAAATAAACAAAGATACAGACCATATTTATGATGTGGAAGACTCAGTGTTTTTAACATCGTAGCATTTCCTAAATTAATGTACAGATTTAATGCAATTCTAATAAAGATCTCAACAGAATTTTGGTGGAAATTGATTTTTTTTATCCTATAATTTATATGAAAATACAAAGGACACAAGATAGTTGAAATAATTTTAAAAGAAAAAAAAGATGAAAGAATAACACTACTTAATTTCACAACTTACTTTAAGTCTACAGTAATTAAGCCAGTGAAATATTAACATAAGGATAGTCAGAGATCAGTGGAAAAGTCTAGAACTCAGAAATAGACCTAAATATTTATAGTCAATTGATTTTTGACCAAGATGCAAAATAATTCAAATAGTATTAGAAAAACTAAACATCCATTTGGAAAAAATAAGCCTTTATTGTAACCTTACCCATAGTGATATAAAGCATTGGTGAGCATACGGAACAACTGAAATGCTGACAAAAAAAATGTAAAAAGTACAAGTACTTTGGAATATATTTTGGAAATTTCTCATAAATTTAAGAATATACTTAATATCATTCAGTTATATAACTGCTAAGTATTTACTTGAAAGCAATAAAAATATATGTCTACACAAAATTTCTATGTAAATGTTCATAAAAGCTACAATTTGAAAATAAAACTATCTCTCAACAGATAACTGAATAAATTAATTATGGTTTATACATACAACTGCATACCACTCAACAATAAAAATAGAAACAAACTATTAGCTACATTTAACAACATATATGAATATCAAAAACATACTGGCCAAAAGAAACTAGATGTGAAAGAGTCCTACTGTAGAATTCTAAATGTATAAAATTAAGACTAGGCAAAACTAATGTATGTTGATAGAAGAAAGAGCACTGGGAGCCTTGTGACAGAGGTGAGGGTGACCGATTAAGAGATATGAGGAACTTTTAGTATTGCTGTAAAGGAAGTTAGGAACAGGATTAGGGTTTCAAAAACAGTGTACACATTTTATCATGAATTGGTTTGATAATTTTTTAAAAATAAATTTATTTTAGTTTCAAGTATTCAGTACTTGAAATGTTCATTGATAATTTTGTTTTAAATAATTAACACTATTGACACTTATGACTGATTTCAGAGAAAGAAGGGAACTGGAAGTTTTATGATTTTTTAGCAATCAAGTTTGAAGAACAACTTTGGATGTGAGTAAGTGGTGGAAAATATATTAAGGAAAAGAATGCAATCTGTGTTCTTGTGCTCTTTGCATGGATGAAAAGACTCCTTGGAAGCTTGTTTGGACCTTAAAACGCACCCTGGGGCTGAGCAGTGAGAAAAAAACAAAAGATAATTTGTAATAATAGTAAACACATTTAGAGCAGAAAGATTTAAACATAAGCTATGTGTTAATTAATCAGTACTAAGATAGTGTTCTTTAAACTTTTAAACTACAACCCATAGTACAGAATGCATTGTACAGAATAACAATGTGCGTGCGCACGCACACACATACATCCTTGAAATAAACACTTCACAAAACTTTAGTCATTATTAAAATGTGCAACATTTTCTGTTCTGTTCAGTTCTGTTCTATTCTATCTTATTCTAGCATATGCCATTTGTATATTGTTTTTATAGAGAAATCATCATAACTGTGTTCTGATTGAAAACAGAAACAAAAAGCAGACTTGATGTGGCCTGTGAGCTTTAGTTTGTTCCTCTATACTCAAGGACGAGTTTTATCCAGCCAAATGGTGACCGGAAAAACTTTTTCAAATATATTCGTGGTGAGTACTTCACATATTTCATTGAGACTAAAACAATGTTAGAACCATGGATTAAAATATAATATGCAAACACCATGTTCTAACGAAGTAGACAGGATTCAAATTTTTCAAAAGGGAAGAAAGAGAAAATAGATAAGATCATAGATTCTTGAATAGGAAATAGGTGAGAGTGAAAGAATCCCATTTACAGCTGACATATCAGATAAAGTCAAATAAATAAAGGGGATTAAGATACTAGGGATAGTATTAATACCAAAATAACCACTAAGTATAAAAATTCAACTTTCCTAATAGTAGTATAAATTTACAAAGCAAAGTAGACACACAAAATAGAGAAATACATAAATACATACAGTAGATACAAAATAAGAAAATATGACAGAATTGAAACCAAATAAAACTTCAAATTGCTTAATAAACAAAACCTAACGCTATGCTCTATGTAAGAGACCATTTAAAATGCAGTGATTCAAAACTTAGAAGAAATAGTCCAGGAAAATTGATAGAAAAGCAATAACAACAGGAGTCTTTAACACGCCATTCTCAGTAAGAGATAAGTTAAGTAGATGAAAAATAAATAGATTCAAACACATTCTAAACTCAGATAAAAAAAATTTACCTTCTTCTCAAGGAGCACATGGAGCACACATAAAAATGACCAACCATACAAATGATCTTTGTGATTACAAAAATGCATTTAAAGTAAATAAATAAGATTTACAGCCCTCACATTCATATCAGTAAAAATTCAAGAATGACAGACAAATGCTGACTTACCAAATCAAGAAGCTTAAAAATAATCTCGTAAACCAAAAGTACATAAAAAGAATATAATAAGGATAAATGTAGAAAATAAGGTGGAAAAAAGAGATTATATAGATTATATTAATAAATCAGAATCCTGGTCCTTCAAAAATATCAACAAAATAGACAAACCACTTTCTTAATTGCGAAAACACAAGAATACAAAATAAGAAATCACACGGGGAAATAACTATTGATACACAAAATTTAAAAGACAGGCTAATTTGCAAACTGCTATGTCATATTTATTTTATTATTATTATTTGGATTGTATATACATGTATATGTTATATACTTGATAAACAATACAATTCACAATAACAAAGAAAGTGCTATATTAGGAAACTGTTAAGAGAAAAAGCAATACGGTAATGATGCCTGTCTTCTAAAAGAGTAGCCTAATTTTATTGTATTCGCATTCAGTTATTCATGAAGTTTAAAAGCTACCAGGAGAGTTGGCCCTATTTAATTCCTCAAGAAACCCACTTGGCTTTGTACTGTGCGTCCTCCTCTCCCCATCAGATAATAGAGGCTGAACTGTCTACGCTTACCCAAGGGATCAATATTTATCCAAATTATCATCTTTTCAGGTCCATTACAAACAACAGGAGACCTCTCTCACTTTGGAAATAAAATTCTTTAATACGTTCTCTAGCTCTCTCTGAACTTTTGATTACATTTTACACTATTTTTCTATTTTACTCTCATCATTCTGCATTTTTATCCTCTACTTGAAATCTTTTCTTTCTATTCCTTAGAGTTGACTGCTTTTTGGTTTCTTCTGCTGATTCAGTCATCTTCCTTTTGAATTTCCAGTCTCATGATCTTTCAGTTTATGCTCACTAACAGCTTTGTTTTCTCTTTATTCCCCATTAACATCCCTGAAATGAGAGACTCTGGCCTGGGTATTCCCTATTCACCATTCACCACATCGTGCCCATTCATCACATATGCCACTGGCTAGCTGGGGAGAGGAAATGTATTTGTTAAAACATGAATATCAGCTCTGATGAAATAGATTTAAGCACAAATTCCCCACCCTACTCTGTAATCACTGAACAAATTTAATCTGTAAAACAACATAAAAACATTTTGTTAGGAGCAGGTTGTGAAGATCAAATGAGATCCTGACAAATCTTGTGTTTGATGATTATTGTTGTTGTTTCTATTGTTTTTGTTGTTTTTATAATAGAGAAGCTAAGTTAGGATGAATGTACACCCCAGATGTAATCAGAGTGTCCAAGATTTGGCTGGGTGTGATCACCTCCTAGGTTGTCTAAGAGTTGAAATTTGGAAGCAGTAATGACTATGTGAAGGGGCGATGATCATCTCTGACTCTATATTCACTATGCTTAGTAAATTTATCACTAAACAGCATTAGTGAGAAAGCCTATGTTATTATCTTCTACAGCATTTTAATAATTTGTCATTCTAAGTAGGTTGACAATTGTACCACCACTAAAGGTATACATGTATATATTTACATATGTATGTATGTATGTATTTAAGTTTCATCTTCTGTTCTGCCTTCATTTTACCTTTTTTACCTTTTCTTTTGGTTAAATGGCACAAAGCACAATAAAATATAACTTAAAAAGTATAGTTTGCCAAAATTATATACAAGCTATTTTTTTCTTTTTCAAAGTTATAAAAAAGATAACTTGGAATTTTAGCATGTGTGAAAAATCTTATCCTAAGAATATGATTAGTTGTAGAACATAGTGAAACATCTTTTTAAAAGAATATGTTTTAGAAAACATTTATTAAATCTCAAATACTACGTAATAATCTTACCTTTTTTAAAATTTAAAAATTGTCTTTATAAAAGAAAGAAAAACTCTGGCTATTGTATAAAGTCTCTGAATGGCAAAAAAAAAAAAAAAAAAGTCCCCCTTTTGAATATAAAAAGATATCCATTACACCATTTATCTAATCTCATTTCAACAGTTTTTGTAGGAATAAATTGTGGTCTTATCTTGAGTATCAATGTGTAATTTATGAAGTCAGTGTGATCCAGGATCAAATGACTTACATAGCCCTATTTAAATATTAGTGATGACTTAATTATACAAATTGATTAATGACCATAAAATGGTAGTGTTTCCTAATTATTTCTCCAAGATTCATAATTATTTTTCAAAATTTCTGTCAGTATTTTAAGTTGATAAATCACCTGTACATATCAGCTCTGGTGAATACACTTAGTGTTTCTGAAAACTTTCAAAAAAGAATATACCTTTCTAGTGCAATGGAGATCAGATTATTTTTGGGGGGCAATATCTTTTCTTATAAAAGTCAGATGATGACAGAAAATATAAACCAAAGACAGTCATCAAATAAGCCTATACTGTAAAACTTCATTTAATTAAAACAAATTCAGAATATGTTGAAAACTGTGTCTAAGTATTTGCTATATAAGAATTATGCATGTAATATTTTAAATTTTGTTTTATAAAATCATTTCCAACTTTAAATATAAATCTATGTAAAAATCTGTAAAACCTCCTGAGGGAAAAAATATTTTAAACTTAGAGATGAAAAAATACTTATATCTAACTTCTTTTTTCTTGTCTATATAATTATTGTCTTAAAATGTCAACCTATATCATTTGTAATTTTTTATTAGCATCTTACTTTTTTATTGTTACAGTTAAACACCTTGACCAATATGTATATTCTGCAATGAAAGTTTATAGCAATGAAGTATTCCATAATTTTTCCTACATCAAAACATTTTCAAACATATTCACTGAAACTGATCAGCATTGAAATTATATCTGAATTATCATTAAGGTCACATATATTAATAATCATAAATTTGTATCAATAATTATATTTTTAAAAATGTTCCTCATACAATGTTTTTCAAACTTTTCCACAAGTACCTTTCATTCCATCAAAATATATGTACATATATATCTTTGTTGGTTTGTAGATATAAGCTAAGCAACTTCAGCAAGCATAACTTTTTCCCAAATTTCATATATTACTTAAATAGTTACATAAATTTGCATTCTACCATCAATTATACCTATATCTGTTTTAATATGAATTTGGCATGTCCATTCATTATAACCACTAGTTTGCATATATCTTCAAGTCCCTATCCTCTCTTTAATTCTGCGTTTCCCTTATAAAATCCCAGCTCTGATTATAGCTCTCTTCTCTGACCTGCTTTTATGCAACTAAAAAAAAGCTGGAGGAAAATAAAAACAAAAGAAAGAAAAACTCATGACTATGCTGAATGACCTCACTTTAAATTCACAACTTCTAAAACTCAGTTGAGCTGTCTCTCCTGTAAAAATCCATTTACTCTCCCACTATCCTATGATTTCACACATTCTCTTTTCTCCCCATACTTCTAATACTCTTAGTAGTTGGAGTGGCCAAGAGTTCTACAGTAACCACATCACTTAAGGCTAGTTGCACTGATTACTTGACCCCAGTATGTCCATTGCTGACCCTTGTCCATAAGACAACATGGTGCAATTTGGTAAAAAGATACCCCTTTTTCAAGACACTTGACTAGCATCTGCAAGAAAATTATTGAAATAACTATACAAATCTAAGATGAATGTAAAATGAATCTGTTTCTTGGAGTATTACAATTCACAATTTGCACAACCACAAGTAGCAGTTTGAACTATGCCAAAATGATATGATCATTAAAGCCAAAATGTGTGTGTGAGGTGGGGGCGTGGGGGGAGGAATGAAAAAAATAATGATGAAAAACTTCCCTAACCTGGTGAAAGAAACAGACATTCAACCTCAGGATTCACAGAGAGTCCCAAACAAGATGAACCTAAAGAGGACCACACCAAGATACATCATCTTTAAAATGCCAAAGGTTAAAGACAAAGACAGAATCTTAAAATCAGCCAGGGAAAAGCAATTAGTTATTTACAAGGTAGCCCCCATAAGACTATCAGCTGATTTCCCAACAGAAAATTTGCAGGCCATAAGACATGGGCATGAAATAGTCAAAGTAATGAAAAACCAAGGACCTACAACCAAGATTACTTTATACAGCAGGGCTATTAATTAAAGTTGAAGGTGAGATAAAGAGCTTCTAGAAAAAGCTAAAAGAGTTTATCCACACCAAACCAGTATTATAAAAAAATGTTAGAGGAACATCTTTAAGGAGAAGGAAAAAAAAAGATCAAAAATATGTACAATTAAATGGCGATAAGTACATATATTAACAATTACTTTAAATGTAAGTGTATTAAATGCTCCAATCAAAAGATATAGGGTGGCTGAATGGATAAGAAAACAAGACCCTTACATATTCTGCCTACAAGAGTCTCACTTCAGATCAAAAGACAGACTAAAAGTAAAGGGATAAAAAAATGTTTCATGAAAATGGAAACAAAAAGAGCTGGGGTAGCAATACTTATACCAGACAAAACAGACTTTAAAAGAAAGGCTATAACAAGAGATAAAGAAGAACCAGTAATCCTACTTTTGAATATTGATTCAAAAAACTCCAAACCACTACTTTGAAGGAATGTATGGCTCCATGTTCATTGCAGCAATGGTTAACGTGATCAGGATATGGGAGTAGCCTGAGTGTGCACCGGTGAATGAATGGATGGGGAGAAGGTAGTGTGTGTGTGCAATGGAGTATTTTGCTCAGCCATGAAGGGAGAATAAAATCTTGCCATCTGTGATGGCATGGATGGACCTGGGGGTTATTGTGCTCAATACAGTAAATCAGACAGAGAAAGTGCCATGTGATTTCACTTATATGTGGAATCTATAGAACAAAATAAACAAAACAGAAACAAACTCATAGATACAGAGAAAATTGTGATTGTTGCCAGATAGGAGGAGGGTTGGAAGGGTAGGTGAAAAAGGGGAAGGAATTAAGAAGTACAAACTGGTACTTTAAATGAGGATATAAAGTATTATATAAGGAATACAGTCAATAATACTGTAATATCTATGTATGGTATCAGATGAGTACTAGAGTTTTGGAGTGATCACTTTGTAAGTAATATAAATGTTGAATCACTTATGTATACCATATAATATTCTATGCCAACTGTAACTTAAATTTTTTTAAGTTAAAAGAAATAAAATGGGTATAGAAAAATATTTGTAATTCAGATGATAAACAAAGGTGTTAATATCTTCATGACACTAAATGCTCAGAAATAAAGAAAAATAATCCAAGAGAAAACAATGGGCAAAAACATGAATAGAGATTTCATATCAGAGCAAAGCCAATTGGTTAACAGATACATAAAGAGAACTAAATTAACAATGAGAAATTATTTTAATCTCATTAGGCTGGTAAAACATTTGAGAAGAGCATTAAGATTTATTGCTGGCAGGATTGTGGGGAAAGGGATTTTCTCATACTCTGAGGCTGGAAAAATGAAGTGTCTAGCTTTGGGGGAAGTACTCTTTCAACTTCTATAAAGTTGAAAGTAGATTTATCATTTAACCCAGCAATTCCATTTCTGGGAATTTATCACAAAGAAATAAAAATTATGGAAGATATATGTGCTGAAACATTGATAATGGGGGTAAAAACTAGATACCAAATTAATAACTATAAATTGATAAATAAAATACGACAAAGTCACATTGTACACTATTATGGAGCTATTTAACAAAAGAGATACAAAAAGACTAAGCATTTCTATTAGGTAGTTTTGAAAGGGGGAAAAATTTTGAAAGGGGTAAATCATATGATTCTAATAGGGTAAATAAAACCTAATTTTAAAAACCATATTTATGTATTCAAGCATATAATTCATCTACTATTATATGAGTTCTGAAGAGCATATGCTAAGGAGAGTATAGCCATCCTATTAAGATAGAGACAGAGGGGTAGAGGAGAGAACAGGAAAGCCCAAGGTCCATTGAACTCAGTCAGAGGCCTTCATTCATATCCCAGATGAATGTAAATAGCACCGATGGAGTTGTAAATGACTCTATTTACACAGCTGCACGTGGAAACTCAGATACATATCTACATCTATGTAGAGAAAAATTATCAACCTATCCATCCGGGTTCAACAAGAAAAGTCGCCAAGGTCTTCTGACAGTCTGTCACGATGTGTAATGCTTACTGTAGAGACCATTTTCTTAGAATATGTTCTCCAGAAGCAGATTCCGAGACAAGGGTTTGAATACAAGCAGTTTACTTGGAAGAGAATTCAGCAGGGGAGTGGGAGAGTGATTTAGGGAAGGGAATGCAATCAATGAATTTTCATTATTAAGCTAGCTACCATAGGGAGTAACTTGGGGGAGGGAGCTCAGAATCATGGGAAACTGTGGGGAACGGCCTAAAACACTCACCTCAGAATTATCCCACACAAAGTCTGAGATTTACGGTATTAATTCACCAGATCCCAAGTAGCTTATTTGAGGGCTGTTTCTATAAAGTGTTAATTCTACAAGTATACTAACCTATGTATGCACCGGCAAAGCTGCCTTCCACTGTACTGGCGTGGGGGACGGGGGATTCTCAGGTGCAGAGTAACCAATATTGGCAGGCAGTATCTCCTGAAATGATTAAGGTCTGACGGATAAAGCAAAGGCTTTACAGCGTCCGATAGAATCTGATAAATTCTATGCTTAAGTGTTAGAACTTTATCCTATAGGTTGTAGAATATAAACAAGGGTTTTTTAAATAAATTGTATAATCACAGGTGTCTTTTATAAGACAATTCTGACAACAGCATGAAGATTAAAGTACATTTTGTGGAGAGTGGGGCACGATGGTGGAAGTTTAGATGAAAGATGATGAGGGCTTGAACTACACCAACAGGAAAAAGAGGGAGAGATGGATGGATATAGGTGACATCCCTTTAGTTACACCTGCAAACTTGAAAATCATTAAATGTTTGAACCCAGGGACATAGAATACTCCAAAGGATTAGTAAAATGTATAGTTGAGTAACTATTTAATGGTGATAGCATTTAATCAGCTAGGTAATTTGAGAGAAAACACTGGTCAGACATGAAGATTTTAAGTATAGTTTGAGATGCATTTACTAAGTTGGAAGTTTCTGTACAATATTCTGGTATAGATGTCCAGTAGAGAATTAAGGAGTTGGAAATGAAGCTCAAAATAAGTAGGAGCTTCAAAAAGAAGAGATATTTAAAGTTCTAGAGTTGCAAGAGTTAGTATATGCCTACCTCTCCAACTGTGAATGAGGTATTGTGAATGAAAGATCTTCATTCTGGTTTCCAACACATTAAAACTAATGTAATAGAAAGAAAATAAGACCTGAAGTAAAAAGATCTGGATTTGAATCTATGAGCTGTAACAATGTATTGGGGAAACTTCAAAAGGATGACATTAGATGACATTTTTGATAACAAAGGCTCGTGCTAGACAGTTCTCTAGTGGGAGAAATATACATCACTGTATTTGTGTCACATTTTGGTAAAAACCGTATGTCATATGGTTACATAAACAAACACATAAAGTCTCACTTTGGCAAAGTCATGTGAGTAGTGTTAAGAACCTCTTACTGTCAGGTTTAATGTCATGATTTTGCCCAAATTGTTTCCATCTTCAAATGTAAATTGTAAAACTAAATAAAAATGCCAAAGAACTTCTAAATTGAAACTTCAAAATTTAGCAAATTCAGGTGATATAAAGCCGTATTCTACCTGATGGTGTAGGGTGCATGTATTTTTCAGTGATATGTATTAGGTTTGCGTGTTTTACTTTTCAAAAGGAAATTATTTCTAAGATATGTAGGGACAGTTTGCAGGAATTTGACTTAGATGGAGAGCCCTGCACACTACAAATGAAAGAGTTCAGAGCTTTTAAATTGCACTGTGTAAACCAAAGAGCCTGGTTAAATAACAGATCCATCCTTCTTCCTGTTTTCAAATAAATTGAATATAAATAAAATGCTGACTTAGTAAAAATGTTGAAAAAGCATGTTTCCTGAAGAAACATGAAATTTAATTATTATTATGTGAAACTTACAGAGAAAATGTGACTATTAAAGTTTTACATGAGTGAACAGGATGGTAATTTTGAGAGGTAGTAATAAATATTAGGAAATCAAAAAAAAATAGGTAGCGACACTAAGATGGGTGACTCCCCATTGGGACGATTTGTCTATGTCTATTTGATATGTAATAAGATAGAAACAGAAGAAGCACAGACGCATTTACAAGAGGTTGTCTTACAACCATCGACAAAGAATTTACTGAGGAAACGTATGCATTAAAAATGTAAGTTCAAAGATCCCTTTTTATATTAACTGGCATCATCTCCTCTAAGATCCAATCTGCTCAACAGACTTCAGCCACGTTCTCACATGGCAACAATAAAGGACTGCAATTAAAAACATTTTAAATTTGACTTTGCAAACTGTTTAAAGCTTTTCCAGAGGAAATAATGTGTATCTTTTACAACAGTCCATTCTTCATTCTCTCCTAAATTAGCTGCATAATATGTGAGCAAATTTCCATGCCTAGTTAGAGCTCATTATTCAGTGAAGTCTCAGGGAATTAGGATTTTTTTAATCAATTTTTTTCCTTTGCCCTTTAAGCATCTTTCTAATTTAAACAGTCCCAAAGAACACTAATATCACTGTACCCATTAATTCCTACTTATTCTGGTGGAAATGGCAAAGAAGCATTGATTTTCCACATTGACCATTTATGTGTGTATACATTTTAAAACACATTTCTTATTGTAAAATGATGCAGAGCTTTGGCAATTGTACACTTGCAAATATAGCATGTGAAGATTATGACTCAGAGAGGATTAAATGTAGAATAAATAGCCAACAAGACACAAAAGAAAAGGGCTGGATAAAATGAAGCCATAAATTGCCAATCTGTTACTTAAATACTTTAAGTTTCTTTCTCTGGGGTGATTATTTTCTAGATTTGATTTAAAGATGTTTTAAGCCTTGTTTGCAGCTGGTACTTCAGTGCTGTTTGCAACCTCAATCTGTGTCCATGTCAAATCATAATGTGATACTGTCAAATTCATAAATAGAAGCCTTTCTCTTGCTCATTTTTGTATCCAGGATTTCCAGATGCAACCTGCCAATTAAGGGATTCATATGAAGCATATCCGTTTGATCTAAATTTCAGTATCTACATATGATTTCATGTTTCCTACTTGTTTGCAAGGTGATTTGCAGTAGGTCAACAGTCAAAATTAAAATGGTTGTGTCAGAAAAAAAGAAGAAGAAGAAATGCCTCTTTCAACCAAATTCAACTTGGATAATGAGAAGATTTTTTTCTACCAGGAAAACAATATATAGAGAGATTTAAAAAGCAGAAGAATATAGCTTAGAAAAAATAACATAGAGCTGGTCTTCAGAGGGTAAAACCAAAGTATTCTACATATATGTTTAAGACTAACCATTAGTATTAGCACAACAAGAAAAAAGTCTGCATTTAAGATTAATATTGGTTTAGAATAAAACCCAGGTTTTGGCATTTTATGAATGTGTAGGATTGAATCTCTAGACACTTCCTTAGTCATATCCTTAGAAAAGTGGTAATATTTCCTGAATCCAGATTAATGAAAGGTTCAAAGTAATTATATGTATAAAGTAAGTGTTAGTGTATTTAATACTTTTTTCTTACTAAAGGCTTCAAATGAGCATTCAAATTAATTTATCGTTTGTTATAATGTCAAAATGCAAAAGTGGTACACTGAGTAAACCCTCTGAGAGTACCATATCATGTGACTATGTGACACTTGTTATTGTCAGGGTACCAGTTCAGACTTTCAAATCCAACCTCTAAGATATTTGTTGATTTAAAAGGTATACTGATCTTTGAGGTATACTCCAATCATATGACAACAGGTATTTTAATATCATTACCAAAATACCAGAATCTAGCTTTACGATTATTGTACTGTGTCTTCATTCTATCACTTTTAAAATCACGAGACACTAATGATATAAAATCAAGGCAATGGGATTGAAGAGAAGGTCAAAACGTGTCCTGCTCTCCATCCTGCTGAACAACACTGTCTAATCTCTCCCTCTTCAAACTAACTCAAGAAAGAAACTGCTTGTCACTTTTTCTTTTTTTCTTAGGGGTTTGTTCAGCTATATTTCTCTTCTGAATTTTCAGAAGCACTGTTCCTCAAATTACCTTTCCTTTTCTATCACTACATTATTAACAAGCAGTGGTTGCCTTAGCAACTCTTTAATAGGCTCCAATTCTTAAAACCTATCTTTTCTGAAGAGAGTCTTTAGACAGGCTTCCTAATGGAACCAATAGCTATTCATGACAAAAATGCAAAAACATCATTTCTGATTAGGGAATGAATCACATGGCTTAAATATTTTAAATACTTTGTTACGCATTTAAGAGTTAACTACATCTATTTATCAAAAAACTAAGATATTGTTTTACAAAATAATAACAATTGATCATAATAACATCTACCATTTACTAAGTGTTGTATTATCCCACTTATTTTTCTCAATAACCTTAAGAAGTATGCAGCATTACTTTATAAATTTATCAGGTGAGAGACTAATGTTTACTAGGGTTAGTTCAGCAGCATGCTAGTAAATATTTAACAACCAACATTCAGCTCTCTGAAAAAAAAAAGTATGTATGTATATTAGTGTGTAATACATTTAAGTGAAATTATAGATGCATATATTTTATTACAAATTTATTGAAACAAAGTATGTGTTGCACATAATTTAAAAAAAATAGTTTCCTTCGTTTTTAATAGAATGTACTTAAAGTTTATGTCATTTAATTTTTAAAAATGGCTATATTTAACAATGGGCTTGGAAACTAAACAACCGCTCTTGCAATCTAGTGCTAGTATCCAGTTTACTGCTAGATTCCTTACTTACTTAAGATCAGACTGCTACTAAGACTATAATATTTAGATGCAATAGAGCTTTCTAGGAAGAAAATTCAAAGAAATATTGTATATGGCCACCTCAGAGTCCAAAAAAAAAAAAATGTTCCCATTAAAGCACTACTTAATCAAGTTTAACTCAGACTTCTTTTGCATCTCTCTTTCTGCCTCTTATGTCCCTGGTAATTTACTGCTCAGAATCCAGCACTTATTTCCACTCTAATCTTCTGGCATAAACATATCTTTAATTTAGTCCATGTCAACTCATGACCTAGTTCTCACTTCCATCGCTGTCCTGAAAATGTGCCTCTTGAGCTCTGGCCCTATAAACCACTTTATTCTTGACTGGATCTCTGCTGAGTTTGATGTGTTCCCTGGCTTCGTTTGTGCTGGTTCCATCATAGTGCCTTCTCTCAGTTTCCAGCCTTCACAGACACCTTAACAGAAAATGGTACCCTTGGAGAGAACATTGACAAAAGGAAGTTAGAATACGGAACTCCCCCGGCCCAGAGGACTGGCACTGATATATTGGCAGCACACTAAAGAAAAGCCTTACCGGTCAGGACTTGCTCCTGGCACAGCTAAAAAGAAAGTGAAACTTATTTTTGACACCCTTTACTCTCTCTTCATGAAGTCTCAGCTGAGCTGGCTCCTCTTTCCCATTGAATTTCCTTAGCCTGTACTACCTTTCCTTACAACAAGGTCCCCAAGGCCCAGCTCTCATGATCACATTCCATGAAATTTTCTCCTCTGTCCACCATCTCAATTAGTATCAAGGTAGTTTATTTCTTTGCCCGCCACAAATATTGCTTGTGCCAGCATTATAATCAATAGTAATCCTTCTGTGAAAAATTAACACAGTAACTCTTATGTACCAGGTACTAAAATAGGTTCTAGCAATAGAAGAATATAACTGGAAAATACTCCTTCACCTAGAGGATGCTTTTTGGAACTGCAAAGACTGGAAACATAATTGCAGTAATGTAAGTGCTACAGTAGAGGAAATTGTTTTGAAAGGAGTATAAATTTGTTTTTTGCTGATCCTCAAATCTCACAGCATATACACTCACTCAGTCTGCTTCTACCTAGGAATGATCTTAACAACCACTAATATGTAACATAACCTTAATTATGCCATGCCTCTCCCAAAAAAAGTGCTACTTTTTGGTCATTACATTCCTCTCTTTGATTCATCTGTGGCATTACTTCCCAGAGCTAAAAATGCCCTATCTGGATTGAAATTATCCACAAAGGAATTATATTTGGATTCAGTAAACATTTATGGAGCATTTACTATTTGACAGGTACTAGAAGAATGATTTTCAAAACAACACTTAATCCTTCTTACAACCTCCTATGTTACTGGTGAGAAAGCAAAGTTATCTTATAAATTAATCCTTTAGTTCCTAAGAGCTTGAGCATGACGACTGGGAAAAATAACAGAAATATCAGTGTCTTATTTGTGTAAGAGACAACAGAATGTAACATCATTAATTCATCGCTATCTTAGCCAAATATAGAAAGTCATACGTATTCACCAATAAGAACACACTGTCCATGTGGAATGATTCCATTGTTGATTCTATATGGACAAGCATGTGTTTGTTGTTGTTAGTGTTGCTTTCTAAGAGAGACGATCAGTATTTTCCTTTTATTGTTGTTTTCGTTCTCCTGTTTGTTTTGTTTATGTGGAAAGAGAAACACTGTGGCATGGGTTGATGCTGGTGAAGTCCAAATAATTGCCTTCAAACTCGCATGGCATTCCAATTCAACTTTAAACACTCATGAAATTCAAAGCAGGAGAGTCTAGCATGAGGCAATACTTAGGCTTTAGCCCCTACTCGTTTTGTAATTGTTTGCTTTTCTTTGCTCTATGAATTCTTTATGACTCAGAATATCAAAAATGCACCAACGGTTGCAGTAGATAAAAGATTCTCCACCATGTGCAATCCGTGGGGAGAACGCCATTGGAGACCAAGACAGCAGTCTGACCTTTCTCTGCACATTCACTCTATGTAGGAAGTAAGAATTTCATAGGAGTGGTTTCAGTATCATCACAAAGATCCTCATGTCTGAAATATCTGGCCCTCTCAAGGTAAAACTTTTGATGTAATTATCAAGTATCCATCAATCTAAACTATTTCTGTTCTTACTTTGTATTTCACTGAGACATTCTTATAAAATATGAACCTTAAAATCAAAGTAATTTTATATTCTTTGACTTTGTCTCAGTTTGTCACAGAGAAATAGCATACCTGTAATCTCAAAAAGGTTTTTTAATCTGTTAGGCTCCTACAAAGCCCTAGATATATAGAAATTTATACTCATGAGTATACATATATAATAAAATAAATCCAGTATTTATGGAATATCTTCACACGCTCTTATGTTATGTCCTGAATATTTTAAAGAGCTTAATCTTAAAACCAAGGAACCTATAAAATAAATCCCTATCATGTAGCTAGAGTGTCAAAACAAAGAAGTAGCTCCAGAATTGTACCTACTCAGAATAGTCTTAAAGAGATTTAAGAATTGTAATTGTATGTGGGGTCATTCTGGGAAATCTTGAATTTAACTTATTTTGGATTTTAAATAAGAAATATATGTAGGTATGATGCAGAGAAAAATAAGTTATTTTCCTGGTATCTTAAGTAATCAGAAAACGATAGGGCAGATTTTTTAAAAAATGCTTCATATCTTGTTTCCTTTGATTTGATAGTGTTCTTTTAAAGAGAGTGAAAAAGACTTGAATTCATTACAAGTCCTTAATTGCCAGTTTCTTCACAAAATAGATGTTTATATGCAGGCTTCAGAATAGCTACCATTCATTTGAGGGAGATCTTGTACAGCCGAAGTTTAAATAAATAGCAATGTTTGACTACGTTTGCAAAAGCGTAATTAGTCCTAGAGGCACAATATTTTTAAACGTCAAACACTTGTTCTCCAGCTGTACTATTTGGATCTATAGTTTCAGAAGCGGCTTATAGCCATCTCATTGAAGTCCAAGCCTTTTCATGACTGACAAGCACTTTCACTATGTGTGTGCTCACAGAAACAGAACAATACATCACCACTACTTCTTTGATACAGGCATCTGCTCCCTTTTTTTTTAGTTCAGTAGTGCATATAAGCACTTCAAAACAGATTCCACTGGGGCCCAGTAGCGTTAATTTGTGTTTGTTCTGTCATGCAATTATATTAGAGAAATGAAATAACTGATCGGGAAATTCACAGGTGGGCAGAAATGATAGTTTGCAAAACACATTTTCCTACAATATTGTGTTAGTCTATAGGGGATCATAGTATTCATTTCTCTTTTCTTGAATAATACCCTAGTGGAAATCATTTTAAAGTATTCAAAGGTTTTTGTTTTTAAGTAGATTTTTCTTTCTTTCTTTCATGTGTATAACAAATAACAAAGACAACATTTATAAAATATGTTAACTTTAAGAACTCTGTAGATAATGCAACCTTCTTATTATAGTAGGTCCAGTTGGTACCTTCATAGAGTTCATGTGGTCACTGACAATGGGACTCAGTGTTGGCCACATCTAAACTAGTAGACTATGTTCTATATCTTGGAATGTGTGTATACTTATAACTACATTCACCATACAGATTGTGATTGCTCCTAAAAAGAATTAAAATGCATACCATATCGCTTTGTCCAAATCCATCACTGCTTTTAAAGTAAAAACAAAACAAAACAAAACAAAACAAAACAAAAAAACACAGGTAATATATGGATAGATACATAGATAGACAGTTACACCTCTATATTTCAACAGACTCCTTGCCCCCCTTCTTTTCGTTGTTGCTTACTCTGCTTCAGCTTAGAAATCCACTCCCTCCTATTTCCACCATTGAAATCTTATTCATATTTAAAAATAAACAAACACTAACCCCTCTATTAAGCTTTCCCTCCTTTACCTAATAAGAGAGAGAGAGATTATAAGATCTCATATAGTCTTGAGTCACAGATCCCTTATCATATCTCTATTAAAACACTTTTCAAAACATATTATAGGCTTCTGACTCAACAGAACAGAATAATCTCCTCTCTGATGTATGACCATTTTTAAGATGATAGTAAAAGAATAATAAAAATATAAATCCACAGCAACAGAGAACGGCAAAGAAAACAAAGTGGACAGAAATCCAGTGGAGTCACAGTGACTGATTAGGCAGTCAGCAAAGCTACAGCTGGAAATACTGAAGCCTGAAATATGTGCGGTGGGAACTAGGCCCAAGGAAGGAGAGAGTCGTGGTTTAAGAGCACATACATCTGTATGACTAGTATAATAAGAAGCTATTAACCGTTTTATATTCGGAGGACTGAAATAATCATATCTACATTTTGTAAAGATAACTCAGATCCAGGGAGATATTTGGAATATATGTTAAAGACATGGGTTTAATAAACCCAGTATATAAAAAGTTATTATAAATTCATTTAAAAAATAAAAATAACAACAAAAATGAGCAAAGGATATGAAGAGTCAATTCACAAAAATTATTTACAAATGTCCAGTAAACATAAAAATAAAATTTAAATATCAACGAAACATTTTTATCTATGTCTTCAAAATTAAAAATTGTTAATGTCCATGCCATAAAACTGATATATGTGGCTTAACTATATACATTGGCATAGAAAGATGTCATTATTAACAGAGCATGGGTTTCAACAGACTATGTTTTGCATAATTCCATATTTTGTAACAGATAAGATGCACACATTCACATACATGCATGTACATGTGTGTACACAGAATAAAATACTGAAAGAAATAATAAGTTAGCTCTAAGTGGGAAGACTACTTTTGAAATCAAAAAATTATAAAGCTACTCTCATTTTTAAAAAAAGTGAATGTGTATCCTCATTCGAAACGTTAAATAACTGAGCTCCATCCTATACTTAGCACTGTGCCAAATTGTGTGAGCGTAAGCAAAGTTTGACATGTTTTCTGATTTAAAAGCAGCTAGTTAAAAGAGAGAAGAAATATATTTAAAGCTACAGAACCAGTGCAAACCATTGTTAACAACCAGACAAGAAATATAAATAACATAGGCTACTTGAATTCACAGGAAAGATAACTGCTGATTTCCAGTTAGAATTCTCAACATTCACTTATTCATTTCACTGAAAAATGCTGAGTTTCCAATCTGTATCAGCTATTGGTAAGTCCTAGAAATATGAAATGTAAAACAGAGTCCCTGACCTCGAGGATCTCAAAAGGAAGATAGATGGATACACAAAGAAGAACAGTACATCAAAATAACACACAATAATATAAGTAAGCTCCTGAGCAGTTTATCCAGTTGGGTGGACTATTGTAGTAAGAATGCTCAGCTCAGGATTCCCTATTTAACTTCTTAAGAGCAACACTGTTCACAGTCTCACCACTGTCCCCTACACATACACACACACACACACACACACACACACGCACACGCACACGCACACGCACACAGACACACATCATATCCCATCAAAGGCCTATGACTAGTGCTATTTACTAATTTCTCACAGTAGCCTATTATTCCAACTTACTTTATAATAGCAATAATAGTGATAATTTATCAGTCTCATGCTTTATTTTAATTCTCAAGTGGTTCAATACTCTGGAAGGAGAAATGAAGACTGTGGTGCCCATTTAAAGAGCAGCCCAACATAATTGAGAAAGAAGTAAAACAACCTCTTTGAGGATAGCATGAAGTAAAACTGAGCAAAGCATATTTGGGCAAAAGAAGCTATTATCTAGCCATGCAAAATAATGAGCTAAGATCTTTCCATGTATTATTTAATATAATCACAAACCTAAGAGAGTACACCCTTATTTTACAAAAAAAAAAAAAAAAAAAAAAAAAAAATAGATTAGAGCTCAGAGAGTGTAAATAAGACAACCAAGTCACAATAAGCAGTCAGATTAGGTTCAAATCAAGGTCTGTCTAAGAATCAAAATACACATTCCTTCTACTAAACCTTATTTTCTGGTAACTTTTTTTAAAAAATGTTTTCTTTAACATAAATACTATACACTAGACTCTTAACTAGGTGTTGCGAAATCTGAGTCTCTTTATTTAATAATCTTGCTTTCTAAGCAATTACTCTCAATATACCCTGTTGTTTCTCTTCTCTGTTGCTAGGATAATTTCTCCAAATAAATGAAACAGAACTATATGTACAGAAATGAATAGATGTAGGGCACTCTGAGTTCACCAAACAAAAGCATTTTATGAGTTTAAGGTATTGTATTTATTATGAACTGGTGCCAAAAAGCTCCATGGCTCATTTTGTAACATACTTTAACTTTACTTTTCAAGTATGCCTTCCACACTCCTATTTTGCTCACTTTTAAAATTTGTTCCTTTCTTTAAAAAGAAATGTAATGCAGATTACCGGTTCACTTACATTTAAATTAGTCTGAGTTCACGTTTAAATGATGGTAAAACATAGGAGCAAGAGAAACATAAGCCATACTACAACAGGACTGTACAAACAGAGGCAGAGCCATTCACTAAAGAACTGCACAGCTGCAGTTCTAGACATTTTTTCATCTTGGTAGAGGACATGCTCCCTCTTAAGCACACAGTGCTGAGGAGCAAGGAATTCATGTGAATCAATCGAGATTTATTATGTTGCAATTTAATCTACAAGTTTTTGCACTCTGGAAAACTTTGCAAAAACCCCAGATGGTAACAATGCATTTAAAGATAAAAGTGAAGACAAACCGCTTTTTCTAAAATAATGTTTGAGTTTAGTCTTTATTAGCTCTTATCTGGAGAGATAAAAGTATAGTAATTATTCTTTTTATACACAGGAAATCTCCAAGCCTTTGCAGGTTTCTCTGTTTTTCTCCATTTCATTGATGGCTAGGCATGCTCTCTAAGCTTTCTTTAGATATTTTAATTTATATTTGAAATGTAAATGTTATGTTGACATGATAAATTTTCAGTTTAGTTACAGTATAAACTTCTAATAAGAACCATTAAAATTTCCTCAAGGTCACTGAATTTTGAATTTAAAATTTGGGATCAAGTTAACACTTAACACTTTAAGAATAGACTTATAAACAGAGGGGAGTAACAAAGGGCGAAGCTATTAGGTAAACGGTTCTCCCCAAAGAAGGAACTTTAGCCAGATGCAGACAAAACCATTTGAGACCTCTGGTTAAACAAAGAACAGGGCTGTAAAGAAAGCCCTGAAATTGTATGCAGTGGAAGTATCAACTAAGAAATTCAATGATTGTGCATTTGGGAGCAAAAGCCCTAATAGAAAAAATAGCAAGATGCAAATGAATGTAACCCAAAAGCAATGAGGGTAGCAGCAAATAGAAGGGCAAAGAAAAGGATTGGATTTTGATTGAAAAAATAGAAAGATAGATGGGGAAAAGAGTATGATGTGTAAATAAATCAGGTTTTGTTTAATTTTGGTTTAACCAGTGATGTGTTGATATATTGAGGTTGTCATTAACGTGGGGGTAATATTCAAGATAGTCCGGGTATATTCAATATATTCAGAATATCGAAGACTTCGAAAAGTTTTATCCCTGGGAAACTATTTAAGTACTGTTTAACCCAGCATTTCCCCCAAACTTAGATATGCACAATTCTTTGTCTTATATGACTAAAATAACATTAACTATCATAAATGACTTGATGAAAGGTAGGCACACCCAAGTGAAATTCCCCCAAAGGAAGTTAACAGGTCTTTTTTGGTCACTGATAATGTTAGTATCACACATATGTCTGGCAAATAAAAAGGTGCTCAGTATATTCTTATTAAATAAATGAATGAAGGGAAGATACAATACATAAATGAAGGAATGAACATAGATTACTTTGAAATAACTACTAGTGAAGACTACATTAACAGGTTTTCGGTAGGATTAAATGAATTAATACACATAAAGTGTTTAGGACAGTATCTAGAAATTAGTAAGTGCTCTAAGTTTTAGCTATAATTATTATTTATTCATAAATAAGTTAGAAGTTAAGGACAAGAGAATGGAAAACAAAGTATCCCTTAGAGTTAGTTGTTGAGTGAAATTTAATTTTTTTTTTTTTTTTCCCTAAAGAGGGTTAGAAAATCCACTTGGATTCTGGAAGGCATTAATGTCCATAAAAGACTCCACCAGGAACTGCATACCTGATAATCAACAGGTTTCTCACAAGTCTGTTTGAGATTTGGTATCAATGACTATAAGTGATAAGTTCAATAAGGATTTCACCCTGTGGCACATACAGAGTAGCTCAAGTTCATAAAGAACAGCACTAGCAAGAGCATAGGGCTTTCCTTAAAGGACTTGTAATTAGAACAAGCCTCCTTACAAGATCAGCAGAGAAAGTATTAAAACACAGCTCTGTACAGTACCACCCAGACCACTCTTCCACTAACCATTTTTGTGCTGCCGCCTCTTTTATCCATCCTGGTGAGAAAATCCCTGTCCAACAACCACCTGAGGGTAGCAGAGAAGGCTTAAGTTTAATTCCTCTCTCTGTATACATTTGTTGAAAAAGTTGTTCAGCATCTAGGTCTGATGAGTGACAGAAGAAGTGGAATACTTTTACTCACAAAAGGAGTCTTTCAGCATTGGTTTGCTGCAACTATTTGGAAGCAAGCCTGCAGTTTCAGGTGTGTTCACGTGATCCTAAGGTTTTATTGTTACACTAAGGTCATGAAATTCCCCCCCCCCCAATCTAGTGCCTTTGTTTGTCACTCATTTTTGGCCAGCGTATTTTTACTCAGGAGATTGTCTGTCTTTACCACCTTTGTCCAGACTTCAGAAAGCAATGGCATTGCTGAGCATCTCTTCCAGCACTGGCCTTGAAAGTGCTATTTTTCAGCAATGGAGGGAAAGAACATAGCTTCTTTCAACTGACCTATTCTAGCTGGCTTCCAGCTCTCCAATTCAGAGGAAATATCATGAATTGATTTTTAAAGTGCTTTTTTTACTCTTTCCTACTACCTTTTACTGTCTTCTCCATAAAGAGAGAGATGTATTTATTATTGACATTTTTTAAAGTCCTTTAAAAATCATATTCATTTTTATAAATACTATGTGGAAATGGTTTAATACATGTGACAAAGCACATATAAACAAGATAATGAGAAACACTTATTTCTAAAGTTACATTAAAGGATGCATAAACAAAAACATCCCTTCAAAACCACCATAGACCTAAATATTGATTCATGACCCCAAAATAAAAACAAATAAGCAAATAAACAAAATCTAGATCCAATTTGGTGTATATCTTTTATTTTTGCTACTTACATTAAAGTCTAATTTTTAATTATGTGAATGAAAATGGGCTATGCTAAACCTGACAAGTTTGAGGTAGGGTGGGGAGGGTGGCCGTACGGCAGGTTTTACATGTCCAGTGACTGAAAGTAACAACACAGAATGATCAGATCATAAACTCCTACCTGAGCAGGCCATGATGGGTAGTAACATTCCAGGCCTACAGCTTCTTAACAAAGGTCAATCTTTACCTTACATGAGCCCTGTTTATTGTTCTTATGCATCTAGGATAACATATCTTTGAAAATGTCAGAGTAATTTTTTTTTTCAAGACCCACTAGAGGTACAACCACTGGCATTGGAACATAAGACCACCAGAGCACAAGACCACAGAATCCCTCATTGTTACCTTGTTGCCAGCATACCATTTCTATCTACTGTAGATTTTAACTACCCTGCATCCGCCAATGTAAAATAAGTATTTACCCATTTTGCTTTTGATTCAGTCCTAGAGATTTCCCTGCTTTACATTTTCCTGCTTCCTCAATGTACCACCAATGGATTTCATGTAGCCTTCCTTACATTTTCTCCTTTGATTCTAGATGTATAAAATTAGTTGTAAAACTGTCATTCTCTAGAGCAGTTTCTCAATCCATTGAAATCTTGCTTCTGGGCATGTTCTCCAAAATTTGGGCCAAATAAACTCCTAAAAAGCTTTCCTAGAGGTTGGACATTCTTTCATTATATTATTCTTATGTTTTCATGAACAAATTACTCCAAATATAGCTAGCACAATAATTAAAATTAAAAACAAAATATAATAGCACAAATTAAATGAAAATATCTACTGCAAATTCAGAGAGGTTAGTGCATTTCATTGGAATAGCTTTCTTTTTAACAGCACTCTATTAACATTTGTTCATAAAGAGATAAGGCAAAGATTGAGAAGAACATATTGTAACATGTAAATTTGATAAATTATTATCATCTATTATTACATAAAAAGACTTATAAGAAAATAAGTATTAAAACCAGAGAAAATACCTAAATAGGTATTTAATATGAGGAAACATCAATAGGTAATACAAATCTTTAAAAAGGACTCAATTTTGTGAGAAATAAGAAAATAAAAGTTACGACTACAATGAGATACCTTTAATGCCTACTAGATTAGGAAACTATTTGACAAATCAAGTATCTATAAGATTGGAGGAAAGGAAACACTGCTAGTAAGAGTATAATTTGTTTAAACAACTTTTGAAAACATTTGGCAGAATTTGTTACTATGACATATGCTATAAGCAGTGATTCCTCTTCTATATATATACCCTAGAGAAATTTTTGAATTTTTAATTAGTAGGTAATCACTAGAATGTTTTTAATAGTATTACTCAAAGTAGTAAAATCCTAAAATATACCAAAATATTCATTAGAAGGAAATCGGGTAGATATTTGGGATAGGTTCATACAACAAAATAGTTTATGCAGATGAAAAATTAATGAACTATATTTATGTATGACATAGATAAATTTGGAAGGTGATAAATTTAGTTAATGAAAAGCAAGTAACAAAAGGCTATGCTTACTGTGGTATTATCTTGATGAAATTCAAAAACTGCCAATAGTAAAAAAATATATTGTTTATTAATATAACACATGAGGTTAAAATCGATAAGCGAGCATATGATAAACAAAAAATTCAGAATAAGAGTAATCTCTGGGAAGAAGGAAAATGTTTAATGGAGGAGTCTATAGGGAGCTAAAACAATATTGGTTTGATCTAATCCTTAAGTAGAAAGTTAAAACCATGTCTATTTTTCTTTATTACAC
Organism: Eonycteris spelaea; assembly: GCA_003508835.1. Classification (NCBI taxonomy): domain Eukaryota; kingdom Metazoa; phylum Chordata; class Mammalia; order Chiroptera; family Pteropodidae; genus Eonycteris; species Eonycteris spelaea. Next base: position 18,847,046 of record PUFA01000016.1, read on the forward strand.
TTTATAATTACACATAAAGGTTATATATATAAACTATTCATAATCATTTATTTATACCTATATGCATATATATCAGGTTCATATATGTATATACAAAATATTGCATAATAATTTATTGCTTTTTTAAGGAGATGGTAGTTTGCTTTAGAAAGTGCTTTTTTGTGTGTGTATTAGGGTCTAAACAGGAAAAAATTAATCCAGCATTGAAATTCACAATAACTAATGAACATATGAGATATTAAGAACTGATAGGTTTTCACTCATTGAAGGCCTTTAAAGATTGGAAAAGGTATGTCTCCTTGATTATGCTCCATGGACAGTCAAGTCATAAAATTTTCCAAGCCCACAAACCCTTTCTATGGGGATCCTTTAGAATGTGTCTCCATGCTGGTCTGCTGTCATGTAATCTGACCACCCAGCACAACTCTGTACCACAGGAGTGAGGAGAAAGTTAGAGGGAAGGTGTCAAATTGCATTATACTAAGGCCTGTGAGGTGGTGACTAATTACAGGAGTATCCAAACCAATCACATCTTCTCTGTAATGAAGTAGGTAGATACATCTCAATAACGGCCAATAGAAATATATTTCAGCTACGGAGCAGATAAAACAGATCATCCAATTGCTAGAGTTGCTTTGGATCTAGAATAACATTTAAATAATTAAACCTTCCAGTCACTTAAAGTTCCAGCTTTATTGCTTTTACGTTGCTTTGTGGTACTTGACTACCCAACCAAGATCATTGCCTTTCTAATTTTCAAATTTATATTTAGAAGAAATACCTATTATTTGAGATAGAAAGATTCTAAGTGATCTTGCCGTCACTGTATCAATATTCACAATAATGCTTCATAGCAATAAACAAACAAGACAAACAGAGACTCATGGACACAGACAACAGTTTTGTGGTTACCAGAGGAATGGAGGTGGGGAGTGGGGGGAGGTAGATAAGGGTGAAGGGGTGAAATATATGGTGACAGAAGGAAATTTAACTTTGTGTGGTGAACATACAATGCAATATACATTTGATGTATTATTGAATTGTACACTTGAAACCTGTATAATTTTATTAACCCGTCACCTCAATAAATAAAAAAGAAAGTTTAAAAATGCTTTATAAAATAAATAGACATAAACTCTAGTTTCTTTCTCCAATATATGCATCTATATTGCCATATATGTAGTTTTGTGTATTTATACAATTTTAAATGCAACACATTATAATATTTCTAAATAATTAAATTAAATTAAACCAGAAAGGTTCTTATATATCTTTCCAAAAATAAGTCTTCTCCAAATATACGTATATGCTTATCTCTTTCTTGGACAAATGATAATGTCTATATAGTGTTCTATACTTTTTTTTTTTTTGCATTAATTTATTGGGAGACCTTTCCATGCCAATTAGTTCAGTTTTGCTTTTGCTATTGCAAATAAGACTGCCACACGCATAACACACACCTTCTTTGCTCACTTGTTCAAATACACATAACAGTTACTGTACTCTCTCTGAAGGGGTTGAGGGAGCAGGAAATTTTTCACTCTGTTCCAGAAACTATATATATTAGAAATTATGAAGCGAACATCTTAAAAAACTGCTTATTAACACTGGTCTAAGAGTAAACAAAGAAAGCAGAGACAAATCTAATCTAACTAACTTAGAATGATCTCTGAAGGAACCCAAGAAATTCATTTGTGCTGTTTTCTAATCATAACTTCCTTGAGCCTTTCTCTTCACTCTGGTATCACTACCAACTTTGTCCTTTGAACTTTCCCTGCTGTGATCCCTGTAAGTCTCTATCAACCACGTGTGCTGAATTATTCATTTGAATCACGTAAAATTGTTGTTTTAGCAAAAAAAAAAAAAAAAAAAGATTAGATATTGGCAGTTTCATATGGTCTAATTTATATTTTCTTACTGATTTAATGCTGGGAGTGGATAAACTTTTCAGTGGCCATTACCATACCCTATTTCTTTAAACATTTGTACTTGCACAGTCAACAATAATAATTTCCTTCCTTTAGCCCCCTGCCTGACTATAGCTATAGCTCATCTTTCTACTAAATAGTTGAAATTCACTGTTTTAAACTAATCAGAGTTCTTGCACCACTGTTACTACTTTAGGTGCACCTCACTTGAAGCACTGTAAAACAAAGCTGAAAGAACTGCACGTACTCAACTGTAAAGCCTAAGTGGAAAACTCAGAACACTCCAACTTCTCTCCTTCCATTCCAGTGGATTCCAGGTTTCCTTGTACCTTATACGGATTTCTCATTCATGGTAAATATTATTACATGAGGCAAGCTTTCACTCTTTGCATAATTATTGTAGGAAATATTATTCCACATCTCATCTAATAGGCCCAAGAGAAAATCTCCATTTTAGAATTCCCACCATAAGAAAATATTTTTACTTCCTAATTAAATGTTTTGCACTATGCAATGGAAAAGGTATGCTTCTTTTCTTCAGTTAAGAATTTTTAGTTTATTGCTTTGGATGGCAAGAAAGTCAGAGCTAAAAACTAGAGCTTACTGAAACCACAATAACCCCCAAATCCCTGACTTTGGTCCTAACATTAACTCTAAACCTAACTCAATTTTGCTTCATTCCATAGACTTAAAATTGAAACTTCTATATTGACATTTTTACTGTAGCTTATTAACTTCGCATCTTTCTAAGAAATCAATTAAGATAATAATAAATAAAATAAATATGGAAAACCTACTGTGGCTTAATTAAGAGTAAATCTACAGAATGAAATTAAGGAAACACAAAAATTAATAAAATTATTCTTGAAATAGTATATAAATCATAACTATGTCACACTTGTTTTGAAAATAACTTAATGTTATAAATTTCAGATATATAGAATAGTTGAAATTAAATCAACAGAAAACTTATAAAAGAAATAGAGAATACTCTGTATGATACTTTCATGTTGGATACAGTCATTTTACATTTATCAAAACCATAGAATGCACAAGAAGAGTGAATCTTAAGGTAAACTATGAACTTTGGATGGTAATAATGTGGCAATGTGGGTTTATCAGTTGTAACATATGTTCCATTCAGGTGAAAGATGTTGATAATGAAGAAAGCTATGCATGTTAGGGATGGTAGGTGTGTAGGATACTTCTATACCTACTACTCAATTTTGCTGTGAATCTTGAATTGCTCTAAAAAATATTTTAAAATGGAAATGGAAATGAATTAGATAAAAATAACTTTTACTTTTTACCTTGTATACATGGAATTCAAATGTCTTGTAATTACATGAAAATTTCAAAAAACTTAAAAATAGTGTACCTTCCATAGCAAGATGTTTATTCTAACATTATCTTTTATTTAACACATTGGCTATTGCAATACAAAGGTAAATGTTTTCCCCAAATAAATAGAGTACATGTAAACAGTTTCAAAAACGTTTAACCAACACAATTAATATTCCAATTCTTTCATAAATAGAGGCAGAAGGCTTAAGATCTAAAATATTATTAAAGGTAATGATCATAGCACCTACAGCTATCAACAGAGAACTTACAAAGTGATTTACCTTTCTGTAACATTAATCTAAGTTCAGTCTTTCACTGCACCTGTATCTTTTTGTCTCATTAATAAACTAATATATATATATATATAGTTATATATATATGTATATATGAAATATGTGTTAAATGAGAAAAAGATCTATATATAGTGTGGTTCATGGTGTACAAGATCACAAAATAAGATGATACAGTCTGATCAGTAAAAGTTTCAAAGTGGAAGAATATGAAATCTCATTAGGTATACTGGCAAGTAGCCTTGTATTTATGAATCACAATTCTCAATTCCCACTAGAAGTAAGTAAAGGCATCTGCTACCACATTCTGTTCAAGTAAAAGCATGTGTTCTACACAGAATTCCAAAAATCAAGTGTAGTCTGCAACCCTGTTCTTTGGAAGCCAAGTTTCTCTGAAATTCAAGTGTTAAAGTATGTATATTGCATGTGATACCATTGATTATGTCAAACATAGACTAATTCAATTTATCTAAATAATTCCATATGTTGACCCTCCGCAACTCAATGTTCTGGAACTACTCAATTTCACTGTCATTTTTTTTGAATGGGTAAGTATATTAGGTTTTCATCAGTTGTGTCATTTGTAAAATGAGAAAAAGACCTACTTCATTTTATTGTTTTGAGTATATGTACTCACAGCTCCCCATTCCAGCAGGCATCAGGATTGTTGCCTCATTGTCTCAGGGAGGTGTGTGATGTGGAGGATGGGGGAAACAGTAATAAGTAGTTTTCAGAATTTTTAAGAACAAGGACTTGGAGAACAGAGAAAATGAAAAGAGGGACCTAGGAAAACAATAAGAAAGAGAAAAACTTTTTCACAACTAAACAATGAAATGGTTTCCCTAGGCTACAAATAAAGAGAGAAATTTGTGAGTCCTGGATGAACCCAGGCATTGTAAAACCCTGAACTAAAGGGCTATGTGGAATTTCTTAGGGGACAAATCCCTACACACCATGGTATTGAGCATTATAAAAGATTGCTCTGTTCTGATTATTGCAGAGTAGTGATAGACAGAACCCTGAGTCTGAAAGAGCCACATGACCAGAGGCAATGGATGCCAGTTGTAACCTGTAAGGCACATGACTGATGATTGAAGGCTTCCTCATCCCAAATTCTCATGATCTGTAAACTCCCAGAACAATGACTTAATTCTGGAAGGAGGAAGAGGAGGAATATGAATTATAGTCTTAGAATTCTTGCTAGTTCAATTGAATGAAGACTCAGAAGCAAAATACAGTTGATTTATAGGAACAAAAGACACACCATGCTTTTTGCACATCTGATAATGTGGAGAGAGATGCAAACTAGTTCTAAGTATCTAGCACAATGCTTAGCACTTAATGAGAGCATAATGAATGTCAACTATTATTATGTTTGATCATTTTTAAAAAATGAAAGAGAAAATCGTACTTTGACAGGAAAATCCCAGAAGGTCTCAAAGTCTCAAGTTTCATATCCAGAATAACATACACACACACACACACACACACACACACACACACACACACACACAAATGAAAATTGCTCTACTATTAGGGCTTCAACACTCTGTTCCACATGTTAGCTATCTAGAAACCAAAAAGACTAAATATGATATACGGCTAGCCTTACCTCTCTTCTACATGTTTCCCAGCCTTAAGCCAAAATATTTCTGGTGAGATTGTTATGCTGCCTCCTTGTTTAAATAAAAATTCAAAACTCAAAATTATCCTCTGTCCAAGCCTGGAAGAGGAAAAGAACACTGATTGAAGAATTGGTGAAATCCAAATAAAGTCTGAAGCTTAGTTTATAGCAACATACTGATGTTGGGTTCATAGTTTTGACAAATATATCACAGTAATGTAATCTGAAACTGGTTTAGGGTACACAAAAATTCTGTTCAATATTTGCAAGTCTTCTTTGCATTAAAAATTATTATAAAATGTAAAGTTAATTTTTTAAATAACAAATCATTTCATGCCAACAACTCTTTTAATTGAAATGGTTCAGGATGAAGTACAAGGTGAAGTCTCAAATAGATTCCATCAAGGTAATTTTGAAAGCACCTGGCTACTTTTCTCAGTCCTCTTTCTAAACTCAGTCTGAAAATGAACTGGGAAAATGTATACAGTCAGCAAATATTTATTGAGTATGTATTCCATATGATGAGCTGGAGGATACATTAATGAATTAGGTATAGATCACTTGATAGCAGGAGATAAAATTACATACATAAATATTATGATTCAATTTGTCATTCTTACTAGAATTTATAGGGTATAATATAAAGTCACTAGGGTATATAGAATTTAGGGGATATAAAAACAATAATGCTATTTTTCTAGGTCTGCATATAAGGAACATATAAGTTGCTACTCCACCTTAATAAAAAGTAAAAAGTTGAAAAGAGTGAAAAATCTTTTGGGATCCATGAGGGAGGGGAGGAAACAGGGAAAATCACTGGCCCCAAGATTGGAGAGACAGACAGTTAAATAGAGAGTCATGGCTTATTGGAGCAGAGACTCATGAGCAGAAACCATAGTGGGGACCAGTACAGAGGTAGGAAAAGCCAAATTGTAATTAACAGATTGCTTGAGCTGCAGTGAAGAAAACTCTGAGAGTTAAAAACTCTAGGGAGACCCATTCATGAAGAGGTCCTTGAAATACTATGAGATTTACTTCTAGGAACTTGACCAGGTTCCACAGTCAATATCTGAGAAAAACCCCCTCTGCTTCCTTCAGAAGGAGAGGAAAAAAAACATTATGAAATACACCAAAACATTTTGATCTTAACAAGGCCTGCCCTCAGTGGAAACTAGTTAATCAGGGCCTAACCTGCTGTGGTATTGTCAGAGCCTAACACACTTAGAGGAAGGTAAATACGCGACTCTGGCCAACTCTAACTTCCTGATGAGGAGAAAGAAAACACCCAACTTCAGCCCACTCTAACCATGTTCCATCTAAGGGGGTTAAAAACCAACCAAACAAAAAACAAAACAACAGCAACAACAACAACAATAAACTGAGAAACATTTGTAAAGTTCTTAGTCTAGAGGCACAGCTCACTAAGACACTGAGACCTAGTTTTAAGAACAGAGAATGAATGCTTCCTTTCCCCAACACCACATCACATTACTAAAGGCCTATTTACAGGTAGCCCCTTTTATATTTGGTACGACTATCAAAAAAAATTTAGGTATTCCAAAAGGAAAAAAAGAGACAATTTAAAGACTCAGAGCAAGCATCAGAACCAGATATGGCAAGGATGTTGGAATTATCAGACTAGAAATTTAAAACAATTATGAATAACTTGCTAATGATTCTAATGAATAAAGGAGACAGCATGTAAGAACAAATGAGCAATGTAAGCAAAGATGGATATCCTAGGAAAGAACAAAAAGAAATGCTAGAAATAAAAAATATTGTAACAGACATGAAGACTGTTTTTGATGAGCTATTAGTAGATTGGACACATTTAGGAAAGAATATCTGAGTGAGAGGATATTTCAATAGCATACTCGAAAACTAAAAGCCAAGGAAAACAAGGACAAAAAAATCAGAACAGAACATCCAAGAACAGTAGGAAACTACTAAAGGTGTAACATGGCATATGATGGAAATACAATAAGAAAAAGAGAAACAACAACAACAACAAAAATACATATTAAAATGATGACTGCTAATTCCCCTAAATTAACATCACATACCAAATCACAGATCCAGGAATATCAGAGAACACCAAGCAGGATAAGGGCCAAAAAATAACAGCTAAGCATATATTTTCAACCTACAGAAAATCAAAGATAAAGAAAAAAATCCTGAAAGAAGCCGAAGTGTTGGAAGCGACGGGGCGGTAGTATAAAACCTTACCAATAGACAACCAAAAATAAATTCATTCTTCTTCTTTTCAGAAAGTATGCAAGCAAGAAGAGAGTGGAGGGAAATATTGAAAGTGTTGAGAAAGGAAAAAAAAATCAGCCTAGAATTCTGCAGACTGCAAAATTATTCATCAAAAGCGAAGGAGGAATAGACTTTATGAGACAAACAAGAATTGAAGGAGTTTATTGTCAGTAGACCCAACTTTCAAAAAATGTTTAAAGAAGTTCTTTAAAGAGAAGGAAAATAGTTGTCAAAAACTTGCAACCACATAGAGAAAAGAAGTGTTAAAGAAGGAATAGGGAAGGTAAAATAAACTCTTTTTTCATATTCTGAATTGATCTAACAGATAAAAGTCTGTTCACAATAATAATACTAGCAATGTACTCAATTAGTGCACTTATGTATATATGTGTATGTGTGTGTGTATAGTGTGTGTGTGTGTGTGTGTCTGTGTGCTTACATAAGCTTATAAATTATTGAAATGAATGATAAAAATGATACAAGGAGTAGGAGGGAAAATTAGGATTACTTTGTTATGATAAGGTACTCAAACTATACAGAAGTGGTAATGTGTTATTTGAAAGTAGACTTGGGTTAGCTGTAAACATATATTGCAAACTGAAGGACAGCCACTAAAAAGAAAAGGTATAATTGATATGCTAAAGAAAGGAGATAAAATAGAATCACATAAAATGCTCAATTAAAACCACAAAAGCAGAAAATGAGTGAAAAGCAAACAGAAATAAAAAGCAAGGATAACAAGTAGAAAGCAAGCAGTAACAAATATGGTAGATAGTAATTAAACTCTTTCAATAATTACTTTGAATGTTAATGGCCTAAACTACCTGTTTAAAGACAAAGTGGATCAAAAAACCACATCCAACTACATAAATAAGAAACCCACTTTAATATACACATACGGATTAAAAGTTAAATGGAATGAAAGAAAAGGGACATGCTAACAGTAATTAAAAGAAAGCATAAGTAGCTATATTAATTTCAGATACAGCAAATTTCAAAGTAATGAATGTAATCGGGATGAAAAAGGTCATTACAGAATGATGAAAGAGTTAATTCTCCGAGAAAACATAATCTATAAAGTGTATAAACCTAACAACAGAGTGTGAAAGCAAACAAGGCAAAAACTGATAGAATTTCAAAGAGAAATAAATAAATCCGCTATTATAGTTAGAGACTTTAACACCACCCTATAAAAAATGGACAGATCAGTTACAACATAATGAACTGATAGCATCAATGAACTAGATATAATACATATCTACAGACTACTTCATCCAATAACAGCAGAATAAATAATCTTCTCAAGTTTACATTGAGCATTCATCAAGATAGACCATGTTCTGGGCTATTAAACACATCTTAACAAATTTAAAAGTATTAAAATCATACTATGTTCGGAGAAAACCATGGAATAAAACTAGGCAGCAATAACAGAAAAGGAGCTTGAAAATCCAAAAATATGGGGCAATTATAAACACACTTTTATATAGCATATGAGTCAAAAAGAAATGCCAATAGAAATTTTTGAAAACTACTTAGAACTAAATAAAAATAACAACAAGGGTTGTCAAAATTTGTGGGATGCAGTGAAAGCAGAGCTTAGAGGAAAATTTATAGCATTGAATGCACATATTAGAAAAATATCTATAGTCAACAATCTAATTCTCTACTGTAGGAAACTAAAAAAGAACAAATTAAACCTAAAGTAAAAAAAAGAAAAGAAAATTAGAGCATAAGTCAATGAAATTGAAAACAGGAAATAAATAGATAAAATCAATAAAACCAAAAACTGTTTCTTTGAAAAGGTCAATAGAATTGATAAGCCCCTGGTCTGGTTAACTAAGAAAAAAAAAAAAAAGAAGAGAGGACACAAATTATTTATATTAGAAATGGAAGAGGGACAGCAGTGCAGGTTTCATGGACATTAAGAGGATAACAAAGGAATACTATGAATAACTCTAATCCCACAGATTTGATAACCTAAACAAAATGAATAAAATTTTTGAGACAAAACTTGCCAAAAGTCACCAGGAAGAAATAGACAATCTGAATAGGCCTATGTTTATAAAAAAAAAAAAATGAAACAATAATTAATAACTGTCCAAAGCAGAAAGTATCAGGCCCAGATGGGTTCACTGGTGAATTTCTATAAAACATTTAAGGAAGAGATTATACCAAATCTCTATAAACTCTTTTGGAGGATTGAACCAGAAGAAGTACTTCATCACTAATGCTGAGGCTAGCATTGCCCTAATACCAAAACTTGTCGAAGACATTACAAAAAATGAATTTCGTAATGAAGACATTACGAAAAAATTACAAAACAATATCTTTCATGAACAGAGATGCAAAATCCTCAATAAAATATTAGCAAAATTAAGTCCAAAAATGTATAAAAAGAATTATATACCACAAACAATTAATATTTTTCCCAAGCATGCAAGGCTGGTTTAACCTTACAAATCAATTAATGTAATCCATTACATAAACAGCCTAAAAAACAAAAATCACTTGATCATATCAATAGCTATATATAAAATATTTGACAAAATCACTCATTTATGAGAAAATTTTAAAAACTCTCAATAAACTAGGAAGGGAGGAATTTCCTCGACTTGATAAAGAATACAAAAAACCTATAGCTAACATCACACTCAATAGTAGGAAACTCAAAGTTTTCCCTCTCATATTAGGTACAAATCAAGGATGTCTTATCTCATCACTTCTTTTCAACATTCTACTAGAAATCGTAGATAATGCAATAAGACTAGAAGAGAAAATAAATGGTACACAGATTGGGAAAAAGAAATAAAACTTCCTTTGTTCGCAGATGACATAATCATCTATAAGGAAAATCCAAAATAATCAAGGAAAAAACTGCTGGAACTAATAAATAATTATAGCAAGTTGCAGAACATAAGGTTAATATTCAAAAAACAATCATTTTCCTATATACCATCAATGAACAAGTGGATTTATAAAGTTAAAATGCAATACCATTTATACTTTCACCCCCAAAAGGAAATACTTAAGTGTAAATCTAACAAGTTGTGTAAAAATCTATATGATGAAAACTATAAATCTCTGATTAAATTAAGAACTAAATAGATATTTCATGTTCATAGATAAGAAAACACAATACTGTCAAGATGTCAGTTCTTCCCAATTTGATCTATAGTGTCAAATGCAACCTCAATCAAAAGCCCAACAAATTATTTAGTGTATATCTACAAACTGAATCTAAAGTTTATATACAGATAAAAGACCCAGAATATCCTAAACAACATTGAAAAAGAACAAAATTGAAGGACTAGCACTATTTGATTTCAAGACTTACTATAAATCTAAAGTAACCAATACAGTATGGTATTTATAAAAGAATAGACCAATGGAACAGAATAGAGTCCATAAATTGACCCATATAATCAACTGATCTTTGACAATGGAGCAAAGGTAATAAAATGGAGCAACACTCTCTTTTTAAGAGTTAGGTGCTAGAACAACTGGACATGAACATCGAAAAAACAAAACAAAACAAATCTAGAAACAGACCTCTCACCCTTCACGAAAATTTAACTTGAAAAGGGTCACAGATGTAAATGTAAAATGCAAAATTATAAAATTCCTAGAAGATAATACAGCAAAAACCTTGAAGACTTTGGGTATGGCAATGACTTTTTTAGATATAACACTGAAGACAAAAAATATGAAAAAAAATAATTAATTTTTTAAATTATAAACTAAATTAATTAAACTTTAAAATTCTCTGTGGAAGACAATGTCAAGAGAATGAAAAGGCAATCCATAGATGACTTGGAGAAAATATTTACAACAGACACATTTGATAAAGAACTGTTACCCAAAATGTACAAAGAACACTTAAAACTCAACAATAAGAAAGCAAACACCCCAATTCAAATATGGGCTAAAGACCTTAATAGACACCTTATCAAAGAAGATATACAAATAGCAAATAAGCCTATGAAAAGATGTTCCTCATTATATGTCATTAGGGCACGCAAATTAAAACAATAACGAGATACCACTACACACTTATTAGAATGGCAAAATACAAATTACTGATAACACCAAAACCTAGTGAGGAAGTGGAGCAACAGGAACTCTCATTCATTGCTGGTGGAAATGCAAAATGTTACAGCCACTGTGGAAGACAGTTTAGCAGTTTCTTACAAAACTACACATACTCTTTTACCATACATTCTAGTAATCATGTTCCTTGATACTTACAGAAGTTGAAACCTTGTGTTCACACCCAAACCTGCACAAGATGTTTATAGAAACTTTATTTTTAATTGCCAAACCTAAGAGCAACCAGTATGACCTTCACTAGGTAAACAAACTGTGATACATTCAGACAATAAAATATTATTCAATGGTAGAAAGAAATGAGTTACCAAGCTATGAAAAGACATGGAGAAAACAATGCATATTATTAAGTGAAAAAAATCACTATGAAAATGCTGTATACTGTATGATTTCAACAAAATGACATTTGGAAAAGGCATAATATAGAGACAGTTAAAAGAAGAGTGACTGTCAGGGTTGGAGGCAGGAGAAAATTGGCATGATAATGGGCAGAACAGAGAGAATGTTTAGGGCAGTGAAAACACTCTGTATGATATCACAATGATGGATATATGCCATTATACATCTGTGAAACTCAAAATGTACAACACAAAATGTGAACACTAATGTGAATCATGGACTTTGGGTGATGTTGCTATACCTATAAAAGTTCATCAATTTTAACAAATGGACCACTGCCGGGGGTGGGGAAGAGATGTTGGTAATGGGGAAAGCCATAAATGCATGAGGGCAGAGGACATATAGAAAATCTCTGAACCTTACCCTCAATTTTGCTATGAACATAAAATTTCTCAAAAAAAAAAAATAAATAACCGTCATTAAAAACAAAACAGCTGGGTCTTTGGGAAAATGGCAGAGTGAGAGACATCCCCAGATCTCTTCCCTTAAAACAATAAGCTGAACATATAAAATGCAAAAAACAAAAACAAAAACAAAAACAAAAACAAAAACAAAAAAACAAAAAACAAAAAAACCCATCCACTCTGCACAACAGCACTTTGGAACGTGGGATCTGAGCATAAGAGATACCACATGTCAGAATCCTGGGTGTTCAGCAGTGGTCTGGCATAAATAAAGTGTTGCCTCTCACAGCCTCCGGAGCTCCCGGCAGAGGGAAGGGGAGGATAGAAGAAGCAGCAACCCATCCATCTTCCCATCCTCGCATCCATCTTTGCCAAGCAAGAAGCCAAAATGGCAGCCTCAAACTGATGGGAAGAGGTCAGCTGTGTGTGATCACCTCTCGGAGCCTCAGTTCTCTGCATTTTAAATGAGTATAAAAGGACCAGCACGAGCAGTCTGGGGACAAAGGTGAGGGAGGGGGAGGTGCCTGCTCCAGTCCAGAAGTCTGATTTCATATGAAGAAGGCGGGAAGGAGTTGAGGCCTCAGGAAGGAGCCCCTGGTCTTCTGGGCTGAGACGAAACCGTGTTGAATTGTAGCTCTGGCACCCGTCCATCCCCACTCCAGGGAGGCGGTGTGCAGTGCAGAGGCTGTCTTGGGTGGAGTGATGGAAGGATCAGTTGTGTCATACCCCTCGGGTCTCCGACCATATGTGCTAGCCTTCTCATGTCTGCCAGTGAGTCCCTTGGAGGCCCAGCTCACAGCAAGGCTCATTGGGCAGCAAGGGTTCAAGTACAAAGAGGTTGGTAACAAACTCTGAGTGCTGGGGCAAGTGCCTTCCCATAGCCTCCTTGGCACTCTTTTACTTTTGTAGAGTAACAACACTTTCACAGACTTCTGCATCCCAGTAGGGGCTATGTGTTCCCCCTGGGCCAGAGTTAAGCAGAGCTTCTTGGAAGATATTTTACAAAGCATGTGCTTGTAACGGCCTGTCTTCCCTAAAAGATGTGGGGGCAACACAGCCTTGTTTTACAATAACCACCATATCTTATATATGCACATATATTTACATATATATGAATATATATCCATATATAGATATGGGAGCTATGTAATAACACGCTCCATTCACATGAATTATACGGAAAAAGCAACAAATTCGGAGGAATTTCTCACTTGCAGCAAATGCACAGGCTTCCCCAGCCCCTTGGGGCTCTGTAGGGAATGTTCAGTCATCTGTGGTACTTGTTATAGAAGTTTGAGAAGCATTCACTGACATTGGCCTAGGGTACAAACTCTTGAACAGCCCTCCTTGGGAAAGCAGGGCCCAGTCATCAGTGCAGAAGGCAGAGAAATGGAGGTGGCAGGAAAACAGCAGTTGATTTTACAGGCCATGGTTGCAAAACCAAGGCTGAGCCACAGCCTCCAATCCCCAATCCAGATGGCCCCTCACACAAAAACCCTCCAAGACTGAACACCACGGAGTCCCAGGGGAATCTGAAGAAATGCTACCATAACTGTTGCTAACACTGACGGTAACTGAAACTGAGGGTAGCGAGGGTGATTAAATATCTATCAGAAAATGAAAAGGCATTTTTAAGGCTTTATATAAAGCAGGGATCCAAGAGACTTAGTCGCTGCCTACTGAAAACCAAAAGAGAAAAGCACCTTCTTTGCAGCAGGCTAAAGAGAGACCTTTTATTATATAAATCTTCTTTCTAGAAAAAAAGCAGAATACATTTCCATTAAATCCCAGGCCAAGAAATAGTCCATTAAATACTATGAGCAACCAAGGTGACAAGGCATCTCAGAAAAAAAAGAAAAATCTCGGAAAAAATGAGCTTATAGACATAGAAATACGCAATTTAAATGACAGCGAATTCAGGATGGTATTTCTGAAAAAACTCAGTGAGTTCCAAAATGATTCATATCAACAATTTCAGGAATTGAGAAAACAACTAGATGAGCAGAGAAAAGAGACTGAAACCCTCAAAAAGAACCAGATAGAACTTCTGGAGATGAAGAACACAATGCAAGAGTTGAAAAATGAAATAGCAAGTTTGGGAAATAGAGTCAACCAAAATAGAGGAAAGGATCAATGTGTTGAAGACAGAAATCTAGAAATAAATCAGAAGGAAAAGAGAACCAAAGAATGAAAAATAATGAAAGAGAAATACAAGAACTAGCTGATACCATCAGGACAGGAAACATAAGAATAATGGGTGTTACAAAGGTGAGGAAAAGGAGCAGGAACTAGAAAGCATTTTCAGACAAATAATTGAGAATTTCCCAAACCTAAGGAATGAGCTAGAGCTTGAAATTCAAGAGGTCAACAGAACACCCAATTATCTCAACCCAAAAAGGCCTTCACTAAGACATATTGTATTAAAATTATCAAAAATAAATTTATTAAAAATCAATGTTAAAGACAAAATTCTCAGGGAGAAGAAAACAGTAACTTATAAGGAAAAACCCATTAGATTATTCTCGGACTTCTCAGCTCAAACCTTATAAGCCAGAAAGGAGTGGAATCAAATATTTAAACTAGAGAAAGGCACTGGTAGAGAAAGGCACTACCAGCCCAGAATAATGTATCCAGCTGAGTTTTCCTTTATCTATAAAGGAGAAATTAAGACCTTCCAGACATACAAAAACGGAGGGAACTCTCCACTATGAGACCTCACTATAGGAAATACTGAAATGGGTCAGCTCACCTAAAACAAAATAAGAACAACAACAACAAAAAATACATAATTAGGAGTAAAGTGATGATCAGGCAAATAGAAGCAGAGGAGCGCAGCCCTTACTAAGATCAGGGCATTATAGGCTTAAATAATAATAAGAGAATTGCTACAACAAGATAGTAATGAATGTTAACCATACATAGGGACAAATTGAGATGATAATGACTGAAAAGGAGAGAATTCAAAGATCCAAATTCGCAAAGGGGAATGGAGATAAGGCATGCACAGAAGAAAATGGATAACTGTATATATATATATATATATATATATATATATATATATATATATACTATCCTTTACATATTCGTAATGGTAACCACACAGAGAAAATACAGAACTGAAGTATATAACATAAAACAAGAAGGACCAGAGGGAAAACACACAAAGCCAACCAACCAACCAAACAAACAAACAAACAGAAACACAAGGACAAGGAAGCAATGGAAACACGAGCTACCAGAAAGCAAAAGATAAAATGGCTATAAGAAGATCTCATATTTCAATAATCACCCTAGATGTAAATGGATTGAACTCACCAATAAAAAGGCACAGAGTTTCAGAATGAATCAAAAACAAAACCTAACCATATGCTATCTCCAAAGAGAAATATAGACTCAAAGTGAAAGAGTGGAAAAATGATATTTCAACTAAATGGCATTCAGAGAAAAGCAGGAGTAGCAGTACTAATAACAGATGAAATAGATGTCAAAATAAAAAAGGTAAAGAAAGATATTGAGGAAGATATTGAGGGACACCTCATAATGATAAAGGGAATCATGCACCAAGAAGACATAACACTTATTCATATCTATGCTCCCAATCAGGGAGGCCCAAAATATGTCAATCAATTACTAACAAACAGAATTAAAGGGAGAAACAGACCAAAACACTAATGTTAGGGGACCTAAATACCCCACTATCACATATGGACAGAAAATCAGTAAGGAAATAACATCCTTAAATGGCATATTAGACCAACTGGACATAATTGACATTTACAGAACCTTCCATCCCCAAACAGCTGCTTATACATTCTTGTCTAGTGCACATGGAATATTTTCAAGAAATGACCACATACTGGGACAGAGATAGCCTCAACAAATATAAAAGGGTTGAAATCATACCAACCATATTCTCTGATCATAAAGCTTTGAAACTAGAGATCAACTGCAAAAAGAAATCAGGAAGAACCACAAATACATAGAGATTAAATAACATGCTATTGAAAAATAAGTGGGTCAGAGAAGAAATAAAAAAAGAGAGATCAAGAGATACATAGAAACAAATGATAATGGTAGTACAACATATCAAAACTTTGGGGACACAGCAAAAGCAGTCAAAAGAGGAAAGTTCATATCATTACAGGCCTATCTCCAAAAATAAGAACGAGCCCAAATAAACAACCTAACACTTCATCTTAAAAAACTAAAAAAGGAAGAACAAATGAAGCCTAAAGTCAACAGAAAGAAAGAAATAATCAAAATTAGAGCAGAAATAAATGAAATTGAAAACAAAACAAAACAAACAAAAAACAAAACAATAGAAAAAATAAATGTAACAAAGAGCTGGTTCTTTGAGAAGGTTAAGAAAATTGACAAATCCCTGGCTAGACTCACTAAAGAAAAAAGAGAAAGGACAAAACAAAATCAGGGATGAAAGAGAGGAAATTATAACATATCGCAGAAATACAAAGGATCATCCAAGAATACTATGAAAAAGTATATAATAACAAATTTAATAACCTAGAAGGAATGGGCCAGTACTTAGAAAAATACAACCTTCCTAGACCGAATCAAGAAGATCTGAAAATCTATTAACCAATCAGCAGCATGGAAATTGAAACGATCATCAAAAACCTACCAAAAATTAAAAGTCCAGTACCAGTTGGCTTCACCAGTGAATTCTACCAACTTTTTAAAAAGATTTCATACCTATTCTCCTCAAACTCTTCCATAAAAATTCGAAGGAGAGCAACACTTCCAACACATTTTTATGAGGCCAATATTACTCGTTACTTAAAACCTGGTAAGGATAACACAAAAAGAAAACTACAACCAATATCTCTATGAACACATTGCAAAAATCCTAAATAAGATACTAGCAAACTGAATAGCAGCAAACATTAAAAAAATTATACACTGCAATCAAGTGGGCTTCATCCCCGAGGCACAGTGATGGTTTCAACATTTGCAAATCGATTAATGTTATACACTGCATAAACAAATTTAAAAAATGAGAATCATATGATCATATCAATAGATGCAGAACAAGCCTTTGACAAGATACAGCAGCCATTCATGATCAAAACACTTAACAAAATCATAAGAAGGAAGTACCTTAACATATTAAAGGCATCTATGACAAACCCTCAGCCAACATTTATACTTAATGTGAAAAACTAAAAACCTTCTCTCTCAGATCAGAACAAGACAAGCTCCACATTACCACTGTTATTCAGTATAACATTGGAGTCCTAGCAAGTGCAATCAACAAGAGAAAGATATAAAAGGCATCCAAATAGAAACAAAGAAGTCAAACTGTCACTATTTTGCAGATGACATGATTCTCTATATAGAAAACCCTAAAGACTCCACCAGAAGCACTACTAGAAACAATAAGCAAATACAGTAAAGTCTCTGGATACAAAATCAATTCAAAAATCCATAGCATTCCTATACTCAATAATAAGTGTCAGAAAAAGAAGTGAAAAATAATTCTTTTGCAATTGCAACAAAAAGAATAAAATACCTAGGAAAAATTAAAAAACATGTGAAGGACCTATATAATGAAAACTAAGACCTATTAAAAGAAAATGAAGAAACATACAAAGAAATGGAAAGATATTCCATGTTCTTGGATTGGAAGAATCAACATAGTTAAAATGACCATATTACCTAAAGCATTATACAGATTTAATGCAATCCCCATCAAAATCCTATAGGCAATTTTTAAAGAAATAGAACAAAAAAATCATGAGCTTTGTATGGAAGCACAAAAGGACCCTGAATTACCATTGAAAAAAAAACAAGGCTGGAGGCATCACACTGCCAACTTCAAATTATACTACAAATGACAGTAATCAAAACGGCATGTATTGGCAGCAAAACAGACACACAGACAAGTGGAACAGAATCAAGAGTCTAGAATAAACACTATTTATATGGCAAATAATTTTTGACAAAAAAAGCCAAAACATACAGTCAGAAAGGAAAATCTCTTCAATAAAAGCTGCTGGGAAAACTGGAAAGCCACCAGCAAAAGAATGAACTAGACTGTTGTCTATCACCAGACACACCAAAATTAACTTCAAAATGGATTAAGGACCTGAACATAAGGACCTGAAACAAAATAAAATGCCATAGAAGAAAAATGTAGAAACTAAACTCAAGGACCTTGGACTCAAATAGGATTTTAAAATTTGACCTCAAAAGCAAGGGAATAAAAAACAAAAATAAATAAATGGGACTACATAAACTAAAAAGCTTCTGCTCAGCAAAAAGAAACCATTCAACAAGGTAAAGAGACAACCATCTGAATGAGAGATATTTGCAAGCAGTGCCTCCGATAGGCCTAATATCCAAAAATATACAAAGAACTCATACCAACTCAATAACAACAAAAGAAATGATCCAATCAAAAATGGGCAAGAGGACCATGAACAGACACTTCTCCCTAGAGGATATACAAATGGCCACAAATATTTGAAAAGATGATCAACACTGCTAGCTATTAGGAACGCAAATCAAAAATCATAATGAGAATAATCTCACACCTGTTAGAATAACTATAATCAAACAGGACAAGTAATAACAAAAGTTGGAGAGGATACGGAGAAAAAGGAACTCTCATACACTGCTGGGGATGCAAATTGGTACAACCACTATGGAAAACAGTATGGAGGTTCATCAAAATACTAAAAATTGACTACCATATGATGCAGTAATCCCTCTACTGGGTATTTACTCCAAAGAATTGAAAACCCATATCCAAAAAGATATTTGCACACCGATGTTCATAGCAGCATTATTCACAGTGGCCAGGACATGGAAGCAACCTAAGTGTCCTATGATAGATGACTGGCTAAAGATGCTGTGGTACATATATACAATGGAATATTACTTAGCCATAAAAGAGATGAAATACTGCCATTTGCAACAATATGGATGGACCTCAAGATAATCATGCTAAGTGAATAAACCAGACAGAAAAAGTTGAAAAATTCATATGATATCACTTATATGTGGGATATTAACTAAAAGCAACACGAACAGAACAACAACAACAAAAAAAACCCAGAGACTTATGGACATGAAACTATAGACTAGTGGTTACCAGAGGGTTAGGGAGTTGGGGAGTAGGATAAACAGGTCAAATATAGGAGTGGAAGAGGTCAAATATAGGGCACTAAGGGGAGGGTGAAGTGGGAAAAGGAGATCAAATATTACGGTAGCTGAAGGAACTGAACTTTGTGGTAAAACACACAATAGACTATACAGATGTTAAATCATAATGTACATCTGAAAAAATTATATTAATTGTTTAACCAATGTTACTCCAATAAACTCAATTAAAAAAATGGACAATCAAAAACAAAACAAAACAAAAATCCTTTTAAAAATAATGGTAAGTTGAAGATAGAAAGGTTCCACCATTTTGCAGAGCACATTACAGATCGAGTTGTTGCTTTTATTCAGTTTTGCAGGGTTTTGGCCTAGGAAGGAAATTATTCAAGGTACTAATTATCAAACACTGCATTATTCTAGAATAGTGTCTTATTTTAATACAGAATAGAAGGTTCAAATAACTTTTCACTCAAGTAGGATGAATTAGAATCTCCCAGGAGACAGATCCTGAGAAAGAGCAAGCCAGCAGCTAGGGAAGCATACTATGGAAGCAGAACAGTTCATCAAAAGTAAACGTTTACATATACCACATAGTGACATGTGAAAGTACTTATTCCAAAGGACAGAAAGTAACAGATTTGCCCGTAGGACAATAGAGTGTGAGGATATGGAAGCCAAAACAGAACACTGTAAAAAGTATATGGTCAGCTAAGGAAAGTTTATGTCACGCCAAAGCTACTATGCTCACATTTAGGATTAGACTAGAAAGAGGACTGATAAGGCCAGTGCTTCACCCTCCTCTGGAGAGGCTGAAGGAAAGTCCGATTATTATAACCAGATTCCTAGCCCCTTCCAAATACTTAGATCACTAGATCTCCACTCCTCTCCACCCCCAACACAACTGAAGGAGCCTCTAATCCACTCCTTCACTGTTAAGAAACCTATTGAATGGCAGGAACCCAAGTAACTGCAACCTTAGCATAAATGCAACCTTCCCCTAAGAACTGACGGTTCGAAGGAAATGACCATCATTCATTCCAGAACTCTAACCAGTGTTAGATGTGTGCTGAGACATGTTAAATCCTTGACCCACTTAGCGGCCACAGTTGCAGGAGTTGCTGCCTCTGGAAGAGTCAACACTATAGAGACAGGTTATTGAGAATATTCATATTCCACTTACCAAAACCAAGTTATCATTTGGAAAACTGATTCTTAAAATGTTGCAGAATGCAAATTTTCCAAATCAAAGAACATGCTTCAATTTTTCAGATTTTTTCAAGTCTAAACAGGACAAAATAATACCTAGAGAGTCTAACAATCAAAAATAAAATGTACTACAAGTTTATTTAACATGCTGACCATTTCAACGATATTTCCATACCTTATAATCTGAGACAGAATCATTCATATGTGACTTTATAGGTAACATCTGTGTTCAATTGCACTTTCTGTGAAAAAGTTAATGGAACTCAGAGCTACGGAACCCAAAAGGAAAGAAAACTAAGAAATGGCTGGAAATGATTACCAAATAATATGCTTGTGTTTTATATAAATTAATTTATGCTTGAAAACAGTAGCAAAATTACATATATCCTTGACTATCATGTATGTGAATACTAAGCATATTTTAATTTACATCATTTATTAGAGAGATCAAGATGAATAAATAAGCTTATTGGCAATTTTATTTATTTGCTTATTGTAACTGTTTTCTTGAACTAAAGCCATATCATGTAAAAGAGAGACTTTGATGATGAAACTATATTTAAATGCATATAAGAATGTAAAAATATACATGTTTTTTTTTAGCAAGATATATTAATTTTCTCTTTAAAATCACCTTTTTGTCTTCCTGTAAATTGAATGTTCTATCCTGATATTTTAATACATTCATACTTGCATCCATTTCCTAGGTCAGGTTTTCTATCTTTAAAGCATTTATTCAGTCATCATTGAATATAAATTAAAAGATTTCAGTTATTTGTCTTCAATAATGTTAAAAACTGATCATTTTACAGTGAAATACAATTTACAATTTATGAATGACTAGTAAATTAGAATAAAATGACAAGGCAAAGTTGAATCATTAACATTTCTGCTTCAATTTTCTAGAAATCAACAAATTAAATTATTTTGACAAGGACATGAGTACTTGAACCATTTAGGTGCGATCTAAAATACAGACATAAGTATTCGTTTTTCTCAGAAAAAAAAAAACTATATTTTCTAATGGGCCATGATAAAGAGAACATTGTGGTTTTTCATTTGATATAGCAAAGGACACTAGCTAAAGTAAATACTTTTCTTCAGCTTAATCATTGTGGCAACCTCTTAAATGCCTAGAAATTTATGAGGGCCTTGTAATGTTATCTTTAAAGTTTTTTCTGAGAGGAAGTCAGAGTGAAAATCTCTTCATTTAGAGAAATCAAACAATTCTGTCATTATAATGCCATTCTAAATTAACTTCAATATGCAAGTTAAAATATTTGAGAGGTTAAAAAGTAATATTTAGTTTCTTGGTTTTTTTACATGCTAAGAGGTATACACATTTTAAATTATTTATTTTTACTTAATACTCTAAACATTATTTCATCTGACAAACTCAAAAAAATATAACTAAAAGTAATTATTATCCAGGTCAAAAGTATATTTTTACTATCTGAACTATAGTTCTTAATTCTTTCCACAGTTTTCCTTAGTTAAAACAATTCACCACCTCCAAATCTTATCATTCAAGCTACGGACCCTCCATATACCAATGCTATGCTCAAATTCTGATCTCTTTTTTCCCAGGTCATTTCTTCCTAGTACCATGACTCCAACTATCTTTTATCCCCTTGAATCTATTAACACTAACACTTTTTCACTGTATGCATCTTCTATTTCATGGTCAGTCAATGGTCATAATTACTCCCTAAAGTCACTTATTCCTCTCTCCATCACCCTGTATCAAGCTCTCTGCTTTTATAGCATCCCTTCTCTAAAGCTAAATGTAGAAGGGAAAAAGAATTACCACAAAAAAACCAGTCTCTCTTTGAATACATGACCACAGACTGCCAGAAAAACATTCAATTTATTGCTAGTCCATTTATCCTAACATTCTTTTAAATGACTATTTATAACCTTTTTTCTTCTGCAATATTTCCTCTTCCATTTCACTCTCAGATAAGGACTTTGCTTCCAATTTCACTAAAAAATGTAATTTCTTAGATAAATAAGAAAAAAAAGTTCTTCAGATGCACACTACCACGTCACTCACCTACCAGCATTCTCACTCATTTACTCCTATAAAGAGCCAATCCTTCCATTTTTAGACCATATCTTATCATCTTTTACCTCTCTTAACTTTTCTCCTACCTGAGCAAGAAGGAAGAAAAACAAATGAAATCATTTAGTAGGAAAGAAGCAAAGCCTGATGTTTGTTAGAAAATAAAAGATTTCCTAAGACTAGAAATAAAGTATTTTTTTGAGGTTAGAATTCCTATATTAAAGTTTACCAGCATCATTCTTCGAGAAACTGTGACAAAGGTCACGTAACTTCAGAGAGAAATTTCTACACAGTGGCTGTACTAAGCCTTCAGATTACTCAGAAGCATCTACATCTGAGACTGGCATATACATTTTGAAGTTTTCATGTCTTAGAAAATAACCATCTCAGAAACAACTATGAGAAACTAAAAATTAGTTTTTGTCTCCCATTTTCTGCACCTTCTAAGTCTTTTGGATTCTTTTACAACCCTAGGTAGAAGGAGGGACAATTCCAAATAAAAGTTTGAAACTCCCTAATAGGTGAAAATTTCACAGTCAGATTTAATTCTATTAGAAAAATAAAATTAAAACTAATGTGACATTTCTTAAACTTAGACATGGTGATTTAAAATTTATACCTGGTACATATTTGGAACAATTTCAAGGACTGTTGAAAATTTTTATGCACTGCATTAATGACATCTCACAGGATGAAATACCTAGAATTAGAGCTAACTAATTTAAAATACAACAGTCAGACCTGGAAAGAACTTACTGTGTAAAGAAGAGTTGAACTCTCAAAAGCCACTGGTGATTGATGAGTATTAAGAACACTGTAATGAGTATGAGCTTGCAAAAATATGTCAAAATGCTTTAAAATCCTTAAGATGACCAGGATGACAACAGAAAAAAAAATTCAAAAAGGAAAAGAATATGAATACTCCTTGTAGTTTGACAATATTATATTTTCTGTTCAATTCCCCATAAAGCAAAAGGATCTTATTAAAAGTGATCTTTTGCCCTCCTGTTTCAGTCTATTGATCTAAACAATTTTGAATCTTCTAGATTTTAATTGAGGGCACACAACTTTGTCTTGACTCATTCTAGTGAAGAGATTGCCCTTACTTTCCTAATTATGGGCTTAACAACGAGTTTTGGACAGGTGGTAGGGAAAATTGTTTTGCCTATAAAAAAAAAATCGCTACCTCAAAAATTAAGGATTTATAGAAAAAATGTCTGCCACAGAGAAAGAGTATATTAAATTATTAATATGATGGCACTGCTGCAGCACTAGTTACTCTCTGGGTCTAGGAAATGGTGACAATTGATAGAAACCTAATTTTCCCGGACTTTTTGGTCATTCATACTCACAGAAATAACAAAACTTTATTGACTCTGCTGAACAGCTGAAACATTGGAATAAGCTACTGGAATTGCTAAAAAAGAAGCAGTTACATCTCCAGTGAAATATTTATTTGATTGTGTTGCCCTGGAGAACTTCAAACTCGCAAAAGTATTTACCTCTGGTACATGGAAGACCAATACACAGGTAGGACAAGTTGATCGGATGTTCTTACTTTCAAGATTGGTGAGGCTGTACTCCATCTTGCTCCCACTTCTCCTAACTACTAGAATTGTTTTAAAATAAACATTAAAAAAAAAGGAGTAAGAAAAGAAGTAATTTTCTCCACAAAAGGACAATTGTATACAGATAGATCAATTTTAGTGGAATCAGCCTTTCTACCTAAAGTCTCATTATATCAACCCAAATTCTTAACTACTTGTCAAGCTTTTGAGAGAGAAAGTGAAAGCACCTTTCTAATTACCTTTCTAAAACTTTGCTGCTCGATGTTGCCCATTAATGTCCAGTTGCATAGCATTGCTAGAAGATTGCTAGGAATGCAGAATCTCTAAGAATTCTTATATTAAATCAAAAACTGAATATTAACAAGTTTCTATTGTTAATCATATGTTACATTAAGTTTGAGAAGCAATGCTCTAAAATCTACCTTTCAGAGTAGAAACCTTCAGAGGGAAATTGAACTCAGCCTATTTTTTCAGCTCTTCTTAAGTTTTCATGCACCATGTAGAAACGTCTCACTCTACCCAGGCCATGATTATCCTAAAGTTTCATTCCAAACAGAAGAGCAAAATTTCAACCAGGGCATCAATTAATAATATATCGAGAAACTTTGTATGGGTCACTACTTTGGTCAGGCTGGAAAGACAGGCCAGGCTAAGTTTCACAGAGAGACTCAGCAAATCCAGTCATACTCTAGGCCCAGATACATACCTACACAAAACACTCTGATAATCAATCTCACATGTATTTAAGCCCCAAAGGAAATCAAGCATTCTGGTTTATATGATGCTCCTAGATACTCAGGATGTTTCAAAATACTGACCAGCTCAAACAAATCTAATACACACATGTAGGACATTTATTCACTAATAATCCTAATTACCCTGGCCACCTAAGAATCAGACTGATAAACTGCATTATACCACCATCTTGAACGGGCTGACTCCTACTCCCTTCCCCAACCATTCCTTTAGGCACCCAGGACACCACTGTCCTTTACTGCGGCTGCTTTCGTGGGTAAAGCAGAGCCTGGAGAAGGCTGGAATTACTCAGAGATCCTGGTTCAAGGCCACACTTTCCCTAAATCTCAGTTTTATATGTTTTTCTATAAACCAAAAACAAGTTGGTGCATCTTGTACAACCTACTTCAAAATCTTGACAAGCATGTGTGATAAGGAAGTTGTGACTATTTTAGATATTTTGTATACTATTAGGTTTATATATACCTGTGAGCCTGCCACAGGGACAAATTCTTGGGCCAAATCGTCTTAGATATTCCTACTCTGTTTTATCTTCTATTATTGTGAATGTCTGTTAGCTCGATCCTGAAAAAATATTATTATTATACTTATTTTACTTTACATCTGAATTTTTTAAGTATAGAAAATAAAAACAAATTGCTAATATTTTAGTGATAACTATTAAAATGCTTAATTGCATATGTTATACTATGCAAAAGATCATTCAAGTTACAATCTGAAGGAAGAAGAGAAAAAAGAGAAAAAAAATCTTGAAAGTAGCTTAAATAAACAAACAAAAGTGCCTTTTCAAGAAATAAGTCTACAGAAAACAGTGAGGCAGTTGAGCATTTCATTCATTAATTTCTTCATACACAATTTTTTCATCCTTATTAAGTAACTACTTATAAACTTTCTTTTCTCTCCCCATGCTATGTTTAAACCATGAGAAGGTAATTGAAATCATATTGGGATAACTTATTTTGAAGAAGTATAAAATATTGAAAGATATGGCAGCACTGAAATCTTAGTGAATGCTAGTTGTTGAAGGATTTAACTCCTGTTTGATTCCCAAGTGGTGTTTAATAGATAATTTTCATTTGATTATTTTCTAGATGACAATGGAGAATTATGGAGGTTGTTGATAAGGAAGGGATATGAGGAGACTAAAACAAAAAGTGAGTCCCATTTGTCAGTGTTTAACTGCAGAGATATTACAAAAATGAGAGAATAAAATCCTAAACATGTAATTAATGTAAATCAACTCAGTGATTCAGATAAAAATATATTCCTAAATTACATTCTTTCTAAACGTGTTATAAACAGGCACTAAAAAATCAGCTCATGTTTAACAAATAAGTATCTTTCAAAATGCAGATTTTATTTTTAACTTGGCCAAAGCAGTTTGCAGCTGTCAGTGGAATAACTCAGGAAAGTCTCACCAATAAAAGAGCCATTACTTGGAAAAGAGAAATTCCAGAGGAATAGAGAAGCCTTACTCAGAGGGGAAAATAATAATAATTTCACGTATTAGATTTAGAATTTTCAGCTGCATTTTTGTCTATAAAAAATAAAATGACTGTTTGAAGATTCCCTAATCACTTTCATAAAGATGTAGTATTAATAGAAGATATTAGATAGATAGATAGATAGAAGATGATAGATAGATAGATAGGCACCTTTACTATGTTGTCAGTAAGCAAAAAGAAGCCATAAAAGCCAAACAACCTTTTCTAATCATCTAAAAACTTATAGTCATTTTCCAAGACTGTGTGCTTACATCTGATTATTTACAATTTGTTAAAATCATAAGATCTCTGGGAAGGCAACTTATACTTTTTTCCCTCTCTCCATAGCATAGCTAATATAGACTCGGCAGCCAGGTTGCCTGGGTTCGAATTCTTGGTGCCTCCACTTAATAGCATTATGATCTAGTTCTCTATGCCTCAGCCTCTCATCTATAAAATGGCAATGCTCATCATAGTAGCCATGCCCTAGGTTGTTGGAAAGAGAAAATATAACCATACTGACAAAGTGTCTGCAAGTTTTAGACCTTACTCTGAATGATCAAGTTCTTCATGGTCCCACTCTGAAGAGAATAGTGATCATTAAAATAATAATAACTGAAGAATTGAAAATTTAAATGTTAAAAATATAAAGAGAAGGGAGCAGGTGGGAAAGAGAGAAAATGCAAAAAGTGAAGGGAAAATAAAGAAGGTGGACTTTATGTTTAACTGGGTGGAATAAGAAAAAGAGGAAAGAGGTAATGTCCTTTCCAGGAAAGAAAAAAGTGATAACATATTACACTCATCCTGGTCTCCAGTCCTTTTCATTAGAACTTTATATAGGCAGATCATGGCTACCTAGCACTTTAGATAAAAAACTCTAATTAAGCTAAATTCAATACAGTTATTGAACTAAATGCATAATACATTAATTGTGTAACTGCCAGTAATACTTAAAGTATAAGATAAATCATTCCTTCCCCCAGCAATCAAGTGGACTATTTAATGGTGATTACTAGATAAGATTTTTCCAACAATCAATACAAAGAGAAAGCTATTGTTTCTGAGCTGTGTCATATATTTTAAAGGATTGCTCACTTATTTTCTTCTTTCTTTCTACTCAATTAGTAGTTAGAAATCAATCCATGCCATAAGACCACAGAGGAAAAAACTGGATCATGATGTTCTATGGCCAGAGGTCATCCACAACAGCTTGGCCACCAAACAAAAATCCAAAGTAAGATATTCTTAAGTTGGAAGCAGAATTAAGAAGATTGGCTATCTATTATATTTCTACAGTGTGATAAGTCACTTTAAAAGTTTGTTTTACAATACTGAGATTTATCATTGATGGCAAAGAATAACTAGAAGCCTTCAGTTTATGATCTGTTAATTCTTTGATCAATTTAAGCATCAGTCAATAATCAAGGTAATTCCAAAGTAAGTTCTGAGTGCCTGCATCCTTAATATTACCAAAAACCTTGTTCTTCAGAATAACATTATCTCCTGGTTCATTATTATAACAAAAACAAAACCAAATGAACAAACACCTGAATACAAAAACACAAATATATGCAAAAATTTCGAATATTTGGGAAAAAAAATTTATGACAGTAATATAAGTGACGTTGAGCAACTGCTAGAATCAAAGGAAAACCACTGACATGAAGATCAGGCTGATTAAATGAAGTAAAACAATTTGAAGAAAAAAATCAACAAAGTGATTCAAATATAATGCTTTGAGTTTAAAGCATAAAAGCGGATCTTGGGAAAAATGATTGACACTCTAGATGTTTTGTAAAATTGATCCTTTTATAACATTGCTGTAAAAGTCAAAGTTGAATTTAATTTCTATCAGGGCAATCATACCAATTTCTCTAAATGTAAAACTACAAGGCTTAAGCAATTATATATTTTAAAATTATTAATTTTACTAAATAACTACTAATTTGCAAATAAAGAATAAAATTACTATATTGTTAGCTTTCTTTTCAGGATAATCCTTAAGTCACACACTGTTCCTCCTCCCAGAATTATTATGAAATTTTGCCTTATTTTAGAAGATTCACTTTTGTCAATTATTTATGCTGTTTCTGTTTTAACAAAGGACCTCATATATGTGATTATGCTAAGAATTCGGTTATAGTCCTACTTTTACACTCCCTGATAATTTGTTACATTCAATTCTGAACACAAGAGGATTTTTTTTTTTTTTTTTTTTTCCTGCAAGCTACTGGGCGGGGAGTCAGAATTCAGCCAACTAGAGATTATCTAGTATTTGCCTTTCCAGAGAACACAGTGATGATTTGAAATAGGAAAAACATGAAGGAATTCCATGTGCCTCATATCAGAACAAAGAGCTGTTCTGTATTTTTTTTTTAAAGGGGCGTGTTTTTTAAACCAAAATTTGCCCTAAGTCCCCTAATATGGATGATGCTAAGAAAACCAATAAAAGAAAGTGGTGTCATCACCTTTATGTATCCAATATGCCAACGATAAAGTGAATTTTGGAGTTAGTGGAGAAAGTATGGCAATCCTGAAGTTTAGAGTATTAACATTAAACTGTTTAAATAACATTCAAGCATAGAAATCACTGCATATTTTATGGATGCTTAAATCCATTTATTCACACTCAAGTTTGAGTCTAATACTACTGAGGCTTTCTGGCGTGAGTGACTATGGCTAAAAGGAAAGCGTTTTGTAATAGTCATTTCTATATCCTTTTCCATTTATGTTCTAGCATTTGTGTGTGTGTGGGATTAGAAGCTCTCTCTTTCAATCTCTGATGTAATGATGTCTTAGGACTTGGTTTAATACCTTAATAATTCATTGGAAACTCCAAAAGTGATTGAAATTAATGAACATTTAAGATGACTCACAAGCACTGTGAAAACACTTTACAGCATACATGGCTACAGAAGAGGAAAACAAATAGACAATCAGCCTAGATGAGTTGTAAGGCAAGATGATGAATAGAAAACAAACTGTATATATTCTTTTTCCCCAATGTAAGAATCAGTTCTAACATAGACCCAACAACAATTTGATATCTTCTTCTTTCCAAAAATAGCAGTAGAGATAGAACAAAAACAGAACCAAGAGACAGAGACAGATATATAATAAAATGGAAAGAGAACTCTTAATTATATATATATGGCCTACACAATTGTAGGTTAAAAATATGGTTATAACAAGTTAAAGTGTATTCTTATATTGGTTAGAATCTTTGGCAAACAACTGAAAAGTGCTGCTGAGCATTCAGAGAGTCAAATAACTTTTTTTTTTTTTTTTTTTTTTTTTTTTTTTTTTTTTTTTTTTTAGGCAAGGCACCTTGGTTGACCTCACAGATTGCAAGACCTTGTCAGTTTACCTTATTTTATAGTTTTTACACTTATACGCTGGTCTGTCCTAGGTGGCCCAACCCTGCTTAGCTTCCAGGCAAAATAACTTTTAAAATTAAAATAAATGATTTTTAAAATCAGCTTACATAGTTCAGAATAGCATTCTATATTATTTTATCAAGAAACTAATGAGAGGTCTCTCTGGGCACCAGCAACAAGATCAGTTAGCTCCAACCATGTTTATTCTTTTCAGCTCTCAGCTTAAGATTCAGATTCTGAGAAGAGAGACTCTAGCTGTCTGGGATCATGGGCCCTTCACGTAGAGAAGGGCAGGCCCCTTATTAGCAATTCACACTTGCATCATATTCAGTGGGGACCCCCAAAGCAAAATCACTGTCCTCTTATCAGTCAGGAGAGGTATAAATGTGAAAATACAAACTGACAAATGTCTGCAACACACCTCTTACAAATTAGACAGCAGAAAAAATACACAAATCTTTGTAATTTAAGAAAGAAACGTGGTCAGAACTAGAGCAGAATTAGTTCTCTTGGCCAAGAAAGAGAAGAGAGGAAATGATTGCACTAATTTCTTAGGAAGAACAAATTAGAAATTCATTACCAAACAATTCTTATTAACTGTGTAAAGTCAGATGGTAAAGGATCATTCCCACGAATGTTTATATTCTGGAATATTTACACCAAGTGATTATTGCAGTAAAAATTCTGATTCCCAATGCTGATAAACCAGATAAACAAAATTACTATAGCATCTTTCTGTTTTTTGACTTCTTCTGCCTGGCTTTTATCCGTTTGCGTTTTCAAATGTGATAACGGCCGTACTGAGATCTAAAGATGACAGACCTCGACTACTCAACCACTAAGGTAGAATTAATATGTGAACACTTATTTTTCTGTTTCCAAGTTCAGTTGTTTCTATTGAAAGAAAGACTCCTTTACTGACTCATGTAGAAGGAAGTTACATGGCCACAGAATAAACTTCCAAAGAAGAATTCCACTGGCAATTTCTACTAGCAAAAGGAAGAAGCAATTAGAGGACATGCCTGACAACCAGAATAGGAAACCCAAAGTAGAGTCCCAGCACAGCTGCTCTGTTTTTTTTTGCTATTTGAATCCTAGCAACAACATTCTGTTAACTGCATGCTAATTGTGCAGTTTTGTGAGCCCATCAAAGAAGACATTATGTCTTAGAGAGTATTTGTTGGGTGGGTAGGTGATCATATTACATTGCTTTTCAAGCATAAACTAATTTCAGTTTTCTACAAAAGATGCTATTTCCCTCTTGTATTTAAGATTTCAAAAAAAAAAAAAATTGAATTACACTAAGCAACACTATATCCTTTACCATTTCCAGACATCAACAATTTTACTTTTTAGTGCTGAACCATATTTCCATCTTCACAATTAACAAGAGAACACTGGTCAAGAGCAAAGGGGTACAAGGAAATAGCACATTGTTCCCAACTGAACACATAGCTTTACATGTTCGAATTCAAAAGGAGCTTGTATTACTGTTAAAAAAAAAAATCTCTAGTTTTCTTTTCTGTTTACCAAAGTATTTAAGATTTTTTTAAATAAAGACTATACTTTAAAATTAATGTAGAGAGAATAAAAGAAAAAAAAAGTGTTAGAAGCCAGGCTTTCTAACCATCAGGAAACTGTCCAGAAGAGCATGGACTCGGTTCAGATGAATGGACATGCAGCCCAGCTCTGTCCATTCATACTCACTGTAACACTGGGCATGCTACTTAACCTTCCTAAGCCTCAGTTTTTTTCATCTATAAAATGGAAACCACAAGGCTTGTGTGTAATAAAATATTTCATGCTTATAAAATGCTTTAGCACAGTATCTGACACATACTAAGCATTCGCAAAATATTATAAGTTGCTGAACCTGTCTCAGAGGTGATCATTTTTATCCATAAATCACAAATAATAATCTGTTTTCACTGTTAAGAGTGCTATTGAGGTCAAATAAGATAATATATTCAAAACTTTTATAAAATATAAAACAGCATTTTAAAATACATTATAATAGTGAAATCTTAAATAAAACAGTGGCATCTTAAAAGTAAACAAAGAAAGAGACTGACCCTTGATCTTTCCTAAATGTGCCTCCTCTATAATGAAGACAGAAAATATTATAGGAACAGAAAAAGAATACATACCAAAAAAGGTATAAAGTAGGGTTCCCTGAACTATCAGCAAATCATTGACCCAGAAAATGAATCATACCCTTTTAAATATGAGAAGTCAAGGACACGTATAGGGGGTACAGGTCTATCTTCAGAGTTTGGGAGCAAGCACAGGTAAAAACTCCGCCCTACCCCCACTGCAACAATTTGAAATGATCAAAAATGAAATCAGCTTTTTTAAAAAAAAGCCTGAAGCTATGAGACTGTATATGTGCTAAGTATATTACAATGATATGTATCATAATGATGTAAACAGAGTGTCTTCTGAATCCAAGTTGGAAATTGGATGTTTCTCAAAACAAAACAAGTTTATACAATACAACTACTTAGCATGCAATGAATACTACATCCTAACATAAAGGTGGCTTACATGGAGGATAGAAAGTAGGTGAAAAAAGATAAGGATCGATTGGTGTCAATTAAGCACTAATACTTGGTGGACTATGTCCCTGGGCTGTGGGCAGTTGCTGCATTAAGCTTCTGTAGGCTGATGAAAAGAGTCCTTCATACTATCTCATTTTTTTTTTAAATTCTGGTTCTTTCAAACTAACCAATTACATTTCCCCACCAGAAGTGACCAGTAGAATTTTGATTAATCAGATATTGCTTAAATGCCAAATGATCTATCGGCATTCTTATCTCCGTATGTCATATGTATGTGTGAGATAACTTCAGTCAGTTTATTAGTGATAGATCAACTCTGTGAGAATTAAATCCCATGGCATTTTACTGTGACTAAACAAATGACTCACACCTGTGAGATGCCACCTGCAACAGCTGGGTTGACTCCCTCTGTATGTCTTCTTACAGCAATATCTTAGTCCAACTAATTTTCCTCATTTTTACAGATGAAAATAAAGCAAATGCCTATAAAGTCAATTATTGTACTCTTAGTAGTAGCACAGTTAGAGATAAAGCATAGGTCTCTCAGGCTTGTTCTTTTTCAATTGCACCATTTATATAAATAGCAAAGAAAAAAAAGAAGGAAGGGAAGGGAGGGGACAGCAGGGGAGAAGGAAAAGAAGAATAAGAGAAGAAAAAAAAAGAGAAAATACTGGGTTTCCACACTGAAATAAAACTTTTTTCTATGTTTTACTAAGACAAAATGAGAAAATAGCTGAAATTTCCATGGTCAGAGCATTCATAATCTTTAATCACTCTTTTGGCTTTTATTTCAATGTTCTGACATGATTTTGGTGCTGAAATACCATTTGGTTTTTTTAGTATTTTACACAAACAACTGAATACAAATGTACTTAAATATCTTACTTCCATTGGAAATAAATCATTAAGATCATTGAGCTAAAGACAAGAATGCCAACATTTCTCTTACTTTTCTTAAATGTCATATATGACCAGCATGTCTTTAAGAATATTAGATAAAACAGAATAATAAGTTATCAAAAAAAATAACTGAAAAGAGAAAAGGACATAAGTATGGGAAAATAGGCTAATAGATATGCATTACTATATAGGTACATGTGGCAGACCGGCAGCCCTTGGTGTCCCCAATGGCCCATGCCTTTATATAAACCCCTCCCTTTGAGTGTGGATGGGACTGTGACTCACATCTAACCAATAAAATATGGTTAGATGTGAGATATGAGATATCACTCCTATTACTATATTATTTGTAATATATTATATAAATGTTAAATTATAAATATATATAATATAAATTACATATATAAATTATAAATTTATAAATATTCATTATTTATACCACAGAAACTGTAAAATAATAATCCTGTCTTATTTTATGTTACTAATTTGTGGCACTATTGTTAAATGGCAATAGAAAACTAATATAGTTTTGTGCTACTGTAGTTTAACCTAGTAATTCTAATAAATTTTCCTGAGGTTACAGAATAGAACTAGATATTTCTCAAAATAAAAGCCTAGGTACATCAGTATTAATTATTCAATTTTGAGCAAGTCACTTAATCTTGCTAGCCGTCAGTTTTCTCATGTATACAATTGGCAATGATGATAAACTGCCTTGCAGGTTTCGTTGAGGATACAAATAATAAATATAAAATGCATGGGGCAAAAAATAGGCATTCAAAAAATAGTAGCTCAAGAAACAGTGAAAACTTGGCCTGTTGGTTTGGCCATGAGAGCCAACACACCTTACTCCACAGATTTACTTTCAAGAGGATGTTGTCCTTCTAGATTTGGTGGAGAACAAAGAGACCATTAGTGTGCAGTGATTTTATTGTTATGTGGACAAGAGGCCAGCTGAGTTAAGTAAAATTTGGGCTATGAACAGAAACACAGTCTTTGTGGGCCACAAAATTCAAACACATGTTCTAAGTTTAATCACTTTCTGTGCTACCCCCTCACTCATTCCCCAACCCCCCTCCCTCGCCAAATAACTGCTCATATATAGAAAAGGAATTCTGTAGCTAGTAAATACCTTTTTCCACAAGGAAAAAAAAATTACAATCACTTAAAGGTTTAAAGTTCTTAGTTTAGTCCAGTAAGAAATCACTCAGCAGATCCCAGCACTAATTTCAGTTTCTCCCTTATAAGTAGATTTCTGGGAGGAACTTTAATCGACAGAGAGTAAGGCTATAACATTCTTTGATTTTACTTTGTATCTTTTTTCAGTTCTTTGTATCTGTTTCCATTTGGTTTAGTTCAAGAGTAACTGGTTTTTAACCACTAAAGTGCGGCGCTCATTATTGCTAAAATCAAAAGGGGATTACTGTACAATAATAAATGTCATAAAGAAAACAGGCCATACACTAGAGAAAATGTCACCATATGAGACTAATAAAATCACAATTCTTCATCAGGTGGAAGTGCACATTACAAAGGGCAGTGTGGTACAAATATCAAAGTTCTGACTTGGGATAAAATCATTTTTTAATAGCCACATAAGAGAATGGAAGCAGGGTTTTAATATACTGTTAATTTCAGCCACGGTTATTTTTATTTATTTGATTTATCTGGATTGATAACATACAATAAACAACTCACTAGTTTTCTGCTTTAAATATAATATCAAACACTTTAATCAAGGGAAACAGTCTCTGAGGCAAAAGAAGTTATATCTTTTGTGTACTCTTAGTAATTCTGAAAGTTACATGGCAGCTAAGAAACCAGAAAGAACCTGATATACATATATTTAGTCTTACATCAGAAAGTGAAAATATTATTGGGTTTCAAAGAAACTGTTCATGAACTAACACCAATTCAAATATTAACGTTCCAAATATTTAAGGTTTCATAGTTCCACTATAAAAAACAATGAAAATATCCTTGGGCATTCTTCTTATTGAGATTACTGAGGGTAAAATGTTGTATATTTCAACAAAAAACTAGTTTTAAACTGTTCTGAAAGTTAATGAATTTAGAGAGTATGAGGAATTCAAAATATATGTCAATAAAATTAATGATATATTTTCTCATTTCCAGTTACATGCTCTTAATCCTAAAATGACAGAGCTAACATTCTAATGGTACTTCACAATGAAAAAACTGTAATAACTGACCAAACAGGAAAATTATGAGAATAAGTTTTATAAGTACAATAACATCACTAAACACATAAAGTTCTTTAGGATAAATCAGGAATTTTGTTTATCTTTTATAGCTTAGAAAATATTAAAACTATTAGGCACCTTTGACAGATGATAAAGATTTCTGAAATTAATGTATAGACATAAATAATTAATTCATATTGTTCATGTTTACAAAAAGAAAAGGATTCAAAGCCTGGTTTGTTTCATCACGGCAAATTTATAAGGACTTCAAAGAATATTGGAAGACAATTGATAAAGGGTTCTTAAAGCTGTCTTATTTTTAAGGCATCGAATTTCTCTTAAATACAGGTCCCACAACATTTTCCAAAAGTATCAATCAAGATTAGGATGCAGTAAGAGGTTTACATTGAAAAACGACATTCTACTATTGAGTTATACCCATGTTTATGTCAAAACAAGGATTTCTAATGTCAGAGACTCAAACACCCTGAGTTCATGTTCATTAAGCAAAGAACATTATCACATTTCTTCAATGGTGCAAAAAAAAGCTTATCTTTTTAGCTAGCCATATCTCCTCCTCTTCCAGAGATGTCTACATTGAGCAATAATCTATGTCTCAGGCATTGCTTTACTATCTCACTCCTCTTCCAAAGGTAACCATGGTCTAACCACGTATCCTGTTTGCAAGTCCCTGACTGTAACCTGTACTTGTCTGCCACTGGCTTTCAGCCCTGCCTTTCCTCCTAGAATTTTTTCAAATACCTCTTTCTCACATCCCTACCTGCCTCTATAAATGCTTCATTCTTCAAAATATAGCAAAAATGATATTTTCACTCTGAAGTGTTCATTCACCACAAGCAGGAATTAATCACACCTTCCTTGGGGCTCCCTAGAATTGTGTTATACTAACTTTTGACACCTGTCACTTCAAGCATTTTCTTATGGTAATTTCGGAACACATTTTTCTTCAACAATAGATTGTAAAATTATTGAGGTCAGTGATAACACCTTAATAAACACTGGCTAAATTAATTTAATCCCTAAGGTTCTGCATGGAGTACACAGAAAAAATTAAAATACTTATTTGGCTCTTATTATTTGTGTAATATACCTCCCCAACTTCACAATTATTCCTAGCACTGAATGAACTCTGAGGTACTGTTCATGAACATGGGTGCTTCATAAATATTTTCTGATGAAGCTTTCCTTTAATTTGAGATTGCCTATAAGAAGATACAAAACTTTGAAACATTCCCCCACCACCACCCTGGGTCCAGATATAAAATCACAGTAAATTGTTTCTTTTACTACCCCTCAGTTAAATTAATAAATAAAATTTTAAAATTTAAAACACTGTCTAGAGCAGTGGTTATCAACATTTTGGCAAATAGGGATCCCTTTTCAATACAAAAATACAACGATGTAAGAATTTCTACATCATTGTTTTGTCTGATGCTGCTTCCTAGCACTTGGAACAATGCCCAGCTCGTTGGTGTTCTTTTCCAGTCCTCTATGCCAACATTTCTTAGACTCCGGTGAAATCTTCAGTCAATTTACACAACACTTGTTCACTGTCCACCCCTCCACCCCTCCATACTCTCATTTCCCACCTCACTCAGCTCAGACCCTACGATTCATCATCATATTTCTTCCCTTCCATACAACTCGACTCCATTCCATTTTACAAGCCGGGCTAAATCCCTACCCTGATTAAACCCAACTCTCCTCATGTTCTAACCCCTGCCCCTCAGCAGATGACAGGTGGCTACAGAAAGACACTCCTCTACGCTGAGCTCCTACATTTAAAGTCCTTTGTTAGAATGAATCGCTAGTGAAGCCAGAGAGAGCCACACTGAGCCATCGTGCTCCACTACTCTCCATTGACGAGCTGGCTTCATATCTCACCAAGATTTTATACCTGTTCCTCTCAATTTACCAAACAACCTTCAGTTTCAATACCTTCTGTAAGTCCCTCTGTTACACTGGATGAACCGTCTGTACTCCTATCTATGATGTATAACATGAGAAAAACTAGACTCAGAAAGGCTTAGAAACATGTCCACGTGAAGGAGCTAGCATTTGAACTTGGGCATTCTAATGCTCATAAATTCCAAAATACACGTTTATTTGCCTGTAAGGAATAATGATACATAGAATTAGAAAAAAACTCAGTTAAATAAGCTTGGGTCAAAAGATGACAATACCATTTCCTAGTTCCCTGACTATTGTCATATTATTTAAGTTCTCAAACCCTAAGTTTCTCATCTATAAAATGGGGGTAATAACACTGGTGCTACAAATAAGTGTTAGGACATTGTTGAGCTTTTAGTAGATGTCCCATAAATGTTAGTGTCTTCTTCCATTTGTATAGAGGCTGAAGTCTTAGTCTGATATTGCTTTACATTTCCATAGAGTAAAACATATGGCAGAAATGCCATAACCACACACTGTATATTGGAAAAACAAAAAATAAACACAAAAAAACATTGACTAAAAACATGCATATATGTGTTTCTTCATCGCATTTTGAAATTTCAAATTTTGTTGGGAAATTACTATCTTAATTCCATCTAAGACAGAGCATAAGCTGTAAAATAGCAAATTTTATAGGGCAAGATATGTTAGGAAGAATGTACCAAATACCTCATTATGAGAAGCCTGGAATTTCTTCCCATTATTGCCTTTCACTGCCTCCAAATGCCAGTACCAGCTCATAGTAAGTGTGTGCTTAGTGTTTGTCTCACTGTTCTTACTTAACTGTATAGTCATATGGTTTGCAAAGCAGCCTATTCCTAGCTTCCCAGTTAGTAATACTATGAATGGCTGCCATGAATCATGGCAAAGTTTTAAAAGATGGGACCAAAGGCCCCCCACAGTGACACTTGAAAAGTTGGCCACTTAAAAAACGTTGTCAATGAGGAGATTTTGAAACCATCTTTCAAATCTTGATGCCTAGTGTTACCATATTGTGACAGGCAACTTTAGAAGAGAGAATAAATCTTCCCAGCTATATTTTCTGCAAGTTTCAGATTTATTTCCTGCTCAAATTATAGCCTTCACTCTTGCTTAATTTTCATTGTCCTAATAATCTATCACAGTAGATTTCATTTCCATGTGACAGTAAAAAAAGGGAATCTTTGCTGGTACCCAACAAATTCATTATTGAGGGAAAAATTTATTCAGAATAAATGGCAATAAAATGCAAGCCCAGATTGCTAGATAATGTTAAAATATAGCTATATCTATATATAGATAATCAAAGAAGGCTACTTCAGATAAAATCCTATAATCCTATATATCTATGATTAGTATTTAATTTTTCCATTCCAGATAATTTACCATTATGAAAATGACTGATTGACACTGACCTGTGTTCCTCTTCGCTAAGAGCACAAATAAATATATAATTAAAAATGCCAAATACTTATCATTCTATTTATAAAAATTAAAAGTTAATGGTTAAGCAACAGTGAATGATACTATATTTTTAAAAGATTTAACATATCCAGTGATAGCATGCCAGTGATAGTAAAAGAATAGGTAAAGAGTAGGAACAGCAAAAGAAAATTAAGAATATTCATCTAAATTCAGCTTTCATTAATATATCTTCTTACTCTAGCCCAAATAAATAAACTTCATGCACATGGACAAATAAAATAAAACAAAATCAAAGAAATCAAGGAGGAAAAAGTATGAGAGAGAACCACATTTTACTTCCTTTGGCATCTGTCGGACCCTTTAAGGACATGCTTTTGCACACAACTATTAAGTGCAGACAAGTCCCCCAAGTAATCTTTACTATATCAGGCTAGAGAGGCACTGAAAACTGTACATTTGTTATTTTAATTGATGATCATTATAAACATCATATATAAACTTTGTTTTCTATCTGTCTAATGAAGGGGTAGCAAACTCATATAATTTCAGGTGCCGGATAGAAAATGTAAATTTAGGATTCAGAACAGTGGGCACTTTGAGGAATAGAGTAGGGCATGATCTTTGAAAAATATTCAAATTAAAAAATATATATATTAAACACTCCAATAGACAAATCTCTTTTAGTCACTAGCTTTGACCCCGGGTCCACATTACACTAATTTTATTCTCTACCATGAAATTACAGACCGATTATCACAATCAGCAGCAAATAACTAGTGAAGAGCATGAAAGTTCAACTACAGCTGTTGGGATTTTCTACTGGTCCTTTCTTTAGGTTAAGTTACCTTAAGATGCCTGAGTGAAGGCAGAGTTGCCAAATGTAATGAAAACACAGATTCGTAAAGACATAAGATACTTTTGACTTAAATAGAATGATGGCATTCTCATTCCACCTTCTAAATAATAGGGGTGGCAGTCATATTTTTCCTGATTATCACTGAGTTCTAGTAGATTATTTCTGTGGCCTCAGAATTTCCCAAAGTTCATATGTTAATTAAGATGGGTACTCCAGAATACTTTTAAGTCCTCCAGAACTACTAAACAAATAAGCTTAAGTCATTTTAAGATAAACCCAATGCACCACATGCAAACATTCAAATATTAAAAACTTGCTTATACAGGACACAATAGTTAAGCCTGCTTTAACATTTCTAGCAGTAAGTAAAATTCATGAGTTTCATCATCTTAAAGTGATCTCTCAGCATAATGTCAACTCATATACTTCCAAGTTCTTTTCAAGGATGTTGAAATCTGCCTAACTTGTTCACTGACTTGTGTAAGTTTCCTTAATGTGCTTGTTCATAAATTATCAAACAGCTGGGAAGAAGCCGTATGTCTTGGCACAGCAAGTTATGTCCTCATAACTAGTTAGGTAAGGTTAAAGAAACAATTTCTTCTCAAGGACTCCAAGATGATAAATAAAATTGAAAAAGAATAATTCTTGTTTAGGATCTGATTTCGACTTTCTCTGTTCTCTTACCATGAAAATGAGTGCCTGCTTCTCCCACATGAGCTTGTCATGCTCAATCATGACAGCAGAGTTTTGACTAATTTAGGATTGTTTCATAGCTCTACAGATGGGTAAATCCTACCCAACACACTCCTTTTATAAGCACAAACTTTGGAAATACAAAAACAAAAACCAATCTCTGTGTTTATTAAGAACATGACCAGAAATAAACATTCATGCATTTACCAGATTGTTTCATTTTTGGACAGCTCGACTCAATATAAAATGAAATAAAATAGAATCAATTTTTTGAAAAAAATGCATGCTCTAAGAGTTTAGATAAGAAGTGATGATGCAAACCTCTCTCCCTGGAAGGAGAAAAATATCAAGAAAACATAAGATTCTAAATATGAAAATAAGACAGAGAAATAGACTTCTGGTATTATCTCAAATGATTCAGTTAAAATTGCCTAAAGCCATCTGTGGTACCATAGAAAGATATTTGGTCTTTTTCTCTGGCTCCTGGCACAGAGTTCTTAAAACTCCTGGAATTTCATGAGTGACAATAGGTCTTTTATTCTCTCTCTTTTTTTTAAATGATGTCACTCTTGGCAAGGCCCTTAGGTAGCTTCAGGTTGGAGCCCGTCTTCAGAAAAACCAGGCCTTGGTTTAGGAGTTTGGAACTTTGGGCCCCACCCACCTCCCAACCTCTGGGGAGGGCAGGTAAGGAGGAAAGTTACATCCACTTGAGATGCTAAGGAGATGGTTCTCCTAAAAGAGGCATAGAACTCTGTCTGTTACTTGATACCGTCCCCCATATCTTGCATATGTGTCTCTTCTATTTGGCTGTTCCTGAGTTGTACCCTTTAGAATCGACCAGAATATGTAAAGTACTTTCCTGAGTTCTGTGTTGCTCAAGTGAATTATTGACCTAGGAAAGGATTGTGGGAACCCCAATCTATAGCCCATATGTTACAAGTACAGGCAGTCCAGTACTTAGTTGTAACTGGCATCTGAACTGGGGGTGATCCTGTAGCACTGAGCTCTCTCAGTTATGGGGGCTGACGCTAACTCCAGGTAGATATTATCAGAATTGAACTGACTTGTTTGATACTCACTTGGTGTCAGAGAGTTGGGGAAGAGACACTGGAAAAGACACGTGTATTGGTTTTAGGAGAAAAAAGAAAACCTCTTATTTGGTATCAGATGTGGTATGAGTAAAGACAGATGAGGTCAGTAAAGTGTTTCAAATTTTAGTGCTCTGTCTGTTTACACCAAAGATGATAAAAGAAGACTACAAGTTCCAGAGAACTCACTGTTTCCCTTTTACTTGCTTCCATAAAATAAACATCTTTCGTTTTATTGAAAGCAAAGCCCATCACCACCATTCCATATCTTTCTGCTATGGTGGCTCAATAATAAAATAGTTACCGTAGTTTATTAAGCTAATTCATCAGTAAAAACACATTTTTGGAATTATATATTCTAATGTTTTGTAATAAACTTGGGGAAAATAAACCAGTATGACCTCTTTTATCCTACTGAATTTAAGTTTTGTTTGTTTCTTAAATCTGGTGTCTTTTTAAGGCGTCCTTTTGTTATTTTCACTTGTATTACTATTTTTTTGTTTCA
Source organism: Eonycteris spelaea (assembly GCA_003508835.1). Classification (NCBI taxonomy): domain Eukaryota; kingdom Metazoa; phylum Chordata; class Mammalia; order Chiroptera; family Pteropodidae; genus Eonycteris; species Eonycteris spelaea. Next base: position 18,889,155 of record PUFA01000016.1, read on the forward strand.
TTGTTCATGTTCTTATTGTTTTGAATAATTAAGATATCTAACTATTCAAAGTGTGGCTCAGGAATAAATAAAAAAGATTTTAGAGAAATTAGTCAAATTAAAAGGGAAAGCCATTTAAAAATTGTCTGTAGTTGAACTGATCAAGGGTTGAAGCACTTTACACGCAGTGTAGAAAGCCAAAATGTTAGGTGTGGACTTACCATTATACTGAAAATCTGGAGAATGGTCTATGTTAACTCATCTCCTCACTCTCCATTCCAGACCTCTCTCATCTAATTCTGTATTGTGCTCTTTTGGCCTCATCTCTAAAACCCCTTAAGAATAACAATCAGTTCATTCAAACTCCTAGGATGCTCTATTTCCACCCTGGTCCTCAATACCTAGGCCTCTGTAGTTAAGAGTATAAATTGGACAATACTCAATTTTTATTTAAAACACTTCCTCAAAAAAGCCTGGTAATTAATAACCTCATAAATTATTCAGAAATCATTTTTTAAAAGCCACTGGGTTAAAAGTGCTATCCCATAGCCACAGAGTAAGGCGAGAACCAATACAGCGTCAGAACTCTACTGAGATTTTATTTAAAATTTTGGAAAAGAAGAAGGTATGCTCTTATAAACTGAAATGGCAAGTCATTTTATATATAAATAAAAGTAAGCTATTTATTATTTTTTTGTTTGTTTGTTTGTTTGTTTTAAACTCTATCCTAGAGATGATGTCTTAATGGCTTCCTGAATAAATCAAGTAGAGATGGCTGAAGAAACAAGATGGAAAAAGGACCACAGAGTATTCAATTACACATCATTGAGGTCCTAGATTCTGTGCCAAGATATAAAGGGTATAAATACTGAAAAACATGAAAAAATGTATCCATGAATCCATACATAAATGATTGATTAAATAAATAAATAAATATATGGGAAACAATTCTCCTATGCAGAATTCAAATCATTTATGTACCTTCTCTGCCCTCAAGGAAGCAGAACAGAACTCCTCACTTCTGACCATGAACTATGTATAATGACTTCCCTCTATAGAGCATAGTATGGAAACAGGAGGGAAGAGTAAATACACAATGGAGAAACCTCAGACTCTCAGCCTGGTGATCAAGGGCAACATCATTGGCAAAAAGTCATGTCACAATATATACTCTTGATATTTAGTGATAAAAATGGTGATGTGTGGCCTTCTTCCTAAGAACACACAACACTAGACAATTCATGAGAAAAACATTAAATTCTAGTAAGAGACATCCTACAATATACCTGACCTGTACTACTCAAATCTATAAAATCATCAAAAATGAGAAGTGAGAAACTGTCATGCCTGTGACAACTTTAGTTATATCATGTATCAATGTTTATTCAATTGTTAAAAATATATCGCACTAATGTTAGATGTTAATAATAAGATAAACTAGTGTGGGGTATACAGGAATTCTGCACTATACTCACAATTTTTCTGTAAATCTAAAATTCAAAAAGTTAAAAAAATCATTTAAAAAAATACACAATCTTTGCTTCCAATTAGGTAATGGTAAGGAATAAAAAAACTGGAAAAAATATGTTAAAAAAAACTATTCCCACCATGGTAATAATTATGGAGAACACAATATTATAATGCAGGCAATAAGGTATTTAAAAACTTGACAAAGCTACTCATCTGATTTAGTACTATGTCCTTATTCCAAGTGGTACACATTGATTTAAATTCTAAATTATTCTTATGTCATTCACTCAAGAATTCAAATTTAAAAATTAATTGTCACTCCTCTTTCCAAGCTATGAACTCAGTTAAGAGAATGGAAACTTGATACACCATAATATATTTTTGGTGGTCACACCATATCTTTAAATTTGCTCTTGGGATTTTCTAGCATGAACATTGAAAACAAAAATGACTCTCCATCTATGTCCATTCGTTTTAGCTGTTATAAACGAACAAAGTCCTCAAGTACAAAATGAGAAAAGTATATAATACATTTGGAAACCTATCATTCTCTTCTCCATTCATTTTCCTATATTTAGTATCAAAAAATTCAGTTACTTAATATTTCCTGTAAAAAGCATAGCATATTTCTACACTTAAAAAGGGTTTTATTGCAGTTTGGGTAACTTGTAAATGAGGCTGCAACTTTACTTTCTAAATTTAAGTTATTGTGGCCTTTTATCTCTCCAATACTTTGCATGTTTCCTATTTCATTTTTAGTTCTGAGACGTACTGGTTCTGGTTTCTATAATGGTAAATTGGGTGTTAGCTATATATGATGCATTCATTAGGGTTATCTGTTCTATTATCTATATACTTGACAAATTTAGCAGCTTAAAACAAAGAACATTTATTATCTTGCAGCTTCTGTAATTCAGGAGGGACCATCTTAAAAGCTGACTACCATGACTGACAACTAGCATATTTCCCTTTTTTCTGAAAATGTTATAAAAGCAATAAGGAGACCACTTACAAAATAAAACTAGACAAAACATAGCAACTTTCATTTTTTACAAAACTGAGAGACAAATAAGCTGTATAATATAAAGTAACCATAAGGGCTACCAGAATCTGTGGTAATTTTCTAAGAACTACATGAAAGTAGAAAAGAGAAGGGAAGAAAATGGTAAGAAATGTAGAGTAATAATGAGGATTACCATATAACTTATCACCCAAGCTGAACAAATTCGGCATAATTTTATTCATTGTGAGAATTCACTTTAAAGTGCATGAGAGACCATTATTAATTTCCTTGTTAGCAAAATTATCTAAATTTGATAACTAGCATTTTCATACACCACTGGTGAAGTTCAAACTGGTACAACTGCTATGTAGTGTAATATTTGAATATCTATATCTATTAAAACTATAAATATATATACTCTCTGACTCAGTAATTCCACCTCTGGAAATTTACCTTTTGGGTATCCTATACAAATATCATGTTATTTATTGCAGCATTACCTGTAAAGCAAATGTTTGGAAACCATATCATATCCATCAATAGGTAGCTAGTTCAATAAAGTAAGAGAGATGCCAAAAATGAAATCCTATGAAGCTGTTATATAAGAAAAATTATATACAGGATGAGGATGCTGTCTATATACTGATATGAAAAGATGTCCAAGATATATTTTTAAGTGAAAAAAGCAAGGCCATATCACTATTTATAATATGTTATGTTTGTGCAAAAAACAGAGGTAGATGCATTAGCTTCCTACTGCTGTCATTACTACTTATTTACGAATTTGCTACTACTGTAACAAATTAACACAAATGTAGCAATTAGACACACACAAATTATCATACAGTGCTGTAGGTTAAATCTCACACAGGTCTCACTAGGCTAAAATCAAGGTGTCATCAGGTTCTGTTCCTCTCCGGAGGCTCCAGAGGAGAGTCTGTTTTCTCGCTCATTCAGGTTGTTGGCAGAATTCAATTCCTTACAGTTAGAGGACTGTTTCTTTGCTGTCTGTCATCTGAGGGCCATTCCCAGATTCTGAAGGCTGCTGGGTTCCATAGCCTACTTCCTTCATAATCAAAGCCACCAATGGCAGGTAAAGTCCCTGTCACACTTTGACTATCTGCTGCCTCCTCTTCCCTGGTTGCATCTCTGACAGCTTTTCGGCCTCCCTCTTCTTGTTCTAAGGGCACAGTTAATTATACTGGGCCCACCAGAATAATCCAGGATACTCTCCCTAGTTTAAAGTTTGTAGCCTTAATTCTATCTTGAAAGTCCATGTGGCCTGGCTGTGTAAGATAAGATACTTATGGGTCCAAGGATTAGAGTGTGGTCATCTTTGAGAGGGTGCATAGGAAATATTTATTCAAATTGTTTGTTCTACACACAAATGGAAAGATATCTAGAAAATAAGGACAACGGCAATGTGGGAGGAACTGTTGGGAACTGGGCAGATGGCATAAAAAGAGAAATGTGATGGGCAAATTTATATTATATACATTTTCATATATGCATAGAACCATGTGACTATATTAGTCATTTAAAAATTAAAGTGATGGACATCTAATAAAATGGTGAAAACTATGTAAAAACATATTTACTAAAGAGGTTTAACATTCTCTTCCTAAGTTTGTACAATTCAATTTTCATTCAAGGCCCACAATGTTTAGCATTCTGATTCACAGTTCGCTTTAGAGATGTTGGCAAGTGTCTCAGTATGATCGACATTTTCTTTCCTGTGATGTCACAAAGGACAGCCTCTTATTTTTACAAAGTGTATCTTATTTTCCTTTTAAATTGATTTTTCAATTTATTTAAACTGGTTTTCTTTTCTAAAAATTCTGCAGGTCTTTTTTTTTTTTTTCGGTTATCCAGAAAATACTCTGCTACTAAACTTTGTTAGGGAATTTAATTTACCAACTTTTTAAATTCAGGTAATATGTGAACAATTTTAGAGATTAATACTCATTTTGTAATTTGCCTTTGATCTGAATCTCTTTAAATTGATTTCCTTTCCAATGTTACATAGTGATTTAGATTCTTCTTGATTGCTATATCCATAACCACACAGGTTCAAACATTTTAGTTGCTAGAAAACAGTTACTGAAACATTCTTTTAAGTCTATTGTACAGGGCAGTATTTTAAAATGCACTTTCTTCTTCAAAAAGCCCAAATTTGCCCTAATTTGATTCTTGCAATCTTTCTACTGACCAATTCCATCATCCTTCAGTTTGATCAATTCCAGCAATACCTTGTGTAAAAATGTAAAAATGCCTTGTGTTTGCCTCATCAGGTGAATTTTCTGGATAAACGAGAGGCTGGAATGTCTTGAGAGTCACAAAACTGAATCATCTGTATACATGAATCACTTTGTAATTCACCAGTCAAGATGACTGGATCATATTTACTGTGAATTCCTAGAACATCCTGACAAACGTTTTGCTATAGCTTAAGGATCTGAACACCAGCACAATATACAATAATTAAATAGTACCAATGCAAGGACATGCATGCACGCATGTGCACACACACACATACATACACACACCTTCAAGTAGAAACTGTGTCCAATGGGGCTTTTAACAAAGTTATCAGTTTTATATTGAAGCCACTAAAGACAAAACACAGACAACAAACAGTATGCATACACTGAAAGGCGTTGCACAACACAGTTGAAATGTTATATTTACATGGCAACCAGCTTATTTTATTTACATGAACATCTGGCGCAGGTTCACTAAAATTTTAAAAACAGATGGACATGAGGAAAGAACTAGTAATTAACAAAGCTATATGTTGATTAAATCAGCACGTAGTTAATTTTAATGATTGCTGATCTTTATTAAGGATGGTGAGACTTTTCAAAAATCAAATCCCTTTAACTGACATGTCAATTGACCAAAGAGGCAACGATAACCACTCTGGTCATTAACTACTTCAGTACTGTTACCACAAACCACTACTGCACTACACATATTCATAGAAGTAAAATTCAAAAACAAGATTGTATTGCCTCTGAAGCCCTCTGGATCTTATTATATCTACAGATGGGTTCTGAGCAGCAACATTATTATCATTTGGGAATAATCACATACAGAGATGTATATTATTTGAACACTGTTTCCATGTTCTGAATCATTTCAGTAGACTCCTGCTGCCCTTCATCCATCCTTAAGTCACACTGTGTACTTCTCTGAGCTCTCCAAATAGGCACCCTGTGGTTGCCAAGCAACCACAGATTTTCTCCAAGTGCCTATGCCATGTGTACTTAAACTGCAGTTGGCCTTTCTTTAACTTTTCAAAGTTTAGAAAAAATAAATATATGACAGACAGGTAGAGCTATGTGTGTTGTGAAGGAGGGTATTGGAAAGTCAGAAAGCACTGAAAAGAGCAGAATCCCTTTTAAGATATTATGTCCATTTGTATCCCTTTTTAAAAAGCTTTTAGAGATATTCTATTAACACATTAACTAATTCATCAAATAAGTAAAAATAAAACTCTTTTTCCTAAGACAGCAGATATTTTCTATCCCACACCAAGTGAGTGGATGGCTGTTCCTGTGGTTTTCTCTCAAGCATTATAGAGCTTCAATGTGGATATACAGAATGCCAGTTCTGACAGCCAACTTATAATCTACAAGCTCTAGCTACGGTCCTTTTCTCCAGATGGACTTTTTCTAGATTGAATGACCTTGATTTCCAGGACAGTTGTTGAAAACTTGCTCACTAGTTGCTTTTAATGTCAATTTGTGAAGAGAGGATGAATTTTAGAGAACAGATTAGTCATGGCTATGTCAGAGAATGAGTCTTGTGGAGGCTTTAAAGAAAAGACTGAGGACTTAAGTTCAAGAAACAATACATCTCACTATAAATTAAGTTTATCTTATTTAAAATCAAATTTCTATACATATTCTCCTCCTTATAAATTTTATATTTTCAGGATAAAAATAGGTGATTTTAGTTTCATCTTATTATATGTCCCTGATGGGGTTCAGGCAAATGTCCCAAAAGTTGAAACTTAATATATTGACTATTTTAACCTGAACGAGTTTGAGAAAACAGCAGAATCAGTAAAGTCATTCAGAGTGACCTTTCCCCTGCCCCTTTCCCCTGAAACATATCAAAAACCCTCATGAAAGAGGTGCCTTCCATATATCCAGAGAAAAGGATCATTCTTATCTCTAAAGAAAAAGGGACATGAAGAATCCAAACAAACAGGCCTTCCTAAGGTTCCCCTAGTTCATACACTTCCTTCAGATTCCTTGACTCATCATATTTCTCCACAACTGTCTACTCTTCATCAAAACTAGCATAAAAACACAGATTTAACCATTTTTTTTTTTTTTGGGGGGGGGTCTTCATTTCCTTTTGAATTTCCATGTCATGTAAAAACTTAAAATATAATATATACTTTACTCCTGCTAATTTGTCTTTGTCAGCTTAATTTTCAGACCTACCTAAGGACCCAAAGAAAGTCAAGGAAACTTTTCCCTCCCTTACACTGTAAGTTAATTATTTTCCCTAAGTGTGAGCCAAGACTGGTATGTCTGAGAGTTACCACTGAGAGGTGTGGAGTCTGAGGCAGAATTTGTTTTTCCAGGAATTTAAACCTAACTAGGTAACCTGTGAATTTCAAAAGAGAAAGTTATCTGTATCAGCCATGGTAGGAATAATTCTTATTGTGTAACCCAAGACCAGGAAGACTCTGGAGCCATATTGCCTAGGTCAGAGTATTGGCTCAATCAGACTAGCTAAGTGACCTTGAACAAAACCTCAGTTTTCTCAACTATAAAACACAGAAAGTAATTATTTTATGGATGTTATAAGAATGGAATGAGATAATACACATAGAATATTTACTTTCTGCAAGTAATATATATCAATTATAATTATACAACTCTAATAATGATATCAACTATAATTATACAACTAGGCTCCTTTGACTCTGTCTCTGAATTCGTTCAGCAGGCTCAAGTCTCCATTGTTAGGAATTTGAATGGAATTCTCTTTGGTCTGTCTTCTATTGGAAGCCTCAATGTCACCGCATCTCCCAGAAATGAAATATTCTGGTATTTGAACCCAACTTATAACCCATGTCTTTGTGTTTAAGTGCAGTTTTTTGCTTGTCTTTGGTATTGTTTATCTGAGAATTTATGGGCTGATTCATATTTCATTTGGTTTAAAGAATGCTGAAAATGTGAAATAATTAAGAATCAGTCAGAGTACAAGGTAATTGGGAAAAGTCCCAATTATATGAGTTAACTCATGAGGATGAGAAGCAAGGGAAAAACAAGGAAGTGATGCAAAGCAATGTAAAACTGTTAGATACCCTCAGCATGCTTTTCACTATCAGCTACTTAAGATTAAAACTCATGAACAACAAAACATAATATTAGAATTCAACTTTTTGCTTATTGTACATGCTTTTTAAAGTTTTGAATTTTTAACATCTTTCAAATTATGCTGTTGGTTTAAAAGTAGAAACATATTCTTCACCCTCCGTAAACATCTCTTGTTTAACACTAGTGATGGAATTCTCTGTCGTTTACCCACATATTTTGCCCTTCTCTTGAAAATGCTCTTCTTCTATATTTATTTAAATGTTTAAAGGTAAAGGATGAGACTGAATTACCAATCTTTAAAAAGAATCATTAATTCTCATTTCAAATTATTTAGTCATTGTCCAGATTTAATTTTGAATTTTCTTTCTTTTTTTTTCTTTCACGAAAAGAGCAAGTGTTACCAAATAATTTTAGAGAATAAAAAATAAGTCACTCCTCCACTGAAAGAATTTTGAATCCCTTGTATTATCAGTTAAATTTGGAATGTAGTTTTCAAAAATATTATAATCTAAAAATACAATAAATTCTTCCTGGTACAGAATGCCTGAAATGCTGCTATACATGCATACACATCCCATTAAGTCTTAAAGAAAGTTAAAATAAATTTTTAAAAATTGGTTTCATATAGAATATTCCTCTGAGCACATGCAATAACCTTAGAAATTAATAGCAAAAAGATAAAATAGAATCTTGGGAAATTCAGGAAATATATTTTAATGATCTTTAAATTATAAAAGAAATAGTAATGGAAGTCAAAAATGCTTAGAGTCTAATAATAATAAAACATTAGAACTTGGCCACACAATTACTATATTCCTTAAAGGAAAATTTAAAAGTTTAAATGCTTATATTTGAAAAAAAAAAAAAAGAAAGACTGAAAATAATAAGCTAAGATTTTAATTTAAGATATTAGAAAACAAAGACAAAATATTTCCAAGCAGGAAATAATAACATTGGAAGTAATTTCATTGGAAGGAAGAATCAATAAAGCTAGAATATAGTTTTTTAAAGTTCTGTTAAAGAGTCAAATTTTTGAGTAGATTGGAGTCAGGAGTGGGTGTGGGGCAGAGGCGGGTAAGTTTTATCCATAGACTAAGAAAAGATACATGATAATAAGAGAACAATATTGACTTTAGCCAAACTACAAGTTTTATTTTTAGGTCTGAATGCTGATAAGAATGACAAGTCATAACTATATCAAGCTGCATTTATTTAATATCAAATTAACAAACATAGAATGCCAAAAAATAAAAAAGATAAGGATACAAGTAGATGCAGCTCACCTATGCTAATTCCTCCAGAATATGAACAATGCACCTGACTGAGTAAGAAACCCAACAAGTGTGAGAAGCCCAATCCAGAAGGCCGTTGCCTCTTATACTATTAGTTTGGAGTGGTACCCAAGTCAGTATTTATGGACTGACCTATACTACAGAAGGGATTGATTGCTGTGCCACAACTATATCTGTGTTATACTTATTTCAACTTCAGGTTTAGAATGAGGGTGATCATGTCTTATGACAAATATAAACAAATTTGGGACAGTAAATTTGAAATTTTAAAGAAATAGAAATCACCTAGAAATTGTATTTTACCAAAACTGACTCAACAAGAAATTAAAAAGATCTATAATCATTGAGGAACTTGATGCAATCACGAAAAATTTACCATATCTAAACAATTTTACATGGAATTTCGACCAAACATTCAAGGAAGTGACATTCTGATATATACAAATTGTTACAAAGAATAAGAAAAATAAAAACATCACCTTCATTTTATAAAGTTAACATAATCTCATTACTATATTCAGAATAAATCAAAAAGGGAAAAATTGCAGACCAATTTCACCTATGACTATAGATGCCAAATCCTAAATGAAATATTAGAAATACAACAGTAGAACAAATATAAAATACAATCATATAAAGATGTCATTTATAATAGTTACAGTAAATCACTGAGGAACAAATATAAAATAAATATATAAGACAGAGAAAAAATTTAACTCAGATGAAAATGTTAAAATATCTAAATAGATGTATATAAACTATAACTATGCTTAATGATGAAAAGACTCAATACTAATGATATCTCAACTATTCCAAAATATGATAATAATCAAACTAAATTTAATACCAATAGGTATCCCAATGAAAGGTTTGGGGACCTCGATATGTTGTTTTTCATATTTATATTGAAGAGCAAAGGATCAGGACTAGCCAAGCAGCTGCCAAAGGACAGTGTGGAGGACCTTTCTGTATAAGATATGAAGAGTTATTATAAAGCTATCATAAATTGTGGTGTCAGCAAACTCAGAAACAGTCCAACACATGTAAAAAAAAAACTTGAAGAAGGCAGTGGAAAAGGAGAATAAAGACCGAAAGATAGTTTGTAACCAGAATTCGCAAATTCATGTGAATGATAACACAGTAATGAATTAATGAGCAAACAAATAAATACATGAGGGTTAAGAGACAAGTGAAGTTGATCAAACTAAGCAGTTAGGCAATGAATTATCTTTTTTTGGCTGTCTGAATATCAATTCAATAAACCAGGTAAACTAAATCTCCACTTGACTTTTTTGCAGTGTAAACGTCTGAAGACATTTTAAAGAAAGGAGGATCTTGTGAGTAATTGACCTTTTCTCTGGAAAGGAAGTAGTGATATTTTCAAGCAGTACAGTAACATCAAGCAGGTCACACATAAGGAAGGTCACTTTTTTATTGAAAAGGGGGTAAAAAGCACCATGGAGAAATTCATTTTCTTGTCTATAATTGGAAGTCTTATACAGAAAACAAAAGGCATGATGCTTTTAAGGGGATTATTATGTTCGTTTCCTGAGCTTTGGAACTAGCTCATATCACATTAGCATAGCATCATGTGGAAAAACACATCTATCATCACCAAGATTTTGGGCTGTGAGCCTCTCTACCTTAACTGCAAGGTCAGTTGAACTTCCAGGAGCAATTCCCTTTGATCAAGTTCAGCCACATTCTGTCAGTTTTAAGCATTATGAGCCTCATCATCTGTTTTAAAAGGCAAAGCTGTATCCCGCAGCAGTAGATAATAACAAAGAATGATTTTTCTGAACCTCTTAAACATAGACTTGTCAAGGAGTGAATGTGCAAAACTGACCTTATCAGAGAAGCAAAATACAGCTCCAATTAAAAATGAACCGGGGAGCGGATGTTGGAGGTGCTATCGCAAACTCAAAATGTAAGCCTCATAAATAAGGAATGCTGCCATATGCTACAGCATCTTCATTCTCATTCAGCGATTACAGGAATCAACAAAACATTGTTAGAAATCATTTCAGTTAGCATGGATGCTACTGTTGAGATTAGATTAATTAAACTGATAAATCCTAAGCATGAATGGAAAACATCTAATAACATGAAAGAAGTCAAAATATGAGACAGGCAGTTCTGCCAAAATGTTTTTCAAAGCTCCCTTTAGCTTAGTATGAATGGGAAATCTACAATTTTGGAGAAAAGGAAATAGACAAATGCCAGGTAAGTATAAGCCTGTATAAGTCTGGCATTTGCCAGAAATGAGGCATTGGAACCAAGAAGAGCTTATCGTGGCCAAAGCCAGATGCATAGTATATCTAGATGAGTTAGACAGTTTCACTTTGGCATTTGACCTAACAACAAATAACACTGTGTCTGATTGGTAAGTGTTTTGTGCCTTCTTAACTGAATGCTATATAAATACCAGTAACTGACCTTATACTAGGAGCAATGACCTAAGGATCTATAGACAGAAGGATTTAAATTATAACTACATCTAAGAAAGAATTAATGTTCTTTTACAGTGAAGGATTAACTTGGAAAATTTACTGTGAAATCTCAATGTATAACAAGGTATATCATGTTAATAAAACTCAAATAATTAAAGATAGAAGGATGGAAGGAAGGAGGGAGGGCAGGAGGGAAGAAAATGGAGAAAGGAAGAAACAACTGGTTATTCTATCACTATTCTAGTTAGTGGAAATATTCTTCATGTCTCATGAAAGATATGTAAACCCCAAAGGAAAGTTTCTATTTTATAAAAGTCAATAGGGGTTCAAGAGCCTGTTCATTTTTGTTTTAAAATCCCAGTCTCTCTTGGAGGATGTTACAAAACAGACAGATCTCAGTGTCAAGTTGCCCTCTGAGAGATGTCCTTGGATTTTTGTGCACTTTGAGAGTGAGCCACAGAATCACAGGTTTACAGAACCAGAAGGAAGCTTCAAAACCGTATGTCTTTTGCCCAATGCCACAGATCATGAAAGAGCTGTTCATCTCTGGGCCAATATGTTATATATATTTTTTATTTACAGAGTTCTTTTAAAAGCCTAGAGAACTATCACAAGAGTAGCAAAATGGCTCTCAGATATGATACAGCCACTTCTCTAAAAATCAGTTTTCTCATTATATCTATTATTGATTCTAACCTTGGAATGGCCTTCCTATTATTCTTCAAGCCCTGCTAAAAATGAAGTACTTGGGGTCAAGAAAAAAAAATACCCATTGGTAATGCTCAGACTCTAGGAATAAATGATCTCCAAGATGCAATTAGCACAATCCTTCACCTGAGAGATGGTGAGAACTAAGAGGAAAGAAAAAAATACCTAGATTCAAATGATGACTTTTAGAATAATTTTCTGTTCCGGCCACATTTTACTCTAATGACCAAGCTAATCTAGTCTTGATTAGCATGACCATGAAAATAATTATCATTTATATGCTATTTTAAATCTTAAAAGCCTTTGTTAAAATGTTCTTTCCTGCTCCAGGACATGCAATATTGACTAGAGTAATGAATTCATTATGGTGTTTCTGACTTTCTTTTCCTGAACTCTATAAATGTATATCTTATAACATATCCAAGGGCCAATATTAGGACATAAACAGTGTATTGACATTGTAATGTGTCTTTCTGGTAATTAATACCTTAAAATTTAATTTATATATAATTTTGCCATGATATGTGAGAGATGGTCTGGAATGGAAATATACTGTAAACTTTTTACATAAAAATTATATTCTCCCCTGTGTTCATTATTGCTTCACTTATATCACTCTTTTGTGTCAAAAAGGCAAAATTCACTTAAACTTAAGTACTCACTGGCTACTAATAACTCACTGGCTACTTCATCTTGAATAGAAAAAACAAATGTGTTTGTCCTCGCCAAATAATTACACTGAATAGACTCAATTCTGTTTTCTGAACAAATGGCTATATTTATGCCTTTTAATGTTTTAGAATTACACTACCAATAGATGCATTTGATATATTGAAGTTATGAGCAGATTTTAATTTCACAAAATATATGCAATGAAAAAAAAAAAGACTGACAAAAAGAGAGCAACTTTATATCATTTTTAAAAGTGTTATATTCCAAAGGTTCTTCTTTGTGAAAGCTTAAAAATAAAACTACATAGATTCTAGAGGCAGAGGGTGAATCAACTGGCAAACATCTTCTAGTCTTAAAGAAGATTTAAAGTAATTTCCACATCTGCAAAAACAACATATCTTCTTGACTATAACTATCAGAAATTTACAAGAGATGATTTATTACCATAAGAATGCACCTAAAAAAAGCAGTCAGATGTTTTTGTCTAAATAATACAATTTATAAAACTGTATGAGAACTGAAATACAAAATAACTAAGCTCCTACAGGTTCAAATTTTTTTTTGTCAATTTATTTGTTTTATTTTGTCAATCTATTTTTTAAAAAGAGAAACAAAATGTTACTCTTTTATAGAAGACTAGCCTAAGGTACATGATGCTTCAAAATTAAGAGAATACTAGTTATCCGTTCTACTGTGCTTTTATGACTCTTAGGAAATATAGATTAATCTGTAATTCTCAAATTGGGGAAGACTCCCTTTGGGACTGTTAGAATAAATATAGTTTCTAGCATTCCATCCAGGGGATTTGGGCTTAGTAGCTCTGGGGTAGAGTCTGAGACACTATTTTTATCAAGTACTCCAGGTAGTTTGGTATAGATCTACTGACCTATATGTAGGGTTCATGTGATAGTTGAAAAGTGATAAAGTTCAATATAAGCTGACATAGAAAATAAGCCTTCATTCTGTTATCTCCTGCCTACATTTGTAGTACAGGATGTTATGGTGACCCTATAAGTCAGAACTTCCTCATCTGTAAAATGAGCATGTTTTGAGAATCAAATAGGACAAAGTTCATACAAAGGCACAGTCAGTAGGAAAGTATGATATAAATGCTAATTCTGATTGAGTATCTCCCTAGCATACAGTAGGTTAAAATTAGTGAATATATTGATATGGAAGATGCTAAATTATATATGTCAACAAAACTACTGATACCTTCACTTATTTACTGATCTCTTATGTAACAGACATGTATAATAATTAAAGGCTCAAATTCTGGTGTTAAACATATTAGATCACACCCTAGCTCTTCTATTTCCTAGTCTGTAATATTAGAAATATTACTTAATCTCTCAATGACTTAGTTTTCTCAGTTATAAAATTAGGATGCTAATAATATCTTACCATCTAGGATTATTGTAAAGATAAATTAAGCCAACACATGTGGAATACTATTAAATTTTCTGAAGTATAAAATAAATAAACTATTATTATTATTGTTATTTCATTATCTATCAACTATTATAATGGATGATGATAAGCAAAACACATATTTTCCTGGACTTCAAATCAAATACTCTTATAAAGTTATAATCAAACACTCTTAAAATGTTACATCTTTGGCAGCATTATAGTGGAGAGCAATAGAGAGATATAAGATTCCAAAAGAGTAGTGCCTGACCTAGTTTGAGGTCTGCATGAGGCAAAAGAGTGAGGCTTTTCTTAGGTTCTGATACTTTAAAAAGGATGAGGAGACACCCACATGAAGGAGGTACATAGATCATAGAAGTATTACAAGTAAGAAAACAGTAAATACGACAGCTCTGAGCAGCAGTAAAAACTAGTGATTATACAATGCAAAGGAAAGTCATATAACTAATTACAGAAATAAAATGGAGATTGATGTAATATAAAACTACAGAAGTCAGCAGAAGAAAAAACATGCAAGCTCTCAAGGTCCTATGAGTAGTATGCAATAATATTTTACTAAAGAAAAGAAAATATAAAAAGAACTGACTTGATTAGATTAGAATTATAATAAATTAAACAAGAAGAACAGATGTGGGATGTAGAAATATATGAGGAAGATATAACAAGTCTAAATCAGTATACATCCCAAACCACACCTACAAAACAAGTAAAATTATTAGCATTAAAAGGAGAAATAGACAATCTGTAAACATAATGAGAGACTCTAATGTATCTCTCACAAACAGATGAAAAAAATTAGCACAGGAATCTAAAAAATATGCAACTAGCAAACTTAATCTAATTGAACATACATAAAAAAATCAAAAATGAAAAAAATGCATATATTTAAGTACGAAAAAAATTTACCTGTTGCAAGGTAATTGCGAAAGCCTTAATAAATCTCAAAAGACTCTCTGATTATATAGTAGTAAGCCCGAAGTCCATAACTAAAAGGTTACTAGAAAGTCTCTATTTTTAATTAAACAATACTATTCTAAATACCAGGAATCAAAGATGTCATAAGATTTAACAATATTTTCACTAAAAATAATAAAATATGACATACAAAAATTTGACAGTTATGATAGAGCTTTGTTAATGAGAATATTTATAGCCTAAAATATATATATTTGAAAAAAAGAAAGGCTTAAAATCAGATCTCCAAGCAGCCATCTTAAAAAGTTAAAAAATAATGATAAATTAAACCAAAATAAAATAGAATAAAGAAAATAAAAACATTAAAAATTAGTAAAATAAAAAATAAATTATAAAATAGAGAGCAGTCAAAAGTTGACTGACTGAATGATAAAAAACCAAAGATTCTCAGAAAGGCTAATGAACAGAAAAGAGGAAAGAAACAAGTTACCAATTTCATAAGTAAAAAGTATTAAGCTACATATCCTAGAGATATTAAAAAAATAAGAGGTTATTATGCACAATTTTGTAAACTTGAAAATATGAATGGACACATTCCTTGAAAACCATAATTTACCACAACAAATAAGAAATCAAAAATGTAGATTATCACATTTTTTTCATTATCTATCTATCTATCTATCTATCTAGGCACTTTTCTGTATGTAAATTAGAGAGAGAAAAAGAGAAAGGAAGAAAGAAAGTGAAAAGATCCCCAGGACTGAATAAGCTAATTATAGATAAAGGAAGCTAAAGCTGTCATCTTTTTGTGTTTGAATGTATGTCCAGCAGTAATCTGGACCTGTAGATCCAGTATATAACAAAATCTGCTGTCTTTTTAAAGAAAGTCCTTAAGTAATTTTATTAAGTCAATTGATAGGTTTGTTTCATGTTGTAACAATTAGAATCTATCCAGAAAAATAAATAACTCTAAGTCTTTCAAACAGAGATTTAAATATAAGAACTTGGTTTCATATGTGATAGAAAAGCTGAGAAACAAATCAAGGACAACTCAGACATTAGCAATACTCAGAAATATCTACTAGCCTAAGACCAAAAGGACAATGGAAGAAGATGATATTATCGGAGCCCAGAGTCAGACTAGTGTTGGGAATATGGAGGAAACAAATCTGCTGCCTAAACACAGAGGGGTAAATATCTGGTTTCTACCCTCACCGCATACCCCCAAACTTCTGCCACAACTTCCTGGAAATCACGGGAAAATAAGACTGCTAAATGCTGGGTCTTGTAATCTAAAAGAAAACAGTGGAAGGGTAAAGTGTGGGTCTGAGAATAAACAGGAGGTTGGCTAGCATAGTAATCTAATTAGACTCTAATGATGAAAGATCTAAAGCAATAATGCAGTAAAGTCTGAAAGCAAGCCTGCTCTAGATCTACCTATTGATAGGCTTCCAGGTAGGAAGGAACAAGGAATAGTTCTTTAAAACTATTAATGAATTGATTGAGAGATAATGTAATAATAGCACAGGTTTTAGGTTTCCCTCTGGCTCTGCCACTTTCAAGCTATAGGCCTTCCCCAAGCCTTAAATTTTTAATCTGTAACCATGAATAATAATATTTGCTTTACTGAATAGGTACAAGTAATAAAAGAGTTAATAAATAAATGAGATTAACATAATTATTCAACTGACAGCACACAATAATGGTGGCTGATTATGTGCATGTATGTGTGTGTACATATATGTATGTATACACACATATAATATATAATATACATTACACACATATATATCATATATTATATATATTATATATTACATAACACACATATTACATATACACATAATATATGTGATATATATAATATTATAATGTATATATGTAATATATAATATATTACATATATTATATGTAATATATGCAACATATGTAATATATAATATATATTATATATGTGATATATTGCATATATTATGGATATATGTAATATATGCACATATATTATATGTATGTATGTTTTTGTTTTTGTTTTTTTACCTCTACTCTTCTGTCTGCTTTCTCTAAACAAAGGCCCTTCCTTCTGGCATTGTGTACTTGGATATGGCCCAGTTTATTTTCCTTTTGTAGATAATATAAATAGAGCTACTTTAAAGTGGAGCTGGAGCTGCCATCCCAAGGAAACTGCTTTGCATGTCTTATGCCTAAAATTTTTGGAACTTTAAAACAAGGCAAAATAAACTTCAGACTGTGCCTAGGCAACACTGTGTCCCAAAGAACTATTTGCAAAGATAATAAGAAAGCAGTTATTATGACTTCTGGACCTAAAATTAAAAACATCTTTTAGAAATAACATCATTGTTATGTTATCATAACAATAGATTTGTCTTCCTTGTATTGTTGGAATTGCTCCCCCCCCTTCTTATAAATACCCATTGCCTTTGTGTCCTAATTGTGACATTATTTGGGCTTCTGCCTGAATAATGATTCTAGAATAGCTGATTACATTATCCGAAATTTTAAAAATCATCATAAAAGTGGTAGCTTAAAAACAGCTTTATAAAAATCTTGCTTTAATAGTATAGTTTTATTACCATAATTCATTTAATCTAGATGACATCGAGCAAATGTAAACTATATCATTATTTTATGTACCTCTGAGAAAGAAAAACCCTCAATTATGATACACAATATTTCATTATATTTCTCATTGAATCATATGTCACTGGAGGTTAAGCAGCTTCTGTTTAGTGTCAGCAGGAAGTTTCTGACAAAGTGATATATGATGCCATATAACATAGTTCTATACAGTGCATGAATGGATAATACCAGCCTCTTGCTGCTTTGAAATTTTTCATCTGCTCCATGGGATAGTCAATTTCTCTTGCTTTCAACTGCTCTGCATAATATGTGGTAGACAATCTTTTTGCATGTATCTCACTAACAAAATTTAACAGCCTCATTTATTTACCAATCAACTAAAACTAAAAAGCTAAATAAAATGCTTCTGTAAAGCAAAAATATCATCAGCAAAATGTAAAGGCAGCCTATGGAATATAAGAAAATATTTGTAAGTCATATATCTGATATAGAGTTAATATCCAAAATACATATTTTTTAAAACTCATATAAATCAATAGCATAAACCAAAACAAAAACGAAAAACAAGCCGATTAAAAAGGGGCAGATGACCTGATTAGCTATTTTCCCAAATGAGATACATGAATGGCCAACAGGTACATAAACGCACCTGTTGTTAATGTTAATGTTAATCATCAGGAAAATGCAAATCGAAAGCACAATGAGATATCATCACCCCATACTTCTTAGAATGGCTATTATCAAAAAGATAAGAAATAACAAGTGTTGGCAAGTATGTGGCGAAAAGAGAATCTTATGCACTGTTGGTGGAAATGTAAATTGGTGTTAAAAAAAAAAAACAGTATAAAGGCTCTTAGGAAAAAAAAAAACCTACCTTACCAATTCAGGCAATTTCCATTTCTGAGTGTCTAACTGAAGGAAACAAAATCGCTATCTCAAAAAGATATCTGCATTTCTATGTTCATTGCAGCATTATTTACAATAGCCAAGACCTGGAAACAACCTAAGTTTACATAGATGGATGAATAAATAAAGAAGATGAGGATATATACAACGCAATATTATTTAGACACTTAAAAGGAAGTCCTATCTGTGATAATATTATGGTCCTTGAAAGTGTTATGCTAAGTGAAAAAAGTCAGACAAAGACAAACATTGTATGGTATCACTTATATGGAATCTTAAATTTCTTTTTTACTCACAGATACAGAAAACAGTTTGGTGGTTTGCCAGAAGTGACTTTGGGAACAGGGAAAAATGAGTGGTCAAAAGGTACAAACTTCCAGTTAAAATATGAGTAAGTCCTAGGGATATAATGTTCAGCCTGGTGACTATAGTTAACAATAGAGCAGCAATACACAGGTCCTCAAATAATGTGTTTTTAAACATTGTTTGGTTCTAACGTCAATGAGAACTTAACTCATGCTTACATTAATTATCCTAAGGTAAAATTGGTTTCACTGTATGCCATTTTGCTTAGTCACAGAAACTATCAACAATGTTAAGTGAGGACTTACTATAATATATTGTATATTTGAAAGTTAAGTGAGTTGATCTTAAAAGTTTTCATCACAAGATAAAGTATTTGTACCTATGTATGGTGAGAAATGTTAACTAAACTTGTGGTAACCTTATTGTAAAATCAATTTTTAATATACAGAAAATAATAGTACCTTCTTAAGTGTTAATCTAAGCCCAGAATATTTGTTAATATTTAACTATTGAATGTTTATAATTTACACCTTACCAAAGAAATAGGTCTCTTTTTATTTTTTAAAAAAAAAAAGTATAAGCGTAAATGTTACCAATTTTTTTCTAAAATCAGCAATTTATTTCTGTCAATAGTTTGGCTGAAAAACTGCATTTTACAGCATAGCTGGGATAAATAATTGTTAAAATATTTTATTTTAAGAGAAGAAAAGGAAACAACACATGATCCCTATTTGCTCAGGAGTAGTGAACAGGCATGAAGATTCTAAAATTGAACTTAATGTGGGCGTGAAAAAAATATCATTATCAAGGCAAAGAATATCTAAGATGTGTGGAGGAATATGATGACTCATGGAATTAATAATACGTTTCTAACAGCACTTAATATAGCATCGAATTACATTTTTTATGTCTTTTATAGTCCTAGTTAAACTATTCAACACCCCTGAGAGATGAATCAATGCATTTATCTCTCTCTCATATATAGGAAGAAAAGACTCAATAATTAGCTATTTTCAGGGGACCACAGATAGAGAGTGATGGAGATAAAAATTAACTAAGTAGCTTGTGGTTTCTATCTGAGCTTGGTTCATCCTAACTCCGGGGGTGACATTAACCAGAAGTTGTTACACCTCCAATGCAGTCAGCTGTAGCCACAATCTGACAGATAGTAAATGCGAAAAGATATATTAAATCAACCTGAAGCAAAGCATGAACATCTGGGTTATGATTCACAAAGCAAAATAAAACCTTAGTGGGAGCTCCAGAGAGAAGGGATTGTAGCAGAGACCCTGGCTTTTGATGTAGATTGTTGTATTTAAAGCTAGAAGCAAAACTATCAGGAAACACCATAGCATCTATGAGCATAAGAGTCAAATGGGGATGAAGATTTAATTCTTTGTGAATTTCCAGATGTAGCTAAGAGCTGCTCACTTTCTAATCACTAAAAAGCCAGGGTTGAATAGAATTAATAAGGAAGCTTATATAGAATATTATTCTCAATCATATTGGGACTGATTGGACCAGAGGGGAAATATACATTTCTCCTCCTTAAAATATGTTAAAATACCTAGATCTGAATCCCCTCTATTTACCAAAATCTCTCTCAGTTTGCTTCATTCCATCTACCTCTAACCTTCTCCTATCATATAGGAGGTCACACATAAATTAGATCTAGAGGTACAATGCATTAATTTGTAAAATATATGTTTATATAACATATAACCATTTGCATATCAATTATATGGTGATTAACATATCAGTCTGTTGTAAACAAAGCCTTGGGAGGAAACAAAAATGAACACAGATAAGGTATGTATCTCTGGAGGACTATATAAACTAGGAAGAAACTACATGTATAAATATCTAATCATAATAAAATAGAATAGAAAATGTGCTAAGTAATAGTTGAAATATTGTACTGTAGCAATCAGAAATGGAATAATTAATTGAAGTTAGAGCAGTCAGTGTCAGTGACATAAATTTTCTAAGGAGATAGCATTTAAATCCCTTTTGAAGGATTTCAATAAGCTATATAGGAAGATACTTTTAAACTGAAAGACTGAATGAGTAAAGGCAAAAAAGTTGTCATTTTTGGAAAACTGAATGGAGTTTTCTAAACATAATGTAGATTACAAGAGAGAATAATATGCTTCAACTTCTTTGAGCTTATGATGTGTTGGCTAGTTATCTGCAATTGGCTTTATGTTAAATATTCTGCTTGTTCTTAAATATAGATTGTGATTGAGTTTACTTGTCATTTACTAAAATCTATTTTCTCTTGTGGCATATTTTTTTCCTAATAATGGATCACAATATATTCCATTCTACATTCTCTTCTAACATGTGACATTGCTACACCTCAGACAAGCGGTAGAGCCTTATTTGCCTCCACTGACTCTAAGCTATCCTTATGACTTGCGTGGAACCAACCGAATGTGATGGAGGTAATGCCGCATGGCTGCTAACACCGGATCAGAAAAGACCATACGGCATCTTCTGGTTCTCCTAGAACAATCATTTCCAGAATACTCCTTCCTGGAACCCAGCTGATATGCTGTGAACAGACCAAGTGATACGGACAGGCCACATGTGGGTACTCAGGTTGACAGTATTCATGTGATTCCAGCATGAGTCATCCTGGCCCAGATGCCAGACATGTGATTTAAAAAGCCATTTTAGAAGTAGATCCTCTAGCTTCAGCTGTTTCAGCTTCCCTCACATATCACACCCAGACATTTCAGTTTGTCCTGCTGAAGTCACAGACATTGTGGAGTAGAGGATAACTTTTCCTGCTGTATCCTTTCTGCTTTAATGACCTTCACAATCTGTGAGCATAATAAAATGATGTTTTATGTCACAAAGTTTGGAGTGCTTTATTATGAAGCGATAATAACCGGAATACTTTTCCTTACTGAGTAAGGAAGTTACAGCTATAGTCATGGTTGTCCAATTAGTCTCTGTATTTCACATCCATCCTTGCAACTTAATGGGGACATGTGATTATGTTCTAGACAACAGAATATAAACAGAAATGATGTGTGCACTTGTAGGCCTGTCCTATAATATCCCGCGGTGAACTGCTATATACTCGTGGACAATTCTGTGACACAACGTAAACCATCAATTAAGAATAATGCCCTTTGAGAAAACAAAGAAATAAGACAGTAGGGACTTATGACTCTGAATGGTGCTCTACTTAGACTAGTATGAGTGAAATAAACATGTATTACTGGGATAGCTCTTTGCTGTTACAGTCTAATCTTAAACTAACGGTGACATATGCAAGAACTTCTTCATTTTCTCTTCTAAAATAGTCAGAGACTGAAAGTCAAGGCACGCTGTAACACAGAAATATGAGATAATTGGTTTCAGCCAGCTTGTTTTCATACTGTTTCTCAGTATTATATGAAAAGATGGCAATGGGTACAAAGGGATGGGAGAGTTTAAATTTAAAACTCTATTCTCTTAAGAAAAGCCTTGATTTGACCCCAAATGATTTCAAAAATAGCTTCAGTAAAAAAAATAGAGGAAGGACTTACTACTTCCAGTAGTAGTAAAAACTCGCTGCCCACTTTCAGCCTTAAGATAATGGAGTACAGATAACTCTCCTCACTTTCTCCACCTCAGGGAAAGACGAATAGAAGCAAAAACTCAATTTTAATAAAACAAATAGACATTTACAATCTAAAAACTATACATAAATGTTGAAAAGAGAGGACTATTAATAGTTAGCAAAGAAATGGAGAGTCAAGCCTATGTACAATTGGGCTTTTGCAGTGCGGGTAGAATTTAAAAAGGGCTGGCTTCAACAAGAAGCAAAACAACTCAAAATCATGATAGATTTTGGGACTGGAAGAAAAACTATCACAGAAAGCAGGGATAACATGAGGACTAAAAACAAGAGGATAATATAGAAATTTGTTTTAGGAAAATTGAACCCCTTTCTCTCCACCTAGACCCCTAGAAATTAGGGAACTACCTAATCCTAATGCATACCAGAGACATGAAACCAGGGACTCTCTGGATTCCAGCCTCAGCATCATCCGTTTCCTTTTCCATCATCTCCAGTATGCTATCAGCCAGGTCTATAATCCCAGGTAGAAATATGTATGTATGTATGCGTGTGTGTGCGTGTGTGTGCGTGTGTGTGTGTGTATGTGTGTGTGTGTAGCTTTTCTGCTTTAATGACCTACACGACCTGTATACAGAATAAAATGATGGTTTATGCCACACGGTTTGGAGTGACTATCTTACATATAATGACTTCCACCAAGCCACCAACCTCACCAAGTACAGAAATTCCAATAAGCAATTTATTGTTTCATTCTTAACTATGAAAAAATGAAACCAAAGTTTAAAATATATCTTACGTTTATGTTCGAAGAAAGCTACACAACATAAAAGAAGTCAAAACACGACAAAACGGCTCAAAGGAATTAGGAAAAGTAAAACATTATTAAATTATTAGTTACTCTCATCGAATGAAGATGATGTATTCATTTAAAAAGGATGCTGTAAGGAAGAGACAGAAAAAAGAAAGCTTTTGGAAATTAAAAATATAATAGCCATTATTTGACTAAAAACATAATTAGAAGATAAAACTAAGTATAACACAAGACAAAAATATGAACAAAGGAGAGAAAAAATTCATAAAATATCAACATGAGCTTCAGTATGAGATATCATGAAGAAAATAGAGAGGAAATTGCTAAAAACAATACAAGAATATCTCCTAGAATGTTAAGATATGAGACTCCAAATTATAAGGGCCCATTAATGTCCAAAACAATAAATTTTAAAAGACCTAAAAGAAGAAAAACTATCACAGATTCCATAACACCAAAGAAAAAGAGAAGACTTTATAACTCTCTAAGCAAAAAAAAAAATATATATATATATATTACATATAAAGGATAATCACAATGACTTCAAATTTCCAACAAAAATGTTGACAACTGGAAATTTTACTTTTGAAACAGCATTATATAACCATGCAGAAGAACAATAAAGTGAGGGACAATTTTACTCTTAATGTTTAAAAAGAAATGCATTTTCTATGTAATCTTTATCAGGAAGTCAGTCCCTAGATGATAAGGACACAATCCAAGAAAGAAGAAATGGGATCAAGACAATAGAAGAACCAACAGAGGAGGGAGGAGAAAAGAATTTCCAGCACAATAGCAAAGGAAGTCAGTCTCAAACAATAGTAGGACTGAAGAACAGCTGTTTTTTAAGAGGAGCTACAGGACAGAGGCCCAGGAAGAATGTCTCCAAAGGGGTGTGGGGGGGAAAGAACTGATAAATTACTAACGACTTTGACTATATATTTGGAGGTAGATTATGGTACTCTGAATGAGTATGAAAAGTATTGATCAGATGTTCTAAGAAAACTAAGGAATTTAAAAAAAAACTTATTAAACCTTAGAAAATAAAATTTTATGCTAAAACAAAATATGATCAGACCATATACCTTGACTCAGTAGTGAACAACATGTGTATGATCACAATAAGAACTGTGTTTTTAACAAAAGTTGAAACTTAAATATATTCTGATAATGTAGAAAAAATGAGAGTCAAGGTTGAGGGCAAAAGAAAGTGGTTTTATATTTTATTTTTATTTTATGTTTTTAAAGAACCACTATGGTTTTTTAAAAAATATATATATATTACTTAAATTATTTGCATTTAATCTTTTCATTGAAAAACAAAAATTAATTATAAAATAGCTAACTAGAACATCCTATGAATGAATACTTAGATTTTTATCACCTCCATTCCAAATCTTCAATGACTGGATTTCTCTCTCACACACACACACATATACACATTGCTTTGTGAGATATAGTTGGGAGGCAGACTGGATCACTGAGATGACTCTGGAAGTTATAATATAGATAAACTCTAAAGTAGACTGCAAACTGCATTTCTCTTTTTGAAGCTCCTCTTATCAAGAATTGCCACATACTTCTGCACTCCTTGATTTTGGGCTATACAACGTGCTTTGACTAATCTAATGTGGTGAAAGCAACGTTATATGAAGCCTGGGCCTCAACAGGTTTATGCACTTCTGCTATTGTTCCCAGGACTCTATCTTCTGGAGTAGCTTGCTGAAGAATGAAAGAGGATATGAGCAAAGATAGTCTCAAATGAGTTATCTGAGACCAGCCAGCTCCCAATGATGAAGCAGCTAACTCTAGATGCATAAGTAATCCTAGCCCAAATCAGCCACGTCTGCTACAGATCATGAGAACTGTACCCTACTAACTCTAGTCTTGAAATAAATACAAAATAGATGTTTTAATCCACCAAGTTTTGGCATGGTTTGTCACATATAAAATAGAAAAAAATTCCAAGAGATGACAAACCCTCATCATAACATGAATGAAAGACATCACACCAAAAACTGAGTTCCACTAGGAAGACACTAAAATAACTCCAAAATTATAGGCAAATGGAACTAAAAAAAGGAATGAGCTCAGTGGTAATAAAATAAATAAATAAATAAATAAATAAATAAATAAATAAAAGACAATGGAATCTGTTATAGACCAGGCTGTGCTGTAACAAAATACCATAGACTTGATGGCTTAATCCTCAAACAACAAAACATCTATTTCTTGCAGTTCTGAAGGCTGGTAAGTCTAAGATCAAGGTGCTAGCAGGTTTGATGTTTGACAACAGCCCTCTTTCAGGTTTGCAGAAGGCTGACTGCTTTGTGTACCCTCACACAGAACGAAGAGAGCCCTGGTCTCTTCCTCTTCTTCTAAGGGCACTAATCATAGAATGGAAGCTCCACCCTCTTGATTTCACCTAAACCTAATTTCCTCCCAAAGTCCCCATTGTTAAATACTATCACACTGGGAGTTAGGAATTCAAAATATAAACTTGGAGGAACACAAACATTCAGTCCACAGCTGAATAGCTGTGTTAGTTCCAAGATTTCAGTGTTGCTAACACCTATATCTGCCTTCAAAATACAGCCCAATGAACAGGCCAGGAAATAATTACCAGAGTAGTTATTAGGATCACACAAGGCACTGGAGTATAAGACTCCCCAGTGGTTTTACACATACATATTCAGTAGGTGTACACATACATATTCACATAAATATTATTAGTAATGCAGAGGTGGGGGGAGAGAAAAGAAAAAAAAGAAAAGAAAGAAAAGGAAAGAGAAAGGAAGAAGGAAGGAAGGTAGAAAAGAAGGAAGAGGAAGGAAATATAAATGTCTGTCAAGTTAAAAAGTGTTAAGAAAGATGTATAGTACATAAAAAGAAGTTGATGATTTACTTGAATTTTTAAAAAAGGCAACAACAAAGTATCATGGCAAGGTTGAATCTATGAAGCTAACCCAGGTTCTACTGATTCCTCTGAATCACCCTAAGCCATTAGAAATTACACATAGAGACATAAATTTTTTACAATCTCTACTAAAAAAAATCGACTTTTTTTTTTTTTTTTTTGCAAATTTAGGATTAGTATTTTAATTTCAAGATCTATCAAGAACAATTAGGGCTTATTTAACATTTGGCTAATATATTGTAGGTGTTTTCAGATGCATTTTTTTGTGTGTGTGATGGAAATTTAAACCTTGTCTCTTCAAATTTAGCACTTATGTCAATAGAAAACAGTTGGAGGAATGCATACCAAATTACTAACAATAGCTACCCTGGAAGAAAAGTAATGGAAAAGGGCTAGGGGTTGGCTGGAGTTTCAATTTTTAAATATACTTTTAAAATTTATACTATAATATACTTTTAATAATTGATATATTTTATATTATTTAAATACATTTCTATGATATACTTGGAATATTTTACACATAACTGTTACACAGATTTAAATGATCAGATAAAAGAAAAGTATTCTTCATACACTGAAGGGAGAAAGGAGAATGCCGTTTGGAACATGTGATATGGGCAGAGACAATGTGAGCATAAATATTTCTAAGAACCTTAAAATGGGAATTTAAAAATGACTAAATGATTTGTGATGTCGAGACTCTTAAGACATTTACCCAAACAACTGATTCCTCTTTTATGCCATTAAAAACCTTAAAAAACAAACAAACAAAAAACATACTCAGTATCTAGAGATGCATAGAACATGGATGAAGAAACTGTAATATCTATTTGCCTCCATAAGGTCATGTAATCGTGAAGTAGAAATTTTGAAAAGTTTGTAAATTGCCCATATCCAGAAAGAATATTTTCACAATTCTTTTACTCCCCAAACCCAGTTCCTTTGGCTAGGGAAATTGAAGCAAAAGAATATCCTAAAGGCTCCTTCTAATTTGTGGTTTGCTCCCCTTAGATCTTCAAAGTGTTCTCCATTGTACCTTTCTAGCCATTATGGAAAACAATTTGGAGGTTCCTCGAAAAATTAAGAATGGAACTACCATATGATCTAGCTATTCTACTTATTCAAAGAATACTAAAACATTAATTTGAAAAGATATATGCCACCCTTATGTTCATAACATTATTATTTACAATAGCCAAGAAATGAAAACAAAATGTCATTGACAGATGAATAAATAAATGAAATGTGATACACACATACACATATGCAATGGAATACTACTCAGTCATTAAAAAAAAATGAAATCCTGCCATTTGCAATAACATAATAGACCTTGAGGGTATTATACTAAGTGAAATAAATCAAATGGAGAAAACAAATACTGTATGATTTCACTCACATGTGAAAAAAATACAAACAAACAAAATAAAAACAAATTCATAGATACAGACAACAGATTGGTGGTTACCAGAGGGGAAGAGAGTAGAGAGGAGGGTGAAATGCGTAAAGGAGGTCAATTGTACGTTGGTGACCTCCTTACCACCAACTTACCTTTAGTGGTAAGTATGCTGTAGTGTATACAGATGTTGAATTATAACATTGTACACCTGAAATTAATGTTATAAACCAAGCTAACTGTAATTTTTAAAAACTGTGAAAATATTAATTAATTAAAAATTAATTACAAGTAACAAAGACATGTAGCAATAAGACTTTTCTATAGAGAATTTCTTTAGAGAGAGTTATAATTATCTACAGATTACACAATATCTTCTGTATATACAACGATTATAAAATACCACTCGTTATAAAGAAAAACAGAGCTCGGATGTTTTCATTCGTAGGTACTAGTATTATAAAAGTCTTTTAAAGTGAATAGACACTGGCACTACTAATATTCTAGTAACATTACTGGTATAATATTCAGGTGCTATACTAGTAATAAAGAACTAAGAATAAGACTTCTAGAATATATGATTTAAGACATCATTTTGATTATTTAACTCAAAACAAGGCTGCAAAATAAAGGTAATAGGAAAGCAATGATAACAGAAAGGGGTATTTTTTTAAGAGGCTAAGATAGGTGGATAGTTCTCTCCTACAACTTTTTAAATGTTGTTTTTCCAAAACACTGCGGCAAAGGAAAAAAAAAAAAAAAGCTGATAACCAGCGTGTCTGGGATGCGGAAGTACTCAGAAAATGCGCGCGCTACTGGCCGGCCCGACACCGGCATTTTAAAACATACAGAAAACGGCTGGCTATTAAAGCAGGAATGTAAAAGAGTGTACTGAGGCTCATCGCCGGACTTCAAAAATAAGAATTCAAAAGAGGTTTGAGGGGCCCAGGAGAAATGGTGTAGAGAGTAGAGACTTTTGTACATCTCCCGATGCGACCACACCAGAGTTGTGATTAAACCACAATGCAAAAAAACAAGCAGAGTTGCCTGGGGTCTGGATAAGCAGAGGCAATACAACTAGGGAAAAAAAAAATAAGAACTCACCCTGCAATGGTAGGAGGGGCAGAGATGCGAGGCTGCTCCGTCCCACGCAGCTGAGCAAGACAGAAGCAGCTGCAGCTGCACCGGCAGGTGCAGACATTCTTCTTAAAGGGGCTGCAACCAGGACCGCAAACCCAGACGGCAACCAAGACTGAATTTTGCAGTGACGAACTCACTTGCTCTGAGCTCCAGTGTTGGGTCGACTGCTCAAGGGGGCACCAGGAACATAAGGGGGGACACTGAGTTGTTAGGCTTCAGGGAGAGGGCCAGAGGCAAAGCTTTCTCCCTAGCAGAAGTGCTGGAGGCATCCATTGTTCCTCTGCTGAGCCCTTCCCGCTCCCAGTATTTGGAGGTAGTTACTGCCATAGCTGAGACATCTTCAAACTGAATAACAGAGGTGCAACCTGCCCAGAGGATTCCTTAAACTCCACTCCTCCCAATTTGCAGCCCTACCCAAGCCATACCCTGTGGTGTCCTTGGAGTGCCTTGTGCCCCTTGCTGAGCAGCTCCAAGTCCCGCACTGGTGGCCCCGGCCTGGGTTTCTCGCGTGGCCTCTTGTGGCAACTATAAGCACAGCATGTCGATCAGCCACCTGAGGATTGCTTACTGAATCTTCATAGGTGGCCCCAGAGGGGCACGGGTTGGGACTAAACTTGGCTTGCAGTTGGCCCCTTCTCAAGGCTATGCCACTGGACACCTGCTACACAAAGCCATGCTAATAAGACTGGGAGACTCAGAAGCTTTGCTAAGTACATAGAAACAAACACAGAAAGGCAGACAAAATGGGGAGACAAAGAAGCATGTCTCATATGAAAAAAACACAACAGAACTCCTGGAAAAATGGAGTCAAGAAATCCACCAGGTGCAGAATTGAAAACACTGCTTATAAGGATGCTCAATAAACATAGAAGAGTAGATGAACTCAGAACTCTACCAAAGAGATTAAAAAATAACATAAAAATGGAGATGGAAATTATAAAAGGGAAGCAGTCAGAAATGAAGACTATAATATCTGAGATGAACAAGTATATTCGAAGCAATCAACAGAGTGGATGAAGCGGAGGATTGAATCACTGAGATAGAGGATGGGGTAGTGGAGGACACCCAATCAGAACAACAGCAAGGAAAAAGAATCCCCAAAATGAAGATAATTTAAGGAGCCTATGGGGCAACATCAAACATAACAATATTTGCATTACAGAGGTGCTGGGAGGAGAAGAGAGAGAGCAAAAAGTTGAAAATCTATTTGAAGAAATAATGATGGAAAACTTCCCCAACCTGGTGAAGGAAGTAAACAGACAACCCTAGGAAGCTCAGAGAGTCCCAAAAATGATGAACCCAAAGAGGCCCACACCAAGACACATCATAATTAAGTTGACAAAGATTAAATACAAAGAGAGGATCTTAAAAGCAGGAAGAGAAAAGCAGTTAGTTACCTACAAGGGAGCACCCATAAGATTGGCAGCTGATTTCTCTAAAGAAACTTTACAGGACAGAAGTACAACATATTTAAAGTGATACAAACCCAGGATCTACAACCAAGTTTACTTTATCCAGCAAAGCTATCATTCAGAGTCGAAGTACAGATAAAGAAAAAGCTAAATGAGTTCTTTGCCACCAAAGCAGTATGACAGCAAATGTTGGAGGGATTTCTTTAAGAAGAAGAAAAAATATGTATCAAAAATATGAATAAAGAATGGCAATAACAACATACCTACCAACGAGTACTTCAAATGAAAAAGAATTAAGTGCTCCAATCAATACATAGGTTGGCCGAATGGATAAGAAAAAAAGACCCTCACATATGCTGCCTACAAGAGACTCACTTCAGATTAAAAGACACAGACTAAAAGTAAAGGGAAGGAAAAAGACCTAGAGGGTATTGTGCTGAATGGAGTCAGTTGTATAAAGACAAATGCTATATGATTTCACGTAGATGTGGAATCTAAAGAACAAAATCAACAACAACAGAAAAAAAACCTCATAGATACAGGAATATTTTTTGGGTTACTAAATGGGAGGAGGGTTGTGGGGCGAAAAAGTGCAAAGAGATTAAGAAGTACAAATGGATAGTTACAAAACAGTGTTGGAGATATAAAGTATACCATAAGGAATATAGTCAGTAGTATTATAATAAATATGTAAGGGGGCAAGGGTACTAGACTTATTGGTGTGATCACTTTGTGAATTATATAGATCTCTAATCATTATGCTTTATAACTGAAACATATATTACTGTATACCAACTATAATTGAAAAATTCATTGAATTGTATACTGTAAATATGAGCAACTAATTGTTTATTATATTTCACTAAAGCTATAAAAAAAAGATTTGAAAATCAATCTTTGTTGAAAAAGAAAATATTTTCTAAATTATTTTGTATCTTAGTCCATTTGGACCATTATAATAAAATACCATAGACCAGTGGTTCACAAACATCAGAAATTTATTTCTCACAGTTCTGGAGACTAGGAAGTTCAAGGCCAAGGTGCCAGCAGATTTGGCGTCTGATGAGAGTGTATTTTCTAGTTCATAAACCTCCATTTTTTCAATGGATCCTCATATGGTGGAAGAGGTAAAAGAGCTCTTTGTGGTCTCTTATAAGGGCATTAATCCCATTCATAAAGGTTCTGCCCTCATGACCTAATCGCTGTCCAAAGGGTTCATCTCCAAATACCATTGCATTAAGGGAATAAGTTTTAACATATGTATTTTGAGGGACATATATATTCAGTTTATAGCTCTTTACTACTCCCTTTAGTATAGTCAAAGTGCATACCCAATTGATGATGGAATTTTACCAATGGGTGATAACATCATCCAGACAGAACTGAAGGGCTGGAGATAGATAAAGAATACAAAGAGAAAGGGAAGTAGACGGTCAGGCCATTGTCCCAACCTATATGTTTGAGAGGTTTCAGGGGAAAATGCTGAGGGAGGACTTTGGCTGTTTCCCACTGGGTACTCTAGGAGGACACTGCCTCTACCCAAGCCTGGAAAACGGGATATCTAAGCAAACAGAGCAGTGCAAAACAGGCAGACCAGTAGTCTGACCTCGATTCTCTTGGTCCCTGTGTGGAATAAGGAGAACACAGACTTTCATGCATATCTCCAAAGTTAGGCATGAGAATTTACAGAATATCTGATAGAGGAGCTCACAGAAGGTGTGACCATGCCAGAGGCAGAGGCAAAGGTCACTATAGACAGAGTGTGTTACTGCATTTATGAGTTACAACCAGAATTTTAGAAGGCCCCGAACATCAAATACCAGTCAAAGCCACAGGAGGGCACTGGGTTTCTGAATCTCCCTAGAAGATTCTAACGTGTAGCCAAAGTTGAGAACCACTGCCTTTAGGAAAACTTGCTAATAGTCATCAAAATCTCCAATTTCAAGAAAGCATTGCATAATGTACTTTTATATATAACGTTTAATTTCCATGCTAATTGCTAGAGTAGAGAGTATTAACCTTATTTCACTCATGGCAACCTTGAACCTTCAAGTAAATGACTTGTCCAGATCAGCTGTGCAGTGGGGATGGGATTCAAACTGAGTTCTCATTCAAAACTGAACTTTTTTTTTTTTTCTCATTGATGTGGCCTAAAATGTATACTCTTTTCTGTGCTATCTTTCTGCCCTTGTATAGGCTACATAATTTACGAAACACTTCTTTTGGCTATTCTCTCTGCAAACGATATTACACAATTCCTTCTATCCATTCAGGTAATACCTCCACCTTCAGAATTATAAGTGGATGTGTACTTGAGGACATGATGTGTATTTTTAAGACTTCCATTGCCCTGGAATAAAATTTTAAAACCCTGCTATTTTAATATCACTGTTTACGAATCTTCTAAGCTAAGGAATTTCTATGTTAAAAGGGGATTCTTCCTCTGATAGATTTGTTTAAACCATAAAACATTTTACCACCATTTTCTACCGAAAAGATATTGAGATCCACAAGGATTGAGACATTATTAAGTTAAGCCAAGATTTATAGAAATACTACCATATGCAAGGTGCCATTCCTGACATCAAGAAGTGCACAGACTCATAGAAAAGCCAATACAGTAATAATTATGAATCACTATGTGTCAGATACTGTGCCAGACACTTTGTATGCAAAGTTCAAAATAATCCTTAGAGCAGAGTTACAAGTTAGGGGTTATTATCTCTTATTTTACAAATAAGGAAACTGAGGAAAGAGAAGTAAAATTATCAGTCCATAATCATGCAGCTAGTAAGTGATAAACCCAAAATATAATATGATATGTCAAGACAGTAGCAATAGATTAGATCCATTTATCTCCTATTTAAAGTAAGAGTAGGAAAAGCTTCAAAAAAAAAAGTGACACTTGAGTAGGTGTCACTTGAAGTTTGAGAGTTTGACAGACAAATCAAAGAGCATGCACGAATGTGCCTTAACATATAATGTGCCTTGCATACTAGACACAAATTTTTTCTATGTATCAATCTTAGTGATTCATTCTCAAGATCATTTGTTTAACCACTAAGATGCCAAAGTAAAATTAAATATATATTTGGCATATAACTATAACTTCTTTAAGAAGACATGTTATTTTGGGAAGGGAGGTAATTTCTGGAGCAGGCACTATCATACCCTTTGATACATGTTCCCTAGTAAGGGACCCTGGCTGGCCATTATGAATTTGAGAGGCCCTGCAAGCCCACAGAAGGGGCAGTGTTCTGGTTAGCAGTGCAGACCCTCATGCCTCATTCCTAGAGTAGAAGCAGCACAGAGTCCAACCTAAATGCTACACTGATTTTCAAACACACACTTCTTCCGGCTCATACTCTCTCTCTCCATGGCACAGATAGGGCTTATCACATGGTATTGTATTTATTCATTTATATAACTGCTTTGCCCACTATCCTACAAGCTTCTACAGTCCAAAGAATTGCATTCCATAGCACCTACATATAATTTCTAATACTTAATAGGCACCCACTTCCTGATGGTTGAACTATGGAAATAATTCGACTTTGATAGCAACCATCATCCAAAACTAAAACAACAGCCTATTAACCTAGCTTGAAACACCAAATCACTCCCTCACTCCAGAAGATCTATTCACATTTCCACAGTGACTCAAACCAGAATGTGGTGGTAAATGCCAAAATGGCCAGATGTACTTCTCTATCCATTTCCTTAGGCTTTTTAGGCCATATGGCTTTCACCATTCCTATAATGAGACTTCAGGTTTAAGATTCAGAAGTCCATCATTTCCAGAATACATAGCCCAGACACAGAGCCCAGGCTATTTTTTCCTAACTTGACTTGGCATTGGATCATGGTGTGATGAATTTATTATGTACAGCAGCAGGCATGGTGCTTTTTTAAAAGCAAAGTGCCAGAAACAGAAGCTCATTGATTTAAAAAAAAAAAAAAAAGTCAAAACTTTGCCAATTTTCCTCCAAATACCATCAGAGTAAACTATCATCAAATACAAGTTGTTTTCCCCATAAATAACAGCATGAAGCAAATATATTGCATTCTCAACTCTTTTGAAAAGACTAAAAATAACCGCGGAAAGCTGATCTAATTATCCTGCATATACTCAGCAACATGGGAACTTTAGAGTATGGTATCGGCTAATTGAACAGCTAAGACTACCAGAACTTTAAACAGAAGATTCCAAGAGTACATGAGCTAATAATGATGACATTAAAAGGATGTACTGATCTTTGCAGTATAGTTTGAAGCCCATATAGCACTGCAAATGACAACAACTGCATTTTGATGTGCAGATAAAGGTCGAACATAAGGGAACTTTGCCTTCAAGCTTTTTATAATAATGTGCCATAAACTCAAGAAATCCTCTTCAATTTTTCTGCGGAAACACAGATTTGCTTAATTTTCTGACACTGCACCTTTGATTACTACATAAATGTCTCTACTCTTATCACACTCTACTAAACCTAATTATACAAGCATTTTCCAATTTATACTCAAAGCACTACCATTAAAAGTCTGGTTTTAGTTAGAGCACTGCTCTGTATGAAAACACACGTAATAAATGTGTGCAGTGCCATCGAATGTGAACATTAGATATGAAGCAAAATAAAATAGCATTGTAACTCACCAGTGATGTCCTTTAAAAGATGTTATTATATTTAGACGGTTAAAGCACTACTACTTAACAACAGTGATGAAGTTCAGACACTGGCCAATACTGTCCAGGAAACTGAACGCTGAGACCAAAGCACTTTTAATGCAGACCATTGCGAATAAATACACAGTCTCTATCCTGATGTGAAACCCAAACCTGCATGTCATTGGATTTCCTGCTGCTAGAGCTTTCCTTTCCTTAGCTAGCCAAAGACACCTGATTTTTTTTTTTTTTTGAATGGAGAGTATTGTTTACTTTGTGGTAGGAAAAAGAAGCTAAGTCACAAACGCCAAAAATACTTCACTATACCTGACCTGTGCTTATCTCTGTATCTAACTTTCCTAAAAACGTTAGAATTAAAAACAAAACAAAACAAACAAAACAAAACAAAACAAAACTTTCTCTACCAATGCCTCAAATATTGGAATCAAGAGCTGTTATTTAATCCTACTTGCAAAGAAGTATACTGCAAGTTCATGAACAACATAGGATTGATGTGAAAAAGAAGGCTAGTCTGGAAGTATAACAAGGCATCCATGGAATGAAAAAAAAAAAATCTGAAGGAGATAAGATTGAGTGAAAAATCTAGTGCAAAAATCATCCAAATAGACTGTCTAGTAATTGCAGGTAAGAATTTGAAAAGTGGAATTGAATTGGATAAAATCACAGATAAGTTTTCAGATGAAAAAAGGTTTCAAACTGTAGGACCATCTTGAACACAAATATGTCAATATATTGAAAATATGAGGTATTTTGAGGTCTCGACCAGTCTCAATAAGAAAAAAAAGTCATGAGCAATTTTCATAATGTAAGGTAATATGGGTGCTAGGTATCTGGCATCCTTAGTTTACTTCAAATCTTATGATTGCATCATTTTATTTTAATATCATAGGAAATAATAATAAAAGGACAAATATATATAAATACATAAAGATTATTATGTCATTATTCAGTGCAGAAAAAAATAGAAACAATCTAAATATCTAACAAAATAATAAAAACATTTTAAAGATATTTCATAATGTAAAAGTACACAAACTATAATGCTAAGAGGAAAAAAAGGTATAATCTTTTTTTAAAATCATATAGAGGAAAGAGTAAAATATACTTCAAGTTAACAGAAGTTATGATTGAAAAATGAGAACATACATAATTTTAATTTTGTTCTTGGTACCTTCTATACTCTGTAAAATTATTTTTGTAATAAAAGGTATGTTTTAAAAGTTTTAAACTTTTCCTAATCTAAAAGAAAACATAGAAATTGCTTCCTTCTCATAGAGGCACTGTTTTATCTAATTTTCTCTAATTTTGGTGTATCCATACTATTTCTTAGATATCCTTTTTTACTGAAATGAATTCCCAGTTTCCTATGTTTCCCAATTCTTTCTCAAAGAATCTATTCACCTCTCTATTTATTAAGAAACATACATTTATCTCATGGGCAGTGTGGAATAAAGCATGTCACCTGGTCTCTAGGGGTGACTACCAACTCAAAGAAGATGAGAGAGAGAAGAAAGGACTGAGAAATTCTTCATATCAGAAGTTTACTCTTTCAAAGAACATAGCAGCTATAGAATGGGGACAAAGAGTCAAATGATTAAAAAATAACTTCTGAATCTTTTTATGTGACAGAATCTGTGCCAGGCTCTATCTATTTAAAAGAGGGAACATGAGAAGGACTGACATCCACCAGTTCCAAACAAGTCAAAATAGATCTACTGAGCCCCATTTACGTGCCTGACATGGGCACAGGTGGAAAACATCTTTCACTTGTTTAAAATTATCAGAAATAACTGTGTTGTAATTGTAATTATGTAAATACAACTGTGAGAGTTAAGGGCCCAGGGAACAATTCACAAAATTAAAAATGAATAAAAAATTGTCTGAATCCCTTTAGTCTGACAATGAACAGCCCCATGGAATATAAGCTGTGGATATCATTTTGTCCCCAGGGTGGTTTTCTGTTATACCCAAAAGACCCAAAGCCTTATAAACCTGTTTTGGTTCTATCCAATTTTAACTCAGCTAGCCTAAAACTGTTACTAATCCAATTGTGCGTGTGACCTAGCTAAAGTGAGCAGCATAATAGAGCTGTAGCTGTTTTGACAATGTCATTTCTCGGATAGGTTCTAGTTATGCAGTCCCATTTATGATTTAGATATCAGGTTCTCCAGGTTTTCATAATAATTCACCTGTTTTTATGATGCCAGGAGAATAAAAGATGGCTTGGGATCCATTCATGCCCTCCAGCTCTGCTTTAGATACTTTTTATCACTCTCACTTCATACAAGTCCCGACTAAGATTCTTTCCTGGAGAACAGAGAAAGTTCAAATCAGATACAACCAAAGGGTAACTCATAGGAGAAAGGTTTTTAAAAATGGACTATCATCCAACTCTTCTCATAACTAAGGCATGATGTCACTTTTCTGTTTAAGTGAGACTGCTAAACCTGACATAAATTGCCTTTACGCTTTAGTCCTTCCCAAATCTACAACCAAATATCTTGCTACATTTTGCCTCCCAGTTTATGCTCTAGTCACACTAAGCTTCTTGTAATTCCCCAAGTCCATGTACTCTCTTAGACATACTGTTACCCCTTCTGCTTTCTCTCTGGATAGTCATCATCTCTTATTTCTCATGACCCCCAAATTCCGCTGAATAATTCTTACGTACTAACACTCAACCTCAGTTGTAGAATGAATAAACTCCCCCACTCAAAAAGGAAAATTTGTATACATCCAAAGGCCCATCCATCTCAGGCTCTCTTAGACAATTTAGTTGATTAAATGATCTTTCCTAGTATCTGTTAATGACACAGTAAACTTGTCATCCAATGTTGAGCAGATACGAACCACCCTGGCATGATCAATGATAGAGTCAGAATTAACAGGCAATTTGGCATGTGCTAAAATTATAGAAGTGCATGCCTGAAAGACCTAAGGCTAAGACCTCTTCCCCATGCGCTGCTCTTAAAGGAGGA
The DNA here is from genome assembly GCA_003508835.1 of Eonycteris spelaea. NCBI lineage: Eukaryota > Metazoa > Chordata > Mammalia > Chiroptera > Pteropodidae > Eonycteris > Eonycteris spelaea. The sequence continues at coordinate 18,927,136 of PUFA01000016.1, forward strand.
ATATCATGTGAAAAGTAGATCACTGACCCACACCCAGCTCTGGAGCAGGGCTCAGAAATTTTGCCTAGGGGAAGAGGTAGGCTATAAAAACAGAGACTGCTAGAGCTCTCCCCAAAGAACTGACTTTATTTGAAACAATGTATAAGAAAGTTGAGGCTCAAAAGTACTCTCAAAAACAATGGATGTAGATGAGGTACAAGGGGTCAAATATGTGGTCACAGAAAGAAAACTAACTGTGGGAAGTGAACACACAATGCAATATATATGTCTTATTGTTAAATTGTACACCTGAAACTTACCAGATTCATTAACCAATGTCACCATATAAATAATAAATAAATAAATAGACAAATAAAGAAAGAATAAAATTAAAAAAAAAACAATGGAGATCATGGTGGAAAGCAATTAAGGGGAAGTTGGTAAATAATAGGCTAGCTACTTTACCAGAAAAAAACAAGAGAAAGGACAGGTAAAAAGTCTTCCTGGAGTCATAACCAATCTCAGACTGGCCTTAAAAACTAAACCTGCAAAAAGGCTTGAATTTAATTTGGTCAGACTGTGGAGCAATTTATGCCCCCAGGGCATTGTCGAAGTAATATTGTAATCAGATAGCAATTAGCAGAGCCTAACAGCTGAGTAGGATGCCAACAGAGGCAGCTGGTTTAGTGGAGTGATCAAAACAAGAGACAGTCAAAGAGAACTCTGCTGAAGAACTATCACCCAAGTGCAACTGTGCCTGGGCAGCATTCTGTCACTGAGGAGTGATGTCAGAGTCTCTGTGCTATGGAGGAAACAGACCTCATGAAAATAGTCAAGCAAAGAACAAGCTCTGGAGAGGAGAAGAGGATCCATAAATTTATTATCTGGTATTCAACTGAAAATTATGATCCATGTTAAGAATCAGGAAAACGTGACCCATATATAGAGGAAAAACATAGGCAACAGAAAATTGCCTAGGAATGAGCCCGGATCTTGGATATAACAGAGACATGAAATTAGCCATTAAAAATATATTCAGAGAAATATAGAAAACCATGCTTAACAAAGTAAACAAAGATATCATGAGAATGCCTCACTAAAAAGGAATATAACTAAAGAGATTACATAATGAATAGAAATTAAATTATAAAATTATAAAATGGAAATTTTGAACTTGAAAAGTACAATAACTGAAATCAAAATTTCACTAGCAGGGCTCAATGGCAAATGTAAGTTGACAGAAAAAAAAATCAAAAAAACTTAGATCAGTAGAGATGTTGCAATCCAACGGACAGAAAAAAAAAGAACAATGAACAGACCTGAGAAATATGACACCGTTATGTGCACCAACATATGCATAATGATAGTACAGGAGCTAAAGGAGAGTGAGTAAAGAGCAAAAATATTCAAAGAAATACTGGGTGTAAGCTTCTCAAATTTGAGTACAATCTTTAATTTACACATCTACGAAGCTAAATAAACTCGAAAGATAGTAAATATGAAGTAAATCACAACCAGACAGGTTATATTTAAAACATGGAAAGCCAAATACAAGAAGAAAATCTTGAAAGCAATGAGAGAAAAGGGACTTGTCATGTACAGGGACCTCCATCAGGAATATGAAGGTCAGAAGGCAGTGGAATAGCATATTCAAAGTGCTAAATAAATAAATAAAAAAAAAAAAAAACAAAGAATCTCATATCCAGCAAAAATATGTTTCATGATGATGGCAAAATAAAGACTTTATAAGATAAAAACTACAAGAATTCATCTCTAGCAGACATGTCTAACAGACAATAAATACTAAGGGAAGTTTTCAAGAATGAAAGCAAATGACCAGGGTAGTAATTAGAACACACATTAGTTACAAACACACAATTACACAAACACACACAAACAGGTAAAAATTATCATGGAATTATTAAATTATGTAAGTACAGATTTCTTCACCTTTCTTCTTTTAAGTAATTTAAAAAGTAATTTTGTAAAACAATATGAATATAATTGTATTGTTGGGGTTATAGCATTTTGAAATATGATATACTTGATCATAACAGAGAGAGAACTCAGATGCATTGGAGTAAGAAAATGACATTAGAGAATAACTTAAATCTAAACAAAGAAAGCCAGAAATGGAAAAGGAAAAGGTTAATATAACCAACTCTATAAATACTTCTTCTCCTTTTTTTCAAATTTCTTTAAAAACAAAAAAGTAAATAAAGTAATTATTATAACAAAAGATTGTTGGTTTTGGAACATGTATAGATGTAAAATGTACAATATTAATAATACAAAAATAAAGAAAAGAATAGTGCTATCTGAAAGTAATTTTTTTTTTCTCACCAGAATTAATATAAATTAAAGTATGTTCTCCAATGGAAATTGTATGTGATAGAGCAGTCACAAAGAAAATAACTCAAAAAGCATAAAGAAAAACATATTAAACAAATTTAGAGAAAGAAACAAATTAAAATTAAACACATTAGAAAGTATTTACTTGATACAAAGGCACAATAGAGGAATAAAGAAAAATAGAGGAATATAAAAAGACATGAGATTTACTGAAAGTAAAAGTAAACTGGAAGACATAAATCCAACAATATCAATAATAGTATTAAATGTGATTGGATTAGAATCCCAATCAAAAGACAGAGATCATCAAATTGGATAAAAACAAGATCTCTCTCTATATATGCTATCCACAGGAGATATACTTTAGATTCAAAGATGAAAACAGGTTGAAGTAAAGAGACGTAAAACATATATATATTATGCAAACAGCAACCAAAAGAAAGCCAGTATGACTATACTAATATAAGACAAAATAGACTTAAAATGTTACTAGAGATTAAAAGGGAGATATTATAATGATAAAGTAACAATCTATCAGAAAAACATAATAATTATAAACATAATACACACCTAAAAGAGTCTGAAAATACATAAAGAAAAACTGACAAAATTAAAAGAAAAATAGATCATTAATAATAATAATTAGAGGCTACTGTTTCCAGTTTCAAAAAAGAATAGAACTAGGTGGAAGATCAAAAAGGAAATAACAGACTTGAACAACCTTATAAATCATCTAGACCTGACCAACATTTATAGAATACTCCACCCCAAAACAACAGAATACAAATTATTCTCAAGTGAACATAAAATATTTTTCAATAGAGACTATAAGCTGGCCTTAAAAGAAATCTCAGTATATTTAAAAGGATTCAAATCACACAAAATATGATATCTGACTTCCATGGAATGAAATAAGAAATCGATAATAGAAATAAATTTAAGAAATTCACAAATATGTGGAAAATAAGAAACATCTTTAAATACCCAATAGGTCAGAGAATAAATCACTAGAAGAATTTAAAAATACTTTAGAAGAATGAAAATAAAGACCTGGCATTTCAAAAATTATGAGATACAGCAGAAATCATGTAGAAAAGGGAAATGAATAGTGCTAAATGCCTATATATATATATATTTTTTTTTAAAGGAGAAATATGTAAAATCAATAACTTAGTTTTGGGAGCACCCTTCTAGTTGGCAGATGAGATGCTGTCCAATTCACAAATCACTTAATAAAGCCAATTAGATATTCAAATTAAAAAATAATAATAATAGCCAAGCCTTTTTTTAATCTTAAAACACTGGAGAAAAAAAGAGTTGACTAAACTTCCAGCAAGTAGAAGGAGGGAAATAATAAAATTAGAGGAAAAATTATGAAAAAGAAATTATAAAAACAAGTGAGAAAATAAATAAATCCAAATGTTAGATCTTTAAAAAAATGAACAAAACTGAAAAACTGTTAAGCTAAAATAAGAGAGAGAGAGAGAGAGAAAAGCCTTGAATTCTAAAATCAGGAATGAAGGTGCGGATGTCACCAATGCCAGTCACATGAAAATAAGTTTGATAACTTAGATGAAAGGAACAAATGCCTAGAAAGACACAAAGTACAAAAACAAGAATAAAAAGTCTGACTAGACTTTAATACATACTAGACTTATAACACACAAAATGATTATATTAGTGATTTTAAAACTTCTCATAAAGAAAATCTCAGGCCCAGACAGTTTCCCTGGTGAATTCTATGAGACATTTAAGAAGAATTAATATCAATTCTTCAGAAGCACTTAGGAAAAAATTAAAGAGAAAAAGAGACTTTCCAACTCATTCTTTGAGAACAATATTACCCTAAAACCAAAACCAGACACAGACATCACAAGAAAACCACAGAGCAATATCTATCATGAATAAACACAGAAATCCTCAACAAAATGTTAGCAAATAGAATCCAGCAATATATAAAACATGATTATACATCATGGTCAAGTGTAATTTATCTAAAGAATATAAAATTGATTTAATATCTAAAATTCAATTGGTATAATACACCACATCAATATTAAAAAAACACACACACATAATCATCTCAATAGTCACAGAAAAAGCTTTTGACAAATTCCAGTATCCCATCATGAAATAACATTCAACGAACTAAGAATAAAAGAAAAATGTCCTCAACCTGAAAAGGTGCATATGTAGACATCTCACAGTTAATATCATACTTAATGAAAAAGACCAGATTCTTGAAGACCGAATAATATTAGGAACAAGACAAGAATATCCACTCCATCACTTTTACTCAACTCATACATGCTGATGATTTCAAAACTTACTACAAAGCTATAGTAATTAAGAAAGTATAGAAGTGGAATAAGGCTAAAAATAAACATAAAAGAAATAGCATCAAGAGTCCATATATACATCTTTGCTTTGATTCACTTTCAAAATGTAAGAGGTAACAGAAAATTCTTGGGAGAAAACAGAAGTGTGAAACTTGATGTCCTTGGATTAGGCATGGTTCTTGGCTGACACCAAAAGAACAAATTAGTGAAGAAAAAAAGAAGGTAAGTTGGACTTCACAAAAAAATAATTTATTTTGCATTGAAGGATACTATCAAGAAAGCTAAAAGACAATCCACATAATGGAAAAAAAATATTTGCAAATTATACATATGACAGAGGACTATAAGTAGAATATACAAAGAACTATTTCAAGTCAATAATAAAAAGAAAAATAACTCTATTAAAAATTTACAGACCTGAATCTGAATATACATTTCTTCAAAGAAGGTAACAAATGGCTAATATATACACAAAAAGATCATAAACATAATAGACATCAGAAACATAAAAATCAAATCACAAAGAAATGCCATTTTATATCCACCAGAATGGCTATAAAAAAAATAAAAATAAAAAAAAAAAGACCAAAGCAAGTGTTACATAGATATGAAGAAAGTGGAACCTCAAATTTTGTCTAAGACAAGATAAAACGGTGTAACTTCTTTGGAAAAAAGCCTGGCAGTTCTTTAAATTTTTAAACATAGAGTTACCATTTGACCCGATTCCACTACTAGATATCTACCCAAGAGAAATGAAACTTCTATTTATATAAAAACTTTTACACTAATGTTCATAGCAGCATTATTCATGATAGGCAAAAAGTGGAAACAATCCAAATGTCCATCAAATGATGAATGGATAAAATGTGTTATATCCATAAGATGAAATATTATTCAGCAATAAATGAGGAATGAAGTACTGATACACGTTACAAAATGGATGAACCTTGAAAATATTATACAAGGTAAAAGAAGTCATTCACGAAATTTCACATATTTGTTGGTTCACAAACTGCCCCCCATCACACACACATTGCAAATTGAGACTGAGGAAAGGCAAATCACTCCAGATTGGTAGATGGCAGGTCTAATAAGAAAGGGAACTTACAAGGCTTTTCTTAGGCAACCACAAGAGGAGTAAATAGCTGCACACAGAAGCCAAAATCTTAAAAGCTTATACAGAGGACTTAAGTGGGATGTCACATATACCATCCAGGTGGTCTCAAAAACACCTTAGTCTCTCAATGCTATGTCTGTCCTTGGAACAGTTTCTACTGTGATAATGGTGAGCAGAACATACATTCCAAGGCTGGGGCTGTTGAGTCTCTGATTATCCAGGTTCAGCTTGAGGGTCACCTAGCACTCATGTCCCATGTCCTCTCAACTACCTTTTCCAATTATATGAAATGTCAGGAATAGGCAAATCTTTCTAAACAGAAAGTCCATTAGTGTTTACTTGAGGATGGAAGTAAAGAATAAGGAGGAGGGGCAGGAATGGCGAGGGAATGCTAAAGAATATTGGCTTTCTTTTGGGGTTGATGAAAATAAACTGGATAATGAATATTTACTCATTATGTGAATATTTACTAAAAACCATTGAATTGTATAATTTAAATGGCTGAGTTGTGGAATATATGAATTATGTAGCAATAAAGCTGTTTGTTTGTTTTAAATGACTATTATTTCCTTATAGACATGTACGCAATAGCAAGCTTATTTTCTAGTACCTTAACAGTCAAAACCACAGAAATAACTGAGATCATTGAGGCAGAGCCTTAAAACCTGGGGTTTGACATTGTTTCAATGTATGCAGAATAGTATTACTATAGAAGACTTTTCCAACAAGCAATTTGGTCTGTTTGAAACTTACAATGGAAATTTGGCAAAATGTCTAAGAATCAATGTTTGAATTACAAAACACCTAGACAGAGTGCTTTCACTTTTGAGCCTATCTTCACTACTAGACATTAGCTAGAGATCTGGGAGATTACTTCCAAGAGCTTCCATGAATGTCCTTTCCTAATACAATGTTTTGTAGTTACTGAATTACCTTTTGTTTTACCTCCTCATTGCCCTAGCAGAAAATTAATTCATGTTAGGTGAAGAATGTTTGAAGAGCAAAAGACATGCAGAAAATTTTGAAGAAAAATAAAATCTCAATAAAATTCATAAACTATTGAGAAATTGTTTATTCTGAAGCATAGTTTCTGAATGTTAATTTACTTAACCATTGGAAAGAGGGTTTTTTGTGTGTGAATATAACAAAAACATATTGAGAAATTAAAAAAGGAATAAAAATAACCTATATCAAAGTTGGCTTACTTTTGAAAGGTATATAAGAAAAGCTCTTTATTAAATATGATGATGACTTTTTTGGTTTGGTGTTTTTGAATCCTTTACATAAATATTATTCAACATTTAAATAATATTTTATTCAGTTTACAATTTTAAGATCCCAGTCTTTCACTATGCTTTTAATTTAAATATATGCATCTTATGCTGTTTACAAATCTAGGAAATTTTAACATTTACTTTTAAGAGGGATTTATTTATTTAAATGTTCTTAAATTTTATTCTGAATTTATAAATTTATTATGTTGTATTTTACATTTAAGTACACTGATTATCCAATAAATATTCCTAAGTACTGATAAAGCTTATAAATATATGAATTTAAACTTATAGTCAATCTTAATTTCTCATTAAATACTAATACTTTTTATAAATTTAGGAAAAACCCTGTTGTCCTGTTATAAAAAATTCACAACTATTCAGTGACAAATTTTTAATTAGAATCATAGCATAATCAGTTAAGAACTTTAAATTGCCAAATTATACACTTAAAATGCCAAATTCTTTTAAATTTTATAAGTACTCAAAATACCAAACAAACACGTACAGATTATTTCCAAATATAACACAAAACTATGATTACTATGGATTTAATTTAAACTCAATGTTAAATCTTCCCAAGATCATTCACTAAAGACACAATTACATGTTTTCAGGCAAATTAGGTTTGCTATCCAATTCAATTTAGGGTTTTCTTCCCTAATACTAGTGTTCCCTTCTCAGCTAGCAACCTTCAGAAGACCCCCATGGTACTTCGAATGCAATATTACTCAATAAATATTTTAGAATAAATAAGTTAAATTATATCTTTTGGAGTGACTTTTTAAACATGTATTTCAAACCTATTAGTCAACTTAATGAAAACTAGTTATAGCAAAACCAATTAATTAAAAAAATGATCATCTGACTTCTTAGTATAGGTTGAATCCTACCAATGTGTAACTACCAAAGCGATGAGAAAGGAAGGAAGATGATGAAGAACTAAGTTAATGTAAGTACCTACCATATTCTAGGCATATTATTCTACATTTTATTTTGAACAGCCATGTTTTACAGATAAAAACAATTATAAGATAAAAAGAAGTTCGGTAACCTTCCCAGATCTGTACATGCATTTTTTTGGTCATTTTATTTATTTGTTTGTATGTTTATTTTTTGTCTCCTTGATCTTCTTCTTATCCTTCAAGGCCTGCCTTAAAAAAATGTCAATGTGGATAGTTGAACCAAAAATGAAATAGAGAAAACTATCAGATAATTTAGGAATCATTTCAGAAGGTAAAAATTTGTGAATATTACCCACTTCAAATCTGTTTTATTTTAAAGTGGAGCCATCATTTTCAAGCCTACTGTTTTGACATGTATACTTATAAATGGCAAATACATGAATGGGGAAAGCAAATATTTTCACTGGGGCCTTTGTTAATTTACCTAATGTAAGCCCATAAATATCTCTTCTTATGTCATCCAAATCAAAATAAATTTCATGAAAAAAACATTCAAAAAAGAAGTAATAAAACACTGAACATAACCGTTTCCCTGCATATAAAAAACCAGTAGAAAGTACACCTAGAGCTGTGTTATATACCCTCAAATATACAAGGCACATATACCCCCTGTTCCACATCATATCTTAATATTGTAGTACATGTACTGCAACAATAACAGAGAAAGAAAAACACTTAGCCCATTTTCTTTTCTTAAGTGACACTGTTTCTCGCAACCAGCCTCTGTAGTTCCTTCGGAAATATTTACTGCATGGAAGAGCATGATATGTTCCTTTGATGATTTGATAAAAAAACAACATGGAGATAAAGAAAGTGCAAAGAATATGTACATAAAAAAAGACATGTAAAAAGTTAACACCTAGGGAAACTGTATTATTTTAGAACAAATGATGCATAGTTAGGGCTCAACAAATCTCTAATACTAACACTTTCTCTCCCTCACCACTCCAAGCACCAGGATTTAAGAATGTAGCAGTAAGCATCCCTCAGCACAGCTTGGCATACCAAAGATGAAGTTGTTTTCTGAATTTTTATCTGGAGTTATGTACACAACTTGATGCTAAACAAACAAAAAGCAAACAAACAGGAGCCTACCAGAAAAGTGAAGTGAAAAGCATTCTAATTTTGATGGAGGTAATGTCTCTTTATGCTTTAAACTTATTCCAGAAATCCCTCATAACCTAATGCATTTTAAATGTAATAGAGGCTAAAGAGGCAACTGTTATATATTGCTCAATCTATGACTCACACTTGCTGTGATTTCCAGTGAGACAGCTGTTCTCTGACTCCTTCAAAAATTCTAAAATAAATTAGAGGAAAAGCAAGGCCTAGATGATCGCCATGTGGAATGAACATGTGAAACAATAAAGCTATTAAAGTAGTATGGAGGATAGAGAAAGTTATCCATCCTCAAGATGTTGGGGGCAGTGTCAGATCAACAACATTTAAAACAATAAAAATATATAATACATATGTGATTTTGTTATGTATTTATTGAGGCATGTCTATCCTGTTCACTGGTTTTTGCCCGGCCCCTAGCCTGATGCCTGGTACTTAATGGGTACATGATAAAATTTTTTAAATGAATGGGTGAGTGTTCCAAAATCCAGAATTCTGGGCGTTATTTCTGGGTTGTTCTCAAATGTTTATAACTCAAGCTATATGAATAAAATGTAAGCCAATGGATTTTTATGTCTTTCAAATTAGATTTTTTTTTATTAATATAACTTATTTAGAATCTATATGACAAGAAAATCAGCACTTAAAAATATTTTTTTTTTAATGGACTGACCCAAACAGGAGCGTTCTTCCAAAAACTTATTTCTAAATGGAAGAAAAAAGAATGCTGACTTATTCTGTATCATTTATTTTATGTGTATTTTTTTCTTTTAACCCATATAATCTCTCTAAGATAGGTATTAATGTTTATTTCATGGAGGAGGAAGCTGAGGCTTAGAGAAGTTAAATAACTTGACCAAGATAAAAAGTTAATAAATGTGACTATTTGAGCTTTAAAACTCATTGTATATGGCTCCAAAATTTAAGGCTTTTAAACTATTATACCTTAGACTACAGAGATGGCATCTTGTGAGACAAAACAACAAATCAAAAAACCAAGAGAAATGCCCCCAGCATTTGATTTTTCCAGCTGATACTCTAGATATCACAGATGGGAGAGAAGCTATCTCTGATGTGCACTGCCTGAATTTCTTACCCACAGAAACCATAAAAAATATTAAGTGATGACTGTTGTTAAGCCACCAGTATTTGTGGTAATTTGTTACAACAACACAGAAGAGATATCAATTTTCTCATAAAGATTAATTTTCCACAAATAAAATCTGATCATGGAAATATTAGATGTTCAGGTAACCCCAAAATATACATTAACCAAGGCTATCTTAGAACTTGGATGAACAAAGTTAATAGATTCTTAACTCAGAGTTTAAAAAGCTAAATTTTAAAAGTCTGCATAAGAGTGACAAAAAGATACAAGCCAGTTCAAGGTACATACTCAATGAATTGTGCACAAATTAGAGCCATGAAGCATCAGAAAATACGGTGTTTGGGATGTGACTGGAGCTGAAAAATCAGTTGAAAATCTAAATAAGGGGACTATGTACAACCATGTCCCATCTCCACTACTTGCAACCAGAACGATATCCCCATCTCCACAGAGGAGAGCATATGGGCAAGACACTAAATTGAAAATGAGAGGAATGAGATATTTTAGAAATAATCTTTATTTAATCTGCCGAAACGAAATAACAGGGTTTTCCACATAACTGGAAGAAAGATAAGAAAAGAAAGAATTGGAGGCATGAAGAGAGGAAGGGAAGAAGGAAGAAAGGGGCAGAGAGGGAGGAAAGGAGGGAAAAATTGAAGGAAGGATGGAACCCTCCAAGGTACTAGGTTTGGTAGGTTCGGCAAATAAAAATGCAGGATGTCCATTAAAATTTTAAATTTCAAACAAACAATGATCTTTTAGTATAATATGTTACATGCAATATTTGGAACATACTTCTGTGGAGACAAAGTATTTGGTATTTAACCGAAATTCAATTTTAACTGGTGTTCTGTATTTTATCAGCAATCTTATAAGACACACCACTGAAAAATTTCAGAACACCAAAAATAAAGAAAAGACCTTAAAATCTTCCAGAAAAAAAATATGTAATTGGGCATAGGAATAGCATCTGACTTTCCAAAAGCAACCACATGAGATAAATAAAAATTGAGTCATTTCTTTAAAATTCTATGGGAAAAAATTATTTTTATTCTAGAATTCTATACCCAGACAAATTGAGTTAGGATATTCTCAGACATGTAAAGTCTCAAAATTGTACTTCCCATAGCCATAATGATATAAATTGGTCACTGATCTAAATAAAACTGTAACATAACCACATAAGATAGACAGAGGTAAGTAAGAGAAAGAGGGGCAGGAGGTACAGAGAGATAGACCGCTGTAAACTGTGATATTTGGCCTTTTAGAGGCACTGCAGTGGCCCTGCCTCCCGGTATTCACTCCCTTATGTAACTTTCTCCCTCACTGTTTGTTTGCATGACCAATAGAATATGGCAAAAATGATTGTGTGACATGCTGAAGATTATGTTACAAAAACGTACAGTATCTTTTCTAACCCAAGAATACCTGTCCAAGTGCAAGATCTGAGGGTAATCACCTGCTGTGCTTTGAGGACACTGAGGGTGTCCTGTGGAATAGCCCACATGGCAAAGAACTGAAGCTTCTTTCAACAGCCCCATGAGTGAGCCTTCTTAGAATTAGATTGTTTGGCCCCAGTCACAGCTTCAAATGATGCAGCCCCAGTAGACAGCTCAACCAAAAACCCCTGTTAGACCCTGAGCCAAAACTAACCAGCTAGGTGTCTTCCAGATGCCTGATGTTCAGGAATGGTGAAATAATGAATGTTTATTGTTTTAAACTACTAAATTTTGGGGTAGTTTATTATAAAGTCACAGATAACTAATATAAGTAATAGTACAAACTCTTAATCTTCCATAATAGTCAAAAAGAGCTGTACATATTTATTTTTTCTATTATTTGTTAGTATAAATACTCCCCAAAATATCTAAAAGATTACAATGTAGTTTTATCTGTGGAGCAGGACTCTAGATTTGTGGAAGGAGGAAAGCAGATGGCTATCATTTCAGATTTTTAATAATTTTCTTTTTATAATTGTTTCCAAACCTATTGTTATAATTTTTAATATTATTTGATTTTTAAAATATACTGTGTATGTAGTATAATAGTAAATAGATAAGAAAATGTAGTTGTTCAATGAAATGATTATGTTTTAACCTTTTAATATGAGTAAATTTTGTTAGTGTTTACTCTAGAAGAAATCTATATACATACATATTGAAGAAATAATGTAGAAATAATCACATTTTCTTTCTAGTTACGTATCTGACACAAAGTAGGCATTCAATAAATGCTAAGTATTATTAGTGTCTTTGCCATTATTTTGATTATACAGAGTGATGCTTAACTCCCTATCTAACTGGCTTAAAGAGTGAAGAAAACAGAGTTGAAATCTGAAAGAACTGAGTAGGATAATTTTTTAAACTTTCTTTTAAAAAGATTATCTCTATATTATCAGGGCAATCCATTAACTTTTTTTTCTATTTTTCAATGACTTAGGTCACTTTTCCCCTCTATTAGTAGAGATAATGAGCTGATTTCATGTTTGGTTGAGCCAGCAGTAGAGATCTAACAGAATGAATTATTATCTCTCTCTGGATCCTTGCCAAAACAATGCACTGATTCCCTGCCATCCTAATGAACTGTGTCACTCTGAGGCTGGCTTGTATAATAAAATAAAAATCCCACACATTATTTCAGAAGTGATACCCCCAATACTATTTTAGTACAAATAGCAACAACATGACTTTTAAGCACCACAGCTAGAACATTATAGCTCAAGCCAATTTGCCAATTTATAGGCTAACCTCAGACATAAACAGCATATATATATATATATCCACATGCAATATAATTTAAGAATACTGAGTAGATACTTCTGTTTAAACTATTTCCTTTCATACCACCAGTATGGCTGATATTTCATTGTTAAAATGTATATTGACTGGGGTCATTTTTCAAAGGTTTCTTAGTAAAATGGAAATATCCCTTGGAAGCATAATACTTTAACACAGGAGTCCCCGGGCCTCAAAATTATACAATCGCTCCTGAAGAAAGAAGGTATTAATGATAAGAACACTGACTGGTACAGTGGAAGAACAATATTGAACAAATTGCAACGGAAAATATATGGGGAGCAAAGAGCTTTCCAAAACTACGAATAAACAAGCACCAGCCCATCTTGTATTCTAACTAGGTAGATTTTCAATATGGGTTAGATAACTTTTTTTTTCAACAAAATTTTTCAGTTATTGTGAAAAAACAGATCCAATATCAGCTGGAAGATCAGGATAGCTGTTTGAAGACCTGGGGAAAAAAATACACGCACACACAAATTAAAATCATGCCTTTGTTAAAAGGCCTCTCCCAAAAGCATGCAATTCTAGTCCATTCCCTCTATCACAGCCAAAAATCACTTTTACCAATAAATCCTAATTTCTAAAGCGCCACACAGCTTTGAAAGTTAAAGCAAATAATTTGAGAAAATAAACTTTACAATTTGGATTGTTCATGCTCTCTTTATTCCCACAGTGGCTTTTCTCAATTAGAAGTTAGCAGGTAGTCTGAGACCTCATAGTTCTCCTAAACTTCTATGTGTTACCCTTCTAGTTCAATATTGCAGACAGACCATGCTTGTTTGTCTCCTTTCCTTCCAAAGCCACAATTAAAATAACGAGTCAGGCTCAGGAATGTCACTCTCTTCTTTCTCTAGCACATTTCTCCCTTACCCCTGCAGAACAGAGCTTCAGTGTCACACTGCAGAAGGCATGAGGATAGGGAAACAGTTGAGGCTATTTTTGCAATTAATCTATTATAGTTATTTGATTATTTTTAAAAATGAAATAGACACTAGGACTTTGGCAACAACCTATATCTAACATGGTTTCTCCACCATTCCATTGTGTTTCTCCCCAACCCAAAATAACCATCATCCTGAATCCCACGTTCATCTTTCTCTGAAATCTATGTATATATTTGATCGCATAAATAAAGTTACTTTTTGATTGTGTTTAATTTTTATGCTTTATTATGCAGTATTTAATCTTTCAGAAATTTTGTATTATGTTGTTGCTAATATTCATCCATATAGTTGCATGTCACCGTAACTCATTCATTTCAACTACTCTATAATATTCCAGTATGAAACTTCATTTCGCTTTCATATTTCTTTTTGACATATTACCCCTAAAGTTATCATTAAGATGTATAATTGACCTTCACTAACTTTAATATTTCAGTGTGAAACACATCATGAAATAAAGTCTTTCAACCAAATATTACCTGACTCTCTCAAAATTATATGAGCAAGACTGACTTATTCACTTCACAAAAATACTCCCAAAAAATCTCAAGTGGAAAGAAGGCTGATTATTACATCTTCCTTTTATTAAAAAAAACAACAACAACAACAACAAAAGGCAAAACAAATCCATTTTTAAGCAATTCAGTTATTTTGATATTAGGTTGTCTTTTGTCAGGGGGAAAAAAAGGTTAATTTTGCATCTCTACTTCCTGAAATATGGTTTCAGGCTTAAATAGCTGGATTTTTTTTTTTTAATGGGTTTCGCTCTATAGAAGCCTTGTAGTTTGGAGGCACTGCATTTATGGATATACAACTATAAGCTTCTATTTCTGAAACGGCAGACATTAAAAAGCTACATTGACCTCCTGCCAGTGTAGGGCCAGTTCCAGACTATTTTATGTGCCAATGGGCAATGTGACTTAGTGGCCTGAGTACACAGGATTCCAGCTCTCTACTACTGAAGGCCTAATTTGGCTAATTTGGGGTATAGAACAAGGTCCCATCAGGCCCTTTGATAAAACAATTAGCATTTCTCTCTGCCTCATCTTGTTAATTGAGATTTTACAGGCTATCTTATTGGTCATCATTTCTGAAAGCAGGACAGAGTCTTCACTCTTAGTCCCCTCTTCCTCCCCTCAAATCACTGTATTTTACAGAAACAGAACATGCTGCAGTAAGTAGGACCTTCCCTCTTCATATAATTCTTACTGAGCCAAGTGCATCCCACGTTCCTTGAGACAGGTACTAGTCCTCTAATTATAATTTTACACTAACTAATGACTGCTTGTGTATAGTGAGAGTGAAGGGAAGGATAGAAATTATGGGAATTTTAGGAACACCTATGGTTAGACCATATAGAATAGGGCAAGTACCTAACCCATGATTTTAAAATCCTGGTGTGTGGCCTTGTGGGCAGTGTCCAGCTGTGTGCATTCCAGGTAAGCACTGATCACTAGGTCTCACTTTCTTTAACAAAATATCTGAATGAATGGGATTGGGTTCTGTGGGATGATTTCTTTCATATCTATAGCCTAATAGACTTTTTTGACTCTTGACCATGAAATGCTCCTTCCTACCAGAGATGCCGCTTCATCTAACTGATGCTACCCCCAAACTCTTTTCTCCCCCTTTTCCCTCACACAGCCTTTCCCAAAGTTAATCTCAATTCATCCATCAGAACTCAATTCAAAAACCCATTCCTAAGAAAAGATTTTCCTAATCTCCCTTAGTTATGTGCTCACATAGCACTTTTCTTTCACCTTCGTTACACTTATTACGCTTCTGTTAAATAATCACTTGTTTCATGTTGACCTCTTCAGCTAGAAATTAAGCTGAGGGTGGGGCCACATCTGTCTATATTTATGTTTGTGCTTTGCAAACAATATTCATGCAATAAATGTTTACAGAATGAAGTACATGCACACACACTAGAGAATTTTATATAAAATTTCAGGGTATTTACAGAATTTCTAGGATGTACATATTTTTTAGTAAAAATCTCTGGTAATCATGAAATCTTTTTTTTTTTCCCAGTTGAAAAAATATACTATGTTTTGCACTCCAAAAAATAAAAATAAATTTAAGAAAAGATCAAAGAGTAGGAAAATGTAAAAGAGAAAAGGAAAATAAAAAAAAAAAAGTGAAAGGAAGCCCTTAGAGAATTGCCGAAAGTTACATGCCAACATAGATTTCAATTGCTTTCAGCAAGAGAGGATACTAATTAGTAGAATAATCTTTGTTTCCCAGTTTGAAAGATTACTGTGATTGCTTTACTCCAGTGCCATGCTAGGCCTTGATGGTTTTAAAGATTAATTGACAGCATGTGAAAGCCAACTAGCCAATTAATGGCTGCATCTAAGTGCCCTGAAGAATGTATGTTCACATCATTTAGGTAGTTTGGTCTGACGCATTAGTTTATACTTGATTTGCTCATTGTCATGTGTCTCATCTACATATATTTTTCGTATATAGACTGCTTATCCATGTGTCAGTAGCTCCTCATTGCTAACTTGTAAATTAACATTAATTTTTATGTTCAGTAGTGAAAGTTCTGTGTATAATAATTAAAGTTCCTAGCACTTCGAAAATTATTATATCACTCTCATATATAACATATATTCTATACATCAATTTCATGCCTAAAGTTTATTTTATGGTCTTCTAAAAATAAAATAAATTGTAAGAAACCTGACTATTCAGAGAGTTGTATGATGTGGGACAAAAAATTTCATCTCAAAATGCTTCCTTTATAGAAAAAGTCATAGAACAATCTAGCCACATGATCAGAGAAAGCTGTTTTAAGTTTACAGCATTTTGTTTGCTTTGGATACCATAAATCCTCTTACTGATCATATATTATTTGGTTTTCATGGTTACAAAGACCTTAAAAACACATATCTCAGTTTTATTCAATATACATTGCTTATAATAAACATTTTGAGGACTACCCCATCCCTGCTTTTATTTTGCCACCTTCATTTTCCTTCATAACCCCAATTTCTTAATTATTTTATTTATTATCTTCTAATAAATTTATCCCTGGAAACTGCCTAGAATCCTTGGGAGAAAAACTGTGACATGAAAATGAATGAAAGAAAGGAAGAAAGAAAGGAAGAAAGAAAAGAAGAAAGGAAGGAAGGAAGGAAGGAAGGAAGGAAGGAAGGAAGGAGGAAGGAAGGAAGGAAGAGAGAAAGAAAGGATAGATATCTTTGTAAGTAAATTCTCTTATTCTATAGTAAAATACACTAAAGCATTGGGGCAACTCATCTATTCCTCAAATTCCATTTCCTCAGGTTTCTAATTCTGCTCAGGAAATATTTTGAGCTTTTAAAAAGGTCCCAGGACATAAAATAGTCATATGCAAATGCCAGTGAATAACCATTGTAGCTGTTAATTTCAATATGTCAAAATATTAGATTTACATCTCTCTATGGATATCAGCATTTTAAAAAGAGGAATGACATCTCTGATTTCATTCTATTAAGGCATTTAAAGTAGGCAGTCCCACACTGTTCTCTAATCACTCAGCGGAGAAGGGTTTAGCTATGCAGGCGCAGACTGAAATCCCTTGTTTCTCTCACTGAATGGAACCGCAAAGAGAAATATTGGGCAAGCCAAGCACTGCCAACCACTGCCAGCCTCTTTGAGAGATGTGCTATTTCTTCATGCAATGAAGGGATCTCTGTATTAAATTCCATGCCCATGATGGTTTTACCTGTCTTTACAACCATTACCTGCCTTAAATCTTTCTGTTGCACACTGTTTGCACCTGCTATTCATTCCCTCTGGGGCAATGTGTCTCAGCTGACTGGAATAGCAAAATCCTCTCTCTTGCTTCAAATAATTAAGTTGTCTCTACATTGTTATTCCAGTCACTGTACTGTACAATGACTTCTGACACAGGGGCATGAAACACTACAGAAGTAGAGAACACACTCATGGATTGTTAATGGGTATAAAAGAAAGAACATCTGCATCCTAGATGGTCCTACTTCTGGCATTAATTGGCCATGATCTTCAGGCTGTGGTTTCACTTTTCCTGTTTCCTTACCTATAAAGTAAGAGAGATGGTCTACAAGAGGTTGGCAAACTTGAATGTGCATATAAATCTCATAGAGATTTTATTAAAATGCAGTTCCTGGATCAATTGATATAATGAGTTTCCAAAATTCCAAATATCTAACCATCTTCTGAGGTGTTGCTCATGTTCCTGATCCGGGAAGTATATCTGAAGAGTGAGGGAGAGAATCACAAAAATCCTTTGATTTCATTAGACCATTTAATTGAAAAGTGAATTATGTAAATAAATAAGAAAACTTCTTCCAAAATTACTGAATTTCCATTTTTCATGCATTTTTTGTGATATTTAATTGGGCTTAAACTATTTTTTTCTAGCATGCCTTTTTTTATACTTAAGAATAAAACTGATGTATATTGAATATCATCATGTACCATGTCTTTATTTCTAGTATAGCCTATGAATGATGAAACTGATATCAGAGCAGTCACATGACAAAGGTGGATTCAAATCATAGTCTTTTAACAGTGATATCTCTTAGGACCTCTGCCCAAAAGAATGAACCAGGGGACTCCAACAAACTCTAGTTGCATCATTGTTATGTCCTGAAGAACTATAATAACCATCTCGTTCAGAAACAAAGGGTTTATAAAAGCATGTAGAGGAAAATATAGGGAAATAGAAATGTTCTGGTAGACTCTGAACATTTGGGACTTAGAAGAAGTGCCCTCCCCAGGAGCAATGCTGGTAATTAAAGATGCAGGCCCACCTAAGGCATATCTCAGACTCCTAAGACAGTCTAGGGGTATTCCAAAGGCAGATTCAAAACCAAGTTTCTATCACATCTACACTGTTTAGCTCTGACCCATTTTAAGTGCTCATGCAACTGCTTCTATGTGCCAATAAAAATGTATTTCCATAACTATTTGGGGCAAAAAAAATGAAACTCTTTATTCACAGTTCTTTTAATGAATTAACAGACCCCAATTTAAAATCCTATATATGAATAAAGATTGCTAAGTTACTTTGGTTCAATATGAGGTACAACTATAATAACATGTAATGGATTATTTAGAAAAGTCTGTTTCAGCAATAAAACTCCATAACTCCAGGACTATTTCTACACCATTCCAGCCAGCACTATTCCTGAAGCAACTTCTGCTCTTCTAGTTCTCATTCTACCCCTATTTCTATCAGCCTTACTCCCTAAACTGACATCTCACAAACCTTCTGAGGCCACAGCAACCTGTGTACATTTATATAAAGCACAAGGGGAAAACATTTTTTCTGTCCTTTCATTTATTCATTCATTTATCACACACCTAACAAGCACTAATTTTATACCAGGCAATGTGCTAGGTATTAGAAAAAGGCATATGTCTTGCTTTTCATTGTTCACCCAGTACTGTGGCATAAATCTCATTTAATTCTTATATGTCCTTATGGAATAGATGTTAATATGCTAACAAATGGGGTATAGGTTTCTCAAGATCAATTTCTCCATAGTGGCAGAACGTGAATTCTTTCCTACATCTTCTAAGCCTGATCTTTGCTCTTAGGGGTCAAAAGATAAAAAGAAAAAAAAAATCTTAAACATCATATTCTACTTCACACACTCAATTCCCTGATTATGGCATCCATGACAACTTTTACAAAAACACTTTTTGCTGTTTCTGCCAGGGGTACACAGGAAAGTGACTGAGAACCCCACACAGCATGAGCTGCTAGCCATCTGATACGGCCCACTTTTTACCTTGAGTTTGTAGCCAGAGGCAAGTCCAGGACTTTGTAGTCTCTCCATTCTACATAAAACATATAGAAATACTTTTCACATAAAATAGCACCGACTCTTTGGAGCATATCAATGTGTATCGTCTTCACTAGTAAATCCTACTTGTTTTGATTCCTCTCTCCTGGAGTGTTCTGTAGTAAACAGTGGAGAGTAGAGTGAATCAATACAGGATACCTAGTCCATTTTAAGAATTCTCTAAAAATGTTAGATTGCTGTAGAGATAATCTGTATAGTTTAAAAATATGATGCTAGCTTTATCTATCAGGATCTTACCCTTTTGTTCTCCACAGAAAAGCTGAACACAGAAAGACCAGTATACCCCTGAACCCAGAGACCTTCATTTTTTGCATTATTTTGGCACAGTCAATGGCAAAGAGGGTGGAATGTATTTTCTTTAAGTGAGGATAACCTTCCCTATTGAGTGTAAAGCACCAATTAAGTTGATTTAATATTATGGAGTACAGTCAACATTTAACTGAATTTTCTACTCTGCAAGACAGTACCTTGGAATAATACCTGCTTTAACTCTCAATAATTTAAAACTCCAATAAATATTTGAATGCCTACTATGTGTCAGGAAATTTGCTAAGCTCAATAAGAACAAAGGAGATGATAAAAAACATAAAAAGAAGACACAAAAATGACCAAATGAGATAGCATATTGAAAACCCTTTGTAAATGAGAAGGATGTGGAAATGAAGGAAATTATTTCTGCAAAAAGTTTATTTTCTTAAGCCTGAAAGGAATAGAGTTTAGGTAAATTACTTTATTCAAAGAAAAAAAAATATTTCAAGTCTTCTAACCAAAGGTATATTTCTTATACTTGAACTACCAGGCTCTTTATTGTTTTAATTATTGTCTTTAAGAAAAACGTGTCTGTTGCACGCTACAATATTTCATAGAATCAAATCTCTTGCCTACAGAGAGAAGCAGTCTTTGAATGCAAGGTAGTCTTCAGCAGCAGCATTCGATATGACAAAGCAATGCAAAGTGGGTCTAATAGTTAAAGACTTTTTGACTTTTTAAGATGTTCAATTGAACATTTAAAAGGTTTAGTCCCATATCAGTTCTAGAAAGCCCCCCGGGGCAGTCTTAAGTAACTATGCCATTAGGCACTGCTCAGAAATGCAATTGCCTATTAAGTCTGCTGAAACTGTAAAATTGCTTTTCACAATGCAAATTAATGTAAATAAGAACAATTGGTTACACATATCACAGGCTATCAAATTGTCTACAGATGATGCATACTCACCCCCCCCCCCATCTCTGAATAGCATTAGTTATATTTAGTAGGTTTTAAAAGGCTTGGGTGTCCCTGTGATAAATTCCACAAATGTATTATAAGCCGTACACATGTCCTATGTATGTTATCTATTATATGAAATATAAACCTCTTTTTATCTATGTCTAAGGGCATTTATGTTCAAGTTCAGTGGACATACCATAAATAATCCATTTAGCCCTAGATCTTAGGTTACAGTAGGATCATTCCATTATTAAACATAATTTTTTTTAAAAAAACATTTTTTTAACAAATGCATTACAAAGAAATGTATAAGATTATAAAATAACATCAGTCTTCTTTGAATAGTATTATGCACAGAGGAACCTTTTTGCTATCATATTTGTGATCATTATTTTAGAAATCTGGAAATTATTTAACCTTTTAAACCCTTATAGAAAAAAGATTCATACAGTAATTGTAAGACAGAATGAATGACTTGTAAGATGTCACCAGAAAAGACATATTTTAACTTCATTCAAATACAATCTGTGATACATTCGAGTTTTTGACCTAATGCAAGTTCTAAAGAGGTAGTCTCACACCTCTCACTAAAGAATGGAAAAGTACGTGCCACTACTGTTTTATCCTCAACCATTTTAAGTCTCAGCCAAAAAATTAGAAAAAACATATTTTAATTTTAATTACTATTACAATATCTATGAACCTGTTAGTCAATCAACAGTTGTTTTAAGCACCTCCTATTATATTATTATCATTGTACTAGGGATAATGAGGCCAGTCTCAATTCGATTTCAGAAAAGGAGTAATGAAAACAAGTAATACAGAAATATAAATGTCTGACCTCCTAAAAGAAACTATAGCAGGAAACATTTCTCCAATTACAGTAGTAGTTAGAAAAAAAATGCTTCTCCATCAGAGAGTGTGAATATCATTGTGAAAACAGTCTACTGAACCTTATTTATAAGATCATGCAATGTTATTTTGCAGGAATAATCAAGAGGTCATTCTTAGAAAAAACATTGATGCATTGTATTAATTAAAAGTTTATATAATTTGAGAAAATGATATAATTCAAGTGGGGAAAAAAGTTAAAGTGGGGTTTTGTTTTTAGTTCTTTATTGACATCCAAACTGAAGTGGCAAGCTTTTACCTGATATAATCATAAAGTGGTAAACTCATTAACAAAAAGAAATGTCAAACTGCATTTTAAAGGACGTAACATGCATTTTTCTGTAGTTTTCATATGTTTGTAAATGATATAACATATGAAGCACATTAAGCATAGTTTTTATTTTTATATTTCTCTTTTCAGCATCCTCAAGGATTAAGCATTAAGAGTAATACCAACTAGTAAATAATTTATTTTGGAGCAAAAATAAACAATCCCCCAAGTAATCATGAATACTTCAATTCCATAGAAGCAGTATTCGACACACTGGCAAAAGTGGCATTCATGCATTAAAAAAAACACATAAATAAAAGAAGAAGAATGTAAGAAGGCCAAGACATACTGTTTTCTTTGCATATGATTCAGATAAATCTGGAAATATCATTAATGATAATTTGTGTTTTGGCCTTTGAAATCTACCATCGAATGTGTTTAGACTTATGAATTCAACTTATTTTTATTAACCATCAGTGGTAATGCTGTGGATACACATCAACAGAACCCTATTAAATGCAACTGCTACTCTCACCCATGCACAAGGAAGGCTGGGAGAGTCATAAAGTTAAAGTCCCTGGCAGCAGCATTAATGCAATTAAAAAGGGCATCCATGGCATTCATTTCCTCTACCCATTAAATGTGACATCACTGAAGAGCATTCTATACTTTCTCCCAGAGTTTTCCAGCAGAGTTGAGCATTATTTCTTCACAGTAGTGGCCTACTTGATAACACAACTGAATTTCTTCCCTTTCCTATCTTAATTCCTTACTTCCCTATCAGTATTTCCCCGATGATTTCACAAATACACCACCTGTACTCAAATCTCTTAAAAGAACCCAACCTATGATAGCGCCTTTATACACTGCATGCTTTTACAATGCCATTTTCAAAGTAAAACAAAATTTAAAAGGTTAAAATTAAACTTTCATTTAATTTTCATAATAATCCTACAAGAAAATAGTAGATTCTTTTTTTATAAAGAAACTGAGGCACAGAAGGGTCAATAACTTGCTGTATATTTATATGTTTAGAAAATGACAATACTGAAAATTGAACCTTTTTTATTTGGACCCAAGTCTATATAACTAGGGTGGAGGATTTGTATTCAAACATGCTGAAGTAAAGTCAGGATGACCTGTTGTCAGTGATATTGTAGAATTTTTTTGAACTATATTCAGATATCAACTGAGGTAACTAATAGTATTTTTATACTATCAATTTGTATAAGATACAAGCTCTTGTCATGGGTATGCGGGTAGGTTTTTTCATTGTTATTAGAGGAAACATTATTTTCATTGAGGTTATCAAAGACACCATGTTTTCTATAGTAAAAGGAAGCAAATTAGATAGACTGATAGGCAGATAAATGATATATAGATGATAGATAGATAGATAGATAGATAGATTTCATTCACAAGCCCTCCCTAAATGCCAAATAACTCATTTCAACATTCTTTTTAATTTTATGCCAAATATTTTGTGTCATATACCCTCACATATTTCTGATGATTTTTAAGGTAATTCTTATTATACTTCATCTAATTCTGCTTCACTTTGACATTTCAATAATAAAGATATAGTCTATTAGTTAATGTGTTGTTTTCTGGCAATTGTTTATGTTCAATTCTAGAGAATTTCTATTAATCTTCTTTTATCAAAAGAGGTCTTATTCTCTCCTGATAAATTTGGTTTTAAAAGAACATGAAATTTACTGATATAATCAAGGCAACTTCAAATAACTTAGTTCCACATGTCTATCCTTAAAAGAATATAGAGACCTGAATTTAATCCAAAGAGTAAAAAATTATGACTGATTTCAACAAATCAGAAGTCAGTCTCAGTGTCTATGGAAATCTGCCAATAGATTAGGATAAGTGTTATTTTTAAAATAAAAAACCTAAGCTCTAAAACATGATTTATACCTATTTTTAATATGAGAATTAAAAATGATACTATATCTTTTAATATTGAGTTTTTTGAAAATTTAGGAAATTCTCAACAGCTGTTTTTCTTACTCCGAATATTAACTAAATGCCTTTCTCACTCATTAATAACTAAATAGCAGTCCAGCAGTATAAATGACTATATCTTTAAGATGTGATCTATTTCTCTTTGTTGTTATAGTCTTAATGTGACTCCTCAGGTTTAGCTAATTGCCATTATTAATGAGACCATTTTGCTCTAGGCATTTAATTATTCCTCTTATAAAACCTTTTTTTAGATAACTAATACACATTTTTTGTAGAAAATAGGATAGTACAAAGTTAAAAAGTATATTGTTGACAACACTAGCACCCAGAGAAAAAACACTGTTAATTCATATTATATAAGGGTATTCTATATATGTGTGTGTAACTGTAAATGTGTATGTATATCTACTTTAATATATATTAATACATATATGTATACATGGCAGAGTGAGATTAAACTTTACATGCTATTATGTTCTCTATTCATAAAAACTTCATTTCTGTAACTTCTGAAAGAATAAAGCAAATGCATTGCTCTTCTCTAAAAGTATTTAGTGCTTATAATAAAAACCCTAAAAATTTAATACTTCTATCCAACTAATATTACACAGTAACAGAATTCTATACTTTATTTAGTTTAAATATTTCCATGCAATGTAAGTTACATAACAATGGTAGTTTCCAAACATATAAGATATTAATTAGATATTTCCAGATATTTAATTTTATTTTCAAGGCAAGTTTATTGAGAAAAATTCTATGTTTCAATGCATTGGCTTGTCTCGTCTGGCAGAGATTTCATTGACTTTCTCATCCCTCCTCTATCCTTGGAAAAGACAATTTGAGTAACTACTTCCAAATTGTTAATATTTACCAAAATTACAATTCAGTTTCCTTCAATATGTGGCAACAACCCTCCAAACTAACTTTTCCAATTTTTCTCCCTCCCATTTGACTTGATGTCACGGAGAACTAAAACCTGACTACCTAGATCCCGTTGGACTTTATGTTGCCTTCCAGTTGGCGCTTTTTCTCAGGTTCTTGGGAAGTCTTGTGAGTGGAAGCTCGATGATCTTGAAAGCCTCACCACTGTAGCAGACCATATATACTGGAGTTCTCAATGGACAAATTGTTACTGAGTGATGACCCAATGTACATAGGAGCCAAAATACAGCACCCGCTATTAAGAAAATAAAAAGCTTTTATTGATAAGCAGACCTGCAAAGAGACAGGAGGCAAGGCTCAAATCTGTCTCCTGAAGGGTTTGGAGCAAGTTTTAAGAAGTTTAGAGGGAATAGGTTGGTATGCAGAAGTGCTGGCTGGGCAGGTTTCGATTGGAGGGTTTTCGGAAATTGACATTTATGGTAAGATATGGTAAAAGGCTTCAGCCCTGGGATCTTCCAAGACAACAGAACCTTCATTTCTCAGAGTTTGGATGTTCAAGTTCCCATCACATACAGCTTTTTGGTTCTGTGGATGAGGGAAGACTTTGGTTCTGGGTGCAACTGGAGGTCAAAGTTTTCTTTGGCTGCAATGCCTTGTGGTTTTATTCTGCTGTCCTGAAAAGTAACTCAGTATCTTATTAGAAACAGGATAGGACCAGATTGAGCTGTTTTGTTACAAAATTGCTATCTGGGGCACTAAGAAAGATGGTGAAATGCTCAGATCATTAACATCCTTATATAAAAGGTCACAAAGACTGGACAAATTAACAAAAGCACTGACATCCTAGCTCGAAGGCTTAAAGAAACTCAATAATCATACTGCATAACCAAAAGATTTCCCTTTATCAATGTCTTGGAATTAACTGGATGGGTTATCCTCAGGATTCAATTCCTGTTTTTTGTCTTTGTTTTTTAAATTTTCCTCTATAAAACTTGTCCCCCTACCTTTCCTTTGAGATATTCCTCACTAATGGATATTATGTCTATTGCAGCACGTTGAATAAAATCGCCTTCTTAATTGTCCAGTTCATTGTGTATGATTTATGGTCAGAAGGCCAAGTTGATATCCAGTTCTGTATGCTTTTAACATAATTTTGAGGTTTTTTTCAGGTAAGAGATATAAAAATGTCACCTCAAATAAATTGTTTTGTTCTAGAACTCATTTGCCTGTAATCCAACCATGAGTATATCTTCTTCTTCAAGTATAACTTTTAATACTAATGACAGAAATGTACACTTATCAAATGTACCAGGTCAATTATCAGATCTTCGAGCAGTTTAGTACTTATTATGAGTAGTCACCATTTATTAAATATGCACTAAATTTTAGAGCATTTTCTCCTTTATTTTAAAAATAGTATAAATTTGTACCTTTTTATAAAATTAAAAGAACTAAGAAAAAATTTTTTTTTCTGTTCCCACCGTTTAAACAGAATGCTCTCTACAGGATGAAGAGTCAAATTATCCTGCGAATGAGCTGTTCACACAAAAACTAAAAGTATTCTAAGTTTCATCTTTGTCCTCAATTTAGGGCCAGAGTGGGGGTAGCTGGAAATGAACTGGAGCTAGGGGTTGAGGAAATAACAGAGGCACTCTAGAGGAGCAGAGCTGAGGAATTAAAGCAAAGTATGAGAGGAGGTCAAGTGCAATGAGTCGCTTTGGGGGTAACGAGGGTGGTGCCGAGTTTGGAGACTGAAAGACTCAGGAGGAGCTGAGATGAAAAACTGAATAGAATAGAAAAAGCTAGTTGATAAGCCCAGGTTCCCTGAGGACTCCTTATGAATAGGAACATACGCCCCAAAACAGAGAAAGAACTGCTCTACACATTGTTCTGTATTCCCTGTGTGTGCTTTCCCAGCTAACAATGAGTGTTTATTAGGAAATAGCATCATTACTCCTTCCTACCAGTAAGAGTATTAGTAGATTTTCAGTCCATGCATGCCTGCCTCTAAAACATGATTCATTCATTCATTCATTCATTCATCCATTCCTCTTTCTTCTTCCTTTTCGGTCTCTTTTTCTTTGCTTCTCTCTCCCTCTCTCTTTTCTCTCTCCTTCCTCCCCTCATCCCCCTCAGCTTCTATCTCCTCTCTTGTAACCTTGTAAATCCTCACTTCTTTAAAATGATTTTTTTCTTCGCTTTCTCCTTGATTCAAACTGGCCTTGGGATCACTAGCTTTTTTCCTTTTCTTATCCATCTGGATACTGCACAACCACTCCCTTAATCATTAAGCCCTTAGGGCAGCATTAAACAGTTTTAGGAACAAAGCCTCAGATCTGTTGACCACAGAAACAGTTTCAGTCAAACTAAAGATAACATTTTTTCAGCTCCACACCCTTGAAGGCAGACAGACCCTACAAGCATCTCCTCGAAACCAGATATCAGGACTGATGCAATGATCAACTGCCTCCTCCCCGGCCCCAACAAGTTGGTAGAGCCCAGGACTTCAACTCCCACATCTACTAGTGAGTTTCCCCCTACACCTATATACCCTATTCCCTAGATGCCATTAGGAAGTTGGGTCTTTGAGCACTAGCTCACTGTGTCTTCCAGCTTGGCGCCATTTCCGTAAATAAACCTCCACTCCCTTGCAGAAGCAAACTCCTGTCTGTGTCTCTTTTGGCTTTGACATATGCTGGCAAAATGAACCCCTTGAGTTCAGTAATACTCTCTTCTCCTGCTTCTTTTTTTCTTCTCTTCTTTATTTTTACTGTTTTTTTTCATCTTTACCATTGTTGACGTCAACTTTTGTCTCAAGACATCAGAGCGATTAAATAACCTAGTTTTAACTAAGAAAAAGGGAAGTCAGTGTTCACATAAAACCAGCTGGATAAACCTATTATGAAAAGTGCCCGCAATCCTTGAGATGCACATTTCACAGAGCAGTTTTCTGCACAAAGCTTGTGATGTGTCAGCACAGGGTCATTTATTTACAACCATACTTCCTTGCTAAGGTGAAAGGTAAGCAAGGAATGAAAGCAATTATCACGGCTTTTTTCCACTGGGGCTGTCAATGCAAAGTGCCCCTGTGACATAGCCTGACACTTTTAATGAATTCCCAGGGTTATGCGACAATGCTACGAACACTCACAGCTGTCACTTAGAGATAGGGATTTTCCTTCCATTCTTGAGATTGGATGCTAACATTCTTTGTCCCAGTTAATGAGGATCTGACTTTATATTCTGAAACTGGGCACTTTAATAATGTGTCTCTGCAGATCACATTGAACAAACCCTTAAAGTGTGATTTAGTCAGAGCTGATTCTCAATACAATGTTTAATAATACTTTGGCAGGACACGCTCAGAGGCTTTTTTTGTTTGTTTCTGTTTGTAGATACAGCCACATATATTGAAGAGTGGAAAGAACCATAGTTAAATTTACGTTTTCTTTACAACTGCTCAGCTTTGCCTTAAGTCCATTTCTATTTGTCTGCTTGTTCACCTTTTTACTGACAGTGATTTCTGAAAGATTGTTTTGTTGAACTCTGGCAGAAATGCATGACTGCCCAGCACTGTTTATCAGTCTGTGCTGGCAGAGGGAAGCTACACTCTAGGACTCATAGACTCCTGGCTTCCCACTAAAACCTGATTTTAAAAGTCTCTATCTATCTGTTTTGTTACAAGAGACCAACAATGGTGATGGGCAGCATACAAAGTTTGAGCAAATACAGGAAAACAGGGTTTTCTGGGAATAAACTCATAGTATGAACACTGACGTGGGCTCAAGCAAGCATTATAATAGAACTTCAGCATCTAGAAAAAAGGGGCACCTTTTGAGCAAGAGATCTGCCTACAAGCTTGTCTCTGGGGATAACTAAAGCCCACGGTACTCATAAGAGGGGTGGTGAATGCATTCCTAGTTTGGAAAAAGTCTAACTCAGAAGATTCATCTCAGTAGGTGAGCTGGGTTAGGGAAAGTTCAAGTAGTGGATAATATTAACACAGATGTGCAGCCCTGGCCAGATTTCAAGTTCTCAGTCCATTTAGAGCAGGTAGCAGCCAAGAGCTGGAGGGATCACAGCAGATAGGATCTGGCTAGAAAAAGTTACAGAAAGTGTCCAATCCCAGCAAGAGACTAAAGGCAAGAAAGGGGCTTCAGTACCAGTAGGAAACTTAGGTACCACATTCCAGAACCAAATTAGAAGTACAATGATGATGCCTTGATGAAGAAGAGACCTGAGACAGGAAAGGGCAGGAGAGAATTGGCAAAGTAGGTTAAATTATAAATAAAGTGCTAATTAAGCAAATTAATCAGTAAGCAAACAGGTGTGAGTTTAAATGACTTTGGCAAAGTGGTCTTTTCCCAGGTGCAGAGAGAGCAAAAGGACAGGCTGCAATTTGCAGTGCCCACAGGTACCTGGGAAAAAGCAGATCAAAGGCAGCAAAATAAGTTCTGCATCCCACTGGTTGAGGTGTCAATGATCATAATAGATAGCTTACCATGATCAATGTTGGTTAGAAACTGAGTGAAGCTCAATGTACAGATGGAAGGCATTAGTATCACTAGCAGAGGATGGCTGGAGGAAGGCTGGAATTAATTGGCAAGTGAATTCATTGTATGAGGTTTAGAAATAAATTCCAGTAAATCGGTTTAGCTTAAGATAGGCGGCTTAAACATACAGGCTCTGCTGCCTCTGCCTTTAGGACAACCATGACAAAGTCAAGGAACCTAAAATCCCCTAATCTATCTCTCGTTCTCTCTCTCTCTCACTCTCTCTCTCGGTGTGTGTGTACACGTTTAATCTTCCTATATGCATGCCATGTTTATAACTTTTATTTTTCACTTGAGGAAATCCAAGAATGTCTCTGAAGATCCCGCTGCAGAGCCATGATTTAACATCAGGTACCCTAACTTCCGGAAGCAGCTGATAGACTTCTACTTCTTAAAAAAAAAAAAATAGGAAACAATGATAAAGCCACACACGCAACATATTGGAAAAAGCTATAGTTTTGGTTTCTACCACAATTTCAGAGAAGTTTCCTAAATCCTCCAAAAGGCTGGGATATATAACTAGAATGTCCTACAGATCAGGAGTCCCCAACTTCCAGTCCATGGTCTGTTAGGAACCGGGCCACACAGCAGGAGGTGAGTGGCAGGCAAGGGAGCAAAACTTCATCTGTATTTGCAGCCACCCCCAGCACTAGCATCACCGCCTCAGCTCTACCTCAGATCACCCGGCATTAGACTCTCATAAGAGCACCAGTTCCTGGTGCCAAAAAGGTTGAGGACTGTTACAAATCCTACCACTTTGTGAGTTCTGGTTAAGGACACTTTCCCTCAAGGGTCCATAGGATAATAGCGGTGATGTGTATAAGCAGGAAAAGACTGGCTAATTTGCCAATGCACAATTTGTATATCAGTATAAAGGTGATCATTTGTACCTTCTAGGTAGAGAATTTTGGGGAAACAATTCATACTTGAATAAAAATATTCCCTTTCAGCCTGTTGGCACCAAGACCATAATAAAAATGAGTGTAGCAGCAGAATTTTGTCATTGAAAGACTTTAGACAAACTTGTGCTTATATCCTGGGTCCACTAATTATTAGCTGGGAATATCTTTGTATTTCTCTCAAACCTTAGTTTCCTCATGTTTGTAACATATAATTTAGTTTCACTCAAAATGTTAGTGTGAGGATTAAATGAGACATTATAAAGTGTCTAGTGCTATATACAGTAGGTGGTAGGTAAGTATTCAGTAATCTGAGTTCCTTTCCCTAGACTCATCTTCCATGCGTGAGAACGACTTGAGGTTATAGCAGTTGGTACAAATCTGGAAAGTTTTATAAGACCTGAAGCTTAGTGCAGATTTCTAGGTTAGATCCCTTTCCAGAGGGTGAATTTTCTGAGAAAAGTTTTCTTCCACTCAGGGCTGCCCCATATGGTACAGTATGTGCCCTGAAGACAATATTACATCTGAAAGAGAACCATTCACGTGATAGA
This sequence comes from Eonycteris spelaea, assembly GCA_003508835.1. NCBI lineage: Eukaryota > Metazoa > Chordata > Mammalia > Chiroptera > Pteropodidae > Eonycteris > Eonycteris spelaea. The sequence goes on from PUFA01000016.1 coordinate 18,958,211, forward strand.
CCTCATCCATTTGTTTATTTATGACAACAATTTACTGGCAGATGGCAATGTCTTGTTCTAGCAAAATCAGTATATCACAACAATATTCCAACAGATGGAAGTAAAATCTCTTAAAGAATGGGTGTTTTCATGTCAAAAGGTGCTTTATGTGCTAGCAGAAGCCTTGAACCCTCCTTTGCCTGAATGTTTTTCATTTTCTTTTCCACATGGCCTAAAATTTCATCAACAAGATTCATTTGGTTTAACAGTCTTTAAAATGCATACGTATTAAAAATTATTAACTCTAAGTCATTCATGCCTACTGCATTTAGGCTTTATGTTTATACCCTGGGATATGTCTGGGGAGATATGTGTCTCAATCTCTCTGGAGGGATTTATATTCCTAGCTTTCAGGGATGCTTGCTATTCAAACAGATCAGAACACCCAGACTGTGAAGAAACATGAGAAATCAATGGAGAACGGTAGTTCAAAACCATCTACCATGAAGTCATGCAGTGTAATAATACTATTACAGGAGAATAAAGAATTGGAACCAGTAATTCAATATTTCACACTCTGCCTAATATTTCTATTAGGTTCAAATCAGATGATTAAGCCATAATATAAAAATGTATGAGAGATTCTATGCCATGCTAATTTTAGAGCCCAAGTATGGGTTTTAACTTACTACTTATCAAAGTCATAATTAAATATAAGACACGTGTACTACCCATGAAGGGTAGAGTGTTATTTTAAAATGGACTTAGGTTAGTTGTAAATATATACAGCGAGCTTTATAGAAATCATTAAAAATATTTTTAAAGAAATATAATTGATACACTGAGAAAAATGTAATCATATAACATACTCAATTAAAATTAGAGAAGACAAAAAATAAATTGACGACTAAAAAAAGGACAACAAATAAAAAATTGTTAAATCAACAATTTTTAAATCAACTATATCAATAACTGTTAATCAACAATTGTTAAATCAACTATATCAATAATCAATTTAAACGTGAATAGCTGAAATATACCAATTAAAGAGCTATCGAAGTGGATTAAAAAACATGGCCCAACTATATGTTATCTATGAGAAACTCACTTTGCAACTCAAAAAACTTGTATTCAAACTATCCAAAGTACTCTTAAGCCTCAAAAATAAGAAAACCAACCAAATAAAAATACAAAATATAGAGATGTATCACCAAACATAGATGACAAATAAGCATACAGAAATATGCTCAACCTCATATGTCATTAGGAAACTGCAAATTAAAACAATAAGATAACACTACAAACCTATTAAAATGGCCAAAATTCAGAACACTGATACCACCAAATGCCTGTGAGGATGTGGAGCAGCAGGAACTCTCGTTCACTGCTGCTGAGAATGCAAAATGATACAGCTACTTTGGAAGATAGTTTGGAAGTTTCTTAAAAAGCTAAACAAACACTTGGCCATTGATCTAGCAATAGTGCTCCTAGATATATATTAGACGCATATCAGGAGTTGAAAATATGACCACACAAAAACTGGCACGTGAATGTCTAATAAGCTCTACTTATAACTTCCAAAAATTGGAGGCAACCAAGATGCCCCTCAATAGGTGCATGGATAAACAAACCGTGGTACATCCATACAATGAATCATTATTGAATGATAAAGAAGAAGGGAGCTATTAAGTCACAAAAATAAATGAAAGAACATTAAATCCATATTTCTAAGTGAAATAAATCAGCCTGAAAAGGCTACATACTGTATGATTCCAACTCTATGACATTCTGGAAAAGAGAAAGCTATAGAGAAAATAGAAAGATTGGTGGTTGCCAGGGGCTAGGATGAGGAGAAGTGATACATAGATGGCACGTGTTATTTTTAGGATAAAGAAATTATTCGATAAGATATTAACGATGGAAACATGACATTTATTAAAACCATAGAACTATACAACACAGAGAGTAAACTATGGACTTTATTTACTAATAATGTATCAATACTGATCCATATGTAATAAATTTATCACACCAATGCAAGATGTTATTAATAAAGAAAATTCCAGGGTGTGGGGTGAGGCATATGAGAACTCTGTACTTTCTGTATAGTTTTTCTGTAAACCCGAAACTACTCGGAAAATTAAAAGCTATTTAAAAATTATATTAAAATATATATTTTAAAACTTGTTTCTTGAATGCCTCTCTCTCCCCTTCCAGTCTGTAAGTTCAATAAGGATCAGAACTCAATAGTTGCTAAATAAAAATCCAAAATGTTACTTTAATATCATTATCCTATCTAGGAAACCTCAAGTAAGAGTTATTGGGATGCTCAAACTTACCATTTTTGAGTCCCCTTGGGAATATCTGACACATAGAAAGGTATAATCTTATCAAACTACTTCTAAGTCTTACTCTACTAAAGTAACTGGTAAAAATGCCTAACAGAAATCACATGTAATGAGCATTGAGTGAGTGTATGGCATATAGAAGGTGAAGAAAAATCCATAAATTACTAAGCTCCAATTTTGTTCATCTTATTTTCGATGGCTAAAGAAATGGGAAGCCTTCTTAATCTAGCTTCCTGCTGGTCTCTGCTGAGAGCCATCTAACATGTTATTTCACTGACCTCAGAACTATAAGTAAAAATTTCCTCTAAACCTTTGTCTCATACCATCTTGATCTAATCATCCGCTTTGTGCTCAGGTATGAATAATATCACAACTCTTCCATTCACAAACAGCCTTGAACAAAGAAAAACAGAAATACTGCAGATTCTTTCTGTTTCTTTTATTTTCTTTTCAGTTCCATAAATATATTTATCTTTCTATTAACAGTTTTTAATTATTTGGACTTTTTTTACTTCTAGGTTTTGTTCTCTTGGAGGACTTCCGACTTCACGTATCAAGATCTTGACACTCCCTCACCCCTCTCATGGCAACCTGTATCTCATCTCAGAAGAACATTCTGTCTTCAATGTGTTACATCAGTCAAACCAGAAAAACTTCTAGTTGTTTTATATCTATTTCTATATATGTTACATCCATGTGTTTCATGTGCACATACTGGCATATCTACATGAAAATGAGGAAAATCCTGATTTTGTACTGGAGTGACATTAACTGCTACACCATCTTCCAAAAGTAAAGCTCTATAGCTAAAGTCATAGAAGGAGATAATGATAGACTCTGGATTTTTGTTTACCAAGACAATGCTCTCTCTATAAATAACCCTGAAATTAGACTCTACATCCCTATACCGAGTAAGCATTACCTACCCTGGATGGAAATGAAAATTATTTTTTTTTTGCCATTTTGCCTGAGGGATTGAAAGTGAAAGCAAGAGTCCCTTGAATATTCCAATTTCTTGTACTTCAGCTTAATAGCAATTGGAAATTGTGCTCTGGCATGATGCCATTTCTGGGCAGGGGGATGCTAAGTCCCACTCTGGTGTAGTTTGCATTTTAGTGTATTTGGTAAATAAATTCTTAACAGATGGATAGAGCAGCAGGAAGCCAACACCAGGGAGTCAGCAGGTGGACAGGAAAGCCAGAAATGGACTGGCACTGATCAGATTAACAAAACTAAAACATCTTGGGATTCACACATGCTGCCCACAGAATAAGTTGGCATTGACCAGATAGGCAAACTCAAATCAACCCTGAGCATGGAAAATTTCCATTACTCTGTTCCTATGGGGTACCAAGGTCCCTCCCAGATGGTGACACCAAAGCTGTAAATCCTTCAGAAAAAGTCTGTCTTTTTTTTCCTTGAAGTTGATATGCAACAGAAAGATGAGATACAAATTATAATTATTTAGAGTATCAAACTGCTCTTTATTTAACTGTACTAGCCACAAGAGTAAGTGGGGAGGGAGGGAGACACTATCACTGAACACTATAAATCATTGGTATAACCTCCCAAAGGACTTGATTTAATTGCCACTATAAGAACATCCCCTTCTACTCTCCAGCCTGCTGCACTGTTCCCCATAGTGTGAAACTCTTAATAGCTTCGTTTTAAGGTCTGCTGCCCTGCTCACACAATGATGTGACTCTTGCATTAAAAGCCTCCTTCCCACAATAAGATATGTCTCCCCAAGGACCTTTGCCCCTTGCCTTGCACCACAGATGTTATCTGGAGAGCTAATGGCTGGCAACAGAGCCTAGTGCTGACCTGGCATCCAACACCAGGGTGCTGGGCATTTGTCCTTGTCAGGCCCAGGGGTTCCTAAATAAGAGTTAAGGGCTCCAAATCTCCAGGAACTCATAGTCTTCATTTGGAAATTCTGAAATACTTAATCATATCACTTAACTTTTTATGAGTTTTATAATAGGTGTAGTAAATCCTTGAATCAAGATGTTGCCATTAACTACCTGCCTGATCATGGAAATGTTGCCTGATCACTGAGCTGAACTTTCCTTCGTTCAGAATTCGAGTTTGTGAGAATTAACAACATATGAAAAACTCAGCAAAGCAACTGGCACATAATAATGAATAATATCTTTCATCATCATCATTATAATTTTCATTTTTATTAGAAATTGAAGTAGAGTTGGTGTGAAGACTCTGATCTTCAAAGTATTCTTAGGGATCTCTGTTTCACCTGGCACAGATTTCAAAACCCATCACAATATATGGCAAGGAGTCAGAAGGACAGGAACATGTAGCGATAAGTCTGCAGAAAATTAGATTTGGAGGCTCAAGCAGCCTAAAAAAGAATTGTGAAATTTACAAGGTTATGACATGTAGTGAACCAAAGTTTAGTCCAAACTGGTAGTAATAATAATAATAATCAACTAGACTAAACTAATATTCCAAGTTTAGTTTAAACTCGGTAGACTTAAAATAGATAGTGAGCTCTCCAGGTAACAAGGATAATCCTATTCAGATAATAGAGACAACATCTAACTGGTCCCTGATTCCCAGATAGAAAGTTAACCTACTGTGTTGTAAGGCCAAAAACCTCATGTACTGCCTTGACATCTTTGAACATCACAGGGCCCCAAAGACCTAACTGTGAGTTCTCCTACTCTCAGCAAATGTGCTCTCACAGAGAAGGGAAGACTTCCACCTGGCTAGTTTCCCTGTCAGCCAGACCAGCTGTTCTCCTGGTCTTCAACTTAATGGGTTCCATTTCCCTGATAGCCTATGAAATTATTCAAACAAACATATCATCCTTCCACAGGAATTAGGGATCATCGCACCTTCTTCTTATTTCCTACAGAGCCTGTCTCCCACAACCTCTGCTTACTCACTCTGCTTCCAAGTGCAAATCCCCTTATGATTCTGCATTGCATTCATTGTCCTCCTCTCCTAGGCTGTGAGTGTATGTGACTAATAAACTTCTGTCAATCTCATGTTTCTAGGATTTTGTGGTATTTGTTTGGCCATCCCCATAATCTCAAGATGAGAATACCCCTTTCACCAATGGGAGATACCTCCGTATGATATAGCTACCATAGTCAGGCAGATAGAATAACCAGTTTCCTTTTCTGTTGGAGAAGAACATAATCAGAAAGTTAAGTCCTACTGACTCATAATTCACAGTGAGGATTTGAAAGGTAGATTGCATTAGACTGTAAGTTTGAGACAACGCAAACAAGAAGGGGAAAGCCACACCCAGTTCTCTGGAGACTATCAGCCTCCTGATGTCCTGTCTAGAAATGGACTAGAAAGAGTAGCCTTCAAGGACTTAATTTGTCCTTATCCCAACCAAAATTGGGTTTCAGAGCTAAGGGCTACCTCTCAAGTCAGTGGTATAAGATAGGTACATCGTAACACTCAACAAGGAGAGAAAAGAGAGAAAATTCTATTTTATTGCCAGTCGGTAGTCTCATAAAATGATAAAAAGGAACAAGATTAAAGAGAAAAAAATTAAGGTTTCATTGTTTTACATACCACCCCTACTCCCCAAAAGAGTCACCTTCCCGTTCTCAGAAAGTTACGACTTATTATTTACGGTGACTTTTTGAAGCCCTCTTTAGCTTTTAACATTTTTCTAAGTAACCTTGGATTACAGGTGGAGAGAGGATGGAGGCCAAGTGTGTTTCTAGCTATGTGGCCTCTAGCTATGCTATGTATTAACTACGTATACGCTCTATTTCTAAGTGACATTTTGAGTTAACGACAGCAGTTGATCTATGTTAACTCCAATCAACGAAGCTAGAACCTGACTTTTTAGACTCTATACATACTACTTAAAAGTATAGTTCTAACAGATTAGCTGGGATGATTTTTTCCAAGCCATATTTATCTACATCTGTGAAAAATAGGAGAAGAATAAGAATCCTCTTTTTTTTTTGACTGATATGCTAAAATATTCCCTTAAAAGCTTTTCAACATTCCAGACATATTACCTATTCCAATGAAATAGCTGCATTGTGAATGAGAGTTAAATTATCTAATTATTAATTATTCACTATTATTATGAAAGTTAAAAATAAGCAGGTCAAGATTTAGAAACAGCATAAAAAGCAATATGAAAAAGCTGTTATGTAAAGGATGTTTTGGTACCTGGTCTTTATTAACAATAAATAAATAAGGAGTTTCTGTTTGGGTTAACTTTAATGTAATCAATCTAATGTTTTCTTTATTTGATCGATGATTCTTGTCCTCGTTACAGCTATAATCAGAGTACCTTAGCTGAGTTCCCTTAAAGGACACTGATATGAGGATTTGAGCACAAGCAGTTTTTGGGGAGCTGATCCCAGGAAACATCAATACAGGAGCAGGGAATGATACAGGGAAGAGAAGAAAGCCAATAAAAAGTGCATAATCAAGCAAGTTACTACTGAGGTAACTGGAGCTCCGAGACTAGGTCATTTGCTTTAAAAACGTCAAAGAAAAAAAGTAGAGAATTACTCCCCAAGATGATTTCAGTACAACTCGAACTGAGTTGAGAGGGTGAACCACATGCCCTCTCAAGGTCTCTCCCAATCTCATGATTATATGATTGCTCATTATCGAAAATTGGCTGGTAATTGGTTTGACTCAGAGAGGTCAGCATGTGAAGGGGACTGCACAACCCTTTGATTTTTATAGTAAAGAACAATGTAGTTGTCTCAGCCACATTTCAGAAGGGCATTTTTAAAAAGTATCAAATATATGTCACGGTAATCTTCATGACTGCTAATTAAGGGAGATTACCTAGGAGTCGGCTACAATTTTGACAGGTAGAGATGGGGCTTGGTAGTGATGAAAATGACAGGGACCGATGACAAATCTTAAGTTCTCTACAGGCACGTATAGCACTGCTTTCGTTGTTTGTTTGCTTTTAAACTATCTACATTGCTGATATATAATCAGATACTGGTTGTAGAAACGGCATAAGCGAGAAGAAAAAACTTATGCTTCACTTCGCTTGCTCTTAATTGGAAAAAAATCCTTTTACAAACAAATGGGGATCTGATTATAATTATGTGACTTTTTGTACATAATTTTACGTAAAATTAGTCACCCAGAATGCATATTTTAAATGCACTGGCTATAGCTAATTGGGCAACTGTGAATTTTTAAATGATCAGTCCAATTACTGTCTGCCAAGATGCAGAGATCAAACAGTTTTCTCTTTTTTATAGTCCTAAGGTTTGTAGGAACAGAGCACTTATCCTGAGAATATTATTTTTTTACTTCAGCAAACTTAATAAAATTGAGATCTCATTTTAACTGAATTGAGGAAACAGACATAAAAGAAATTATCTAAGTAAATAAAGTCATTTCTTTAAATTAATTAATTTTGTTTGCAGAACCCCTAAATCAATCAAGCCTATAGAAACAAAATTGTACAGCTGAAAAGGATCTTAGTGACTACACTAGTTCAACCTTTTTATTTTGCAGATAACAGGCTAAGAGCAGTTACACCATTGTTAATTTGATGGAGCTAAGTACTCTGAGTTAGAATTTGAACTCAGGTACCCTATTTGTTAAGTAAATGTTCTTTCCACAACATTAATCAGGGAAACATAATTGTTTGTTAAACTATTTCAGAAACATGTTTTAATTTATCTCAATTTGAAAACAAGAGCCTTTAGGAAGATGTGACCAAAAAAAGCATTTTCATATCATGTTCTTCACCTGTAAACATCACTCTGTGAATCTACCATAGATAAACTTCAAAGAAGAAAAAGTCAAGGTCAGGATGCTCACTGTTAAACCTTTATAGCTGTCCTTTGAGTTTGACACCAAAGCAACATTTTCAGGCAATCTGAATGTTCAAGATTACCTTAGAAAATATTAAAATAAATAATTTATTTCTACCAAAGGAAGTAAAACAATGCAATACCAAAGACATTTTAGATTTTCAGTGGTCTTCGGTTCTGTTTTGTTTTGTTTTTTTTTATGACATCCTCTCTGAATAAAGATAGGCCTACAACTATTAACATTTACTTCAAAAAGAGATGATTGAAGAAGGGAAAAGATGAGTTTTCTAGTATTTCACAGAAAGCTGAAGGTTTTACCTGAGGCAAAAATGATTTCCTCTTACCACTTCTAGGAAAAAGAACTGAAAGATACAATTTTATTTTTATTTACTTTGTTGTAATTGTTTAAGTACTTCAACTACACTTTTATTAGACTGTGAGCTTCTTGAGAGTGTCAGTTATATCTTATTAATCTTTATATCTTTAGTGTCTAGCCTAATGCCTACTATGTAAAGGACAATAAATGTCTCATAAGTGAATGAGTGAGAATCTGGTGCAGCTAGCAGTTATAATAAAATCCATAACCATGGAATAAGAAGATAGGACTAAACGCTAAAGAAGAGGGAAGAGAAACATTATATCAGAAGCAAAGACTAACAGAAGGTATTGTAAATGAGCAGAAAAAAGCTCTGAACTCCCTGAGAGCCAAAGCAAAAAGGGAAGCTCAATAGATTATAAGGTCTCAACATTTAAATAAAAAAGAGAAATAACATCTATTAAAAGAATATTTTAGGATAGTCTTATCATAAGAAACTTAAAGAATAAAATTCAATAACTATCCATTCAGTACCTACTACTTTTAGTACACTCCATTAGGCGATGTGGAGCAACACAGAGATAAAGGGAAGAGAGTCATCAGCCTTAAAAGGGTTATCTAATGAATGACACAGAACAAACACATACATAAACATAATATAGGACAAGATGCAATACACAATAGAGGACAATGGCTTGATTCTGAGGAGGAAGGAATCGCACATGGTTGCAGGGATCATGGAAATGTTCTTAAAGGAAGTTTTGTGTGAGATATGTCTTGACATGTAAGTAGGTTTTTCAAAGTTAAACACAGAAAAAAGAAGGAAGTGTTTGTCAGGACACTGTGATATAAAAACAGCATGTGTGAAAGCACTAAGCTAAATGACTATGTTTCTTGCTCCTAGGGAAGTGAACACTCCTTGTAATACAAGTTTAACTTTCACAAAGGCTTTACGTTAGGAAGTAATAAGGTAAAACTGAATTAATATTTGTAATACTAGTAGAAATCAGTACCTCCTAAAAAAAAAAAAAGTAATTTCACAGGAATCAAATTCTTGATTCAAAGCCCATCTTTAATTTCCACTCAGGTTTGAAGCCTTTGGTATACTAATTTTAATAATTAAAGGACTCTTGGACTATACAGCATCTAATATTGTTATAATTCATGAACCTGGAAAAGTTTTAATATTATATGGATATGAATACGCTTGCTAAAACAGGCTAACAAGCCATCTGCTTCATGACACACACTTGCAGAAATGTCATGAAACTTTATGTTACCATAAAATGGGGCAACAAGTAAACACCTTTCTGTGAAGAGGAGTATCTAACAGTCATTTGCAGGACACTCTGGTCTTTGCTTGATCTGGCACATTGCAGCTGTAACAATAAATGCCCCTAATAGAAACAGAAGAAAAATTGGCTGTAAACTTTCACAGGAGAAAGCCAGATGCTTTGACCCAGTTTCTATATTTTTGTTCCAAAAAAAAAGACCATTACTAATCAAGTACTTATGCCATTGAAAAATTCCCACAAGTCTTAAATCCTCTTCTTTAGAAGAAGACTAAGGTACTAAGCCAGAGAAGAGTGCTTATCTCATTTTATTTATTTATTTATCCATTTATCCATTTATTTATTTATTTGTCTATTTATTTATTTATTTGTTTGTTTGTTTGTTTGTTTGTTTAGTGGTGTGGTAAATTATGTTTACCACTCCTTGTTCAGAATAAAAGTAATTTTCTAATGTGTTTTCATAAATACTGCTGCTAGGCTCAAACTGCCTCCTGAAGGAGTTAATCCAGTCCCAACAATGAGGTATTATATTTTTGCTTATAGGAGCATCCAATGAACTCTCCTTTACAAATATCCATGTAGTCTTCAAAACCAGAAAGGTTTTGAGGCTACAGTCTGCTTTAGTTCTTGGTATCAGCCATGTCTTCAGAATGAATTGTAATTCTGCAATCACCAAGGGGTTGCCATAGCTGGTTCCCCATTACCTGTGGTTTATACAGACTCATCAACAAATTTGCAAACTCCACAAGTTTATGGATTTGTTTCCATGTGGTTTCAATGTCTTCCCTGCTTACACATATACCAAGAGAGAAGTCATGAATAGACAACAAAATGTCATTGAAAAGCAATTCAGCAATAGTTCAGGTTTTAGGTTCTAATAATGCTCAAATCCCAGTTTCCAGGAGTCAGTGTACTGTATCAGCAATAATGAACAAAACTAGTGAAACTCATTAAAGAAACTACTAATCAGTATGTTAATTGAGGCTATCTGCTTCCCATTATACAGAGACAAATTAAGCAGGTTACAATGGTTCCAAGAAAATATCTGAGAAAACGTCAAAATTAATGATAAATAAAATTGAGTTCCCTTTATGGTTGAGTTTTCACCCAGCTGCAACTTAAAAAGTGCTATCAAAGAAAACTATTCATTATTTGTCAAGTCAGAATATAATCCCTGAACCACTAACAGTATTTTTTCTTATAACTTTTTAATGAGAGGTGAACAGACCTTAAAATAGCCACCGACTTGCACATACAGTATGAATTAAAAAAACAAAAAAAAATTATTCCTGTGTAAAGAAATCTACCATATCTATATGAGATATGTAGAGGTAGATAATAACTTTCAGAATAATATGTCTCATAGAATGAATCAAAATTATCTTTACAAGAAAGAACTGGGTTATTAGAAATTTTCTATACTTTGGTGAAACGGGTAAGCTATTTAGGGCAACATAGTGGAACATATAGGAAGACAATGAGAGCAAAATGAAAGGAAATTCAAGTTATTAAATTACTTTTGTATCTATATGTATGAAAATCATACTATGAAATCAACCGCTCCTCACTGTATAGGTACTAAATTAAATATTACCAAGCCATATCATATCCTGCTTAGAATACATCAATGGCTTTCCTTTGCTCTTTGAGTTAAAAATTCTTGATAGAAGACACAAAATTCCACATGAATTAGCCTTGATATTCCAACTAGGCTTCATCCTCCCACGTTCTCTCTCGATACTTTATATATACTTGTTTCCTATTCTTGAACTGTGCCTCACTCCTCCTAGACTCCAAGTTCTTTTTATACACTGTTCCTTCCCTACTGTGCTCTACATCCCATTGGCACTCACAGTCTCCACACCTGGATATCTCTCATTCACTTTCTAGTTAACAACTTAAATGTTATTTCTTTCTTTAAACTCTATAATATAAATTAGATAACACACTCTTATTGTAACCTGTCTCATTTGTAAATTTTTACAAAATTGTGGGTGAATTTAATTGGAGAATATTTAGTAGTAAAATTGTTAGGATTAATAGTCCATCTGTGAAAAATGATAGATGAAGAACATGATATCCAAGTGTCTAGACTGGGCAAATGGGTTTGGATGGCACCATTCACAAGGAAAGGGAAGAGTGGGATGAAAATAAAATTGAGGAAAAGGGAGTTCAATTTGGGGCATGTTTAGATTTCAGTGTCTCAAGGATCTCCAAATGGAGACATCTAGCTTGACATAAGGTATAGAACAAATGTGTAAGATACAGATTGAATACAGATTTGAAATTTTCACCCTACTGGTGATAAACAAATCATGAAAATGGCCAAGTAGAGAAATAAGAAAAGAAATTCTAGAGTCTTATACTAAAGCTGGCATTTACAGGCTAGGTACAGGAAAAGGAGTGAAACTGAGAAGCAGCAGCCACAATAGTAAAAGCAAACCCAAGAGAGTTGGTGTCAAAAGAGCAAAAGAAATATTCTTCAAGAACAGGGAGGTCAACAGTGCCAAAAGTAGCTAAAAGGCTCCAGAAGATATGGACTGAGACTGTTTGATATTTATCAACATGATAACCTTGGCAGCAGCAGTAAGAGTACACTGCTGGGGGTAGAATGAATGACAGGAAGCAGAAAAATAACAGTAGTCCATATCAAGAACTTTGTGAATGAAAGAAAAATGACAGCCTCCAGGGAGACTATAATGTGAAGTGCTGTTTTCTTCCTTTTTTTTTGGTGTGTGTGTTTTATTTATCTGTGTAGTAACAAAAAGTATGGTCAACTGCTTGTAGAAAGGAGCCAGTAGAGAAGCAGAGCTGAGGTTATGTGAGAGAGGGGGGGGGGAAAAAGTAAATCAGATCTTCCAAGAGGTATAAAATAAGAAAGAGAGATGGTTAGAAAAACATGAGAAGACTGAGAAGCAGTTTTAAATGCACAGTCGAAGCTGAAGATATTAATTTATGTTGAACCAAACTGTACCATTCTGTGAATTCCTCAGCTATGTCAAGATTATCAGATTAATCAAAATGTTTTCCTTGTGCAAGTTCAACAGTAGAACAGAACAAAGTTGAAGTATTGCTGAGAGACACGAAAGTAATGGTAATTTGAACTCCAATATAAATAAGAAATGAAATAAAATAGGGGTGAGGTCAGGAGGCTGATACAGAAAAAGTAGGTGGACCAAAGGATTGAATAATTAAATGAGGAGGAAGGTCAATAATAACTTATTTAGACAACTCGAAGGTTAGGAAATTACATCAGAGAGTGAAATGTTTTAAACAGGTAATGTTTCCAGATGATGAGAAGGCACAGAACGTGACCATGTGAATGAGTGAATAAAATGATGACTAAAGATGAGGAAGTCCAGAGTGTTCAAAAGCTGGATTCTCAACATATTTGTTGAAGTCACTCAGGGTTCACGGGACTTTGGAGTGGGGAGTAAATGTATAAACTGGGTGTCAAACTCACCCGTGAATGAAGAGGAATAATCAGGTAGTCAGTATATGACAGTGAAACAGATAGGCGAATTCTGAAAGATCCAAAAATGCTATGGGTTTCAAAGATATGTGGACGTAATAGTTTAAATTTTCCATTGACAAAGGAGGGGACAGACAACTAAACCTTTAGCACTGAAGAAAAAGCCTAAGAAGCCAGAATGTCCACCCCATTCATCATCCTCTATGCCCAAGTCAAATACAACTTAATGAATCTATGAGGGGTAAATAAGCCACCAGTAAATGTTGAGAGTGGGTAAAAATGGTATCCCATAGTCCAAATATGGCTCAAAAATGTATTTTGTTTTATTTGCACATTTTTTACACACAAAAAATGGATAATCTTTAATCAAAACATACACTTTTTGTTTTACTGTAGTGTCGCACTGACTTATTTTCTTACAATTGACATAATTCCCAAACTATGTTAGAAATGAAACTAAGTTTCAACAGTACTCTGAGTTTAAGGCAAATTAGATATCAATTGATAAAGAATCTAAACTGGGAGTGAATCAGGAGCTAAATAAGGAAAAAGCTAAGTAAATGTGTAGTTAAATACAAGACTTCTAGTTGAAAAGGCAGAGATGTATTCTTCCTGTGTAAAATAACTGAGAACTATTAGTCTTAGGACACATTATATATAAGAAGGATGAGGAAAAGTACCATGTTGCATAGACAGTCTTAGAAAAGAAACACAGACAGACATTAATTTGAGTACCTAATGACTTACTAAACCAGTTGTGCATATTGATCAATGTTTCGTGACATAAGTATGTCATGACAAAAGAGCAGAAATGGAGATAGGGCTAGAACCTGCAGAAATATCAGGGCACATCACGTCTTCCTCAAACACATGGGTAACCTATCTTACCCATGATTTTTAACTACAAAAAGTAAACCTATTTGTAGGTACAAAAAATAAAGCCCCCAAAAATAGAAGAAAGGTTTTAAAAAGCAAAAGAAGAGCAGACAACACCATTTTGGTAAATAATTACAAGAAAGAATAGTTATATAGCATTATTTATTCATTTAACAAATATTTACTAAGTGCTAGGCTAAACTGAGTAGTAGGCCAAGCATTGAAGCCTGGCAAGCAAAACAAAAGGAGCTATTGTTCTCAAGGAGTTTATAGTCTAGCCACATATGTGATGTAACATTCCCAACAATCTAATTTTTCATCGTCTAAAGGTTAGATAACAGCAATAGTTGAATGAGGGAAAATAAGACAGCGTACACACTCACACACCCAATAAACTTTCAGAGAGTAGTAACATTAATATGCCAGATAGTTTTCAAAGACCTAAGCTGAAAAGGAAAAGTCAGACTGTGCTTTCTGTCAAAAAAAAAAAAAAAATGTTTTTGATCTAACTTTGAAAGACATGAAGCTAAAAAACATATTTGAACTTTTAGAATATAATACATCTTATAACTATTAGCCCACTAGAACAATGAAAATTTTGATTATTATAAATAGATGAGCCTAATGTTAAAAACGGAAAGGGGCTGAGATTACAGATCTCATATGAAAGGACACATTTAATTGAGGGGGCTTTGGTACAACTTGCGGTGAAATCTGCGAGCGGGCCCAAAGAAAAAATTCCTTCAAATTTTCTATGGAGCTCACAACAGGTTCTTAAATCGAGAAAAATGACCTGGTGTCAGGCACGATGATGATCAGCCTTTTGAGCAAACAGAAAGGTCCCTCAACCATCAGGAAGTGTGTCATTGTCCCCCACCTCCATCCTCTCCTGCTGCTGCAGTATTTTTCCACCTAGATGGATGGTATATGGCAAAAGGCCCACTCTATTCATATGCTTGATGGCCTACTAAATTGTTCACTAATATTTTGATGCTAGCTCTATAAGGCTGTCACAGAAGCCATTTTTTTACAGATTCACTCTGCGCAGCATCTCCTTTGAAAGTGAGTAGCATAAAAGGGCATTGAAATCAAGACTCACAAAACCCTCTGCCAAGGGTAAATAAACTTCCCGGGGGTACTTCAAGCAATCTGTTATACAGCCGAATGAGATGAAAGGAAGCAAATCCTCTTGGTCACTCAGAAGCAGCCAGATCGCTCTGTTGTGTGCCTACCCTGGAGATCGCCAATTTATCACTATTTTAAAAAATTTTTTCTGAGAACCGCCAGCATATAGTATGGTGTACAGGCCCCCTCAAGCAGTTTAAGCCTTTGCAAGAGCTGATATGTAAAAGAGGAATTTGGGGAAAACAGTTATTTCCATTTGAGGACCACTGGCACTCTGAAAGCCTGAATCATTCATCATTAAAGGAGTGGGCCTAACGTAAAGACAGAATGTACGATAAAGCTTGATGACTACAGTATTTCTTTCTATCCATTTCTTTAATATTTTTTGGGGTATAATAAAGAGTCTGACTCCATTTTGGATATTTAATTACTGACAGCTTTCAAGCCATACAACTCTCTCTCTTCTCCTTCTGTCCTACATCTGAGCAAGGTGATAAGAAGTCAAGCATTCCTTCCTTTGGCACTGGTGGGAAGCTGAAATCATGTAACTTCCATGGGCAGGGACCCTCATTCCAAGCCCACTCCGCAGGCACCCTAAAATCCCAATCTAGTTGTCACTTCCTGTTCTCTGAAGCCATTTTTGGACTTACTTAGGAGCTTTTCCTGCTCTCCCCAGAAAGCTTCATTATTTGAGTAATAAACCTTTTTATATCCTGCTGAATGTGTGGTATCATTAATCTCAACACCCAAACCAGATTTTGGGTGGAGCATCAATCCCAGTCCTGCACAGTGATCACTACATTAAAAAATTACCAAGAGAATTATACTAATTTTAATACAGTGACTCACAGCCATAATGTATAGCTAGCTTCTCAGTTCACCATTTTCCAAAGCTAAGTCCTCCCTGGTCCTAGACACATCTAGACTAAAGAGGAAGAGGAGTTGGAATAGGGCCCAGATTACTCCACGTGGTTGAAGCCTTATTGTCCATTATAAGTAGAGTTTCCTCTGGGAGACTATTGAATGACTTTCTCCTTTGAATTTTGAGAGTGGGCTAAAACAGCAGTTCCCAAACTTTTTGGCACCAGGGGCCCGTGCTCTTATGAGAATCTGATGCCTGACGATCTGAGGTGGAGCTGAGGTGGTGTTGCTACCGCTGAGAAGTGGGTGCAAATACAGATGAAGCTTCTCTCACTGGCCTGCTGCTCACCTCTTACCATGAGGCCCAGTTCCTAACAGGCCACGGACTGGTACTGATCCGCAGCCCGGGAGTTGGGGACCCCTGGAAAAGATATCAATAACTAAAGGAAATACACTCTTGCCCTCACAGATATTTCCATAAATGTCTTAAGAAACAGAATAGGAATAGATGCAAAAGTTAAGTGAAATTGGGCTCATATTGGCTGGCTGATTGTCATTGGCTTTTCCGTACGAGAATTTTTAAAAAGTTGATCTAACTAGAATTTGAACAATGTGGCATTTCAGATCCCTTGAATACTAACCAGAGCAGCTAGCAATATAAGTAACAGCTAATGTGGAATAAGACAGAAGCTTCAACTTCAGCTCCCAATAACCACATATCTGACTCACTTTGGGCAATTCGTTTAACTAAGTCTCAGTTTTTCCTTCTGTAAAAGGTTGATAATATTCATGTCCAAGCTAATTCATAGGTATTTTGAATATCAAAATAGCACAACATATACAGAAGTCCTTGGTAAAGTGTCACATGGCACACAAATATAATCCATGTTTAAGACCTTTGCACCATACCGCTGAGAGAAGCCCTTACTCAGGACTCTGTGGATCTTATGCAGAGACTATTAATTTAATTTACAAGCAATTATAAAAACTTGCTAATCCGATTTTTAACTGTTCTATCAGTTTAAAGATGGAAAATTAAAATAAGGAATAGCTGCTTGATTTTTAACACTCGCAATCTCTAACATTCATCAATACTTACTGTGTAGTTCAAATATAGCATTATTTTACGTAAGCACAGAGGCAAGAAGACAAAATGACAGCTGATCACCCAACACAAAGGTGGAAACAATTTAATCATCACCCACAAGAATTCAAAAATGTGAGGGCTGAGAGATGTACCTTGACTAGTTTTGTTTAACTACAGAAGATATAATAATCCTTGAGAAAAGACTAAAGTTTTGCAAATGTTTGATCTATTTATTTAAGAAAGTAGAAAGTATTAGAACACTGATTTCGAGAAGTTTTTATTTTTAAAAAGTCCAACCCTTTGCTGCTTAAAGTGATTTAAAATAAAACAATTCTATTACTAATATTAGAAAAAGAAAAACCTATTCAAGTGAGCATGGCAACATAAAATGCCTGATTTCAATATTTTTGTTTTTATTTTTTTTTTGTCCATCAGTGCTTACTCTATTCAGTTTTATAGACTCAATCTCCAGTACTGGCAATCAAATAATCTTATTTTACTACACATCTATTTGCGACAATCTCCTCCATGTATTAATTCCATCTTATGGCAACACAATATATGATAAAAACTATAGAGAATATTAATATTGCTGTAAAATAATAGCACCATACTTCAAAAAGCCATCCATAATTTTTTTCATATCTTCCCCCATTCACTGCGCCCCCTACCCTTATACAGCATCACCATTCCTATAATTCCTTTCCGCTCCTCTAGAACAAAAGAGCAAGTGATCTCAATCCCCATCTCATCTCTCTTGCCACACAAACTCCCAGGAAAAAGAACAGTCTTTCTTCCTGTGTCAGATAGGGTCAGGAACTGAATCGTGTTGCAGATACCTTTTGGGACATCCTTATAAAGGTGAATATGAGTTAGCAAGATTGATGGGAAACAAAATGCTATGATTATGACTCTTAATAATCTCTGGATATCTATTCACATATGTGTTGTGATTGTTTTACAAATTGCCTGCAGGAGACTGGCTGGTCTTCAGATAACAGGAAAGCCTTGGGCTTGGCTGCTTGAAATTACGACATCACATTAGTTTGCTTGGCAAGTGGCAGTCAGGGCAGGGTGCATGGAAGAAAAAAATACATGGCTGTCATTTATTGCGGGTAAGGCATGACATGGATATTTTTTGATTGAGAACCAGGACCATTTCCCCAGTTGCAAAGATAGAGTGACCTGGCATCTGCGTTGTTGATAACTGCATATTTGAAACAGTAATCTTTGTCTGCCCTGCCTGGAGCTCAGGATCCCCTCTTGTGAGAAAGCATCCTGATTTTCTTCTAAATAATCTTTCTTTGCCTCTCTGTCCATATGTGTTGGGGGAGTTAACTCCTCAGGCTCTAGGCAGGAGTATGTAGCCCAAGGCTTTTAACTGACAGCATCTCATGCTCTGGGACAGTGAGGTATTTTCTGGGATAATACTTTCTCAGAGCTATGTGGAAAGAGGAATTCCCTTTTTCTTGGCAAGTCTGTAGCTTCTGGTGGCCATCTTACCTCTATGAAGTTGGAATCTGCTTGAGTCAGATAAATAAGACAGATTAGGGACAGTTGGAGCCAACATTCAGAGAAAGATTCCTCACTACATTATTGAAGAATCTGTATCCTTGGAAATGGACCTGGATTATCAATTTTTGAGCCAACTTATTTCCTTTGATTCTTAAACTATTTGAGTTGGCTATGGTCACTTGACATCAAAAGATTTTTCTTAAATGTCTTTGTTTTCATGTCTGTTTCTGCTCTGTACTGTGAACACTTCAAATTCAGGGACTGTGTCTTAACATGCTTTCTATATTTAGTTAGAAATGTATTAATTATATAACCTCCAATCCAGTATTCAATAAATGTTTTTAAATAAAGGATGAGAAAAAATATATACACATATGCCTATAGGAACTTGATGTTGTTGGAAGACCCATGTAGTAGCAACAGTATATTTAACACTATCTTACATTTTCTAAATTTGAAAATTAAAAATTTTCATATATGAGTATATTCTAATAATGCAACAAATACCATCACTGGTTCCTGAAATATGAGGTTTTGGAAATTTCTTTTCCTTTTCTTCTTCTCTTATTTTAATTATTCACTTATTTATTTAGGTAGAGATATTAAAAATATACAATGGTGTTTTAATTATTATTTTTACATAGAAAACCTATTGCTAAATCAATAACAGGGAAAAGGTACAGGTTAACTAAAATCACTTTTGGTATTTACTAACCCATTCACTTAGAGAATATGAATCATGCAGAGTAAAGTCTTATAGAAATCAGAACTAAAGAAACAAACTATTTAACTCCATTTACTGAAATTTCATTACCAGAGTTTATTTTTACATGTTTACTTTCCTCTTTAAAATTAACCACATTTTAGTGAAGCAATAGTTTGTCATGCCATTTGGAACCACTTCCAAAATCAGAATGACCTTAGTCTTAGTAGCTGTCAAATACTAGTTGAATAAAACCGCAAATATAATAATTAAATGTAAAAGTAAACTAAATAATAAAATGTATTTATTTAAATCTGTTTATATCTTCCTGTAAACATATAGAAATTATATTTTTTATTTGACCCTTTTTTACACTAATATACAACTTCCTTATAGTTCTCATGGGTCTGTCATGAGGCTAGATCATTTCAGAAGTGACAGTGTAGGGGAGCAGGATCTTACCACCCAAAATATATCTTTTTGGATTAAGAATTATTTTAGCTGATACTTTTAGGGAAAAAGGCCCGGAAGCACTTTTTACCTCCCCCTAAATGGTTAAAATAATTTAGATAGGGAGCCTATTCCAGGAAGGGAGCTATCATCAGAGATAACTGCACAGAATATGGTAGACTGGGAAGAACCTAGCAAAGCCTGCTTGTTCAAAGTCCTCTCTGTGTCTCTCTGTCTCTGCATGGCATGGCAAAACATTTGTTTATCAAACATTTGCTTTTCCCATCTTTCTATGGATTGTTTCCCCCTTTGAACTCCGAATGTCATATAAGCCTCAACTGCCTGATTACTTTGGACCTCATATCCTTATGATGCCCCTGTATGTACAAAATCAAATTTTATTTTCTCCTGGCACTCCATCTCATGTCATTGTAATCCTTAGACCAACCAGAAGAACGAGGAGAAATTTTTCCTCCCCTACAATAGTACTAAGAAGTTTTGAGAAAAAACAAGAACAGGAAGATATTACATAATATACTTTTAGTGCAAGGAATTATGCAACTAAATCATAATTCTACCATATTATTATTTTCTACATTTATTACATATAGGGAGTGAGAGAAGATGGCTGTTATTAAGTAATTTACTGGCCACATCTCCCTACAAAACATATGGCCACTGGCATTGCTATGGCATTCCTCCACTGTCTCTCGGGAGAAAAACAAATAAGTACATTAAGACAAGAACCAGGTCAAAAAAAATATTGTGGGAAATAACTTTTCTAATCTATTTTATGAGAAAGTACAGTTATTATGTAAGAAATTCAACAGATTATGGAGTGTAAACTCATGACTAAATATTAAAAATATTTGTTCATTGAAATGCCAGTAATTTATATAATTTTTAAAACAAACGTTGAAACTTTCACACATTAAATTCATATAAGTCAGTCTAAAATTAAAATATGGCATGAGGAAGTAATTTGTTACTTTTCTTTCTCTTTTTCACTTTTTTCCTCCCCCCCCCAAAAAGAGCACTATTCAAAATTTCTGTCTTATTTAGTTGAAAGCTGCCTTAGAAATTCTTTTATGCAAAATTTCATACATAGTCAGCTTTCTACAGCCTTCATGTATTAAGGAAATTAAGAAATAAACAGAATATTATAGTGCAAATTAAAAATCTGACTTAATCTCAAAATTGTGAAATCTCTTCATAGTACATAAAACAATGAAATATATGAGACATACCTCTTTCTCTGTGCCCTGAGATTTCTCTACTTAGCAAGGAAGCTACCTGAGCCTCTGTTGGATGCCAGACAGGCACTGTGCAAGACATTCCCACATATATTTATGCACTGAATCTGCTTGGCAACTCTAAGAACCCGCTTTTCTTAAAATGAAAAGAGTGAGGCTCAAATAAATTTAAAAAATAATAAACAACTGTTACAAGGTCACAAAGATAGTAAGCAACTGAAGAGGGAGTTAAACCCAGTTCTGTCTAACTTCAAAACCTATTACTTAAGGATTTGCCTTTGGTTGACTGGTTTTTCAAGTGAAAATAGTACCTCTACATAGCAGAAAAACCAGAACTCTACTGTCAGAAGCCTCTTCAAAATTAAAAATGAGATCATCTTTCTCTTCTTTTTTAATAGGCCATGTAACTTATCTACTGATATACAGTTATCGGATATTTATGTGCATTATATACTTACGCAAAAATATTTCTATGCATCTTTTATTCTTTTAACTATACCTCTATTTATTGCTATTAATAATAAATTTTATTATCATTTTCTGGTGTTATGTTTCAACCAGATAAATAATAATAGAATTTGAGTCATTGAGTATTACTTAAGTGTACACTGAGGGCCCAGGAAGAAATCCAGGTGCTGTGGATTATTTTGGAGCATCCTCTGGGTCAGTCCCTATTTAACACCATATAAACGATTAAAACATACAGTGTATAATCAAGTGGTGAAATGTCTGCTATGAATTATAAAATCTGTAGAAATTTATAAAAGTGACTAAGGAATGAACTTTACCAGTATAAAAGTAAGAAAGTAGAATTTATCATTTAAAGGAAAGCAAAATTTTCAAGAGAGAAAATTCAGAAGAAGAAATTATCATTGGGAACTCAGCTAAAATAAATAGAAAGTCATAAACCAAAATACAGAAACCCCCAGTTCCTTTATTAGAATTAAGAAAAATTTTAAAAGCAACATTTCCACTGATCTCTTGTGCTTGCACTAGATCAAATCTAGCAAAAGCACCAAATAAAAAATGGCCACAGCATACTTAATTACCGGGAGATCTGTAGCAGCAAGAGTATCTCACGAGGGTCCATTTTTATTTCTCCTTATGACTGGATGTGTGACTAGATTTTCCCTAGTTAGAAAATACAGCTGTAAATAAGTCGCTAACAAGCAACAGAGGTAGTCATTGCTATGGCCCAAAGCCTTTCATCCAGAAAGACTATCCTTTTAGAAAAACTAGTTCCAGGCTTTCAGGTTCACAAGTTCTCCTGAGAGACCCCTGAATTAATCACGTGTGTGGTCTAGGAGAAATTACCATGATGCTCCTCTGTCATCAAGGATATAGCCACATACCATGTGACTTCAAATGCCTTAGCTAGTTGGCACCATGAGAAAGTTAATTACAATCCCTGAAACAATGTGGCATTTGATTTTGCAACCATGAATTATTCTCTGTCTGGTCCAATCTCCTGAGATTCATTTTCACAGTAAACTAATCTTTAGAGTGTCAGACTGTGATTAACAACGATGACACATTTTTGCAGATTAGGTCCTCCCAAGCTGTGCCTACCCTGTTGCTAAAGAAGTTTGGTAGAGATCTAGCTGATATTAATCTTGACATTAGGAAAACGGCATAAAAATTCAATATGTATCTCCTTACAAAATAATATTTGACTAAGATTTCACATACTGAATAGCAGAATGCTATTCAACAACCTATGTAATTAAAGAGATTGTCATAGATGAAACCAACAGTTTTGTGAGGGGTGGTAGACTGACTTTGCCTAAGAGTTTAATTTATATTTGCATGTTTGTGAATTAATCACATTTACGGTTTAGTGTAGTCTTTGAAAGGTCACAGTCTAAGAAAAAGTTCTTGGCCTATTAGGCTTAAATATCAAATGCTCTGAATGTTCTTAAAATTGTTCTTAACCTTAAAAAATGCAATGTATTTTCTAAGGATGTGCTTTACAAAAAAAGCGTTATAGATAAAATAAGGTTTTATCTATATATTTATAGAGAAAGAATTTGGAAGATTTAAGATACCATGGAAAGATATGTGGGTGAACCAAGGCAAGCGGCATTATAAAATCCCTTGCATCTCTTAAAAATTTTATGGCTTGTATGTTTAATTATGTATTCATAGTCTTCCTGAAACAAAAACAAAAACAAAAAACAAAAAAACAAAAAACAGAAGACAAGCTATTAGAGATAAATTTGTGTTGAGTCTTCTATTAGCCATAAACTTTTGTTCATTATGCCAGAAAGAGAACTTTTACATTTCAAAGAGAAAAAATAAGTCCTGCAAAGTAATGAGGAAGAAACACTTGAAACAGGTCTTTTTTTTACCTTCTCTTTCCTCAAACAGATACACACAGCTATGGGACCAGAAAGTCTGCTCTCAAGTGTATGGTTAGAAAATGAGGTTTAATGTGTGTGGAAATAGTAAAGAAGGGGTGTAGTTGTATCAACTTTTATTTATAAATATGCTGTTAGAAAAGAGCCTATAACTATCTGTAAGAGTTTTCTATCAAGAATGAAAAAGCCCAAAAATTGCTGTCTGTATCTTTGCACACAGAACTTAGGGCAGGAGTAATTGTCTGTGATGGAGATTCAGACTTGGAATCTGTGAATTTACCACTTGTCTCATGCCAGGCATTAACATTTAAAATATAAAACATCAGGATTTTAACACATGGTCACTGAAAAAAACTGTGTCATTTGAAGATAGCTATGGCTTAATGTAGCACTGTCTAAGTTATGTGCAAAAAATAAAATAAAATAAAGTTAATTTTATGTTACTGACACCAATTCTCTGGAAAACCTGCAATATAAAAGTTGAGGAGTAAATTATAGCACTAATAAAGTTAACCTGGTAGAGTCCGAAATGGCATATGCAGCAGAGAAAAAAGCAAACAGAAACAGTTCATGCTGTTATAATTGCTACAATTTCATTGGCAATTTAAATAAAATAATTCAAATTGCTGCAATTAACACACACATAGAATTCAAAGGATGATGGGTGACCTCGCACAAAACACACTGTGGAATCAGCCCTCCTCGAAAGAATTAACCTTCATAAATCATTTGCATCCAAAAGATGCCTGGCTTCACGCTCTGCAAAAATTATCAGCACAGGAAAAGCAAGGCCCCTAAACAAGAATGTCCATCAACAGTAAGCATGGGACCTGGTTTACTTAATCTATATGAATGTACAGAGTTTGGCTGTGTTACATTCACAAACACCTGGCTGAAGGTGAATTTTGCTTTTTCTGCATGGGTGCTCCCACACAGCTTAGAAAGAACTGTTAGCAAGCACTACAGGCTGTTGTATTGCTGAAAAGTGAGTCGGACTCACGTGACTGAGATTTCACTTTCACCTGACTGCAGGGGCTCAAGACCATCTTGTTTGTGGTTTAGGTCTGAATAAAAGGCTCTGTCCTTCCACACGTTAGAGTCAATAGCCATTAATTTTTATTTGAGATATGGAGGGGAATATGCTCAGTGTTTGTCTAGTCACCTGAAACCAAATTTAAGACACATTGTCTGGGACACAGTGGAAGCCTTTTCTCTTATTAGACTTATGCAAGCACAGAACACAGTGCCAAGAATTATTTGTTATCAAAGATCAAAAAAAGTAACAGTTGGGTGAGTCTAATATGAGTGAGAGGTGACCTCTACTATCCCTGGTTCTGAGGTCTATTCTGTGGAGCAAGGCAAAACATTTTAACAGTTGACTGCCTAATATACAGGACTCAATGCACTTTTAACATCTAGAATGTGTGAATTTTTTTAACCCCTCAAATAATCTCAACACTGGAAGATACTATTTCAAGATCATAAAACTCTTCTCTTTAACATGTTTGAGTTCACACATAGATCTCTTAGAATAGAAAGGCAAAGAGGTATTGAATTACTATTTACCATCCATGTTTTCCCTTAAAATTGTTATCTTACCAGTTCCATATTTGGACCTTGAGTAATTTATATTGATGCACGTTTAGTAAAAAAATATTTAAACAAGGAGTCCCATGCTCAATTTAATTTGCATGGTAATTATATCATTGTGATAAGAAGGTAAAGGATAATTAATAAAGGGAATAATTCAAGTCAATTTGAAGGAGAAAGCTTAGTTGCACCAGGAAAATTCTATGAATGACCATGACTGGACCCAGAAGTCTCTGGCAGAATGAAATGGGAAGAGCTAGATATAAAATAAAACCAGAGAGCTGGAAGAGGCAAGTGCTTTGCTTATAAAAAGTTCAAATCCGATTAGTCATAAAAAAAAAAAAAAAAAAAGAGTTGGTACACTGAAAGAATAGAATTTAAAACTGGAAACAAAATCAGAAATCTGAATACCAAAACTTTGTCTACAAATAAACAGAAATTAAAGCATGTTCTTTTTGAAATAAGTACTCCTTAAAAGGTCACCAAAATCAGATTCTTAAATAGTTATCTGAACGTTAGCTGAAACTGCTTAAATGGTGCATGCTGAGGAATAAAAAAAAATTAGTAATTTATTCCCAAAGTGACCTTTTCCAGCCCATAATAAATCATCCATATATACTGTCTTTTTCCATGAACCTTCCATTTAAAGAAGGCAAAAATGGAAGTACTGCTGAGAGCATGAGGCAGTCAAAACTCCAATAAGAAGAGTGAAATTGGAGCATGTAAGCACACATCTAACTTCCTGGCTAACTAAGTGCATGAAATCATTTCTTCTTCAAATCCCATATTTTTTTTCACCTCTGTGGCTAGTCAGGAAAAGAAGAGGACTCATTCTCACTGTTTGTATTAAAATATTGACTAAGAAAAGAAGTTTTAAATGAACAAAATGATTTTTGAGGGTTGTGTTTGTCTCATTGAAACTGAAGCCAAGAGATTAACTTTTGAATTGGAGTTTTAAGAGTGAAAATGTTCAGTATTCCTCTTATTGGAAAATACCTGTCTAAATCACAGTTATTATAGTGATAATAATGATGATGACTTTGGGAAAATCTAGAGCTTCTTTACATTCAACCCAGCACACTGTGCATTATTGTTTACAAATGATGTGATCCTCAGCTATTTTTTATAAGACTGAATAGTCAGCCTTTAAATCAAGAAGCACAAACATGGAAGTGGGAGAGTTATACACTTGATATACATTTTTATATTTTAAAATTTCGGTCAGAGCCCAAGGAAAGAAGAAAATAAAACATAGCAATGTAACCATTTTTCATACCCAACAGAGTGTTTAAACAAAAGATAAAACCACATTTCACATTTTTATGAATGATTGAATTTAAAATTTTAAATGAATGGTACTTAAAATTCCCAGGATGGAAATGGGTTACCCACAAATCACTCTCTACCACCATTCTATAATTATAAAACAAACAACACCGCAAAGTAAATGTGGTTGATAATTTATTATAGTATTATAGCACCATAAGTATAGTGACAATTTGATGTTATACTCGTATTAAAATATGTAGATATATTGGAGTTGAAACAAATGAAGTTCAAATAAACTCGCATGTATTATTCAACTTTAAAGAGTGCATTTGCTAAAGGAATACAGTAGATCAGTAAATATGTAACTAAAATAATAAAACATCTTGAGCTGAAATATAGATTTGAATAATACTCATAAAGCACTGTGAATTTTACACTATCCTATGAGAAGAAGTACCCAGATCACAACAGATCATATAGGTCTGTACAGCCACTGACGAACAATTTATTGACATGTATTTCTGTGGTAAGCTGCAGTGTTGGAAAGGAAAGAATGAGCTAAGCTCCTTGACTCTTACTGGAAGCAAGTCTTTACCTTGATCAGGCATATTGCATGCAGTCAACCAAAGCAGCCAAATATTTCTCAAAATGCATTTATGACAACTTGAATATAGAATAAAAGGGGGAAATTCCAAGAGTCTATTTGAACTAGCTGTAGTAGGAGAAATAGAAGGTGGGGAAGAAATTTTTCAATTTGACCAGAAAAACTATTGCTCAGAGAGGATGGTTAAGAAAACGAGAACAAAGGTGTCAAATGGTAAAAGTAACCTTTAAATAGCTCTGGAGAGAAATATCAAGACTTAGAATAAATGTAGTCAGTAACCCACTATATTTCTTGTTAATATTTATTTTCTTTAAGAAATACATTTAAGAAATCTCTTACATGAAATAAGAGAGTAGTTCTGCT
This sequence comes from Eonycteris spelaea, assembly GCA_003508835.1. Classification (NCBI taxonomy): domain Eukaryota; kingdom Metazoa; phylum Chordata; class Mammalia; order Chiroptera; family Pteropodidae; genus Eonycteris; species Eonycteris spelaea. Next base: position 18,985,460 of record PUFA01000016.1, read on the forward strand.
GTTTTTGAAGCATTACTTATAAATTATTTAACTTTTCTTATGTGTTCAAATACTGAATAATTAGTCAATAATTTGAAATCAAGTGTTATGGTTTGATAAACAGTTCAGTCCTTCACACAGTAATATATTCATTCAAAACACGGTATAGGATGTGGGTATCAAACCAGCAGGATTTTGTTTCCACATGAGGAGTGTATTTGCAGGGGCAAATTACTTTCATTAAGAACTTTCATCTGATTCTTTTTATCATAGGGCAGCAAACAAAAGCGTTATTTATGCAAACGGTCAGGACAAAGCTGTGTTGAGAAGTCTGCAGTTAGAAGTTAAATTCCAGTAAAACCTTTACTGACTTGAATTTTCTCATCTGATGAATCAGTTGAAATTGCTATGCATCACCGTCCCCACCTGCACGAGGATGGCATGCTGCCCCAGATATTCACAATTTATAGTAATTAAGTATTATGATCCAGGAGCATTTCATGGTGTGATATAAATCTCAATATTTAAAACCCTTTCTGAGATGTTGATCACTGTACAATGTAAATGACGAAAGGAGTAAAAACCGAGTCAAAAGGGAGTGAAAATAATCACCCCAGTTCTACTGAATAGGGGATCTGTATATCTAGCTGAAAGTAGAATTCAAAAAGTTTCTCAGACGACTGCTGAGCCAACTCTGACTCACGGGTAACAATTTTTCAAATGAAATTTCACTAAAGAGGAGGTGAAATGGTTTATTGTGTACTACAAAGGGCAATTGATTAAAGCAAACCCTTTGGTATTAAGCAGTAGGAAGCTTGATGTTAGTGACTTAGGAAGGAAATGCGAAAGGAGGCAAGAGTCAAACAAATACAACGCATAACGTTATATGCATTTTTAACTGTTGTAAGTCATGTAGCAAAAAACATCTAGTTTTGTACAATTATACCAGGGAAATAAGGACCATACTGCATCTACCAACAAGAAACTGGTTTACTAGACATAGCCTAGGAAGTAGAGCCTTTATGTTCTAAAGTGAACCAGGCAGAAGAATTATGTGCTTACAATACTGTTTTTGCTTAATGATAGAAATGCAACTGGCTATTGCAGGATCGTACCTGTTTACTGAAGCTGTAATGCTCTGAAAGAAAACAGATTTAGCAGTTAGTATTATTTTGAAAAAGAAAAAAAAATCTCTGATAGCCTCTCTGTCTCTAAACTTAGAACTCCCACATATCTATCCATTTCTCACCATCCCCACTGATACCACGCAGGCTAATATCCTTAAATTTTTCATCAGCCTACTAACTGGGCCCCTGGAGTATGCTCAATGGCCTTTTGATCCATTCTGCACTCTGCAACTTGCAATCTGAGCTAACTTTTTCAAATGCAAATCTGATTGTGTCACCTCCAACAAACTCCACTCTAAACCTTCCAATAGCTACCCATTGCTCTTAAGATTTACCTGGGCTATAAACCTCTCTATAGTCTGGTCAACCATTCAAACCTCAACTTGGGTAGCTTTTGAACTTCATGCTCCAGGCACAGTAGGCTTTATTCAATTACTTAAATATCCCAGCTCTCCCTAGTACTGGGCCTTTACACAGACTCTTCCTCAGTCTGAAATGCTCTTTCCATAGTATCCACTTTCCATTGGCTTATTTTGTACTCTACCTTCAAAGCTCAGCTTTACTTCTAGTTGTTAAATTCTGTCAGAGTCTGGTATTACTTTCTTTCAAAGCACAACATCATAGTCTATTTATATGTGCTTTAGTCTGAGTATAATTTAAAAAATGTTTTTATCATAAAATATAAAATAACAGAAAAGCATGCAAAGCAAAAATGAACAGCTTAATGACTTATCACAAAGAAACCACTCACGTACTCACCACATAAATCTAGAGGTAGAATTTTGCATGCAGAGACTCATGCTCCTATCCAATTAATGAATACTCTCGCAACTCCTCCAAAGCAAAATACTGCTATGCTTACATAACAAAAATTGTGAAGTTTCACCATCTAAGCATGCATCCCTAAACACAAAGCATAAATTTTGCCTGTTTTTTTGAACATTCTAGAAGTGAATCAATAGTAATTATCTCTGTATCTTGATAGCTAATAATGAGGTCTTTCAGCTTTACGACTCTTACTCAAAATTGCCGTCAGAATATTTCGGCTATTTGTATTTCAACTGTAAATTTTGAATTAGATTTTTGATGTCTAGAAAAACAAAACAGAACAAAATGAAACATTTCATTGGACTTTCTTTAAAGCTATTGATCAGTTGGGGGAGTGCAGACATCTTGACAGTATTGAGTTTTCCAAATCATGTATATGCATATTCCTCTATTTCTTTAGCTCTTCATTAAATTGTCTAATAACTAATGTCTTGTAGTTTTTAGTATAGAGGACTTAACCAATTTTTTGTTAGATTTATCCCTAGGTGGGTTGTTTTTAATACTATTGTAAGTTGTATCCCTTTTAAAATTTCATTTTTTATTCATCTGTTGCTAGAATATAGAAATATAATTTTGTGTATTTACTTGTGTCCAGAATCCTTAATAAATTCAGTCATTAATTTAAATAGCTATTCTGTAATCTTTTTAGATTTTCTACATACACAATAATGTTGCCCATGAACAGTGAGAATTTATGTTTTCCTTTCATACTTAACTTCTATTTCTCTGATTTATTGCTTTGGCTAGGGCATCCAATCTAATGATGCACAGATAAGAAAATAATGAACATCTACATTTTGTTCCAAAATCAAAGGGAAAGATTTCAACAATTCTAAGTAAGGTATAATGTTTACTGCAGGGTTTTTTTTTTTTTTAATAATTAGTTCCAAATATACAGTACATTGGTTAGACATTTATATAGTTTATAAAATGATCCCCCTAATTGCTCCTTCTCTCCTCTGGTTTTCTATGCAGCCAATATATTAATGCTAACTACATTCCCTATGCAGTGCTCTGTAGGGTTTTAATGATAGCCTTTATCTAATTAACAAAGCTTTCTGCTACATCTAGTATGTTAATTATAGTCAAGTACTAAATTTTATTAAAATTTTTCAACTAAATAGCTGATTATATTAATTTTATGATTATTTTGTTGATATTGTATATTATATTGATTTACATTTAAATGTTAAGTCACTTTGAATTTCTGTCCTTCACTTGGCCATGATATACTATCCTTTTTGTACAACATCACATTTGCTTGCCACTAATGTATTTAGGATTTTTAAAAATCTATGTTTATTAGTAATATGGTCCTGTAATTTTTCTTAGCTGTGTTGTCATTGTTAAGTTTTGGTACCGTGGTTGTTCTAACCTTATAAAGTAGTTGGGAATCTTTTTCTCTATTTCTATTTCTGAAAATAGCTTTATTAGTGGAACAATCTGGGTCTTAAGTTTTCTTTGTGATACATTTTTAGTGTTTTAATTTTAAAGTCAATTTCTTAAATTTCATTCTTACTGTGTCTGTCAGTTTCTTTTTGTAGGAATTTCTAATTTAACTAAAAGTTATACATCATGAGCTTCTCATCTTATTTGTCATTTAATATCATTATCTGCAATAATGCTCTACTTTTCAATCCTTAGATTTGGTGTGTATATATGCACTTTTTTCATTCATTAGTACCACCAGAGTTTGTTAGTGTTATTAGTCTTTTAGAACAATCTCCTGGTGTTGAGGACTTTATGTGTTTATTTTCTGGGATATTAATTCTGTGCTCAGCTTTATTATTTCCTTTCTATTCTTTCAATGTTATTCTGTTTTTTCTTAATAAAATTACATTGGTTATTAGATCATTGATTTTGAACAGTCTCAATTACTTAGTTTAATTTTAAAAGTTTCACCGTATGTTAATTTTATCACACAGCTAAAAATATTTTCTTACTGTCATTATTGCTTCTTGACTATAGAGATATTCTACTATTATTTTTTATTGATTTCTGTCTTAATTGAATTTTGAACAAAGAATATATTCTGATTAATTTGATCCTTTGAGATTTATAGATATGTAATGATTAATTTCTATAAAGGTTAATAGACTTTAAAAAGAATGTGCATTATTCATTCTTGTACTATGTTAGGTCAAGTTTATTAACTGTGCTATAAAATCTTCTATATCCTCATGTTTATTAGTTATAAACAGTGTTATATATTCCTACTACAACTGTGGATTTACCTATTTTTCCTTATGTTTCCATGAATCTTTGTTTACATTTTAAAGCTCCGTTACAGGGTATATAGAAATGTGTATATTTTTAGGTAAATTGGACTTTTATCATTATTCAGTTTTCCTATTTGCCTCATCTAAGGCATTTTGCTTGCTTCAGAATCTATTTAATCTGATAATAATGTAGCTATTTCAATTTTCATCTGGGTAATGTTTGAATATCGAATGACACAACTTTTTCCACATTTTATTTCATTTTTCTGTATCCTTATATTTTAGATGAACCTCCTGAAAACATCATTTAAAAATATTTTTTGGTTTGTCAATCTTTGCATTTTAAATGGAATTAATCATTTACATTTAATATAATTACTGATATTTTTGTTTAAATGTACCATCTTCCTAAGTGCTTCATATTTGCCTTGTGTTCTATATTCATTTGTCTCTTGTTTCTGCCTTTTTCTTGATTCGGCATTATCATTTGCATTTTTTGTTTTGTTTTGTGTTTTTTGTTTGTTTTGTTTTGTATTCTTGGAAGTTATACATTCCTTTACTATTCTCTTAGTGGTTATTCTGGAGAACACTATATATTTTTAGTTTATCAGAGCCTAATAATAACTGGCATTTTTCCTTTTTCCAGACAATACAAATATCTTTGAATACTAATTCAACTTATCTCTTACCAGATTTTTTACACATTCATCATGTATCTAATTCTACAACAGCCATACTATTTATTATTGTTTATAAGTATATACCTATTTTAATTTTTATATATTCTTTCTGCCTCCATTCTGATCTCCATCTATTATAGACTGAATGTCTGTATCCCTCCCCAAAACTCATATGTCGAAGTCTAATGCCCAATGTGATGGTATTTGCAATTGGAGCCTTTGGGGGTAATTCAGTTTCGATGAGGTCATGAAGGTGGGGTCCTCATGACAGGATTAATATCCTTATAAGAAGAGACACCAGACATCTCATCTTTGTTTTATATGTACAAACTGAGGAAAGGCCATGTAAATACACAGTAAGAAGGTACCTGTACAAGCCAAAAGAATGCTCTCACGAGGAGATGAATTGGCTAGCACTTTGACCTTAGACTTCCTAGGTATCAGGACTGAGAAATAAATGTGTTCTTTAGGTCACCCTGTCTATGGTGTTTTATTATGGCAGCCTAGGTAATACAAATCTGGACTAATTACCTGTCTGAAGCATATTCTCTTTTATTTTCCTTAAATGTTAGTTTACTAGTAATACATTTTCTCAGCTTTTGTTCTTCTGTAAAATCTCTTTTCATCCTCATTCTTGAAGATTAGGTTTAGTGGCTTTGGTCAGCAGCCATTATCCTTCAGAACTTTATAACTGATATATCTTTGTTTTCTACTTCCCATTGTCCCTGCTGCTAAGTCAGTTCTTAGTCTAATTGTTGCTTCTATGAAAATGTCCTTTTCTCACTACCTGGCTGTTTTAAAATTTTCTTGTTGTTTTTGTTTTCAACTGATTTACTATAATTTATCTAAGTGAGGATTTATTTTTGTAACTCCTTGGAGTTCATAGTGCTTCTTGAATGAATGACTTGATGCCTTACATCAATTTGAGAAAATTCTTAGTCATTATCTCGGTTTCCCTAATAGATTATAAACCTCACAAGAACAGGATCTAGCTTTGTTCTTTTAGTGACTATTATAGGATCCAAAGTGTTTAATAGGTGTGTTGATTTATAAACAATTCTTCTGGGAGCCTTTTTGATATGTGCTTCCTTAATCCTTCCTACTCTGATTTCAATATTTCTCTTCTGTGCCTCTCAGCATCCTTTCCTTAAATACATACACGTATTGCACTAAAACCACAGTGCTTCTCAATTGAGGCACATATCTGTAGTATATTCAGTTATACCGCATGGGTAAACAAAACCATAAAATAAACGTGGCCCAACTTATGAACGTATTTGGGTAGATATTTAAAAAAAAAATAAAGTTAGACAATTCACTTAAGTAATTTGAAAAAAATAATTTATACATTACAAACACAGGTGGAATAGAATCAGGGTGGTCCTCAGAAGCCTTGATCTGCAATAGTCTTCTCTAGAGGGAGTGAGGGTACATATTCTCATGCATTTTATGTTTTACCCACCAACTATGGATGGAATTTTCTTTTGAAAAAAAGTACTTAGTGTATAAAAGGGGCCTGAAAGCCATTGAAATAGAATGTGAACTATGTGTTCTTTTTAAAATAAAAAAAAGTTGGTATTGGTATGAATGTCAAAGCATTCAGGCTATGTTCCCAAATCCTCATTATCTCTTCATTAGAGATATTTCAGAAGCACTGTGTGCACTATAATTCAGAGTTCACTTATACATCTCTTCAAGACCTGAGGCATTGGGATGGCATAACTTTTGCTCTTAATCATCCTCAGATTCCCAGTGCCTAGCACAGCTCTTTTTTTTTTTTAAGTGTAAGGATGAATGAATTAATACACAAATGGCATTTTGTACTGCAGTCACCTCATGTCTCTCAGAATAACTTCTTTAGAAAAAAGGAGTTTGTGGGTAGCAATGAAAAACACTGGAAAAGTCTCAGAAAAGGCCATTTAAAAAATTAAAGTCAATAAAAGGATATAAAGCCTATACCCATAAAAGGTAAGCACATCTGACACAATCTGTTCAGCAATATCAGTAAAGATAAACCGGAATAAGTGATTCTATATAATCATTTGAGTTAATATATTCACTCTAACACATTTTGCATCTATTTATTGCTGCATAAACAGCAGTGAAAGATCTACTGTTTGCTAGCTGCTTTACTTTTGTGAGTGTAGCATAATTATAAGTGAATTGATAAGTAATGAGAACATTAAGTGTTGTGTAAAGTTATGACTCTAGTGCCCAGCAGGGCACTTAAATTTGATGTCAGTTACTCTCTCTCACAGAGAATAATGATATGCTTTCGCCTGTGACTATGTAAATCGTTGATTGATAACAATAGATAAGTGGTTATGAAGGCCAATTCTAATCATTATTAGAATGTGACTAAGCAATTCATTTTACAATTAAGGCGATTGGTAGTGAACACTCTGATACGGTACAGATGTGATCAATGTTGGACCTTAATGAGTGCAACATAGTAAATACTTTATATATTTTTTTTTTATTGAGCTGTAATATGAATAAGAAATGAATGTCATGGAGCATTATGATCTGTAAGCTGTGACTTGATTGCCAATTCATTTGCCTGAGAACAATAAATAAATAATGACATGGCATACAGCCCAACTCTTCAGAAAGTAAAATTATATAAGGCCCAGTACATTGCACAACATATGGATTCAGTGAATACATGTTAACTGTAAGTTGTTTTTTTGTTTGTTCTTAACTTTCCTTATAGCAATGGTTTGATAAAGAGTTCCTTTAAAGTAAACTTTGTCGGATATTTAAAGTCGAAAGTCTGTTTTATTTTTACATTTGACTCGAGTGGCGAAGTGACAATTAATAGCAGATATAAGAATGAAGTAAATAGATGATGACAAATCAGTGAGACTTTAAATTACATCTGGATCACCCAACACGCAGACCAGAAATCTAAGCAAATGAGCAAAGCGGAGCACCAAAATCATGTCTGGAAAGATTTTATCTTTTATAAAAGGCATAGAATTAGTTATGACAAGAAGCATCAAAACTGTGTCAGATTTCTTAAACTTATTGGATTGATTTTGTATTGTTTTTGTTTTGAACGACACCAAACTGAATGGGGGCTGGAGGTAACATTAAGTTATTTGGTCTTTAAAAGTCTCAATAAGGGCCTGCATTTTAGTAAAGGTAAAGAGGGGCCCTGAACTCTGAAGAATACAATAAAACATCACACATTAGAATGATGAAATGGTTATATATTATGAATATGAATTCCAATTTCACAAAGTTGATAGAAGTGTATTTGGGGATTTGGACATATACTGCCTCCTACTCAGAGCGTGAGGCTTTGTTAAGAATAGGAGACAAAGTTGGAAGATGTCTGAGGGTCATATTGTGTCATCCTGTTCTCTGAATCAAAATTTGGCCCAACATTTTCAAGAAAACAAAATTGTTTAAAATTACATTGTACTGGTTAATTTATTATACCCTAGGCCTTTTTAAATCATTATCCTCTCTCCATATTTTTAGAATAACTGTATTAAACTCAAAATTAGGTTGTTAAAGTTACAAGGTAAAAATTATCATTAAAAAAATAAATTAGTAATTCTGGAAAATGTTTTACTATCAAAAGACAATATTTACAATAACTGTGAATCTTCTTTGCTTGCCACAATTAACCATCTGGCAAATGGGATATAATTAGGTCATCATTTGGCAGTGTGATTTCAGTAGACAGACAGAATACTAATAACACAATGAGCCAAGTTCCATAATCTAATATAATTCATTATCATTTCTCCAGCACTTCATTTTTGTTTTAGATGACTCTATTTGTTAATCATTCAACAATCTCTTTGCTAAAGATAAATAATACAGCGCAGTCCCAACTGATAGACACGAAAACTAAAAATAAACACAAAGTAATTTCTCCTTGGTCATACTGCCAGTTTCTAAAAAGGCCACATTATGAATTCAGCCTCTGATACCTTCTGACACAATTCACTCAATGGGTATTACTGAACACTGACCATGTGTCAGCACTACATTGGCAACTGTAAAATCAAACATGACGACAACATGGCCCTGACATAAATGAGTTTAGAGAAAGAAGTGAGAAAAATATATAAATGCAAGTTTTCAGGTAAACTGATAACACAGAGAATGACCAAATTTTGTGGAGATTAGGAGTAGTCATGAAACTCTTCATAAGTGGACATGAGGATATTTCGATCTGTCAGGTGACTGACTGGCTACGGGAATTCAAGAAAATAGAAGCCTAGATTGATCTATCTGTCCTTTCCTCCCTTTTTTTCTTTTCTTTGCTTTTTGCTTTGCTTTCTCCCCTCCCCTCCCCTTCTTTCTTCCCTTTTTATCGAACTGACAATGTCGGTGGTAGCCTTAAGCAGTATGGGTAATTCATAAAAAGTAGCATACTGGAAACAGAAAGTGATGTGTTCAATTTCTACAGGCCTGATGGCATTTCATATATAAAATCCACAAATTTTCGTTCAAGTTCTGGAGCAACTTATAAAGACACAATTTATATAGTTAATGAGGATAAAAAGGATAGCCAGGAAGAATTTATTGAGTAAGAATTGACAAGGGCTGAGATTGAAGTTCTGGGGCAATGTTTATATTTAAGTGATATTTAAGCCAGCAAGTATCTCCAATGGAAACCGTCAGAAGTATACAAGCATAATATAGTATCATAGAAACAAACAAACAAAACAAAATTTGAAGAGTCAATCAGTTGGGGTTCTTTTCCTGCACTGATGGTGTATAAAAAACCCCACAAATATTAATACATACATAAAACATTTTTTTTTTTTTTGCATATTGACTTAAGGATGAGCAGCAATAGTTCTGTTTTATGCTTTGAGAAAGCTGAACTTAGCTCCAGCTACAGGTTGAATTCAGGTGTCTTCCATGTGACATAAGTAGTACACTTCCCTGACCATACCACCACTACATGGCATATTCTTCTTAGGACATATGGAAAAGGCATGATAAGTGAACCCCTTGTTCATCTCATATCAACTAACAATCTATTGGCCAAAGCAAGACACATATCAAAGGACCAGAGATGTATACTTCATCTACTTTAGTAACAGAGGTTTTGCAAAGTCATCAAGAAAAGGGCATCATGGATTTATAATACTTATGAATAAAGTGAAGAACTAAAAACTATAATCCAATCTAATCCAATCTAATCTATAACTGAAGAATTGATTAACTGTCAGAGGTCAACTATGAGAAGAGCAAGACCAGTAAGAGTTATTGTTATGTGTAGCAATGGACTCATTTTCAAGTACAAAGATTTGGAGAAAATAAGAATTCCCTAAAACACTGATTCTCTATTTTGTAGAGAAATAGAAATGTCTGTGGAATATTTTAGAAATACCTATACATAAAACTGGAACAATTACATCTAAATTTCTAAAGCAGAAATGCAGACTTTTTTTAACTCTTCATCTCCTCAGGTGATTCTAATGTATAGTAAGAGTTTATAGTAAACATTCCCCACTTGCAAGGAATGTAAAAGAAAAATATGAATAACCCTAATGTTACTTTACAATGTAATTCCAATTTTATGTATGTGTGTGTATGGTAGAGTGGTTGTGTGTGTGTGTGCGCACGCGCGTGTGTCATGCGTACATGAAAAAGGAGAGAAAGACACAAACTTCATGGTCATCTCTGGATTTGCAGATTATAAATGCCTTTTATTTTACTTTTTGTACTTTTTTGTATTTTCTAGATTTTCTGCAGAAAATGCCTACTTCTAAAATCTAAAACAATAAATAAATGGTACTAAGTAGAAATTCAGATTAGGCTAGATGCCTAGAATGGAAATTGCAAGATATTAATGATATTCATGAAAACAGAGAATAATCTTCTGAAAAGAAGGTAAAAATTATATATTTTGGAAATCTGAAGGAAAAGAAAAAACTGAGAGCCAAGTATTTTCTGTAAGTGTTCAGCATGTTCTAAAAGATCATGAGATACGTGAAAATGTAGAGATATACTTTCCTTTGACTCTAAATGATTTCAAGATTTCAACCCAGAACTATGTCATAGGGTCTGACTATATTCTGAAACATCAGGTGAAAATAAGATTGAGAATAAGTTAGTGACAATGCAGTGACCAATATGCATTTATCTCCCCTGCCTTTCATGAAACTTGATAGGTTAAAATTCATCTTTTCCTACTATGAAATGGGATAATTTTTCATCTCAGTTTGATCTTATTAGGCATCCTGTACCTCTCCAATTGATGACAAAAACATACCACTCTAATAGAAAAAATAATGTAGAAAACTGGAATAAAATGGAGATGAGAGAAAGATGAGAGCAACTGCCAAAAGTTTATATATATATAAATATGCAAATGCAATAGATCCTAGGCTTTAACCCAATTGATTTGTTGAGCCTTCACAAAAAATATGGGCAAACTTATGACCCATTTCCCCCCATCTTTCTGTAAAATCATTTTGTTTCTGAGCAATGAAAAAGGAAGACTGTCTGCATTATTGTAAATAAATGTTCCTGTGGTTTGTGAGATCTAGGCACATATGTTTCAAGCATAAATGTTTTCTACTGGGAACTCTATAGAAAACCTATTATCAAGAATTAGATGATTTCATGCCTCATAAGTTTAATACTAACTGGCAGAAGTCAAAAGGAATTAACTTTTTTGCAACTGTGTCACAACTCCAAACATTGTGCCAATCTCCCAATTTTTCAAAATTGACTGGATAAAACAGTCTATTTGTAGTTAATACTTGTATTGAATTTCCAACTAATTATTGCTGCTACTTTGCTTTTATTATTACTGTTGTTATTGTTCTTCTTATTATTAAACGTTAATCAAATATATGGCCATTTGACCACGAAAGATATCTACACCTTCAAAATTACTCATCGATCAAATCAGTGTTGCAACAACTTCTTTAATGTTATCCTATAATACTTCCATATGAATAGTATTACTGAAGAAAATAGGGAGGTTATCACTATAAAACATAACCATGAAAATTGTTTGAAACACATATTTTCTTTCATAAGAAACTCTGAATATTTACATTCTAATTAAGCAAAGTTCAGTGGTTGGTCTAAGCACATTAATGACAGAAATGAAGTATATGAATTCCCAGCCCTGCATTTCAATCATTTAATTATACTCTGTAGCTTTCCTTTATCAAAGGCAAGATTCAGGGAGCAGAGCCACAAGAACTCCCCCATGAGACCACTAATGGCCCTTGCTTAGTAGAAAGAACAAATTTCCTTTATGCAAAACCCATCAACCTAAAGATACCCAAAGACTTCTATACCCATATTGAGCTTTAAGTTCTGCCTAAAGATCACCCTTCTCCCAGCTGAAAACTTAAATGGAGGCCAAGTTCTTATTACATTAGTTCAGTGAGAGCACTAGTACAAGGTAACACTATTCACTGAAAAAAGCGAGCAGAAAGTTTTCCAGAAACATAGGAACTGGGTACATTCTGACTTCTAAGAAACAATAAACTTGTTAAGAGTTGTTCACTTCAGCATAGGGGATTAATTCATCATTTCTTTAGATCAGTACCAACTATTGAGGCAGGCTTTACTTACCCAGGATACAAGATTATAGTCGATTTCACCAAAATAAATAAATAAATAAATAAAAGAGTAAACAGGAAAGATCAGTAACCAGATTCAGAATAAAATAGTGTCCACGTGCTTTGTTAACTATGAAGAAAAACTAAAAATTCCAAATATCCAAATATGATTGCAAATAACAGAACTGCTTCTTCCTTCACGGTACCCATGGGAACTGCTCTTGCTTATTAACTCCACTGGAAAAGATCAATTGCAACCTGATGCTTTGATAGAAAAAATAACTCTCCATTGCACTCAAGCAAGTCTTCACCTTTTAAAAATTTCTGAATAGAAAATGCCACAAACATATTGGCATTTAAAATACTGTATTTTTAAACACTGATTTTGAGAATAGCTATTTAATGGTATCTATGACTCATAATCATTACTATAGATATAATCTTATAAAATAGAATCTGTTTTGGGCTTCAGAGTAGAAAGGAGTGTTTCTATAAACATTTTTTCCCCCATAATTGGAATGTTATTTACCTCTTCCTAACAGAGGATCTTATACAGAATGATATTTAAAGGTAATGTTAAATTTTCATCTGTTTTATTCTGGCTGTGACTATCTCCTGATGCCCCCCTCTTTTTTTCCTTCGATGTTATGAAAGGGCAAACTCAAATATCCAGTGTTTCATATAAAATGTCATTTATCACATGACTATATCCATCCATTTATTGTAAATCAGTCTTGAGAGAGGTTTAAGAAGAAAAACCTTAGGAACGAACAACTCATATGTGACATTAAGTCTAAAGAAACCCAACACATAATCTGCATAAACTCAGAGACAATTCTTGTACAAAGCATGGTTTACAGTACATTATTCATATTTCTCTTTCTCTAAATTTGTGCTTAGATTCTTAAGTGAGTAGAACATTTACCTTAAAAAAATCTATTGTTAAATTTCTGTGGTGAAGAACTATTAACAGCTTTCCATAAAGCAATAGATCACATTTGGAAAGACCAATTTGATGCTAGCCATTTGATCTCTGAGTGGCATATATTCCAGAAGGAAGTTTAATTATATGTCTGACTCCCACTCACCCATTTGGCAGAGTTTCATTTGATTTTTATTAAGCATAAAACTTGAAAACATGAGATGTAGCTTTATCTTTCATTCTTTTTCATCCATCATGGAAGTAGAGTTTGGAAGCTGAAGTTCAAACTCTTGTAAATATAATTTCTTGTTCCTTCTTGCTTTGAAACTGATAACTTCATTCCAAAAGGGAAGACAGATTTCTCTTCTGAATACTTCAGATTAGGTAACTTTACTAGGATTCTCATCTGCCCCATTCCAGGTCCCAGGTTGCTGAGTGAGAAGAGAGTCTCTCGTTACCAAGAAACTTTGTAACATTAAAATGCACAACTATAATACATTCCTGGGAAGTGGTAACTCTAGGTTTAAGGACACATGGGAATGAGATCTATAGTCTATGGGTCCCAACTCTCCAACACTCGGAGTTGAATCATTCATTTAACAATCATTTGCACATCACAAAGTGGTTAAGAATATCCTAAGACTTTCTGAAAGTCTTGAAATCTAGTGTTTGTTTGGTCACTCTCTATGTGTGCAACATTGAGCGAATTGCTCAAACATTTTAACCTAGCTTTCTTATCTTTAAAACAGACATGATAATACTAATATCGTCCCAAATTTATTGTGAGAATCAAATGAAATGATGTATATAAAATACTTAGCCCAGAGCCAGAGACATAGTAAGAGGAGATAAATATTCACTTTATAATGATCTAGGTACTCTATTTCTCTCTAGGAATCTAAAGTTGAAGAAACTGGTACTTCAAAAACTTCATAGTCTGGTAATATATATACTATTATGAAAACATACTATTAATAGGTGTGAAATGTGATGGGAAACAAGCAAATTGCTATGGGAGCACAGGCAATGGGGAAAGCTCCAATCCAAAAAAGGGGTAGAGGGTGACAGATGGTATTTAAGTAGATGCCTGAAATGTGGGGAGGATTTGCTTAGGCTATTTAAATAAAAAGACTGTTAAAAGTAAAAGAGAGAAAAAAAATAATGTGATCCAATGTGTCCCAAAGACCTAAGTTCCCAAGTAGCCAAAGTCTAGGCTTTCAACAGTTATCCTTGTATACCTCTTCCTCCCTTCAAAATCAAAAGGCAATTGCTTTCGAAGTTCTTCAGAATATTAAAAATAGAACTACCTATGAGCTGACAATTACACTTCTGGGTATTTATCCAAAGAAATCCAAAATACTAATTTGAAAAGATAACATACACCCTTATGTTCACTGCAGCACTATTTACAATAGCCAAGATATGGAAGCAACCTAAGTGCCCATCAATAGATGACTAGATTAAGAAGATGTGGTACATCTATGATATGGATACTACTTGACCATAAAAAAATAAGATCTTACCATTCACAGCAACATAGGTAGACCTAGAGGATATTATGCTAAGTGAAATAAGTCAGACAGAAAAAGACGAATACTATATGATCTCACTTACATGTGGAAACTAGAGAACAAAATAAACAACAACAACGAAAAAACAAAACAGAAACAGACTCATAGTTACAGAGAACAAATTGATGGTTGCCAGATGGGAGAGGTATTGGGGGATGGGCGAAAAAGGTGAAAGGGATTAAGAAGTACAAACTACCAGTTATAAAAATAGTCACTGGAATGTAAAGTACAACATAGGGAATATAGTCAATATTGTAATAACTATGTATAGTGCCAAGTGGGTACTAAACTAATTGGAGTGATCACTTCATAAATTACGTAAATGTCTAATCACTATGCAATATTCTTGAAACCAATATAAAATAAAATTGAATGTCAACTGTAATTGAAAAAAATAATAATAAAAGAAACAAAGGGCAAACCTTGCCTTCCCTCCTAAACCAAGCACAAGAATTCCTTGGAAACCATAAAAGTTATAGCATTGTGGTTCTGTCCAAGCCTCACCAAATTTCATCTCTCACCTTTAAGAGTGTCAGATGTAGTAGAGAAGGAGTAGCAATTTTATTATCCTTGCATAATACAATAATGATAAAAATAGAAATTTACCAACAATACTATTTGGTTACAGCTACAAAAAATATCCTTAAACATCGTTAGAATCCTAAATGTAACTCATCAACATATAGTCTCTGTAGTGCCCACTGTCCTGTTAAGAGGCTTTACATTCAATCCATCCCTTAACTCCTTAGTTCTAATAAACCCCATTCATCTTTTTGGTAAACTTCTGGGTGGTTTTAAAATGTATCAGCTTTGCTGTTATGTCTCATTGTGCTTTATGTTTCTTCCTTCCATCAGTGACAAACTATTATGAGTTATTCATTTTCCATTCATGCTTTATAGTAGCTAAGATAATATTGAATAAATTAATGTTTTATGAAATGTATCAATTTTTCTTTCTAGTCATTTGGACAAGTATGGGTAGTATATTTTCTGTTAGATATCACTGTTCAGACACTAGAAGTTTAGCCTTCAACTATTACTCTTACTTCTAAAAGAAACATACAGTTACAGTAAATGACCCCATCTTTCACACTTGCCACACCTACACATGCATATACGTACACTGTAACAAAACATTAAAGTTAAATTTAATGACACTAATTTTTAATTAAAATGTAAATTTGTGGGCGAGAAGGGAGGTAGACAGGGGAAATTAAATCATTTCTTAAATAAATAAATAAATAAATAAATGAATAAATAAATAAATAAATAAATAAATGTTTTGAAAGCTTAAAAAATAAAAATAATTTTTAAAATGTAAATTTTTGTGATTAAAGTGTATTTTATATTTTTGCATAGGCTTTATAATCATAGATCATATATACACATATCAAAACTACATTACATGCCAAAATTTATCAGGATATTCTTGGAAAGGTTGTGATGAGAACACCCCAGGAACTTCCCCCTAATACATCCGATGGCCATTTGTACTTCCAGTTATAGTCTTTAAAATGTTCTGTGCCCTATTGACATCCATAGAAACTCTCAAATCCCTCTATTCTGAACTCCCCAGGTAATATTTACTAAACTAACAATATTTAGTAATGTTAATGCCTTAATGATTGTATAATTTCCATCACCCTGAAGAATGATAAGCTACTCTCTAAACCTAAACCAAGTTATGTCAATACAGAAGGGCTGTAAGTAATTCTCTAGTCTACCTTGAAGCAAAACAATTAATAGGAGTAATCTATTTAGGCACCAATTTCTGGTTTATATATAGATTCTTTGTTCATTTGGTCATCATATATAGGGGCGCTGGGGATACATCTGTGAGAAAACAAATACCCCTGTCCTTCAGATCCTATGTTCTACTGGAAGAAAAAATATTACCATAAAGAATATAAATTTATAAGATGTAATATGTTATATAAAAAGAGGAATAAGGAATACTGAGGAAGTTGTCTCAGTACAGAGGTAACATTTAAGTAAAGAAGATAAATGGGGAACCATTTGGGTACCTAGTAGGAGAGCTTTTTAGGCAGAGGAACAGCAAATAGAAAGTCTAATGAGGGAGAGCTACAGGTGTAGGAGATGATGATGAGAAAGGTAATGAATGTGCAAAGGCCTTTGTGAATACATTTACCCTGAGTGAGATAGGAAGCTGGCTGGAATGTTTTGAGTAGAAAGATGACACAATTTCATAACTCAATAGGACTTCTATGGTTGTTCTTAATATGATTAATTAAAATAAGAACTTAAAATGCTCTATAAGTTCTTATAATGATAATAGGGCAAATTCTGAGCATATGATTGACACCTAGGGCCAAAGACTGAGTGAGGATGTATAGAAAAAAGATTCGAGAACTGAGCATTCTAATATAAAGAGAATAAAAAGGTTAGAAGTGTACAGCAAAGAAGATTTAGAAGAAACAACCAATGAAGTAGAAGCAAAACTAGTACTGTAAGTGATCCTAAAAGCCAAGTGAATGAAGCATTTACTGGAGCAGAGAGGAATCAGCTGTGCCAAATACTGCTAATGAGTTAAACTAGATGAGGACTAACAATTAACAGTAGATTTAGTTACATGGATGCCACTGGTGACTAACAAGAGTAGTTTCAGTGGAGGGAGAGAAGTAAAAGCTTACTGAAGTAGCTTCAAGTGATAACAGCTAGACAGTAACTGGAGAGAGTGAATATGCACAACTCTTATGAACAATTCTGCTATAAAGAAGAGAGATAAATGGAGAAGCAGTTGGAGATTAAAATTGGTCAAAAGAGGAAGTCTGGAGAAATAAGATTGTGCATAGATGAAAGATCTTGTAAAGCTGAGGATTGCAGGTAGGCGAGGAGGTATGAATACTCAGGAGAAAGGGAAAAAGGCTGAAACAGTATCCTTAATTAGACCATTAAGGATAAGAGGAAATCTACCCTACAGGTGGAGGGGTTGGGCTTTCCTCAGAGCGCAGGCACTTCCACCACAGTAATAGATGGTTCATACCGATGGATGGTTAGATGTGGTAGTAGGAGTTTGCCGAAGTTTCTGATTAAATTTTCTCAATGAAATAGGAAGCAAGATCTTAAACCGAGATTAACGAAGTGTTTGTTAATGGTTTGAAAAGAGGGAAAATTATATAAAATAATGATATAAGAGAGCTGAAGTGTGAATGAACTAGAAAAATCTAGTATAACTGTTAGCATTAAGAGTTCTCTTTAAGTTAGTGACCCTGAATTTAAAGTGAAACCATTCATCATGGTTGTGTTTTTCACCAGCAACATTCAGTTATAGGATAGTGATTTGCAAGTAAGAAAGGTAGAATTTTGATAAGTAAACATGATGAAGCAAGAAAGGGGCAAGAGACTTAGGAGTACATATAAGAAAATAATTATAGTAATTGTTCACGGTTTTCAAACTCAAAACAAGGGTAGTGAAGACAGGAGATAAGCAGTAAATTAAAGATGATAAAAATCAATCAATTATATGTCTCTGTGATATAAAATTATTGCTGAAGCTGGGTTACTAGAAAGAATTAGTTGAAAGGATAAAAGATAATGAACACAGAAGTGAATTCCTGAAACCGAGGTCACATTATGACAAAATGTAAGTTCTGCTCATGGGAGTGAGTAGCTAATGTAGATGAAAATTAAGATAATTAGAGGAGAAAAGTTCAAAGACATGAAAGTTCAAAATACTGAAAGGATAATCTATGTGGATTATGACAGCTTCCAAAATTAAGATAATGATGTTAAAGAAAGTAACCGAGAATCTACAGATAATGTCTTCAAGAAAATGGATTAGATGATGACTAAAATGAGAAGGTGTTCCAGTTGGCATAGCTTTATGGACCAAGGTTCAAAACTCGTGGGCTCAGGTAAGAGGAATGGAGAATATATTGAAAGCAGCTAGGAGAAAAGGCAGGGATAACTGATTATTGCCATCTTCCAGACTGAGCAGTACAAGAAGAGTGGAAAAGATAACATCTACCACTTGAAATGGCTTCTGGGAAAGTGTCCTCAGGTGAGAGGCAGATTTTGATAGAGCAAGAAAGTGAAGACAGAAGAGATTTCTCTGATCACTGTGAACTGCAGTGGGCAAATGATGATGATTTCAAAGTTGGAGAAGAGCGATGTCAGAAATGGGAATGTACAGTGTTTTGGAGACTGGGATCAAAGGCAGACTTGACCTTCTTGTGCTAACTAAAATAAAAAGGCCATCTAAGTTGGACGTATGTCAAATGTATTCTTGAAGGACAGGGGCCTACATCTTCATTATGCTTTAAAATTTTCAAATCGCTTATACTTTTCATTGTCAAGTTCTCCCACAAAACAATCCTAAGGCAGCCAGACATAGTATAAACTTTAGTAAAAGTTTAGAAAAGTTAAGTAACAAATAGAAGATCTAATAGCTAAGTGGTGATGGAGTCTAACAGAATCCATAATTTATTTTGTTTTCATGGTGTTGTGATGAAAATGTTTCATATCTTTATTGTGTGTGGTAGTTTCACTAGTGTGTAGATCTGTCAAAATTCATCGAAGTGTACACTCTAAACTGGTACACTCTATGGAACATAAGTTTTACTGCAATAAATTTGATCTTCAAATACAAATACATGTTTTTTAACCTTAATCTCAAGCTGTTTTGATTAAAATGTGTTTTGGACTTTACCAAAAATGAAACAAAATTAAAACACTTTCGAAGTTCTGCATTTTCTAACCATTAAATTTAAACTGATATGTTTTTCACATTCAGTCCCATATTATTTTTTAAGTCTAACTTTAACCCTTCCATTCATCTCCACTCCCTGTTTCTACCCCCATTATTCTCCTACACAAAGCTTCTGCTACAGCCAAGCTAGTCTACTAGTCGCTCTCTGAATAAAAATGAGGTGTGTTGGTTCATGGAAGACTCTGCCTAGAATAAACTCCTTCCTGCTTCTTCATACACACTCAAATTGTTTACATGCTGCTTTCTCATTTACATCTTTCAACACTTTTCTACTAGCCTTGCCTTAGTGATTATTCTTAGTGATTATAATATTTATTGCTTTTTCTTAATGGAGAACTCATTTTTTCCTTCAGTCACACATTATTAAGTGTCTCCTATGCATCAAAATTTTTGTAAACATATGTGTGTGCTCTTCTTTTCTCTGTTAGCCTGCTAGATTACAAATTCTTCAGTCATATAAACAATTATTTTTTTGCACACATTAAATAATGGGTAACCAGTTAAGAGTGTATAATATGGTACAAAGATCCTTAGACAGAGAACCATAAAACCTATATTCTTGGCTTAGATTCACAAGATGTATTAATTGAGATTTTAGTCAATCTTTCAAGACTTAAATTTCTACATTTGTAAATGAGAAAAATGAAATATATTAATTATGCTACTCAGTTCTGAGAATCTAATGAAACAATATGTCCAAATATATTATAAATCATTGTGTACTTTACAAGCTAATTATATTTTAAATGATTATTAGATATATAGTTGATGCTTTTTGTTTTTATAGTGGAATACTTTATCCCCCATCTGGTTGTGTGTTCATCCTGCAGTTTGTGTGCAATACTGTGTCAATACTTTCTTCAACTTCTATTGCTTTTTTAGAAGTTCAACAGATTAGTTATAGGTTGAAGATAACCCACACATAAATACGCTGATTCAGATATAATTTATCCCACATTGGAACTGATATCCTATCATGCACAATAATTTAATTTACATAGCAAATCTATGACTTCCCTTACTCCACCCATTTCAGATCAATTGATAGGAATGGCCTGCCTATAAAATACTCCAAAGGCTAGAACAAAATTAGATAATTGAGTACTTCTGTTTTCCAGCAGCAAAACTAAAATCTTTACCAAGGATATTAACAGAAGTTATCCTGAACTATCTCACTTTGATTAAAAATTCAGCAATACTACGATATGTATGTATTTAATGAAAATGCTGATGGAGTGGATAGAATCCTCTTAGAATTCTTCCTAATCTACATTTGTTTAATACAAATAGAATAAATATAATATACTGGTTTATAAATTATACTGAAGATAATTTTAACCTTTTTGGATTAAAGATACTCTCATTTAGTTTTGTAAGCATAAAGTTACTGTAGATTTTGCCAATGTGTACTAATTCTCAGGATACTCCAGGGGCTTAGTAGTTTGTTAGATTTCTGCTCTTGACCTATTTCTATTTTCTCATTTAAAAATACAGCATTCATTTTTGAATTTACTAAGTGTTTAGTTAGCTGCGCTGCTCTCCACCAGATACTACTATATATAGTACACCAAGTTTAACAGGTTCTTCAAGTTCTTCATTCACTTGGGTCTGCTGATTTAGTCAAACAAATTATCATTTACTTGAAGAGATTCAGAAGACTTCAAGATAAAATGAAGTAGTTTCACTGATAGGAGATGTTGATCAAGTTAAACCATCTACCTGCATCCCTGAGCATTGGCATGTAAAACCAAACAACACATCCATACTTTTTAAAAGAAACATGCTTCCTAAGCAGAGTAGAGAAAAGAGTTTCCTCTCAGTCAATCAGATGCAAGATAATTCACTCTGCCCAGTAAACCTACATGGCCTAGAGAGACCCTTCCTAGACTAGGAATGTGTTGGAGCTGCAAAGAATTCTTGCAGGGGAATGATGTGTGATAAAGGAAAGAGAAAAATACAGTATTCCACAAGTCAGGACACTGGAATTTGAGTCCTGACATGGCTGTTGACCAGTGGTGAGGGAATGAGCAGGTCACTTTTCTTCAGTTTTCTCTTCTCACACTTAAGAGTAAAAACCTTGTTCTATCTCAAGGATTGCTCTGAACCTTAAAAGCGATTATGTACATGAGAGCATGTTGACAAGTGTAAAATACTATACAGATATTTGAAGAAAAAAAAAACAAAACATAATTTTCTGCTTCTATCCCTTCACATGAACTAATGAATGAAATTAAGGACAAAGGATATGCAAGAGTAGCTAAGTTCCTGGTTCTTTAGAGTAAAGATTTTTTGAAGAAGAGATTTAAATTAAAATTTTGTTATGATGATTTAAATTTATTAAACATTTATTGAGCACCTATACACATGTATAGAATATTGTGATGCTTTTACAAGAAACTGAGAATACAAAGATGATTAGGTGGACCTCCTGTATGCAAAGAAACTTAAAAACTAAATGAAAAAACACTTTGGAACTAGAAAGGTGCAAGTAAATTCTCTGAGACATTAGCACAAGCATGGAGGAGAATTTTTGAGCTGAATCTGAAGGATGATTAAAACTCTGAGATGTAGAGAAAGAACGGAGGAAATAGTCATACTGGGTAAAATAACAGCTTAAGCACAAATATAGAAATGTGAATGTATAATAAACTGGAAAGATGAAGAGGAGAAATGCTGAGAACTTGGATGCAATGGGGAAATGTAGTGGGATATTTAGTACATCAGGGTGAGATTAGAGGCTCCCAAATACTTTGTTATGTGCACATACTAATCCCCCAGCAAAATACAAATACTATGGTCCAGATATACAAATACATCAGCTCAGTCTTTCAATATCAGATCCTGTTGATCAGACTTTACATCTGAGCAGCTCTGGAGATGTCTGTGCTTTATCTGCTTCCTAGAAAATGTTCAGAGCTCATGCATCCAAATTAGATATTACTTTGTTCAAACTGCCATTGAGCTCAATGAAAGGTTCCCTTCATGCTCTGTCATCCAATAAAACAAATAAGTATGAACCAAAACATTACTTGTGAAGAGAATATTAAAGAACTGAATTTGAAACAATTTCAAAAATCCTATCGCCTAAAAGCATTGAAGGATTCCTTGGAAATTTTCTGAGCAGGCAGTGTCTACCCACATGACTGAATACATGTACACACTAAAATTATACAATAGAGACATGCAGTTGAAATGCCAAATGAGATGCTTATTATCAATATCAAATAATTTCTGAGAGTCTTCCCATGTTATATACACATAGATAAGCAACTTCATATCCTTCCAATAAAAATGGATGAATTCCATTACGTTTATAATCTATATCACTTTTACTAAAGAATTATGATTTGACTGGAACTCCATATATAAATAATTTGTTCTATTCAGAACAAAACTCCTTATTTCTACCCAAAAAACTGCTTCTGCCACATTCCTGCAGTATCAATCACAATAGGCCATGCTGCAGTAACAAACAATCACCAGAACTCACTCTGGGACAGGCTAACATAGCAACCACTCTTTGCAGAAGGCAGTGAGAGAGAGACGAAGAGTCTCTCTTGGCAATTAAATATGTGACTCAGAATTAAAACCACATTTCATTACCAAAGTCCAGTTTAGGGTCATATCAGATATATATATAAGTCTTATAACCATTTTATATCAATAACAATTTTCAGATTTGTTAATAGACTGATATGAAATCATTTCTTCACCAAAATTTAGTTGTGAAAACTATGACTAGATTTATTCTTGGAAAGCCTTCTCTTGATCTTTTTACATCAGTAGTAGTATCCTAATAAATATCATATGAACTAATATTTACAGCTTTGAGATATGTTCTTAAGTGTATTCATTTGTATACAAGAATTTGTTAAAACTTGATAGAAAAGAAATGATACTTTGATATCTCAAAATGCCAGGATTTTCTAAAAATACTAAGTATATAATCTAAAACTTGAATTTTCCTCCATAGATTAAATTAGATAATTAAGAGATTTAATATAGATTAAAATATTATCAGACAAAAGGAGCATATTTATAGAACATATAGAAATAGAATAATAATAGTAAAATCAGAAATTTCATAATGGTGAGCTGAGTTGAGTTGAGGTCAACTAGGGTGTGATCGATAGGTGGTAAAAGGTCAGTTTATTCTTAAAATATTTTTCTGACTGGTCTTCGAATGCACTCAAACATTTATTTATTTATTTAAAAATTGTATTTATTTAGTTTCACGTATACAGTACATTGGTTAGACATCTATATAGTTCATAAAATGATCCCCTCAATTGCTCCCCTTACCCTCTACCTCGCCATCATATTAATGCTAAGTGCATTCCCTGTGCCATGCTCCCCATCTCCATGACCAACTTTCAACTACTAATTTGTACTTCTTTAACCCTTCACCCCATTCAGCAGCCCCTCAACCTCTCTCCCTTCTGTCCATCACCAAATTGTCCACTATATTTGTGAGTCTATTTTTGATTAGTTTGTTCTTTTGTTCTTTAGATGCAGAATCTAAGAAACAAAAAAAATTATTTTTCAAAATTTATTAAGAGCTCTCTTTTATACCAAACCCTGCAGATACAGAAAAACATTAGTAATGGCTATCGCTTCAAGACTGCAATCCTGAATTAGAATGAGTGAGTAGCAGACATGTTAATGAACATGTTTGGAAAGTATCAGAGGTGATAAGGTGGACAAGTGCTCCTGCTTCAGTGGGGCCAGAGACAGAATAGTAAATTCCACCTGAAGTAGTAAAAAAAAAACTTCATAAAAAAAAACATAAAAACATACTTAAAAGATAAAGAGGAGTTTATATTTTGAAAACTCTAGGGGAAATAGGATTAACTATAATTTTCCTGGTATATAAAGTTAATTGTGTACATTTGGCTTGTACAATTAAAATGGAAATTAATACAGATATCTGTTCTTGGATATTTTACTGCCCCACATTTCAAGTTTAATTATTCTGTTGTGCTAAAAAAGACACAAATAAATTTGAACATATTGATTCATAATTTAAACTAGTTTGAATATATTGAAAGAAACCGTAAAAGTGATATCAAGATTTCAAACTACAAACCATATTTAGTGACCGATCCTTTACTACTAACTGAAATGCTCCCCTAGACCCTACCTTCAGAGAACCACACCAAAGCCAGAATTGAGATTCTAAAGGGACAGAGTTGGAATAATTGATTCAGTAGAGGATGGCCAAGAGTGGAAAGAGTCATAGTAGGGAGTCTGAACTAAAGTGAACACAGACTACAAAGGCCAAGTCAGGAAATCAGGATCAGTCAATAAGTCCAAAGGAGAGGCTCAGGGTGAAAAACACTTGAATACTACAATAGTAAGTTGAATGAGAAAGAGGTGAGGTTAGAAGGAACATAGGAATATTCTGGACTGTCCTGAATGGAACTACAATGTCATTAATATTGTGCTTATTGCTAGATTGTACTGCATTAGTTAAAGGTTAGAAAATTTGGTTGGACAACTTTCTATAACATTTTGTTATAGCAACATTTTGTTGTAGAAAGAAGCTACATCCAAGCTCAAACCCAAGCATATGAAGTAACTACTGTATAGCAAAGAACTTTTCAGATGACTGAAGTTAAACAAGATTTCCTGTATCTCTCTGCCTTTCTGAGGTCAGTGTTTGCTTTAATGACCCTAAATAAAGCCAGTCTATGTCATAAGTTTAAGCTCCTTGTGTAGTAGCATTATGAAGTCAGAAAATGGCATTGGAATTCCAAGTACCTAGAACAGTGCCTGCATAGAGAGGCACTTAATATTTGTTAGCTAACTTAAAAAAAATTGTGAATGCTTTCTCTGGTAACTTAAAACTCCTAGAGGTTTCTGGAATATACCAGCCTTTTGACTGGACATTATAGTCAGTGAAAGCAACTGTCTCAAGACAACCTTACAATGGCTGGCGCTAAGCAAATAAAGCTCATGATTGTCTACAGGGGTCTAATTGTTCCTGGAAGAGAAAGCATATTAACTAAGAGGAAGTCAGGGTATCTTCCTAGAGCCAATAGAACCCCTGAGTCATAGGCTCTGGTACTGCTCTGTAGAGCAAGCAATCATTGTAAAGTCAATTGCACGGCAGTTTTATCCCTTATTATCACACTTCTCATTGCCTAAGGCTTTATTCTAGAAGCATCCTTTTTGAAAATTCAATAAGATTATTAGTTCTATCCACTTTCTTTACATGGCTATAGTACATATTTGGCTTTGTTCCTGTACTTTGTAGCAGCTGGTCCTCAGGCACAAAAACTTTTGTAGCATAACACAATAAATAGTGACCAGAATAATCCAGGGCCTTTAGGGCACAACCAATACAAACTTAAGAAATGTTGAATTTTTGCTTCTGGACAACCTCTTGCAATGGCACAGTTTAATTCTTAACATGGCCTAAAAATAGAACAATTCTCACTACCCTCACAGCAAATTTATTAGGGATACAAAGAGGCTAAGAAATTAAGCCATTACCCAGCTGTAAGAGAATAACACCACCAAAATCAAAGGCAGCCATAGTCAGAGCTCAAAGCTTGGGCAATTACAAACTCCATAAACCTTGTTTTCACTCAAGGTCAATTTTTTTTTTCCCATTTCTGGAACCCCTTCTTGTTAAACTACTTTCAAAAATTGACTTAAGTAAAATAAAGTGCCTCTAGGGAGAGACTCTTTTATTTGGAACTTATAGTGCCTACCCACGGGGAAGATGGTAATCAATTGGCTAAGTTGCTTTCATTGTCCTCACTACTGCTCTTTTGAGTGCCCTCAAATTTAGCTTTTCCTAAGGAAATAGGTGACTTGATAACTGTGGAACAGCAGAGAGAACAGTTTCCCTATGAAATATTTCTTAAAGGGGCTTTATAGTCATCTTCCTTATAATATGGAAATTCTAAACACTTGGAAATTAAAAAAGGGCTTTATTATTAAAAATTTTGATAATTCATAGAGCAAAAGCTCATTTAACCCAGCATTTTCCAAGGTATTGACCATAAAATTGTTTCTTTTGGAACATATCTTGAGGACCGTATTATATGCTTTGGAAAATGCCACCATAGAGGATTGGGAGTGCCTAACTGAAGAACACGCAGGTAGTGCTCACACTTGAGGACACTGAGTATCTGATATTCAGTGAGTTACCTTTCAGACCTGATGTCTTGAATATGACACCCTCTGACTTCACCTCAGCAGACTTGCTAGCACATCGTGACTCAACAAAATCTCAATTGACCTGGTGTAGTTATAAGTGAAGCTAAACAGTTTCAAAAGCATGTCCCAGAACCTGAGAGATGTAGAATGTACATGGATCTAGCTATCCCATTTGAGAACAGCAATGTATGATTTGCTCCTCGGGAATGGAAAAGAGACCACCAGGATGTGTGATCAATTTAAATGCAGTATCCCACAGCTGGGACCCATCTAGCACCATTAGCAGAGAGCATAATTTAGAAAAAGAAAAAAAGTGGAGGAGGAGATAAAAAAGAAGGGGAATAAGGAAGAAAAAAAAAGTTGAAAAAAAAAGAAAATTCAAATGAAGTCAACTGAGAAACTTCTTTCAGCTTAATTTAGAAGGGCAGATGTTTTAGCAATTTGGTACGGGGGATGAGAGTGAGATTTATTTTATTCCCCAGGATTGAGTTGGGTCTTTTCACCCTGGGAGAGCTCAGTCCTGAAGTTCATTAACACTATCAAGGCTTTGGAACACTACTGAGGTTGAAGGAAGTACTTCAACTCTGCATTGATAACTATCCAGGAAGGAGGTTAATTTACAGGAGAAATTAGACTAATAAGAATAGTTCAAAGAAGGCTTTTAGTCAGTCATATATTTCTAACAAGTTCATTACAGACTTTTGTGGTTTGCCCCTCTACAGTTACATGTCCCATATAAAACTGAGTAACACCGAACATTACAAAACTATTTTAAATTGCTTAGAGCCAAATAGAATCCTGCCCACTCCCTCAGTTCATGTTCTATGAGGTAATCATAAAAAAAAAAAAAAAAAAGGATATCTTTGGATCATAAAATTTAAGAAATGATTTTTGTTGTGACTTATATTGTGTTCCCTTCATTCAGGACCCTCAGCCTTGGTTTTAGGCACTTCAGGCTGATTCCTTGGGATTTCCCCAGACATAAGGCTGGCAGGAGTTAGATTCCTGCATTCTTTGATAGCACCTACAAAAATGTCTTTTTTAGAACCATACCCTTTCCTATACCCATAATTTCTCTCAATTCCTGATCCAAATCATCAGCAATTTCTATTAGCTTTACCTTTAAACTGTATTTTACATACAACTGCCTCCTACCATCCCCAGTGGTATAAATCTAGTCCACGTCACTATCACTGTGTCTCCTAGACATCTGCAATATCTTCCAGTGACTTCGCTCATTCTCTGTTTTCTCACCACTCTTATCTACATGGTCCATGTGCTGGTTTACGAACTGGCCCCTGTACACAGAATGCAAGAAGAGACCAAAGAAAAAGGCAGATGACTCCAAGTTAGTAGGTGGATGGTTTAATAAGCAAAACAACAACAACAACAACAACAACAAAAACTTATTTATTAGGCTTGTCTGGGGTAGCTGCAAGAGTAGTATATTTCCAAACCCACCTGTCAGAACCTTTAAGTTTATACAGAGGTTTGAACTGGGTTCAGCCATGCCATCCAGATGGTCTCAACAGCACATTGCTCTCTCAAGGCTACATCCTTGAAAAGGGCTCTGGATGTAGGAATGGTGGACTGATGGTACATTCTAAGGACAGGGTAAGGGGCCTTCTATTGCCCAGGTCTAGCTCTCCGGTCAACTGGCACACACGTCCTCTCAATGACCTCCTCTATCACCATTCTCCACAAAATAAATAGAGTTTTTAGGCCATCCTATCTCTTTGTTTTCTTTCAATAGCTTCCTATTGCAATTAGAATAAAACAAAACTCATTCACATAGCCTAGAATATCGTAGCTTTTTCCTGTTTCTTTGAATTAAACTCCTACACTGTTCCCCTTGTTCATTATACTCTAATCACGCCAGTCTTCATGTTGCCCTGGAGTACAAAGAATTGATTCTCCTCCAAGGCAATTTTCCTTGCTGATCCCTCCACCTGGATTACTCTTGTGTGCCTATCTCCTGATGACTGTTTTATTCTTTCAAGTTCAAAATTCATTTCCTCAGGCCTTCTCTGATCCTCACCACACTCATCCCTACCTGTCACTTACTTATTTTGTTTATGTTTACTGTCAGACTATTCAATTGGAATGTAAGTTCCATGAGTGTAGGAACCTTGTCAGCTTATTTACTAATGGAATGTTAGTGTCTACAACAGCGACTGACACAAAATAGGCAGTTAAAAATGCTTCTTTTATAGATGAATAAATTTTTTTGAAAATACCACTTGGATGATTGACTCACCTTGGTCATGTCTTACAACTACAGGAATCCCAAACTAGCCATGACCTTTTAATAAAACTGTTTCTTCAGTCTTTCTCCTTAACTCCACATTGTACATGATTCACAGGGTGCTCATCAATATTGAAGACTCCATAGATGCCTGTATGCCAATATTGTGATCTTGGGAATCAATGTGAAGCAGCTATTTCTGGGGACAAAGGAGTAGTTACTGAAGGTAGTTACAGAAGGACTCCCAAGGATACTTTAGGTTATATGTGGGTTTATAGTCTCTATAAGACCTGTTCTATTGTGCTGGATTCTATTCTATCCTCTACTCTGAAGGTAGCATAACTTATCAAAACCCCACCTAAGCTTTCTCTCTCCATGTCTGTGCACGTAACACTACTTCTATTGTCATTATTTATTGAGTAATGTTATGTGCGAGACACGATGCCAGAGGCATCATGAACAAGTTTTATTTAATACTCACAACCCTATAAGATAAACACTAGTGTTGCCCATAACTTACCAATGATGAAACAGACTCTGAGACTTAAGTCATTTATCTAAGGTCACATATTAGGACTCAAATCCAGGTCTTTTTGACTAGAATCAAGAATCTAAGTTTTTAATTGTTATGCTCATTCCCTTTACAACAATAAGTATAGTGTTAAAGGTTTATTTAAATAAAAACTTGAGGCAGAAAAAGAAAAAAATAAGGTTTTATTTAGTTAAGTTCCATCTTTATATCGACCAGTGGGCTAAAAAAGATAAAATTGTCACAATTTTAGAGGTAAAAAAGATAAAATTGTCACAATTCTTGCCTCAAGTTATTCATGATTCAAGTATAGAATCAGGCCTATAAACAAGAAGTCTTTTATAGTGAGGTACATGTCATGATAGTAGTGAGAAAGAAGCCTATAACCCAAATAGTACTAATCCAGATGAAAAAGTTTTTTGGCATAAATAATTCCTATGCTAAGTGTCCAAGGTAGATCTGTCTTAAAGCTTGAACCATTTTCACAGTGGTTAAGAGCCAAGCTACAAAGAATATGACATATCTGTGTTATTCCAAATGCCACACACTTAACATCAAATAACAAAAATCTCAAATCCCCATTTGACATCTCGTAGAAGATCATATGCTCTTCCGAATAACTGCCAATTTCCGGGGACCTTACATGGTCAAACTCTAGCTCAGAATTCCTGCTCCTCTTTTTTCTTGAGTCTATTCCCATATCTTACTTGTGATACCTACCAAAACCTAGGACTCCTTGCTTTGTCTCCACCCTCCTCTTATACCCATTAGCACAAAATAATAAACACAAGTCTGCAGAACTGGTACTGAAGTACTGTGAATCATGGTGAACAGGTTACACCATTACATCATAGAAAAAATTTCAATCATATATAGTTGACCCTCATTATTTGCAGTAGTTACTACAAATTAAAACACTGAATTAGCAAATACCCAATCACTATAACTAGGAGAAAAAAGGGTTAGAGTTCTGTGAGTCTCCGGTTACAACATTTTTATCAGTTAATTAATACTTACCTTTGTTTCACGTGTGTTTCTGTTTAAAGGTACCTTATTTAACATATATTGTTAATTCATTAATATTGAACTCACAACCAACAGCATTATAACCCCTGCCTGAATGGAGCGTATCTAGCACACATATTTTCTCCATTAGGCCTATCACAGCCTTTTTGTATTTAGGAACCCCAGACAGCACTTAGCACTAATGGGGCCCATTTTAAACAGCAAAATTACCAACAAAAATGCAAAAAGTGTGGTGCTAAATACACTACAAAAAAACACTTGTTTACAGTATGAGAGCTAAAACAAGGTGGCAGAGTATCTCCTTGTTCATTGACCTCAGCTGAGAACAAGCTTGCCCAATATTTCTAATTCTTTGCTATTCTTGCATGTCTGGGAAAGACCACAAAAGAGCCGTGAATATTGGTTTTAAGATTACAAATAAATTTTAGCAACTAGGAAGGTTCGCAAATACAGACTCCACAAATAACAAATAACATCTGTATTAGATACCTCCTTACTAAAATTGTCATCAGCACTCTCTTCCTGGCTTCCCTCCAACTCCCCACGCCTCTTACATGCCTAATTGCCTCAGCCTCTTACTACCATCTTACTGGTTTATTTCACTATCTTAAACTTCCCATTTTATTTTCTCACCCTATTCTCCAAGATTACCATCTCTGATCTAAATTATTGCCATTCTACTATGAGAAGTAGTATGTCCAAAGCCATTCTTCACAATATATACCTAACAAATGATTGCAGAGTAAGCAATGACTCTGAGATTATAGTCTTTCCTATAATATATTGTATTAGTTCCCTAGGGCTGCCATAACAAAGTATCACAAACTGGGGGGCTTAGAACAACATAAACTTATTGTTTCACAGTCCTGGAGGTTTAGAAGTCCACAAACAAAGTGTTGGCACAGCCATGCTCCCTCCAAAACTTGTAGGAGAGAATCCTGTCTTACAGCTTTCTAGCTTCTGGTGGTTTGACAGTAATCCTTTTCACTACTTGCTTTGCAGCTTTAGCATATCAATTCCTGCTGCCATCATCAAGTGGCATTGTCCCTACACGTGTCTGTGTCTTCTCCTCTCTGATAACTTTTCTTTAGAGTAGTTTTTGCCTGGCTAAAGGGAAGCTTGTGAGACTGGCAGATTTTTGTAAACTGAGGCGTATTCTATTAAATTCCTGAGATGTCCGTGTACAGGCAGCCAGGAAGCATTATATGTTCCCCATAGGCTTAAGTATTATGCATTTGTATTAAGTATTTGTATTAAGTATTATGCAATTCCGCTCCATTGTCCCACTTGAAAATCACTTCCCTACTTGATGGTGCTTCTTCTATCATGTATAAAGTGTATTTGTTAAAGTTTCTCTTGAACATATGACCTCACCCCTTCACTAAGAACTTTACTTCTCTCCAAAGGGACGAGCCTCAGCAGCCAAATCTGCAGTACATGACACTCCCTGACAATACTTGATCGGACAAGGTGTGCAATGAGCTGGACCATTAACATTATCTCTCCCAGAAGTTTGTTCTTATGCATGATAAATGCTGGCTTCTGCTGGTTGGTTGAATTAAAAACAGCCAAATTTGGCAGCTATAAGGCAATGATCTTCCATTATACTGGAGAAAGAGAAAACCCAAACAGACTTGAAAGGAGAAGCCAAAATGAGAGACCATGAATTCCACAAAGAGAAAGATCAAGACAGTGGCTACCATGGAGTCTGGCAATTCATATTTCCACCGAATTGGAGTCTCAAGTGCATTTTTTGCCATCGTATTTCATGGAACACACCTGTGTCCAGATAACAAGCATTTCCTTCTTTTTTATACTAGTTTGATTTCTGCTCTTGCAATTAAGTAGCTTTCATTAAAATGAAACTCAAACCTTTCCACCATTCATTAGTCTCCTGGACAAGACAGTTGAGCTACTAATATGAGTCTCGCAAGAGAGAAATTCTTTAACTTCCTATAAAAGTTACCTAACCAGAAATGATGATACATGATGACTTGAGCTGCAATATTTTAATCATCTAAGAAATGAGATATTTCTAACCATAAATGATCAAACTGACATAGGTACTTTGTCTCCCATCCACTTTTTATGAAATATACACTCCTTATAAAACAATATTAATAAATGTATGATAAACCTTTCATTTTAGTACACTGCAAGTAATACTGACTGATTCCTATGTGCCTGCAATATATTTCTGCATTCTTCCATATGGTCTACCCACTCATTTTTACCTACTGACAGCGGATAGAATACCTTAAAAATCTTAACAAAGAACTGGTTTTCATCCCAAGTTCTGTCATTTCACACTGACATTGAGTTTAATGAATTTCAGTTGTCACCATGTTTTGTTAAAACACAAGCCTTATGTTCTATTTATCATTGCTTTTTTTTTTATGACACTGTTAAGGTTTCCTAAAATTTTATGTCAGATATGACATACTTGCCCTGGAGCATTTTTATCTTCATAGTACTTAGGAGCTGGCATCTAAAATGCCGTGATCATGCTCCACAACAGAGATATTCATTCATTCATTTATACTCCAAATTTTTGGAACACTCTCTGTAGACAATGACTTTGTGAGGCTCTGGTTCTGCCTTCGGGAATTTTACAGCTAAACTGTATACACAGATTAATCTAATTAAGCTGAAAAACATTAGTACCTGAAGAGAGAGCATTCAGAGACCAGAACAGTATTATTTCTAGATGAGCATATTAGAAAATATTCTGTGAAAGAATAAAATTGGAAATATGAGAAACTGGAAAAAAGATAAAATTGGAAACAAGACAAGGTAAAACACTGAAAACTGGTACAGAGAATATTTATTTTCTTGGCATTAAAAAAATAAAAATAACAATTATTTTCTTTTAAATCCAGCTAAAATAAACATTATTTTTGTTTTTACTGATTAGCAATTCTGCATTTATCAACAATTCTTCATTTATCAACAAATCCAATATTATTTTCACCTTCACTCATAGCCTTCCCTAATGTAATCAAAAGTCTTCCCATAGTCATAAGTCGAGTCAGCTTATTTGGAGTCAACATATATCTCATCCTTTTATCAGGGTTTGTAGAACTGTTACTAGGTCTTTTAGTTCCCTGAAAATTTTTCAGAGCAAATAACTCCTTGCCCTTCACATGTCCTAGCCATGAACAAACCCCAATAAATAGAGCCCAAAATGTATTCAGCAAAAGGACTCAAGGAAGAAAGGTATGTCTTCCATTGAAGGACACCTGTTTATACCCAAAGTAGTGGGGGGAAATCATTTAGCTCAAATAGGAATTCAAATAACCTGTCATGTCATATGTATGTTATTTCCAAGTGATAAAAATATCCCACTTGATATTTTATAAGTCTGAAATGAACACTAGCAGGAAATCCAAGAAGGGGGATGGCTGAATCTCCAACTTTAAATTATGTGAAATAAAACACCTTTTGCCTCACAAAACCCAACAGCATTCAAGGGGCCAAATGAATGGGTAGTTCCTTCAAGCTGCAGTAGTCTGCTTTGGTTTATATATAAACTTATGCAGTCTATGGAGAAGATATTCAATTCTTTATCCAAGCAAGAGAAACATGGAAAAGTAAAATTGAATCCACATCTCCTTTTCTCTGTCATCCTGTTTGAAGGAGAAACATCATGCATTATGGATGCACTTTTGCTTAGCTGAAGAGTCTTCCTTCATCGACACTCAGTCCCCATCCTTTCCATCCCAGGCAGAAATATAAAAGAGCTTCTTTCAACCAATGTGACCTTCCAGTGAATATACTGATGGAAATACACAAATGAGTTAGACAGATACCAAGAGAAGAATAGATGTGATCATCTGAAGGAAGCAAGGATTTCTCTTTCTGGCACTGGGAAAGGCCAGACCCCCCTGACCTTGGCAGATCAGTTCACAAACCCTGAGATGCCCTGAAACATGAACTCCTTTATTTCAGCGAGACTGGGGGTGTGATCCATACCTGCAATGTATAATTTTGTCATTGTTAACCACACAAAAGCAATCAGCTAAGACAAGAGGAGACTGACATCTAGCCCACAGGCCAGGTGCTATGACATACCTCTGGAATAAAAAATATGTTTTTTCTAATTCACACTAAAGCCATGGGCCTGAAGAACTTTGCCTGCTTGTATGGAGTGATTTTCTCAATTCTCACAGAGTCATGGTAGGGGCTTATACTGGCCTAGAAATGAATACAAAGTAAAGTATTTAACCTAACTTTTTAAGAGATAAATACTACTAAGTATAGAGTGGAAATAATATAACATCTTAAACATGTACTATACACCTGGCACTCTTGTTGTTTTTATGTAATCTCATTAAACTCTTCCATAAATGTTATAAGGTAGATGCTATTACAAAGAACACTTTTAAACATCTTTCACCTAAAAAACTTCTTAGTTCAATCAACATTCTCCACCCACTCAGTGAAACACTCTGAGCAATGCTCATCACACACTGAACACTTGCAGCCACTAGGCTACTCTTTAATACTAAAGATACTAAAGGGTATTCATTTCTCCATCCAAAATTTGATTTTTATGTTACTAAGATGAATTGGATCCTGAGCCTTTTAAGATCAGTTGTCATTATTTTGAAATTATGTTATTTAAATAACTTGTAAACCAAAAAGACAGGAGTTCTTACTGAAAGAAAGTTGTTTTCTATAAATATTAAATAGAATATTTGGGGCGCTAAATAAAGATGAGTCAATAAAAAAAACTGTTGTTGAATTATATATTTGTGCTGCCACTGTAAAGTGCTAAAAACAATAAAAATCAAGAAAAAGATTGTGTAGATTGCTTCACAAGTGTCTCAGTTCTCACTCAGTTTAAAGAAACTAAGACTGAAAATCATAAAAGATAAATACGGGTGTGTTTTATACAAGACTGCAAGTCCAACTGGTAGAACTATGCTAAATGAATGTTTTTTACTCTTTATCAAACTACTGATGAATAAATATGTGTTTAAGTTATAATAAAATGCTTAAGATTTGTATACATCACTTTTTTAAATGTCTGATCACTTTTTAAAGAAAGCCTCTACTGTATTATTAACATTACAGAGATTATGAAAATGAGTGGGCTTGCTATGTAAGATGCAAAAAAAAAAAAAAAATCACAGCCAAGAGACAACAGAACCAGGATTAGAACTTTAGTCCCCATGTTTACGTAGTTTACATATAATCCTAACATATGTCTTAAAGTCTTGATGATTTGACCTCTGCCCATGTTTACTAGTTTACATACAATCCTAACATACGTCTTAAAGTCTTGATGGTTTGACCTCTGCCCAGATCTGCAGCCTCATCTATTGCCAGTGCCTCACTCATATTCTAAACTGTACCCATGATAAACTCTCTTTAGTTTTCCAAATGCTCTATGTTCTATCAATATCTCTGACTTCAAAGCCTTTGGACTTTGAACCACGTGTCAAAAATATTCTCCCCTTTCCACATTGCCTGGCAAATGTTTATTTAACAGCCTGAAAGTCTCAAAATTGGTGTCATTCTTTTGAGGGTGCCATTTCTTTAGGCAGTCTGTACCTTCTCACTCAGGACTAACTACAAGCCCATTTTACAGAAGCACCTTATTTAAGCCTTTTACACCTTTTATCATACAGGTTATTGTTTGTTACTTATCTTCCTGTCTCAACTAGGGCACATGTCCTGTTAGCATAAGGACTCTGTATAGCTTATCATTGTACATACAATACCAAATCTAGTGCCTGGCGCATAATTGATGATCAATATGTATTTGTGGAAGGAAATGACAAAGGAAGACACTCTGAGAGGATTTTAGTAAATATTTTCAAAAGTTCAGAGAATTACAGTGTCACCAACAGATTATGAACTACAAGAACACCATGCTGGTAGGAAAACATAGTGCTACATATCCATGACTTCACCTTAAAGACTTGATGTCAACTGATATTCACCTTTTTAAAATCTATTTTTACTTTTCTACGATTAATAAAAAGTGAGCTAAGATACTCAGAGAACAGTTTTTAGGTACAAAGTATTTTTAAAATTTCAGTTCCACTACATGAATTACATAATTTCAGATTCTATTAATTAAAAATGTATAGTTAATTTAGTTCACAGACAAGGTAACATTTACCTTGTAAACCTGAAGAATAAAAAATCAAATTCTCAAAGCCAAAGAAAAGTGTAAAAAAGAAATGCAGGAGAAATATTTATCTAATTTAAAGGAATCACTTAAGCTCATATTGAAGCATTTATCTGCATAAAATTAATCAATAATATAATTGCAATTCACTGTTTTCTGTTCTTTGAAGCAAGTTCCTTAGCAAGTTTTCTATGCAATTCTTTTTAAACCTAGATTAGGTTACCCAAAAGTAATGAAGCTCATTTTTAAAAATGTGTTTTTAACTTTTAATCAATTCAAACTATTCTTCTATTTCAAGTTACTGTTAATTTATTTCTACAATATACATAAAGGATAATCATATATCTAGTTATTCATTTACTCATTCTTCCAAGTCCTGCTCTAAGCCCTGAGAATTAGCCATAGATAAACAGATATGACCATCTTTTCATGAAGCTTATATTCCCCTGGAGACACAGAAAACAAACAAATAAACAGGGCAAAGTGAAGAGTGGCAAGTGCTCTATGATAAAAATAAAAGAGTGTGATGTGAAATAGAGTTATTTCAAATTGAATAACCAGAAAACATTTTTCTAAGAAAGAGATATTTAAATCAAGACTGAGTAGTAAGGAGGAGCCAACCATTCAAAAATCTAGGAAAAGCATTTCAGGTAGAGAAAATAGTAAACTCAAGGTCCTGGGTATCATAAAGAGGGGGATATAAAATAAGGTGAGAGAGATTAGCAAGGATTGGATCATAGAGGGCTTTGTAAGCTAAGAATCTGAATTTTATTTTAAGGGTAACTGTGTATTATTGGAGATTTTTAAGGAGAAGAGAGATAGAAAGTGATTCCAAAGTTCCTACGCATATTATACAGAGACTGGTTTAGAGAACTGGAAAGAAGGAAATATAATGGAAATCAGTTGTTAATACTAGACTAATAAATAAATAGTAGCATTGGGAATAGAGAGTGGGCAATTTTAAGCTATTTTGAAAGAAGAGGCTATAGAAGTTAGAGATGGTCGTCAGAGGCGAGGAAAGAAAGGGGTAAAGATTGACTTCTATATTTTTGGGTTGAGCTACTAAACGGTAATGGCATTCACTTATATGGAAAAGTCTGGGGGACAAATAAATTGGAATAAAGAATCAAGCCCTCTATTTTGAACACTTAATAATTGAGATACTTAAGTATCCAAATGGATAAGTCACAGAGAGTTGGTCCATGAACCTGAGGTTCAAAGAAAAGATTGAGGTGAAAATAACAGACATAGAATTTGCCAGCAAAGAGATTAAATTTAAAGTCCTAAAACTAGATAAAATTATCTAAAGAGTAGAGATATAGAAAGAAAAAAAGAGAGAAAGAGAGAGAGAGAGAGAGAGAGAGAGAGAGAGAGAGAGAGAGGAGAGAGGAAGAAAGAAAGGAAGGAAGGAAGGAAGGAAGGAAGGAAGGAAGGAAGGAAGGAAGGGTGAGAGAAGAGGCAGGATGGAGGAAGGGAAGAAAGAAGAAAGACAGGAGAAAGAGAAAGGGAGAAAGAAAGAAAGAAAGAAAGAAAGAAAGAAAGAAAGAAAAGAAAGAAAGAAAGAAAGAAAGAAAGAAAGAAAGAAAGAAAGAAAGAAAGAAAGAAGGAGAGAGAGAGAGAGAGAGAGAGAGAGAGAGAGAGAGAGAGAGAGAGAGAAACGAGAAAGAAAAAAAGAAAAAAGGAAAAGAAGGAAGGTTCCCGTAATCTAGATGTATAATATACTGATTTTTAAAGGTTATGCAGAAGCATTAAAAATAACAAATGAGATGCAGAAGTAATTCATTAGGAAAAATGGAAGCCAACAAAATTTAGTATCATAGAAGCCAGGAAAATAAAATATTTCAAGAGGAGGGAGTCATCTATTGTACCAAATGTAATTGACATCTAGTAAAATGAAGAGAGAAAAGTGGACCACTGACTTTGGCAAAATATTGGTTATTAGAGGCAAAGTGATGAACAGTTTTGGGAGACTGGTAGACATGGAAGTCTGATTAACCTGAGTTGAGAGAAGAATGAAAGCGGAGAAGTACAGAGTATATAAATAAATAAATAAATAAATAACAAGACATTTTGCTATAGAAAATGATATATAAGTGAATTTGGACATAACCCCCAAAAAAGGATACTTAAGGTTGAAGATATTCAGTCATGTCTGAATGTCCATGGTAATGTTACAGTTAAGATAGATATTGAACATTTCATCCATTTTAACAAAAGGGAAGGGAAGAATATGAAACAGGCAGATAAGTTGGTAAGATTGCTGCTAAGAATCAGAGCGTTTCCTCCTGATTGCTTCTATTATTTTTGCCATGAAGTATGACTGAGAGTGGAAGAAGGGTCTGGGTTGTTTGAGGAAAGAGCTAAAATGAGGAAAGAGGTGAAAATGGTCATTTGGAGAGATAAAAAGGGAATGAATTCGGGCTGCTAAGCAATATTAGGAGTCCATTTGAATTTTGTGAACATCAATCTAAAGGGAAATGCTTACAAGAAATGCCACAGCAATGAAAAAGATCATAAGGGACTATTATGAACAATTATATACCAACAAATCAGAAAACCTAGAATAAATGGATAAATTTCTAGAAACATACAACATATCAAGACTGTATCATGAAGAAACAGAAAGCCTATACAGATGAATAACAAACAAGGAATTGGATCAGTAATAAATATTTAAAAAAAAAAACTTAAAACAACTAAACAAGACAAACAAAATGCCAGATCAGTTGGTGTCACCGGGGAATTGCATCAAACATCTAAAGAAGAGTACCAGTCTTTCTCAAACTCTTTCAAAAAATAAGAAGAGGGAACACTTCCAAACTCAGTTGACAAAGTCAATGTTATTCTGATACCAAAGCTAGAAAATAGTACCACATTAAAACAAAACAAAACAAACAACAACAACAACAAAAAACACTACAGGCCAATAACCCTGATGAGCATAGGTGCAAAAAATCATCAGATACTAGCAAACCAAATTCAACAGCACACTAAAAGGATTACACTTCATGACCAAGTGGGATTTATCCTTCTGGTGCAAGGAAGTTTCAAAACACATAAATCAATGAATATGCTAAACCACATTAACAGAATGAAGGATAAAAATCACATCATCATCACAATAGATGCAGAAGAAGCATTTTGACAAAATTCAACATTTTTTTCATGATGAAAACTTAATAAATCAGTTATAGAAAGAACTTACCTTAACACAATAAGGTCATATATGAAAAGGTCACCGCTAACAACACACTCAATGGTGAAAAACTGAAAGTGTTTTCTCTAATATCTAAAAAAATACAGATGCCCTCTCTTGCCACTTCTGTTTAACATAATACTGGAAGTCTTACTCAGGCAAGAAAAGGAAACAAAAGGCATTCAAAGAAGAAGGGAAGAAATAGAATTATTTCTGCAGAGAACATCATCTTTGAGTTGAAAACCCTAAACACGCCACCAAAAAACTATTAGAACTAATAAATAAATTCAGTAAAATGCCAGTGATTTCTTTCATCTGCACTGAAAGTACAGGGAATAAAAGGAAAAATAGATAATTGGGATTATGTCAAACTAAAAAGCTTTTGCACAGCAAAGGAAACAACAAAATGAAAAGGTAGCCTATAGAATGGGAGAAATATTTGTAAACCATATCTCTGATAAAGTGTTAATGTCCAAAACTTATAAAGAACTCCTACAAACAATAGTAAAAACAAATAACTCAATTAAAAAATGAGCAAAGGAACTGAATAGACATTTCTTCAAAGAAGAGACACAAATAATCAATAAATATATTTTAAAAATTTGATAAATATTTGTAATGATTACAAAAATGCAAATCAAAACTACAATGAGGTATCACCTCACACATATTAGGATGACTTTTATCAAAAATATTAAAAGGATAAATGTTGGCAAGGATGTAGAGAAAAGGAACCCTTAAGCACGATTGGTGGGAATGTAAATTGGTACAATCACTATGGAAAACAGCACGTAGATGCCTCAAAAAGTTAAAAATAGAAGTGTTATATGATCCAGCAATTCCACTTCTAGGTGTTTTCCAAAGGAATTGAAATCAGTTTCTCCTAGAGCTATCTGCACATCTGTGTTCATTGCAGAACTATTCACAATAGCCAAGACATAAAAGCAACTTAAAAGTCCATCTACGGATGAATCAATAAAAAATAAAAAATGTGGTAGGTATATATGTGCATATGCACACACATATATATAATAAAATATTATTCAGCCATAAAAAAGGAAGTAAATCTTGATATCAGGGACAACGTAGATGAAGCTGGAGATATTATACTAAATGAAATAAGTCAGAAGGACAGTACTACTCATATGATTAATTTAAAATAGCTAAACTCATAGAAGCATAGAATGGAATAATGGTTGCCAATGGCTGGGGATGGGAGGAGGAAAAAGGGAGGGATCACCCAAGGGGTGTAAAGTTTTAGTTATATACGGTTAAGTCCTAGAGACCCACTATACAGCATAGTGCTTAAAGTTAATGATACTGTTACATACTTAAAAATGGCTAAGAGGATATATACTATGTTAAATTTTCTTATCACAAAATCAACATAATAATACTAACAATAATAATAATTAACAAAAGGTTTGGAGGAAACTTTTGAGGATGATGGACAGGTTTATAGCATATATTGTTGTGATGGTTTTACAGGTGCATACGCATCTCCAAACTCATCAAGTTATATATATTAATTATGTACAGCTTTCTGTATGTCAAAAATAAAATTAAAAAAAAGTGAAATGCTTTTATTTTTAATTTTTATTTTTTTACTTTTCAGCAAAGTTCAGCTCTGCTGCAGCAGGCACCAAGCAGACAGATGATTTAATCAGTACTGAGTTTTTGCTGGGAAAGTGTGAGCAGGCCAAGCAGACACATTAAAGATATTTGTAAGGAAATGTCATTACTGAGGGTCAATAAAAGATATAAAGAATTTCCATTAACAAGGGAGGATGTAGAGCTTTAATATCCAGATATTTGGATTTTATAGATTGGTTTTTTTTAGTACATATCTATACAAGTCTTATCTCTTTCCAAGTAAAGATACTTAAAAAAATAAACACCTCCATTTATTATCATTTCATACTGTGAAATAAATACCAAAGAGTATAATGCCAAGTGGGTACTACAGTAATTGGGGGGATCACTTCATAAATTATATAAATGGCTAAACACTATGCCATATGTCTGAAACGAATATAAAATAATTTTTTAAAAAAGGAAAAAGTCCTTCACAAAGTCTCCATCAAGTTAAAGTCAACCAAATATAAATGTAAGAAATTTAAATATTAATTTCTTCATTTCAGGATGGAGATTAGGACTTTTTATGTTACCTTGACATTGCTGCTCAAATCTCATTTGAAAGTGACCAAGAATGCAATGGGAAGGGGGTACTTTCACAGGCAATTGAGGAGATGCTCCAAGAGAAACCACTCACGGAGACTGAGGTTGTCTGTACATTAACCTTTTCCTAAGACCAAATAGTCTGTCTTTCCCAACACCAAATAATTCTCTAATTCTCTAACGGCAACTGGGTGTTGAACAATTCAATTCTGAAACTAACTACCAAGAGTTAACACAGACCCCACAGGTTAAGGACTCAGTTCTACAAGGCTGCCTTCACTTCAGATATCAGCTAAAAAATGGGGTGAGCGGGCCACCCACAATTCTACCCGGCTGACTACAAATTTGAGGGTTCGCACAACTCTGTTCTCAGGTTTTATAATTCAGTATAACGACCCATAGAACTCAGGAAAGTACTTTATTTACAATTACCAGTTTCTTACAAAAGATAACTCAGTAAGAGTCAAATGGAAGAGATATACTAGAGTAAGGTTTTGGGTGAAAAGTGAAGAGCTTCCATGCCCACTTTGAGCACACAACCTTCCCGGCACAGTGATGTGCACACCAGTGTGGGAAGCTCCCTGAACCCCATTATTAACAATAAATGAAGGTTTCATTATAAGTAAACAGTTAATTAAATCATTGCCAATTAATGACTGAACTTAAACTTCAGCCCCTTTCTGATCCCCAAAAGTTGGGCTGAGGGGCTGAAAGCTCTAATC
Organism: Eonycteris spelaea; assembly: GCA_003508835.1. Taxonomy (NCBI): domain Eukaryota; kingdom Metazoa; phylum Chordata; class Mammalia; order Chiroptera; family Pteropodidae; genus Eonycteris; species Eonycteris spelaea. Next base: position 19,028,270 of record PUFA01000016.1, read on the forward strand.
CTGTAATCATGTGGTTGATTTTTGCAGGGACCAAATTCCATCCTGAAGCTACCTGAGGGTCCTCAAGGATCATCTCACTAGCATAGAAATACAGAAAATTACAAGAGTTCCTAGCTTTGTGCCAGGAACTGGAGACAAAGACCAACTATTTATTTTTTATTATACCACACAGCAAGAAAGGTCACCTCACACCTCACCCCCTTGGATGTTTGCAGCAGCCTCATTACTGCCCTCATGCCACTTCCAGAAAGGGGCACTACTAATGCTTGACAAGAAGTTATTTTTTAAATCATGCAAACTGTACATTGTCTTCTAATCAACATGTGTGAATCAATGATCCAATGATATCTAGTGAGACTTGAGGGATGTGATGCTTCTTTTAGTTCTTTAAACATGAAAGTTTGAGTTATATGGATGCCCTCACGCCAATTCCAGAAAGGGGCAAAGTAGAGAGGATGCGCTGAGCTTTTCTTCTTTTAATATTTGCCACAGACTTCCTTAAGGGAAGGGAAAGTGAGAGTTAACATAGCTCATTTAAGGGTACTGAGTAGAATTCATTTTTCAATCAATTGGTTATTTAGTCATTGTGTGTATATTTTTGAGTGCCATTAAGCAAAACGCTGCTCTAGTTGTTCTGGACACAATTGCAAACAACGTCCCTGCTGTTTAAGGAGTGTACATTGTGATGGTGGAGACAGACAGCAAAGACGTAATCATGCATGTGTAACAGCTTCAAAGGTAAGTACACACTACAAAGAAAAAAAGCAGGGTAAGAGTACATGGAGTTCGGGTAGGGGAGGGGTTATTTTAGAGAGACCCTCATTGTGGAGCTGATATTTGAGTAGAGATTTGAGGGGAAAGTGGAATCAAGCCACATGAAAATCCAGTGGACTTATTTTGTTATTTCTCAAAATAAGAATAAACATAGGGAATTTAAATAACTAAAGAAGAAATTCATGTCATCCTAATGATAGTCTAGTGTAGAAAAGGAGACTTTGGATCATCTAATTATCTGATAGTTTGTCTTGTTTAAATTTTACCCACAACCTTTCTTTGCATAGCAATTTTAACAAAAATGAAAACTCATATCTAATTTGTGCCTTTAACATATACTAATGCTTTACAAGAAGTTATTTTTTAAATTGTGTAAACTGTACATTGTCTTCTAATCAATATGTGTGAATCAATGATCCAATGATACCTAATAAGACTTGAGGGAAGCGATGCTTTTTCTAGTTCTTTAAACGTGAAAGTTTGAATTATACGGATCAATAAACAACGATCTAAACTGTCCTTTCTGGCAGGCAAAAGGGTATATCCAACTAAAAAAAAAGGTTATGGAGGCACTTTGTGCAATCATATTTTCCTTTAAAACACACAAAAGAGTTTGCTTATCTTTTTGTTTGACATTCCCCTTATTTGAATTATACCCATTTCTGTTGACCACTACTGCACTGTTTGCTACTTTAGAGCAGGAACTTTATTCATTGTTTTATGTCTCACTTGGCAGGGGCCTACACTTAGTAGGTATAAATAAAAGTTTATTTTATTAAATTTAAATTCTAGTTTTAATTGAAAATATACTAAAGTTGTTCAACAATTGAAATATTATAAAAATTATTCATTGAGAGTTTTACTCCTATACCTACCTCCATCTACCCATTGCCCTTTCCCCTACTTTGTCCGATAATTAACCACTTTCTTGGATTTTTTTTCAGTGTTTCTTTATGTAAATGCATGCAAATATAAATAACCTTAGACCCTTATATTCTTCAATGTGTACACAAAGATAAACATAACCCTATACTGTTTTGCTTCTGACATTTTTTAATCTAATTAATAATGTGTCTTTCTATATCAGAACATTTTTATGCTTTTTTTTGTTGTACCTACGTAGTATTCTATTGTATGGCTGTATTTCTGTGTCCTAAACTGTATTGCAATTGATGATTTTGTGCTTCACCCTAGCGCTTGAGTGTGAGAGGGACCTGTGTATGTAATTAAATTTCACTCTCATGATTAGATTGCATTAAATGGCACAGATGACCTTAAGAGGTTATCCTAGGTGGGCTCGATCAAATCATGTAAACCCTTAAAAGGGACTGAGCTCTACCAGAAGAAAGGATTCAAAGCAAGAGAAGATTTTCCATGGCTGGTTTTGAAGCTGGAGGGAAACATATGGCAAAGAATGTGAGCAACTTTTAGTTGCTGAGAGCAACTCCCAGCCCGCAGTCAGCAAGAAAATGGAGATGGTACTATAACTGCAAGAAACCGAATTCTGCCAACAACCTGAAGGAACTCAGAAGAGGACTCCAAGCTCCAGATGATAATGCAGCCCAGACAACATCTTGATCTCAACCTGTGACACCCTAAACAGAAAACCCAGTTATGCCATGGCTGGACTACAAAAACTGTGAGATAATAAACTCTGCTGTTTTAAGCCTTTAATTTTGTCTAAGTCCCATGTGATTTTTTAAAGGCATTAAAAGGTTAATGATTAAGAAGTATAAATTGGTAGTTATGAAATAGTCATGGGGACGTAAGGTACAACATAGGGAATATTGTCAATAATATTGTAATAATTATGTATAGTGCCAGATGAGTACTAGATTAATTGGAAGATCACTCTGCAAATTATATAAATGTCTAACCACACTGCTATATACCTGAAACTAATATAAATAACATTGGATGTCAACTGTTATTTGAAAAAAAAATTTAAATAATAAAAACATTGTTCCAGAAAAAAGAAAAAGTTAAATTTTCCTAAACTGAGACTCCCCAATACTAAAATGATACATTCAACTTAAAACAATAGAGAACCATGTTTTTTTAAAGACATTTCTGACTCATCAGATTCTTGGGGAGAAAAATCAAACAAACAAAACTCCAAATTTGTCTATCAAGATATTTGAAAATAAAAAAGCTTAATTTTACTTTATTGCATTACTTGAAATATAGTTAGCACTTCAGAGGAAAAGCAGAACTGAATTTTTATGAGTCCCCTCGGAGTTTAATGAGTTTTATTTCTTAAGTAAACATTTATTGGAAGAAATTAAGATCTTACAAGATCTTAAATGCAACCAAAGCAAAACTGAAAGGTAGTGGTGAGGAAGGTTATAACCTTAGACACAGTCACTTACTCATCTGTTACCATATGCTGGAAATCAGCTGTGTTTCATCTTGCAGCTTTTGAGAGCAGATTCATCTGAGTTTGAAAATAAGCAAAGACGTGTATGCCTTGCTGTCAAATATTAATCAGATCTAATGAAAAATTTACTATACTCTGCCATTCTTAATTTAATCTCTCTCTCTCTGTGTGTGTGTGTGTGTGTGTGTGTGTGTGTGTGTGTGTGTGTGTGTGTGTGTGTGTCCTTCATAATGATGAACATGGTAGTTGAGGCTTGAGGGGATGGGTGGAAAGAGGAATGACACAGATCCAAATTCCATTTTTCTTCTTGGTCAACTGGATTTCTACTCTTCCTTTTTGTACGTATGCACAATATTTTTTCTTTTCCCTTCTATTTTTGGAAAAACAATTGGCTGAAAGCCTAAAGCAGCTTCTTCTCTTTCTCCCTCCACTCTTGCTTCCCCTTCAGGCTTTGCCTTCCTCTTCCACTACTGTATCTAGTGACCTGGCCACAAGAGCTAATCATCAGCAACAAAGGCTATGCTTATTGGAACCATCCTTATATTTAAAATTCTACCTTCATCTTTGGATATGGAACACCCTTAAGTCCATTAAAATTATGCCAAATCACCCAATGCAGAAAAGGTATCCTATTGTTTGAATTATGAGGTTTTTGTTATTTTTATCTATTTTTTTTTCCTTTTTACTTAATCAGGTTTGTAGAGTGTTGAAGCAAAGGAGGAGGAGAATCAAGCTTCCCAGAGTGAACAAGCTTCTTTATGGGCAAACAGAAGGTGAGATGACTGCTCAGATGGTCTATGCAGGGCTGTCGGCACAGAAAGACAGATCTTACTACATTCTCAGTGTAACTATAATATATTGCAGCAAAGGAACCTCTGTTTAGGTCAAACTTCCACAAAGAAGTAACCTGAGGCCAAAATCTTGCAACAGTGGCTGTTGTAGAGTCCTCTAATTACCCTTAACACACAGTCTCTCCTTTCTTTCAGTAGTGAATGTGAGTTTGGCATTTGGCTTCATAGCTATATTTCATCATTTCTTGAATTAGTTTTCTAGTGCTGCCATAATAAATTATCAAAATTATCAGCTTAAAATAAAAGCTATTCATTATCTCACAGTTCTGTAGACAAGAAGTCCAGGTGGAATCAACTGAATTATCACCTCAGGGCCACAAGGCCAAAATCAAGATGGTGGCTGGGAGAGATTTTTACCTGAAGACTCTCAGGAAAAAACTGTTTCTAAGCTGAGAGCATTGGCAGAACTCAGTTCCTTGCCATTTTAAAATTGAGGTCTCTGTTTCTTTACTATGTAGCTCCTCTTCAAGTCAACAATGGCATGTTGAATTCTTCTCATGCTTTGCATCTCTGACTTCCCCTTCTGCTACCAGAAGAAAAGATCTTTAAAAGTGGTTATATTAGGCCAGATGAAATAATCTAGGATAATACTCATTTTAAAGTCAGTTCATTAGCAATATTAGTCCATGCCCCTTTTGCATATTATAAAACATATTCACTGGCATAACACTGGGAGGCAATGGTCATAACTATCAAATTCTGCCTACATGTATCTTGCAATAGAAGCTACCCACCAGGGCCACCTGTCTATACAACACCAGTAGGCATCATGCACACAAAATACAATGATGCTCCTTGCAGGTGTACAACATGAGAGATGTGTACTATGTAACTAGGTTTTGGCTGATGGGATGTGTATGACTTCACATTAAACACAGTATCTTACCCTGTTCTTTCTACTCCCTTTATGCTAACTTGAAAATGGCAACAACGTGAGCAATCTAGGAAGCCATACCTTGAGGATGGCAAAGCCATCTTTGTTATCTCTGAACCATTCACCTATGACTTGTTAAGTAAAAAGGGGAGGAAAAAAAACTATCTTGTTTAAACCACTGTATTTTATGGTTCTTTGTTATGGTGGTTTAACTTGCTAATGGTGTTACAGAATCAAGTCCCAGTCCAGGACTTTTTATTCCCATATTGTCTGCCCTTATGCACATTTTTGCTTAATTCTCAATGCTGCCACTAATCATAAAGTTTAATGTTTCAGGTTCTTTCCCACCTGGTAGATCTAACATCCTCTGGCCTCTACTACATTTTCCTCCTCTTGTGTTCCCCTAAAAGTTCTGTAAGAGCTAAGACTGGAAAGAGACAGGAGGCCTGGTTAGAGTTTGAAAATGCATGATTGAGGTTGGTAATAAAAGAGAGTGTGGGACTTAGCTGGGTGAAGCTGGCTATGTGATACCTCAAGTCTCTTTTATAGGAAGTCTAGGAGTTAAGAAATGAATTTCATTATTTATACAAATTCCTGAAAAGTGATAAAAACTTCTAGAAAAAATAAAATGTATCATAATAAAGGAAAAGTAGAAGTCATGTTCTAGTAAATAAAAAAAATCAGGCATGTCCATCTTATATATAACAACATGAAGAATAACTAATAATATATAAAAAAGTATCTAAAAGTATAACTTTATATTATAAAATATAAAGTTACTGACAATGTCAAATCAAGAAATAGATAGCATTTTTCTCCATCTTCTTCATTTAATAGCATTCGAAGTCTTTGTCATGTTCCAGATTTAGCAATTCATTAATCTCAGCAGCAGTGTGGGTATTGCTCTGATGAAGCCCTCTCTAAGGAGCGAATGTAACCAATGTCTGTGATCCCTTAGCCTTTTTTATTATGGCGTAAATTCTGTCTTGACTCAACTACTTTTACAGCTCTGAGCCTCTGTGAAATATCGCTGATGATTTTTAGTCATGATTTATATTTTCAAAAAAATAATCCTCAGAAAACATGCAATGCACAGAGTACAATCTAAGACAACCTGAAGAGTATAATATTCCAAGGAGAGAGGGAATGCAGATATTAGCTAGGAAATTGCCTTGTATCATGCTTAATACTTTCATATTAGATTTCACCCTTGACACTAGGAAGCACATTTAATTCAACAGTATGACTAACAGTATAATCCTCACATTGAAAAAAAAAATGCTCTCAGGTATTAAACTGTATAACTATAAAATTTTTTTTATTAAGGTGCTATTTTTTTACTCTATTTTCAAAAATATAAAATACTTAGAGATAAATTGGGTTGTCAGTTTATCAGTCACAGATATTTGTTATTTGTTTAGTGATGACTGAAGAATTAAAAGAGGATGCCTAGGAAAGGTAGAAGTAATATTAACAAGCAGAGAAAATATAATAAAAGTCAGCAGGGTCCAGGGAGATGGGCCTTTTGCTATCTACACCGCCTTTTGCTCAAGTTACTAAATGTCCCTGAGTATGTTTCCTCATCTAAGACATGGGGATGCTAGCATTTACCTCTTCGTGGGTTTTTGGGATAAAATGAGAAGAAAAATACAAAGCCTATATCCATAGTTCTTGAAACCTAGTTTGTACCTAACCACAGTTTCCTCTTACTCCCTCCAGCCTTTAGAGGGAGATTAGAAAGGAAAAGATTTAGAGAGTGAGTTATTTCCGTGTGCGAGTTCATTACCAGCCTCTACTATCTGAAACTGCAGAGGGTAAATAAGAGCAGCACTCTCCAGCCAACCTACTCCAGATAATAATCCTCTTTCTTAAAGCAAGACAGTTTACCCCACGTAATAGTCTTCTCTCGATACATTAAAAATAACCACACACTGAGTGGTTTAAAACAACACAAATTTCTCATTTCAGTTTCTGTGTATCAGAGGTCAGAGTATGACTTGACTGGGTCCTCTACTCCAGGTCTCACCAGGCTACACTAAAAGCATCAGCTGGGGCTGTGTTTTCATCCATAGTTTGTAGTGCCCTTCCAAGTTGTTGGAAGAATTCAGCTTCCTGTAGTTTTAGGACTGAATCCTCACCTCTTGATGGCTGCTGGTTATGGGTCACTCTCAGTTACCAGAAGCTACTGCTGGGTCCTAGTCAAGCTGCTACAGCAGTGTTTCCTCCTCCTCCTCAAAGCAAGCAGTCTTATATAACACAACCTCACCAAGAGAATACTTGCCTCATCATAGTCTCAGGTCCCACACAAACTCAAAAAGAGTGGATTATGTAGGGAACTTAGCTGGTAGGTAGAAATCTTAAGGGTCACCATAGAGTTCTGCATACCATACTCTATGAATGCAGTTTGAAGCAAAACAATTTAAATCTCAGAGTCAGAAAGAAATATTTTTTTCTCTGTCAAAATATCCTGCTAGGTATATTATCCTTCATAATTTGATTCAAAGAATCTTAGATATCAGTTACTAATCCTTTGCTATTGGGGGGAAAAAAATAAAAATTACTAGCCAGATGCTTTATTCACGTGGACATGACTTTAAAGGACTACAATAAAGCCACAGTGTAAAGAACAATTATAAATTATTAATATCTATAAAATCTAATCCTACACAGAACTAAAATTTTGTATTAAAAGTCCATTTTATTTCCACACGATGAAAATAAGATGCATGATGAAGTAAAATATACTTGATATAGAAAGAAATACAGAATGACAAAAGGAAAGGGAAAAAAAGTGTCCATTAATTCCAACTCTCAAAATGGCAATGTTTAACATTTTGTTATATTTATTTCCAGACTTGTATTTTTTCTATATTTAAAAAAATTATTCTGATCGCATATTTATCTTATAGAGTACAGGCTCTTGAAAAGGACCTCTGACCTTTGGACAATTGTTTAACCTAAGTTTTAGCTTTCTTATTTATGAAATAGATGGATGATAGATAGATAGATAGACAGATGATAGAATGACAGAAATAGAAATAGAAATAGAAACTAAATAAAGGTCTTGTTGGATCAAGTAAGAATATTCATACAAAATATTTAGTACCTGGTATATATTAACCATAACCCAAATTTATTTTCATATAAATAGTATTATTCTCTATATATGCATTTATGTATTTACTATTGCTACTATAACCAAGTACCAAACTTTTTGTAGTGCCCTTCCAAAACCAAATATGTATTGGTTTAAACAATACATATTTATTCTGTTTTACTTCTAGGGATCAGAAATCCAAACTCAGTGTAATTGGGCTAAAGTCAAGGTATTGCAGAACTGGTTGCTTATGGAGGTTCTGAGTAGAAAATCTGTCTTCTTGCCTTTTTCAGCTTCTAGATGCTTTCCCTATTCTTTGGTTGTGTTACTTCCTCACTTATCAAAGTATAGCATATTAAAATCTCTCTTTTCTATCATCACATTTCCTTCTCCTCTTGCATTTTACAATAAGCAGCAAGAAGAAAACAGGCCACACCTTTTCTTGTACAGATAGTTAAATAAACAAGTTCATTTCTTAAAAGTTCTTAAAAAAACAGGTTAGCAGCTTCCAAAATATAATGGTTAGATAGGCATAGCATAAAAATTACAGACAACCGCATTCAAAAGGAGAGGAAAGGAAAAAAAAAAAAAAAAGAGTCACTACTCTCAAGTAATTTCAAAATCCAACAAGGGTGACTCCATCACATTTTTAAGGCATAGGAGTGATCCTCTGTGACTTGAGGCTCATGCCTCTGGGCCAGTAGCTCTACTTTGAGTAATCCTTCCTTTTTTAATGAAGGGTAGCATGTGTTTGCAGCTGAGTAGTTTTAATAGCCTGTTTCCTGCTCACAGAATTTAGGGAGTCCAACAGCCTTCTTTCATCTCCTCTCTGTCCCTTTAGGGCAAAGCTGGCAGTGTTTCTGCCGGTATAATAATCTTAAATATCTTGTGGGTCTTCTGTGCATGCCATGGGGATTCATTCCATTAAACAAGAAGCTTTTCACAGGTCTCTTCTAAATTATTCCTTATCTATTTTGAGCTTCTCCTGAGATGGCAGAGGAAATCTATGAGTCACTCATCTAATCTCCTCAGACAGCCTTATCTGTGGCTGAAAACTAACTTTTTGTTCCTTCTGAGACACTAGCAAAAGATTGTCCAGCCATACCCTTCATTTTTCTTCAGAGCATAACCTCACGACAGTGAAACTCTTAATTTTAGCATTATTTGGTAATACAGATGGGCTAGCATTTTTCAAAGCCATCAAGTTCTGATTCCTTTTTGCTTACTAGTTGTTCCCTCAATTGATCTCTTCCTCTCACATTTTACTAGAAGCAGCAAGAAGAAACCAAGCCTCACCTTCGACGCTGCTTGGAACTCTCAGTTAAGTATCCAGGTTCATCACTTAGAAGTATAAGACAGCCAGTTCAGGAAAGCTTTCTGTCATATATAAAAAGGATCCCCTTTCCTCCAGTTTCAATAATACATTGTTTTATAAGATTTAAAGGTTCTTTGATGGCGTGGCATAATACACTGACACTTGACTAGAAGCAAGAAACAATTCTTTGCTCCTTACAGCTCCAAGTGAAAGAAGGCTGCCAAGGCAACCAAAGGTTGCAACAGGAAGATAACAGTAAGCTGAAGCTGTAGGGGGATGTTTGATAAGTGAGGTGAGGCTTGCTTAGTTTCATAGTCTTCCTGGATTAGCTAATTTGAATAATTTCTCAGGCTCTGGTACATATGGTTTGTCCTTATTTGTCTGGTACCTGGCGCTGGTATTAGAGCTGATGTACAGTGGCCCAAATTGAGTACTGCCTGAGGAGGGAAGTGGTTAGGGTGTGGACTTAATGAGCTGCTGTAGAAGGGAAACCAGCTTCTAGCTAGGGCCACAAAACTGACTGAAGATGCAAAAAAAAAAAAAAAAAAAAAAAGGTGGGAAAAAGAAGGAACTATGTTACATATGTTCTTCATATCCTTCTGAGCCCTAAAGAACAGAGCTCTTAACACCTATATTTCTATCAACAGGCTGTTATAAGGATTTAGGTATTTTCTAAGATGATATAAATTTCCTCACTTCTGAGTCTTCACCAGCAGTCTTTTAAAAACATATTCCTTCTAATAGTGTGTTCACAGCAATCTGGACATTTTCTATCTTGCTCCTCAAAATTTTTCCAGCCTCTTTCTACCACATACAAGAGTATTCTACAACTGGCTTTTCTTACTAACTATATATTAGACATCTAATCATGGCAGTAATAGATCCACTTAATTACTTTTCATAGCTGTATAATTTATTCCTTTATGTTGCTGTATCCTCATTTGTCTATAAGTCCTTATTGATGGGCACTTAGATGTTTCTTAGTTTTTTTCTCTTCTAAATAGTGCTACAATTGACATTTGAAATTCTTTGAGTACTTGTGCAAATATTTATACACATACATATAAATTTAAAAACTCAATTTTCAAGTTGTTTTCCAAAACTCTACCAAGACCTGATTGGAATTCCACTGAATGTACTGATTAATTTGGGGATAATTGAAATCTTAACAATACCATCTATGAATGTCTTTTATTTATACCTTTTGTGTCCTTTACTAGAGTTTAAAGATGTCCCAAATTGTGTGCCTAATTGGTTAGATTTATTTTTAGAGACTTTGGAATTACTGTTGTTTGCTGAAAATAAAATCTTACTTTCCATTAGTTTTTCTAGTTGCTTCTGGCTCTAAAGAGGAATGTTTATTCCTTTATGTTAATCTTATATCTATCATCCTTGAGGACTGTCTTTTTAGTTCTAGTAGTTTGTTGAACTTTATGGCTTTCTATGCAAAGTATAATATTGTGTGAAAGTAATGACTACGTAATCTCCTCATTCTGTAGTAGGTACTATTCAGTGTGTCCACCCTCCCAGCTGCTACTGATGCTAGTGCCAATGGCTCACAGAGGCCACCTCCTTCAGAGCATGGCTCTTCTGTGTTGAGCTGCCTCAGCAGGAAGTGCCCCTTCTCTCTGGGAAATACGCCCCTTCCAAGAGTGACCCAAACCCAGTGACCGATGGTATAAGTTTCCTACGCCTTAAGACAGAATAAACTTTGGTGTAATTTACACTTCAGAGCGCTTCTCAAGATCAGTTTGAGACTAAACTTCACCTGAAACAGTGTTTGTCAGTCTTTCCCCCACACCGCATTATTGTTCCCTAAGGAGCCTTAGAGGTAGGTGATCTTTTTCCTAATCACCTACCCCTATGAAATTTTGATACCACTGATACTACCATTTATCTGTTTATGTCCTGTGGTCCTCTGGAGAGCTACAAACCACTGCAGTATCTTTCGCCCCCTACCCCTACAAACAATTTTTATTCTCTTCAGAGTATATTGTCCCACTGAAAATACATAATGTAAATTATACCTTTGCTCAATTTTTTTTCCTTTCCCTATCTTGCTTCCCTCTTCCTTACACCTTGCAGGTTTCTCCTGAGAACATTCCCTTTATAAATCACTTGTACATGAATCATCATAGGCTCTGCCTCTAGAGCCCCAAACTAAGACACCTTACATGCTTGTCTAGTTACTTTTTAATCATTTTATTATAAGTTCCATTTTTTATTTTACCTTATTTATTTCTGAGCATTGTTCTGAAAGAATTTTTAAATGATTTTGTCAAGATAAAAAATTCTAATTGGAGCCTGATTTTTATTACATTAAACCTATAATATCACTTTAGACAAGTTGACATTTTAACAATATTCAGACTTATCATCCAGAAATATGGTATATTGCTTCATTTACTCAAGCGTTCTTTCTTACCTTTCAGTAAAATATCACATGCCTGTCTTATTAAAGCTATTCCTACATGTTTCACATTGGTCGTTACTATAAATGAAATTTTATTGTTGTTATTTTACTTTCTGTTTCGTTACTATGAGAGTGATAAGCATTTATCTTTATAAGTGAATTGAATATATTTAAGAATAATATAAAGAATATATTAAATACAATCTTTATTTATATTTAAGAGTAAAACCACTGCATTTTCAGATGATGCCAAGCCAAGCCAAGGATAGGTAAAGAATTCAAATTTAACAAAAGGTAGATGGAAAGAAAATCAGCATCACAGGTTTGCACTTAATGTTTTGTTTTGTTTTGTTTTGTTTTGTTTTGTTTTAAATAAAAGAGGGTATGAGGAAAGGCACTGTAAGGTAAACAAAAGAAGACAAAATGGATTAAGACCATAGTAAATCATAAGTTAAACAGAAATGTAAAGCATATACTGCTTTCTGAAAATAAGTGATGGCAAGACACTAGACTGTGTTGAAAAGGAAAAGGTCAAGCAAAGTCCTGCAACAATCCCTTTCTTTATTTAACACTCACTGGGTCCTTGTATAATACTGCATTGGAAGCCAACATTTCTACCAGTACTATCTTCTTTTATAGTGGTTACTTTCTTTTACTAAATGTTTTAGAATCATCAAATCATAAGCTGTTGGAGCTACTTGACAACTTAAACACTTCCCAGTTTATCTTCTTTACTTAAAAAATAAGGTAGGGAATCTCCTTATTAGGCAAATTTTATTTTCCCTACGATTTCTCTTTTTTTAGTTAAAGGCATCAGTACTCATCCAAACTAGTAATCTGGGTCTTCTTAAAATTCCTCTTCTTCTTTTCAACCCATATTCAATCAGTGATCCAAGTGCTTTTTATTTTTGCATCCTAAACATCTTATTAATTCACAGCCATGGAAGTATCATATCCTTATAATTGTCTCCATCCTTTCATGCCACAATATTTTTGTACAACTTTTGCCAGGCACATACTGTACCAGATGCTGCAAATACAACAGCAAAATTCTGTTTGTGTCTGCATTAAATTCCCATTTACTCATTTTGATGCACCTTCAACACATGTACTGGAGATTGTTTTACCAACCACAAATCTTATGATTTTCCTTCCTTGAAATTTTCAGTACCTTTCCACTACACAGTGGGATTAATATCCATTAGCCTTTCTCAGTGTAATACTTCCTTCTGTTTCATCCCCCTTTCCTGCTTATGTACAGGTTTTCGGTCTATCACCCCATAGATCCTGAGCTATAGCCACACAAAAATATTAACTTTGACCCAAATATGACAGGAACATTCATATTGTAAACAGAAGTTAGGCGTCCTTTCTCTAGTTTATTTGGGGGAAAGTGAGTATGTCTGGTGTCTGATCCTAAGTCATTCCTTTGACTGTTGCTGCCACATGAGCAATGATTTCCTATATTGCTCTCAGCTCTAATTCTGGTAATTCTTCACTCTATTGCTAGGCACCACCTCATAGTCCAGGATGCTCTGTTTCCCTATATAGTGCTGCCACTGCAGTGTTAGCTACAGTGGAAAACCATATAGGGGTAGCCACTCCTTTCTTTATGGACCCATCCTTAATTCTCCACAAGTCTCACTACAAAAGGTCTTCTGTATGTAACGGTCTTTATTGGTCTTTATTGCAGCATTCATAACAAGAGGAATTAAAATGAGGGTAAAACAAATATATATGCCATGTGCAATTGTTCCTAGTTTTCCAGGAAGAGGAATCCTTAATATCTTGGTTCTTAGCATTGCTTCCCCATCCTGAAAGACTTTTCTTCCCTCTCCCTCTGAAGAAACTGCATTCTTCGCTGCATCCCAGGGTGTGTATTCATCCCATTCTATGACCCTGCCCCTCATCCCAGGAGACTCTAAGCCATCCCTAACCACTGAAGTTGTCCTAGTTTGAGAACAATGAGGCTTCAGCAGTAAAGCCCAGGGAGTGCTTCAGCAAACTCCAAGGATTACTTTGACACAACATATATATTCTTTAAGATCTCCATCAGAATGTGAGTCAAAATATACCTCCTAATTCTTTCTGTAGTTTTGGGATTAGCAATTATTGAAACACACACATGTGCACATGTGTGCGCGTGCGCACACACACACACACACACACACACACACACACACGCCCTTTATAAGAACATTAGATATAATAGTCTAAAGGCACCTTAAAGCAATTTTTTTTCTATATGAAAAAAGTCTGTACTATTTTCCCTGGCCACATGTATATAAGCTGACTATTTTTATAAAGAGCAAATTTACCTCCTTTTATATTCTTTTTCAAAGTCCCAGGGGTTTGGACGTGTGAATGTTAAAAAGAAAAGAAAAAAAAAAGGGATTGTCTTTTTAAAAAATATATATTTTCATATCTTTTCACATATTATTCCTCCTGCTAAAAATGCCAACTCTAATGAAAAGATTCAAGATGAAATGTCTTCTCCATCATGCCTTTCCTTACTCCCCTGTAGAGTTATCCAATAGTCTCCCTGGGCTTCTCATAATAACCTGCACTTACCTCCACTATAGCTCTTAACACATTGCTGTATTTATTTACATCTGTCTGTCACACGTAGTCTGTGAGCTCCTTTGAGGAAGAGAGACATGTTTTATTCATTTTTGTTTTCTAGTACTTAGTCACAGTAGGTGCTTAATAAATGTTTTGTGAATAAGTGAGAGAAGGAATAAATTCCCAAAGTTCTATTAGCTAGTGGCAGAGTAGATAGCAAAACTCAAGACTTTCTGACTACTAGTCCAGTATTTTCCACAATCATCACTTAATTTAGTCTCTAAGTAACAGTCAATGTCCAAATTACAGGTTTCAAATTTAAGAGATTTAATGAATTTTTCAGGATCACACTGATAATATCAGAAGTGCCATTATTTCAGTCAGGATAAGCTAGTTTATCCTGCAGTAATGACCTAAAAATTCCAAAGTCCTAAAATAACAAAGGTTTATTTGTTGCTACTGCTAGTGGCGGTGGGATTCACTCAAAGACAAGGACTGATGAAGCAGCAACAGTCTTTAACATTGCTTATCTCTGTGCCAAAGGAAGAGTATTCTGTAACAATATTGTTTATGGCCTGGAAGTAACACGTTTCCATTCACAGCTCATTGAATAAAACTAGTCATATAGACTATATTCACCAATAAAGAGCTCATGAAGTATAATTCTATCATGTTTCTATAAGGGGGAGAACTGGAGATACTTAGTTAGCAACCACTTTTCATAAAAGTGAAGTTGGTCAGGACTATTATAGAAATTAATATACAATAAGAATACCACAAGTGTTTCAGTTGAATATAATTTTGATTCCTACCCTAATATTCTTTATACCAAGTAGTTCTGGGATCTCCTCATTTCAGAAAAGTTACAATAGATATGAGATATCTTTTAAGATGATTCAGATACAATAGAATAAATGTGAAATTATTCTAGGAATTATACATCTTGACTTAAAACCAAGATATCTGGATGAGAAATAGCTGTTTTCAACCATATAGAAGGTGATTTTAGAAACAAACAAGCTGTTTTCAGATCATTCGATACAGAGAAATAGGCTTGAAGTCAATTTAAAAAGTTAAATTGGATAATCTCCTAAGTATTAAATAAAAATATCATGGCACAAAAATTAAAAAAAAAAAAAGACTCTAGCATGAGAGTCTAATTATCTATGGGTCCCTGAGTCATCTGTAGACATTATACCTTGCTGAACTGAAAACTGGAAAAGACATATAAGGTTCCTGGCAAATTCAAATTATTTGATCCATGTAAATCAACTTGTCATAACTCAACTTAAGAGTAAGTACTATAGTAAGTAGGGTAATGGTAACTGCTAGTAGAAGTACACCCCAAAATTTCAATGGCTTAAAATAATATAATTTTATTTTTTACCCACATAACAATATTCTTTTCTGGTAGGTGGTATTTTTTCTACACTGTGACTCAGTGAGACCCAGGTTTCTTCATCCAATGGATCCATCAGCTACTGGGGCCTCAGAGTTCTTTGCTTCTAGTCGGAAAAAAAAAGGAAGAAGAGTAGAGAAGCCTAGTCCAGAAGTAGCACACATCACTTCTGCTCACCTTCTATTGGGCAAGGTTCTCAGTGGTGAGAACACATGGCCTTGACTAGATGCAAGGGGGACTGGAAAATGCAGTGCTTGGCTGAGACTCCCTTCCCAGCACCAACTTTATGCTGTGGAAGTAGGGATTCGAATTTTTAGAGAACATCTGGCCCTCTCTGCCACACTGTCTTTCTTGACAGCGTCTCCCTCCTTTGAAGAATTAACCAGTCCTCTCTGTTGTTCCTTCTGTATTCAGACAGAAAGCTGTCACGGTCCTTATACCGTTTGTTTCCTATAGGTGGTAAATAGGGTAGGAACGCCATTTTATTCAGCCTTGCATTTCTCAGCACATGGACTTATTCCTGGAACAGAGCAATTACAGCATAAAAAAATTTTGACTAAATGCATGTACTTAAAACCTTCTCTGCCACCTTCGTGTTTTCACAGTTATTTGAACTTGGGATAGTATCTTAAATCTGTAAGAATTTTGTAATAAAACTTTATCAGAACCCAGTGATCTTGAAAAGTGATCAAGGGTTATGTTAATATATATATATATATATTTATATTTATATTTATATTTAAGTCTAGATATAAATGATAATTTCCAGACCTTCATTTTCCACTGGAAACCACAGCCCCTTCTTAGTTGGAGGGAAAGGTTCTTATTGATATCCTGATTTTAGGAAGAGGGCTTATTTCTTCATTCTTTCAGTTTATGTCCATAAACCTTGGGTTTTTAAGTGAAAAAGGTATAAGTCATCATAGTACCTCTAGAAAGATATAATAATTAGACTGTGTTGACTTAAAAAAAAGGCATGTGTGAGTCTTAGAAAAAAAAAAAACATTTAGACTTTATAAAAAACACCTGAGAAGGTTTTGTGCATAAGCAAAAATGAAACATTTTGGGGAGATTAACTTTAAGGTAGTCTTATTAAGTCCATACCAAATATATAAATATGTAATGATATTTTTAATGTAGAATCCATTCATTTATCCAAAAAAAAAAAATATTAAGCACCTACTCTGACTCATTGACCTAGAGTATTTAGGAAAAAAATCAAACCTTTTTTTTTTTTTTTTCAAATTAGATGGATAATTATAGAATATCTGGGACTGGATATGCAGTAAGATCTTTGGGGAACATTTTTAATTACAACATGTGGCTCTTTAAGGACAAGAACCCACATCTACCCATTGTTTGAATTTACAATAAACATCTACAGAATAAATTACTACCAAAATAAATTCTCTTCCTGTTTTTTTAAAATCCTTATTAAGACGTTTTACCTATGACATTGTTGAACATTACAAGAATCTAGTGAGCCCAGAAAACAGCAATGTTTAAACTAACAAACACACACACACATCTTTCTGTATTCCAAGCGGTGACTAACTCCAAAGAAATAACCTTTCCTATGTGTGTTAAGTAAGGTTCATGAATGCTCCCTTTGTTTACCTCTAACCTGACCAGACAAAAGCCCTCCAAATTCCCATTATGCCTTATTAAGGATTAGCTGAACTATTTTGTTCCCACTGATCTATCAGAACAGAATGCTTATTAATCAAGTTTGTGTAAGCCTCTCCCCTTCCCCAGGCCCTGAAGTTTGACCCATCCTCACCCTGGGGCATCATGATATTCCTTAACAGTCCTTCCTGAGAATAAGCAGCCTCAGGATAACACACACTGTGATCTCTTCTCCAATCCCAACTTTTCATCCACTTTCCCACATTCTGTTCTTTCTAGCCTTCTTTATTCTTCTATATAAAAGAAAATCCCTTTTTATCTAATCATTGAATACTTGTAGATCTCATAGTTCACTGCAATAGTCCCCTTCCCCTATTATAATAGACTATTTTCTCATTTGCAATAATCTTTTCCATAAAGTCTCTTATCTGCTTCCAGATTTTTTTTTATCATATACCTGTTTCAAAAAAGAGAATTACTCTCCTCTACATATCCAAATTAGTACACAAATGTGAACTAAATCTCCATCTGCTAGACTCATATCTTTATTTTTTTCATCTGACCTCACAGGGTGTGGTTTTCTGATTCCCTGATATGAAAATATTAACATCCAAGTTGAATAAAAGTAAATATTTAAAACCTATATTAAATAAAGGTAATTTTGCAAATAAGAGTTCTGGATTCTGTCTTGGGGCTTGGGGAGCATTTATAGAAAGACTACCTGAATGTCAGGGGCTACTCTTTTTATAACACACAGTCTCTTTCAGTAAGATTGAATATGTACTGCCATCTACTGGTAAGTAGCGCAAAATCAAGTTAAAACAAAGAACACTGTTTTCTTTCACACAAAACATATTTGTTGAAAAGATAGTCTTCTCAAACATATAACAGACCTAACAATAAATATTTATGTTCTATATGCACCATTTATTGACCCATCCTGTTTAAATACTCTTTTGTTTCAGATTTTCTCAAAAACATTTTTTAGTTGAGAAAATATTTTTAAATGATTCAGGGTTAAATATCTGAACAAGTCTAATCATTGCATAAGTTGAATAAGATAGCACAGTTCAGTATAATATAGAACTCTAATGCAAAAACTGTAGGAAGTTATTAAAAATGCAGAATTTTAGCTTTCTTCCCAGACCCACTTCGACAGAATCATTAAGATCATTAAATGATATGTGTGCATAACGAAGTTTGAGAGGCACTGGTACAAAGTATTATATTGTATAGGTTAAGAAAAAAAACAACAACAACACTAGTTAGAAGACTGTTTCTTTTTGTTTGTTTGGGTTTTTTTAGAGGAAAGCTCTCAAGATTTTTGTCATTGCCCCAGAATCATTTTTCACTTTTCAATTTTCAAATGGATTTCATCTTGCAATTAAAATTTTTGATCACTGTAAGATCAGTTAAAGCAGTCTTGAAAGAAATTATAGCTCTGTTAAAGAAAGACAATTAAAGAACAGTACCCTCAAGCTATATGTTAATATTACACATTTGTGCATATTGAGATTCATTATTCTGTTCAGCATCATTGATGAGACCTTCCATAAGATTAATTACTGAAACATCTCTGCCAGCAGCCTCCCAAGAAGGTCAAAGGAGAAACACTCAAGTCCAAGACATCAACAAACTAAGGAGTTGAAATGAGAGTAAGATCCATTTAGATAGTAATTCACATGCAAGTACACACACATAGATACACACAGTAATGATGAATCCCCCAGTATTAAGCTGACAGGCCATAGCAACCAAACTTAGCTTCCTAGCTCTCCACAGATCCTGTAATTACATGTATTAAAAAGGGAAATTATTGCCTCAATTTTATTTAGTGTACCAGATGTCTCTACTTGACAAAGGAACATAGTTAAAAGTGAACATTCTACAGAATTAAGGGCATAGCCTCAGTTTTTCATAAGTTAAATACAATACCATTTTCTTTGAAATTTGTTAATATTTTCTTCATGATCTAGCACGTGGTCAATTTTTTAATGTTTTTTTTTCTTTCATTTTCTAGTTACTGGGTACTAAGTAGATAGATAAATCAAAATCATTAATTGTTAATTAAGTTGTCCCTATTTTCTACATTATTACTAATTTTTTCTCTGCCTGATCTATTAATTAGTATAAGTGCATCAATATCTCTGACTATGATGATGAATTGAAAATTGATCTTGTTCTAATAGTTTTTGCTTTTTATATTTTAAGGCTATTTTACCACGTTGTTTATATTTTCCTGAAAAATGTATTATTTTATAATTATATCGTGACACTCTTCATTCTTAATAATGCTTTTTATCTTAAATTCTGTATGATTTAACATTACCCAAAGCAAGCCTTCCACAAGACTTCACTTCAAACACTAGCCAAAGTTCAAGGGTCCCCAGGGCTATCCTCACTTCTACCAGCTCGCTAAAATTTGAGTGTTCCCACACCACCCTCAGGTTTCATAATGTGATGTACTCTCAGGACTCATCGAAAGTGCTATACTTACAATTATAGTTCTATTATACCAATAGAATACAATTAAAAGAGATGAATAGGGTGACGTCTAGGAGGGATCCAAAATTGAAACTTCTGTCATTCTCTCAGCATGAGAGTATGACAATACACAAAGTATTGCTAATCAGAGAAGCTTACTAAGCTTCAGTGTTCCAATTTTTACTGGTTTTAACCTCGTAGGCAGGATTCATTGTATCACTACCCACGTGACTTAACCTCCAGTGCCTCTCCACTCCCCAGGGGTCAGACTGATATCTTGTAGCTCAAAATCTTAATCATTTAAAATAGTTAGCCTTCATGCTACCCTGAACAAACCTATCCTGTCTGATTTTGGAAGCTAAGCAGCAGGGTCGGGCCTGGTTAGTACTTGAATGGGAGACCACCTAGGAAGAGACCAGGTGCTGTAGGCACAAAAATTTTAAAAAATAAGGGAGTGTAAGCTGACAAGGTCTTTGTAATCTGTGAGGTCAACCAAGGGTTGCCTCGCCCCCCAAAAATAATCAACAATCAATCAATCAATAAATAGAATGGTTGGCCTTTCCAGCATTGCTGGCCATATCCTAAGGTACCTCATTAACATAAACTATCAGGTGTGGTCTAAGGAGTCCATTGTGAATATCAAAGATACTTCAAAGGCTACCTTCCTGGAGCCAGGACAAAGGTCTGACTTCTTTTGGGGCAAAATTAACTTTTCAATACACAAGGTATGCTACCATACCTTGCTTTTGGTTACAATTTGCCCACAAAGCATAACATGAAATGGTAGAAATATTCAAATATTTCAATCATTAAAATCATTGTAAATAGATTAAACTCAGTAGAAAACACATTTGTCACATTGGAATAAAATAATTCAGGAGTCTGCTATTTATAAGAGACAAACCTAAATCATATGGAGATATCATCAGAGAAGTGCAGATTGAAACCCCAATGAGAGCTACTGCACAACCATCAGAAAAGGCAAAATTAAAAAGACTAGAGTGTTCATTAGTAGTATAACTGGAACTCTCCTGAATTGCTGGTAAGAGTGTGAATTGGTTCAATTACTTTTTGGAAAATGACTGGCAATATAAAATATAGATATATGTATATCTTAGGTCTAAAAATTTTGCTTCTGGGTATATTCTCAATAGAAAGGTTTAACAAAAGACATGTACAGGAACGTTCACAGCAGTTTTATTCATAATGAAAAAAAAAAATAGAAACAACCCAATGTCCATAGAGTCAAATAGATATTTCACAGCAGCAAGAAAGGACAAGTTAATAATATGATGACAATATGTGTAACATAATTCTGAAGAATGGAGCCAGATACAAAAGAGTAAAACTTGTATAATTCAATTAATATAAGAATTTAACAGAAGGTAAAATAAATCTACAATAATAAAAAGTAAAAACAGTGGTTATTCTTGCAGGAAGTACTAAAAGTAATGAGGCATGAGGAAGCCCTCTGGGTTAAACATGTGTCCTTCATCTTGATCTGAGCTGTAGTTACACGGGAGTACATATGTGAATATATGTATGCAAAAATGATCAAGCTGTACACTTAAGATATGTGCATCTTTTTTATGTCACACCTCAATAAAATAATCATAATTAAACCATGAGGAAGTAGAAAGATATTTACTTCCAGGGGAGCCTCACCTTCCAGTTTCATTCACCAACGTGTTTTCAGCTGTCTTTAACTCACTAACAGAAGCAGAACTACCAAAAAACTCATTTGGTTGTGTGTGGGGTGTGTGAGTGGGGTGGCAACAAGCCCATAACTAAAGAAAAAATATTGACTGACATTACCAACCTGAGTTAATACATGTGAACAGAGACATCTCAATGCTTAGTTTGAAAAAAGGAGATAAAGAAAAGGGATAAGGCATAAAAGCGGGGAGGCAATAATGAATGCAGGAGTCCCGAAAAGAAGAATTAGGAGAGCTATCAAATCAATGTTCTATTTCAGAATCAAGGCTAGCTAGTTATTTAACATAGCTTTATTCTTGTAGGTAAACCAAGTAACATGAGAATGATACACAACACTGACACATTGTTCAAACGCTGGCCTCATTTCATGTGGTAGAACGGTCCAGTCACTGGAGAACAGGTGCCTGCAGACCAGGGCGGCCTTCCTCTCCCAAACTGCTCCAGTGCCTAGCGAATCCCCTTCTGTGTGCAGTTGGAGTCTTCTTTTTCTAGTTATATTACTTGTGTATGTACAGACTACATTAACAAAGTGCCATTAATGAGGTGGCTTAAATAACAAAAGTGTTTTGTATCACAGTCGTGGAAACCAGGAATCCAAAATTAAAGCATCAGCAGGGCTATGCTCCTTCCAAAGGTGCTAGAGAGTAATTTGTTCCACCCTTTCTCCTGGTTTTTGGTAGTTTCTTGTATTGTGGCAACATAATTCTAATTTCCACATGGAATTCCCTATGTGCATTGTCTCTTTCTCTCCTTTTTATAAGATTACAATCACATTGGATTAAGCCTTACTCTGAACTCATCCTAATCTGGTCATCTGCAAAGCCTCTGTTTCCAAACAAGGTCACATTTATAGGTACTGGAGGTTAGGGCTGGAGCATCTTTTTGGGGGATGGGGCATAGTTCAACCCATGACACTAATGTCCAATGTCCTTCATCTTAATACTCATAATGCAATGTTCTTCATTTTTTAACTTTTTTTTAAATTGAGCTATAATTGACATATAACACATTTGCTTCAGGTACACATTAAAGATTTGATATTTGTATATATTGAGAAATGATCACCACAATAAGTCTAGTTAACAATTATCACCACATATTAAAAAATGTTTTTCTTGTGATGAAAATTTTTAAGACCTACTTTCTTAGCAATTAAATACATGATGCAGTATTATTAATTATAGTCACCATGTGGCATACCATATCTCATGACTTATTTACTTTATAGCTGGAATTTGTCTCTTTTGATTCCCTTAACCCATTTTGCCCCCTGCCCTCACCCCTGATAACCACCAATCTGTTCTCTGTATCGATGAGCTATTTTTTTTTTTAAGTTCGACATATCAGTGAGATTTTATATTATGTCTTTGTCTAACTTATTTCACTTAACATGATGCCCTAAATGTTCACCTATGTTGTCACAAATTGCAAAATTTCTCTATTTTTGTGGCTGAAAAATTTTCCACTGTGTATGTGGTATGTGTGTGTGTGTTGTGTGCGTGTGCATGTATAAAAAACATCACATCTTTATCAATTCATCCGTCAGTGGACACCTAGGTTTGCTTCCATACTATTATACTTGGCTATACTTGGCTTCCATACTTGGCTATTATAAATAATGTTACAACAAACATGGGTGTGCATATCTTTTCAAATTAGTATTTTTATTTTCTTTGGATAAATATCCAGAAGTGAAACTGCTGGACCTTATGGTAGTTCTATTTTTAATTTTTTAAGGAGCCCACATACTGTTTTCAATAGTGGCTGTACCAATTTACATCCCTACAACAGTGCACAAGGGTTCCATTTTCTCCACTTCCTTCCCAACGCTCATTATTTCTTGCCTTTTTGATGACAGTCATTCTAACAAGTGTGAGATGATAGCTCATTGTGGTTTCGATTTGCATTTCCCTGATGATTAGTGATGTTGAACACCTTATCATATACCTGTTGGCCATTTCTATGTCTTTTTTGGAGAAATGTCTATTCAGAAACTCTGCCCATTTTTAAATCAGATTACTTGTTTTGTTTGGCTTCTGAACTGTATCAGTTCTTTATATATTTTGTATATTAACCCCTTATTGGTATATGATTAGCAATTTTTTTTTCCCATTCAATAGGTTGCCTTTTCATTTTGTTGATGATTTCCGTTGCTATGCAGAAGCATTTTAGTTTGATATAGTCTCACTTGTTTATTCTTGCTTTTGTTGTCTTTGCTTTTGGTGTGACTTGAACTTTTATTTTAATTGTCAAAGACCAAGTTCTCCTTCCTAGGATTTCCTTTGTGCTAACTTTTTGTCAGGACTGAGATGCATCATTCATACCCACAAATAAATTCCCCATCCATTTTCTTCTAAGAATTGTTTTGGCACTTGTTCATATAATTCTTAGCAAAGTATTATTTCCTAATATCAAGGATTCTAAAGCATCTAGAAGTCTAGGAATTTTGACGTGGTATAGACATAGGCAAAACCTCTAGTTAATTCACAGTACACAAAGGGAAGTGGAGAGAAAGAAATTGGAACAGTAATATTTCTTCAACTGTCCACCTCCTCCATCCCCAGTTCCTTCACCTAAATTCAAGCCTCACTTTCTTCTGCCTGAATTACTTGAACAACCTCCTAATGGGTTTCCCGCCTCCAATCTTGCCCCCCTCAAACCCATTCTTCACTTTAGACCCAGAATAATCTTTCCAAAGCACCCATTTAATTATGTCACTCCTCTTCTCAAAACTCTGTATATGTCCGCAATTGCTCTTAGGATAAAGTTCCACATTGTAATAATACCTTTTAGGCCTTTCTTTAAATTAATTTCAATTCTTTGGATTCACTCTGCTCTTTCGGTCCTTTAGGCATTGCTCTTGCTTTTGTTTCTGCCTGGAATGCACTTTGCACATCATCTCTTACTTCATGTAGCTAACTCAGCTGAGCCCTTAACCCTTGGGTAAAATTCTCCTGAACCTCCAAAGGTGAGATGAGGTACTGCCTTCCACTATGATCAAGTATTGCCATAGTACTCAGTCCTTAACTCTTATTAGAGCATTTATTACCCTATTATAATAGCTGTGCACCTCTCTCTTTTGCCAACAACTCTCTAAATTTGTTGATGGCCAGCATCTTATCTTGCTCACTGTTCCACACCTGATAGCTAGCAGTGACCTCTTCACATAGTAAGTATTCGGTAAAGTTTTTCTGAATAGATAAATCCATAAAATAGCCAATTTTTTTTTTTTCTGTGACTAGAACTGTCTCCAAACTCATTTTCGGAGAATAAATTTCATTAATCTTAACACATTGGAATATTGCTTCCACATTATCAGATACAAAGAAGTAACATTTTACATAGGATAATCTCATCTTGGACTCCACCAAGGTAGAGTTAGCTGTTGATGTCCCCACAGCATTTCATTCCATTAAGAAGGCCGGACTTGAAAAACTTAGAAGCCAAAATGCATGAGTAAAACCAATGTCTCTCTCAGAGAGCAAGCCTTTCCAGCATAAGAAATTCTCTGCTTTGCTTCGGAACACAGAAATACCAGACACACAAGAAATCCGTGAAAGATAGCAGGTACATTGAGATAGTTTAAAAAAAGTGGAGAAGTGAAGTTTTTGTTCAAAACAGAGCTCTTTTGTTTTGCAAATCAAGTTTGATTCACATACACACAAATATCCTCCACCTACTGGAAAGAAAAGTGTGATTTTTTTTTTTTTTTTAGAAAAAGGAGAGAAAAATACTGTACTTTAAAAGATCTTACTCCCCTACCTTGCCAAATTAGAAGCATGAAACTGCTTACCTCTCCATAACACTTTATGTCACCTTAAAAGAATGAAAACAAAACAAAACGCTAGCATATCTTTGATAAAAGAAGCACGAATATAATTCGGTGTATTATTGCAACCTAAGTATGCATTTTGAAGTACGCACTCAGAGAAATACATTGTTACAAGCTAATAGATTCTCCCATGTAACTATATGCCAGGACACCTATCAAAAACATGTCCAGTCAAAGGGTTGACATACTTTCAAAGAGAGGCCATTAATCTGGTGATAGCACTCCAATTCAACTAACTCTAATAATCATTTTGTTGGAGGAGTGAAATATTGAAGAGAGAGTGGGACCCTTGTTTACTGTCATTATTGACTAATTACAACATGATTGCTTAGGGACAGAGCCAATTGTTTATGTCATGTAGAAAGATAACAAAGATAAAGACACTCCCATTTGGAGCAACTTGACTTTTTAAGGAATTATTTTCTCCTTTTGACACTGCACATTAAAGAAAGAACAGAAATTATAGGTAGAATGTAGGGGAGCAGATTTCATTTAAGGTAATTTAATAAAAATAATCACAACACATTTTATTCTATAAATAAACTATATGAACATTTCCATTGAATTATGAATAACTTTACTTACCTAATATCTCCACTTTATATACTACTAAAGCTAAATATTTGTCCCTCAAAAAAAAGTTTCACAGATTTTGCTTTCCAATTTAGAGATGTAACAATAACAGCCAGAAAAATATTGATCTAACTAAATGAATCAAGTATTTCTTATGGTTGCATTTACCAGCTTTTTAATTTAATCTGAGTTTACATTAAGAAAACTCATGAGATTTATTTGGGATCATTCTCCCAGATGTATACACAATTCTTGATTATCTAAGATAACAGAGTGTAGGAAATAGCAAAGATAACTAAGTTTACAATCACTCCCTTGCCTAAATTTTTACTAACAAACTTCACAAAGCAACTTCACTTCAGGTTGAAGTATTAATGATCAGGAAAATGACTAAAAGATGACTAACGAAAGAGAAAAGAAACAGAAACAAGGACTCTGGAAAATGTATTAATTGCATGATTAACTCTCAAAGTATTCCTTTATGAAGCAGAGGGAAGGAAAAAGAGGATTATTCCATTGAATAAAATGCAGGCTCAGGTTTTTCGTGCTGGGTATAATTAATATATACACAGAGTCTAACATATTACCAGATACAAACAAAGAATAAATGAACAGGCCTTATGGGACAGTAGAATAAAATTTTAGTTTCTATAACTGTAGAAGAAGGTAGTCATTGGTTAAGCACTTTTTGCCCATTTATAAAATTTCTCTTGAGAGCCTGTAGGTACTATGCTTGCTACAGGAGCAGTGATCAGTAAGATAGGTACAGTAACTGCCTTCATGAACCTATTAGGAAAACAGATATTAAGGAAATGAATACAATTAATTAATTAGTGATCACTTTGAAAAGTCTATGAAGAAATAAAGCATGCTATGAAAATACTAAACCAGGATCTGACTGAGTCTGAGAGGGAAGCATCCTCAGAAGAAGTGAAATTTAAGGGTCATGAGGGGTGATTCAGTTTAATGAGATTTTATTGAGCATATAATACTGTGAAGAATAACACTTTGTATATACTTATGTATGTGTATAGTACTACACTTTTTGAAAGTAAAATGTCATACAATGAAGGAATGGTAAGTCATTAACAAATAAGTATAACGGGAAGTAGAAAATGTTGCCATGTAAGAGAAGTACTGATGAAATTTAGGAATATCAGAGAAGGAGAAACTGCTACTGCTTCATTTCCTTGATAAGATTAATTAGAGGAAATCTAAGATAGATAACAATCAGATTTTCTGAATACCTCTAAATGGCTTCCTAGGACACGGAAAAGACAACAAATTGTGAATGAACAGCTTGTAAATTGCACACAATAATGCCCTGCCTGAGAGGGAATACTATCAACACATCTTCTAGGACCAGATCCTATAATGGCATGAAACAGTGGTCCCAAGGAGCCTCTAGAGTTGCACTTTCTAGTGGACCATCGGTGGTTACAAAGCTGTAATTTGGGGACATGAATCTGAAGTTCTACTGTTTTCAGAGCTTCCATTTTATGTCTCTTATTCAATAGGCTGAACTGATATCACCCTTAGAACATGGCTTCATATTTAGAAAAAAAATTTTAGAAATTGCCAGTCTTTCCATTAGCCTTTATATTAGTAGGAATCCTGAGTTCCATAAATGCAACGATATTACATGTATGGATGGCACCTCAAGGAATAAGGCTAACTGGTTGATAAGTATTCACAAAGCAGTACAGGTAATGGTCAAGGAATCTCAATGAACAGTACTCTTTGCCACTTTCTTTTAAGAAAGGCACCTGAGTGTCTTCCTAGGTATAAGATGATGATCACCATCCTCATCATAACAATTAACAACTCCCATTTATTAAATGCTTACTGTATGGCAGATCCTGGGTAAGGCACTTAACAAACATGATCTCACTTAAGTCTCCCAATAAATCTATAAGGAATGCTGTAGGCCTCTTAAAAATGTTCACTTATTGTCATACTGTCATGCAAAAAAATATATTTTATACCAGGTATATTTTCCCTACTCTGGGAATACAAGTTAGAGAGGTTTTTGTAAAGCGCTAGAGGCTACACTCAGCAAGTAGTAGACCCAGGATTTGAATCCATAATATTAACTACCTTTTGCTTTTATTCTCCCACTGTTAATGATAGTTAATCTCCAAAACTTTAATGATAGTTCAATTTTAATTTAACTATGAGTCGCAAAGTTCAGAGATAAAAGGAAGAAAGAGGTCTGTTGAGGAGAAATATACTTGTTGCTCTCCACGTCACATTCCTTACAGCTGCAGAGAACCACACTATTACACTGGGCCTCCACTACCTGCTATGCGGAGCAGATCCGATGAATGCCATGTGTTGTTTTATTTTAATTTAAAAATAATTTTTAGAGTGGCTAAATATTAAAAGTTATATTAAGAAGCTCCCCCCCACATTCATCTGATTCAATGGACATTTATTAATAGTCTCACTTCGTAACTCCTCTTTGCTGCTTTCCTAGAAAGTAATTCTATTCTTTCTTTATTTTTGTGCCTCTGACATAAATGGTTCTATCACCCAAATAGGTAAATTAAATTAGTAAGAGCTACTAGTTATAGGTTCAATGATGACAAGCTAGAGTTAAAGTTGACCTCAACTAAGATACCAGAAATGAAAAAAAAGCAGAATCACTGCTATCTGCACATATTTACTCGCTTAATGAAGGAACAAAAAGATGTTATGTGGATGATGCAGTGGACTGTAGTAGTAGCTAATCTGTTTTAGTTGCTTTCATATGGAGAACTCCAGAGTCCCATCTTTCCTTTTCTCTAATTTTGCACAATGTTCAAACAAATCAATTATTTATTCATAGAAAACTTTTTTCACATCATTAAAATTGAGGAAAAATGTAAACCTATATATCATCATGCTGTTGGTTTCCATTTTAAACATGACTACTCATTTTCATCTGGAAATCACTTGGAGTTCTGGGCTAAAGCCTCCATGGATATTTAGCCAGTTATGTCAAAAACTTGACAAAGGGAACACATCTAAAGGATGTCGTTTTGCACACAATGGGGAGAAAACAATTGGTCAGAAATAGATCATTATCTAAGTCTTGTGGATTTACTTTTAACAATGAGATCATTCATTTTTTTAACTGTACAAAAAATGTACTACTGTGACATATTGAAAATAAAAATTCCCCTAGATACTTTTATAATTTTAAGTGGTCAAGGTCATCTGAGAAGTTCTTGTGATAACTTTTATTCTAACCTAGCCATTTAACTAAGGTTAAAAGTAGACAAGTTATTTTTATGTTTATTCAAGTGCTGCCTTTTTATACTTGAATTGGTAAAATTTACTTCAGATTGTTTACCTGTTTTAGTTATCTTAAAAAAAAATTTTATAGTTAGTCAGTTCATTAAAAATACAGAAAATGCTTTCCTCTCTCTTCTTTTATTCTCATTTCCAGTTTGGGGGAAACTTACAGGTGGTAAGAGACAAAAATTGGTATAATTGCTGCTAACATTCATCAACTGTCAACTGTGTGAACAGTATCAGATTGCATTCCATACTGTGGAAATTTATAAGGAGATGGATACTTTGCTTCTGCCCTCAATCAAGGTGCAATCCAATGAAATTCACATAAAACCCCTCTGGAAACATAAGACACACTAGAAAACACATTATAAATATTTAAACAGCAATATGCTCAAGTGCCAGATTGCGTGTCATAGAGAAATGTCTCTACTTCCTTGTTCAAAAAGTGTTCAATGGGATTCCATTGCAAAAAATACACATTCTTTAAGCCCTAAACTCCCTTTACTCCCAAAATACACTCTGAAGCCAAAACTGATACATCCCCCAATCTATAAAACTTCTATTTCTCATCTTCATTCACATAATTACAATTAATTTTTAAGAGATGATTCAAGGAGAAGGGAACCAGCATTAATTGAGTAGCTTCTGCGCCCAACAATCTCTGCTGTGTCTTTTGCATCTTACCTGGTTTTATTGCCAGGAAGTCTTTATACCTAAGGTAATTGAGCAGCAAAAGTTTACCAGGTGCTCATCATTTATCAGGCACTGTCTGGGTTGCTGATGAGAAAATGATGAGAGGTCAGGTCTCTAACCTCAAGAACTTTACAGCCTATGGGAAGAGAGTCAATGGGCAAATTTATTACTATGTGACTTAAAAAAAAATAACGGCTATGTATAGGGCCATATGCACATACGAGAAAGATGCTAGGCTCGGAATGGGATTAGGAAGAGTAGAGTGAGAGAAAAATTTTCCTAGGAAGAGATATGTAGGCAGTCTCTTAATTATGAATATGTGTGAGCTGAAACAAATAGTTGGGGGTGGGGGGGCAGAACACTCCAGGAAAAAGGGGGGACATCTTCAGAGTGGCGTGTGTGACTGCAATACCCTGTAGTAAATGCCAAATGAAGATGAGGCTGGAGGCAGCCAGAGGAACTAAATCTTAAAGGGCTTTCTGCTTCATGATACATTGTTTAGATTTTAATCTGAATAGGGAGGCATTAAGGATTTATTTTTTAGCTAAGCAAGTCTAGTGTTTTACTTTACAAAGATCAAGTGTCTGAGACATAGAGACAGAAAAGCTGGAAGAAGAGGAGTTAAGTGATTGCATTGCAGGCGAAAGATAAGGAGGGTCTAAACCAATGATGGCAAAAGTACTTTTGTTTAAGAAATAAATTTTAAAGATTTTAAGTGGAAAGGGCCTATAGGTTTTCAGATGAAGGAAAAGAGGGGAACATTGGAGCAGTGGGATCCAGGCTGATGCCTTGGTGTCTTCCTTGGATAGTGGACCCTGGGGAAGAGTAGCCTTGGTATAATGGAGGAAGAGAGGAGGTATGCTTGAGGTGCACACCAAACTTTCAAATGGGGATGTCCACTATAAATTTCTATATGAATCAACTGGGATGTACCACATGTTCTCCTTTATTATAAATTACAATTTCATGAGCACTTTTCATTTGACAAAGTATTTTTTTAAATTCCTTGAGTAAAGAAGGGGCATTGCCTTATAATTATTCACATTCATCACAGGTCAAGCACAATATATTGTTTATAGTAGGAGCTCAGATTTGTTTCTTGACAAATGGATTGACTGACTCATTGGTCTGGGCTGAACTGTAACCCACATACTGAGTAAAGTTGGATAAAGTTTGCCTGAGAAGGCTTCATAAAGGTTTTCTCTGTGAAGATTAGAAGACCAGCAGCATACTACATTTACAAAAACCTTCTGCCCTAAGCATTTTTTATGTGTACCCTAAATACCTCATATCTTGGAAACTATTATTTATATGTTATTGAGAACAAAGATGGGTTATTTTGCACTCCATTTTATCCCGAGCTACTTTCATGGCACATAGTAGGTATTCAACATTTAAAAAAAATTATTGTATGAACCATAATCACTAGTTCACAGCTTATGTAAATAATTATGTACAGTTTACAATTCCAAATTGCAAAAGCCTATATTTAATAACAGTTACATTAAGCAATAGATGGAGTTTATATAGTTTTTACTGTCCAATAATCACAAAGGATCTTTGGTTGCTATCTTTGTGATATATTTGTAGTTGAAGTCTGTTCCTTTATATCTGAGCAATTCTGCCTCCATCTGCTAGTGATGCCAGATGGAGGAGAGGCAAGAAGACCAAGAGATTAATGAAGCAACTCATCAAATTGTTCAAAAGGCAAAAAATATATTAAAAAATCAAATCTGTTGAAATGCCATTTCCAAAGAAGGATGGTTGCATATTGTATAAGTTTAAAGTTTCTGGGAGATAAAAAGAAAAAAAAAATAAGAAAAAACTTCTGGGAGATAAAATTGTTAATGATTTGTAAAGATATCCATTTTGGAAAAACAATGGATATCGTCTTCTCCACAATGTCTATGTTACATCCTGGTAGCAAAGGACATTAACTCCTTCTGACCACAAGGATAAAATTAACTACACTGGGGAGTACAGAGTCCATTAGTGGAAATGGTTCCCCAAGGCTCTTCCTTGGTGATTGACTCAGACACCATGAAATAAGGGTGCGAGCTTGTCTTTTCAAAGAAAAGTCAGTACTTCAGAACAGGGATATTGCCTATTATTTATAGGAGGACGAGAAAGGCAATATCAGGTGAACTCTGCTGGATCTTGCAATTCTTTAGAAAACAGTAGTGAAATGGAGGGGAAAAACCTACATATAATATTTTAGGTCAGTGCCAGACCTCAGCCAGTGGGAAGTAAAATAAAATATCCCTCAAACAGTCAAACATTACCATAATGCAATACACTATATTATACAACTCACCACACAAAATATATTCTAGTGGAAATAAATTCATTTTAACTGGTGGTAACATAAAATTACATGACAAAAAACTTTTTTTTCAAATATTTTTTGAAATATTATTTGAAAAAATATGAAATGAGAAAATGTTTAAATAACAATCCTAAGAAGTGAATAACTCTATATATCCCTCAAAATAAATACCATTAATAAAGTGATCATAGAAATGTATTCATTAGAATCACATAATTCCCTTCTTTAAGAAAAAGTCTTATTTGCTCAGCTTTCCTCATCAGCTGCTTCTGAGGCAAGGGCTATACAGATCCATAGTTGACAGTCAAATTCTACCTGGACCTTTTCTTTACATTTAATTTCTCAAGGTCAATTTTTTGTTCAAAATATATGAATCCTACTAAAAATTCTGAGTTCAAATATTTTACTAAACCCGTTTCTTTTTTGACAGAATATAATATTTTTTTAAATGCAAATATTTTTATTTAGTACAAGCAATAATCGAGACAGATCTGAAAATAAATATAGAAGAAAAAACAACAGAGCTAAGTCATAGTATTAGGGATTTCTTGATGCCTAGTTTAGGGACATGTGCTTGCATTTTGCTTCAGACAGGAATTAGAGTCATTGTGAACAGTCTATATTTGTCTATTTGTTCCTTCGTTCACTTGCTTGTTCAACAAACATTTTTAAGGGTTCACTATACTAATTATTAAATACATATGGCATAAATCTTAAGTTTATATATAATATATATTACACACATATGAATTAGAAATGAAGTCTCCTTGTGATGACTTATTAAAAGGAATATTCTCTCTCCTGTAGGCAAGTGGCTGTGTATGTACCCAAAACATTTTCTGCTCTCCAGTACTTTCTAAAGCCTTTGTGTTTGGCAAGTCTCTGTGAAAGGTTCTCGATAAAAGGCTGTAAGCAAATGTGATATGTAGCATTTCTGGAGCCAAGGCCTTTAAGGCCTGTTGGACTACCTTCCTTCCACTACGCTCCTTTTCTTCGCCATAGCATTCTTGGAGGCCATGTACAATTGATGCTAAAGCTATAAAACGATGGCACCTATGTCAGTCCCACTGGATGAGTATTATCAGTAAGAAATGAACTAACTGGGCTAAGTCACTGACATCTGAGTGTCAATTACCCTAGACTGACATTTGGGGCTGATAAACATGAAGAGATTATCCTGAAATGATAGAGAAAGTGATAATAGGAAATATAGAGGTTATTATATATTGATTCAAATATTTCTTGACTTTTAGAAGCCATGCATATCAATGTAGAACTATTTTAGATCACATGAAAATAACATCTAGTTCTTACCTGGTTGGTGACCATCTCTATTTATGAGAAGATGAAAAAAGGTTCTGTAGCTCTGACAGTCAAATTTTCTCATGGATTGTTTCCTCCCTCTTCAAGAGATTTCCCAGTTTCCAGGCTGGAGAAAAAGATTTATAATGAAGATAATGAGGCTTAAGTTCCAGCACCCCTTGTTTTATAGCTCCCTTCCAAGGTCTGCCTAACTTCATATTTGTAATTGCAGATAATTTTTCTAAAAAAACGATCCTCCCAAGTTGAATAAACTTCAGGTCCCACAAAAACTAGATTCAGCCCTACCTGGTCTTTTATATTATTACTATCTCTTACCTGCCACAAGGTATCATCCTTCTGTTTTCACCAGTTATCTCACTCTCTCTAAAATATATATATTATATCATCTATATCTATATCTATATCTATATCTATATCTATATCTTATCTATATCTATATCTATATCTATATCTATATCTATATCTATCTATATTAAAAGGCCTTTTGTCCTTCCAGCCTTGGAAATCATCACATACATTTTTCCCCGTAAGGCAATTAAACCCAAAAGATGTTTCCTTTGGCTAAGTGTTTGAGCCACTGCTTTTCCTAGCTTCAGTAGCTTTCATTTGCACATACAGACTGGCACCTGTGTATTTATATACACATGGAAACATATGCACACGCCTGCAGACTTATGGGCATACACAGTAAATATATTTTATGATGTGTTGCTTTTTTATGATTTTTTTCCCCATGTATTAAGATGACTGTAATAGAGATCTTTACCACATGTCAAAATAAGGTATACAAGGCCAGTGTCTACAATTTCTGAAACACAAATCAGCCATTTTCATGAGGTCCAGATCATCTCAAAAGCCAATTTAGCTGAGGCAAATCAGCTGAACAATTAAAAACCTGCGCTGAGGTTTTTCTTGGAGCTAGCATTCCCTGATCCGTTAAAGAGAAGAAGATCAATGTCTGTATGATAACCAGGTGGCTTTCCTCTTTTCCAAAGCACTTTGTGTATCAAGGATGGTAGCATGATAGTGGCTGACATTTTTATAGGGAGCCTGACTGCAATCTGTATAATAGCTAGCAGAATGGCAGCAGGAAGGGAGAGAGGATGCTAAGAAAAGTGTAGTTCACAATTATGCATGCAGGTAGTGTGTAAGGAACTCCTTCCAAAGCTATGATAAAGTACTCCGTTCTTTATTTAAACTCATAATCACTCTTCTTCTTTATCTGAAGAACCACATTTTTAGGAGAAGCAAAATTCTAAAAAAAAAAAAAGTCAGCTTTCAAGTTTGTTTTTTTCCCCCTCCAAATGTGGGAAAGACGGGAGAGTAGGAGGTTTTTGAAATTACTATAAATGGGGCTTTTAACCTACAAGTTAATTCTTCAGTAGAATAGTTGATATAGTTAATTCAAAAAAATAAAGCAGAAGACTTTTCTTCTTGAAATTTTAGTGATACTGAAAGCTTGTTTCTCAGTTTTATCAGTCTGTAAAAAATATTCCTTAATCTGTTGCCCATATACAGGTAAAAATTAATAAAAACAAATATCTTGAAAGGCAATCTTTTGTTCTTGTAACATTCCAGGAACTAAACAGTATACATAAAATATCCTGTCTTGCCTTTTGTAGCACTTAGGAGACAAAAATAAAAAAAATATAAGAAATCTACAGCCAAATGTATGGAATAGTAGGTAATTAATTTGTCTTAATGCCATGTAATAAGTATTATAATGGAACACAATGCCCCTTGACTCTAGAGGAATAATCAGAATTCTCCAAGTAGACAAGGGGAGAAGGGTACTCCAGGTAGAGGAATTTGAGAGTTGTGAATAGTTCATTAGCTGGAACACTGGAATTGAGAGTTCTGTCGGCAAGAGAGAGCTGGAAAGGTAGGGTCTTAAAGATCATTAAGAATTTTTTTTTACTAAGCGAAAAGGGTTTTGACTTAATCCTATAGTTATGGGGACACAACCAAAGAGCAGATTTGCATTTTAGAAGGATGTGCAGATAGAGCTCAGGAAAGAAATAGTAAGAATAAAATTAAACATTGCCATTAGAGATGCAGAGGAGAGTTCTGAGAGCAGAGATAAAAAGATAGACAAGCTCTGATGATATAAGTTTTGAATTAAAGAGGTTGTTAGGGATGACCCACAGGATAGGTTCTGAAAGGAAAGGTGACTTTAGTTTGTAGCATGTTGAGTTTGAGTGCTGTGGGGGATATCCAAGGAAACATGTGCAGTGGCTGGTTAGAAATATATCTGGAGATCAGGAGAGATGCCGTTAGGACCTGTTAGGATATAGGTGATGTCATAAATCATGGGCCTGCATACCGTCAAGCAGGAAACACACATAGACTGAGAAGATGTAGGTGGAAGCATGAGCAACATTTAAGGAAAAAGCAACAGGAGTATAAAATAGGTCAGAAAGATATGAAAGAATATGAAGAGTAGCATGTGGTGTCATGGGAGATGAGGTGCAAACAGATGTAGCAAAGAGGGAGAAATCAATAATACCCAACGCTTCCGAAAATTCCGAAAAATAAGGACTAAAAGATGTTGATTTGATTTAACCAACAGGAGATTATTAGCGATTTTGCTGAAAGTGTTTTCACTGTAGTGTCATAGGAGCAAATGTATGTCTGATTTTATAGCCTTGATATGTCAAACATATGACAGAGTGTGTATTTAAATAAGACTTGAATTGCCTAAGATGTATATTTAGAAGACAAGAAATCAATAAAGGTGTCAAAGGGACATATAGAAAACTATAGCAAAGACAGAATAATTATCTGATCATTTTAAAACACACATTTACAATAAAAATTAATGAATATATAAGCAGTTTCTCTGTAATTTTTTTGATATAGGCTTTAAGAAAGATGTTTCAATTTAGTTATCCAAGGAAATACTCATTAGATCACAGCTGAGAAAGACATCAGTGAATGATCACTGAGGACAACCTATGGTATAAAGGACTTCGTCAGAGACAGCTGGGAATATAAAGATGACAACACACATCCCTGACTCCACGGATTTTATAACCTAATTGGGGCAATTAAACAAATAGACAGATGACTAGAATGCAAGTTAAGGTGAATGTCAAAGGGCTGTACACTCAAAGTACTATGACCGACTTTCAACATATGCCTTCTTTATCAGACTCTGATGCACCCCCTTCTAATTTCTCCAAAAGGTAAAAAGTCACAGCACTAAAAATGATTAACAATAATCATTTAGCAATTTAAATATAAATTAACATATTAATATTATTATATTATAGCACTTCTTCTGGCCCTGGCACTGTTCTGAGTGTTTTACATTTGCCATGTTTAAAATATAAATGACAGGCTATTATATCCATTAAGACAAAACAACAACAACAACAACAACAAATAAAACTATATCAACTTCAGAAAAAGTCATTTGTTTAAAAATTAAGGTTTATTGAGACAAACCAAGTTTATTAGAATTCTTGTTTTTGCATGCAACTGAAAACATTGCTAATGAGAAAAATAAAGGTACTCACTGGAATTTTGGGTAACTGACAAATCAACAGGAGAAATCTGGGGCTATAGCTCAGAAAACAGGCAGAAATCCAAACAAAACTAGGGAGCTGGAGTCCAGACAAAAGTATGTCACAGAAATGACCATCTTTTGGACAGTGAACATTGAAAATTTGCTGCTGCCACTTTTGGACTCAATGTCACCATGGATATCTTTTTAATTTTCTTTAGTCTTTGTACCACTTTTTCAAGATTAAAAGTGCTAGCCTGAGCATCAATTGGCTAACTCTATATCCCACAAGTTGAGGTTAAAATTACTTGATCCCTCTAAATTTTGTGTTGGAACACGGGTCCATATCTCAAAACATGACTTGGCCAAAAGCTATTTCTCCCCCAAAAAGGGCATTCAAATGATTTAGAGAAAAACAAAAAAAGAACTTGACAAATGTCTACCTATACCCTTCTGAGAGTAACACCACTTCTAATCGCCTCAAAGGGTGGTTCAATTTTAACATAAGTAGACTTTATACAATACACAAAAAAAGCACACATCCACTTCCCTAAGAGAAATAAATCAAAATCTCAAGTTACTACATCCTACTTGGAGTCCAGGGTCACTGTACAATGTTCATTAGTTTTTAGTTCTATTATGTGCCATTTAAGGCCAATATTTCCATATTGATTTCTCTTTGGATGATCTATCTATAGCTGTCAAGGGGGTATTTAAGTCTCCCCTGTATTTTACATCAATATTATACACATAGACTAGGGGAAGCAGAGAGGAATGAAAAGAGATATTAGACTATGCAAATATATTCATAATACAAAAATGAAAGTAATATGAGTAGAGGTCGTGATCTTTATTTCTGTATGAATTTATGAGGCCGTAGTTAGAATGTATGACTCCTGCGCCACCATTCAATGTACTTTTCGCCGTTAGTCAACACATCACTAAAACGGATGGCTTCACCTGGTAGGTTTACCCAAACATTCATTCCTGAGAAACACGGCTCTTGTTTGTGAAATGATCAGCAGTCTTGTGTTAACTTTAGTCCTAGACATAGAAGTATGTGGAGATGTTTCAAGGAATGGCTGAAGCTCTACGCTAATTCTTTTTCTCATTGTGTATCAACTATACTATTTCCCTTTGATATTCAGAAATGTATTAGGAAAACAACAGCCTGGAGGGTCTCAGCTTAAAGCATGAGCAAGAACCTCGAGAATCAAAGTGGCATGAAACAAGCTAAGGTCAAAACCACAGGAAGAATCTACTAAGAACTTCTGGTGCTGCTGCCATAGGAAACTAGGAGCTGCTTCTTCTGGAATGTTATGCTGCAACAGAGATATCAACTATCCCTATCTTAGCAACACTTCCTCAAGGTCCAGCATCCTGGACAAGAACAAATAACTGGTCAAGTACCCTCACATTAGCTGATAGGGTAGGGAGAATGAATATCTGACCCCATTTAGCCCTCTCTATGGAAGACACATCTGTTTATTACTTAAAAACCCGCAAAGTGGGAGAGAGTTCTATAAATATAAGAATGGTGTTGAGATACAGATGTTAAAATAAAAAAAAAATACCCACCAAACTAAGAAAAATATTCTCTAGTCAACCAGCACTTTGCTTCACGAAACAAAACAAAACAAACTCTTCTTACGTAAAATAAGGTAGAAAGATAGATTACTCCCTTCACATTTACTACTGATTTAAATGCAGGATCTACACCATAAAAATGGGATAACTCTTTTCTAATATGTGCAAATGCTGTTATTTATGCTTGATTCTTCTGAATCACCCTGTGTATATTCATCCATTATGATATTTCATGATATATTAATTACGATAAGCAATATGTCTGGAAGTGTTAGGTGGTGCTGGTATTAGCCCATTTTGCTTATATTTTAGAGTACCATAGGGGTATGGGTGAGGTCAAGGACAAGAAGAGCTCAGTTAACAATTATGTAAGTCTCAGCAACTCAGACAGTGATGACATGGGGTGGAGGGGTTGGGTGGGAAGAAGGGAAAAGAGACTGGGTAAAGGATACACATACATACCTAAATTTGAAATAGAAATCTCCAAAATGTTAACAGTGATTATCTATGTCATAGACTTTTAAATGCTATTAATTTTATTTTACAAATTTAAATGTATCTGTCAAAAATGAGGTTGCTTTTATAATTGAAACATGATATTTTTAAGTAAGAGTGGTTCAGAATAAGGTGCAGAAAACATCTAAATGGAAAAAATTAGTCAAATTTGTATAGACCACATATTTGAGGTATTAGATTTCACAATAAGTGATTTAGGTGGTGTTAGTAATATGGGGCATTCCAGTTGGAAAGGAGAAATACTGGAGTCAGGAGGAAGACAGAAAATCATCCTATTTTCAAAAACCACTGGTGTTCTAGTGTGACTGGGAAATAAGTAACACAGAATACCATACATTTCTTTTTTTCCATTTTCCTGAGCTATAATTGACATGCAACAATGTGTTAACTTTGAGGTGTACAGTGATGATTTGCTATACATATGATATACAAATGAATAGCATAATAAGATTATTAAGGCACCCATCACTCCACATAGTTACCATTTTTGTGGTGGGTGAGAACATTTAAGATCTACTCTCCTAGTAGCTTTCAAATATGCAATAAACTATAGACATCATGCTGTACATGAGGACCCTCCCCCCGAACTTAACCATCTTATAAACTACAAGTTTATAACCTTCGACCAACATCTCTCCATTTACCCAATCCCATAGACTCTGCCAATCACCAATCTAATCTCCATTTTTATAAGTTTGGCTCTTTTAGATTCTATATATAAGTGAAATCACATACTATTTGTCTCTGTCTGGCTTACTTCACTTAACATAATGCCCTCAATTTTCATCTATGTTGTCGCAAATGGCAAATTTCTTCCTTTTTAGGCTGAATAATACTTTGCTGTATATAGATATAGATATAGATATAGATATAGATATAGATATAGATATAGATACCTATCAGTTTTTTTTCCGTTATCTTCCTCCCTGAAGGACACTTAGGTTGTTTCCACATCTTGTTGTAAATAATACTACAAAAAATGGGGTATGGATATCTCTTTGACAAAGGCTTAATTTTCTTTCGACATATATACCCAGAAGTAGAATTTATAGATGATATGGTAGGTCTATTTTTAACTTTTTGAGAAACCTCTCGACTGTTTTCCATCATGGCTGCACCAATTTACTTTCCCATCAACAGTGAATAAAGGTTTCCTTTTCTCCACATCTTCGTCAGTATT
Source organism: Eonycteris spelaea (assembly GCA_003508835.1). Lineage (NCBI taxonomy): Eukaryota > Metazoa > Chordata > Mammalia > Chiroptera > Pteropodidae > Eonycteris > Eonycteris spelaea. Next base: position 19,068,572 of record PUFA01000016.1, read on the forward strand.
GGTTCCCTTGTCTTTTTGATAACAGCCATTCTAACAGGGCTAAGGTGATATTTCATTGTAGTTTTGATTTGCATTTCCCTGCTGATTAGTGATGCTGAGCACCTTTTCACATGTCTTTAGGCCATTTGCATGTCTTTTTTTTTTTTTTTTTTTGGTAAAAATGACTATCTAGGTCCTTTGCTCATTTTATCAAATTAATTTTTTTTTTTGCTATTGAATTATATGAGTTCCTTATATACTTTGGATATTAACCCTATATCAAATACATGGTTTGTAAATATTTTCTCCCACTGTGCAGGTTTTTAAAATTGTATTTGTTTCTTTTGCTGTGCAGAAGCTTTTTAATTCGATGTAGTACCACTTGCTCATTTTTGCTTTCCTTGCCTATGGTTTTGGTGTCATATCCAACAAAATTCATTGCTAAGACCAATGTCAAGAAGCTTTTTCCCTATAAGATCTTCTAAGAGTTTTATGGCTTCAAGTCTTTATTTTCATTTCAAGTTAATATTTGTACGTGATGTAAGGTTGGGGTCAAATTACATTCTTTTCATGTGAATTACAAGGTTTCTCAACGCTATTAATTGAAGAAATCATCCTTTCCCTATTAAATAATCTTGGCTACCTCAAATATTAGCTAACTATATATGCATAAATTTATGAGTTATGTCTATTTTTATGCCCACATCATACTGTTTTGATTAGGGCAGCTTTGTAATATAGTTTGATATCAAAAGTGTGATGCCTCCACTTTTGTTGTTGTTTCTCAAGATTGTTTTTTTCTATTCTGTAAAAAATGCTATTGGAATTTTGATAGAGATGGCACTGATACTATAAATGCCTTTGGGTAAACAGTAATATTAATTACTCCAATCATAAGCATATCTATTTCTTTGTGTCTTCATCAGTCATTTTCATTAATGCCTAATGTCTTCTGTGTACAGCTCTTTCATCATGTTGGTTTAATTTATTCCTAAGTATTTTACTCTTTTTTGATGCTATTTTGTAAATAGGATTCTTTTCTTTTCAAATAGTTCATTTTCAGTGTACAGAAACAGAACTAATTTTTGTTGATTTTGTATTCTAAAACTTTATGGAATTGATTTATAGATCTAATAGTTTTTTTTGGTATTTAGGTTTTCTATACAAAGTCATATCAACATAGAGTCAAAGACAATTTTACTTATTCTTCTCTAATTTCAATGTCTTTGTTATTTTTTTTTTTTTTGTAACTGCTCTGACTTGGACTTCCAGTATCATGTTGAGAAGGTGTGATAAGTGCGGGCACCACTGTCTTGTTCCTGATTTTGGAGGAAAAGCTTTCTACTGTTCCTTGCTGAGTATGTTAGGTATGCATTTTCATATATGGTTTTTGCTGAGGTACATTCCTTCTATACCAAATTTGTTGAGAGGTTTTCTCAAAAAAGAATATTGAATTTTGTCGTGTTTTTTTGTGCATCTATTGACCTGATCATATGATTTTTATCTTTATTCTATTTATATGTTGTATCACATTTATTGACTTCTGTAGCGTTCTTTAATCCCTCAGCCAATCTAATTTAGATTGGAGAATTTAATCCATTTAAATTTAAAGACATTATTGGTAAGGCTTTACTATTGCCTCTTTTAATTTTCTACTAATTGTTTTGCAGTTTCTTTGTCCCTTTCTTCCTCTCTTGCTCTCTTCTTTATTGATTTGATGACTTCTTATGGGTAGTATGCTTTGATTACTTAATCTTTCATATACTTACTACAGTTTTTTTCCTTTATGAGTTTTACATAAAATATCTTGTAGTTATGATGTTCTATTTTCAGTTGATAGCAACATAATTTTGATAGCATACAGAAACTCTACAATTTCACTTCTCACCCCACTCACATTTTAGGTTATTGATTTCAAATTTACATTTTTTTTAATATTATGTATCCAATAACAAATTATTATAGTTAATAATAAGTAGTCAAAATAATAAGCAGAAGAGTTAAATAACAGGCAGAAAAACTTTTATCTGGGAACAATTTTAGAGTCTCTTTTTTAAGCTTGCCCGTATGTGATTACATGAATGAACATTTATTTGTGTAATGGCCTCCTTTCTCTTGCTCTTTTCCTGTCCATTATCCTCACACATCCAATAAAGGCCTTAGACAGGCTTTGGAAGCTTCTGCAATTCCAAGACTAACTTCTGTTGGCAGATGAATACATAATTTTAAAAAACATTTTCTTCAAAATACAGTACAAAATATCAAAAAGATACCAGACAAATGACTCAAGAGAATGAGTCATTTCTCATGAGTTAGGAACTCTTTACTGCCTTTATACAGAAGTGTTACTACCATGAACTGTGTGCTTATCATGATACAGTAACATCAAAAATGCTCTTTTTTTACCCATCACTCCTTTTTTAGTATAATCTGCTTCGATTTCTTCATGTTAACCTTGGCTTTAGTATGGCATTTTATTTTATAGCAAATTTTCTCCTGGTATTCATAAGTTGTTGTTAACGGTGATTTATTTTGAAAAACTTCAATATTAACAGCATGTGTAAACTGATTTTAATCTATAACAACACTTAGAGGTAGCTTTATTGGCATAAAGAAGGTTATAAGTAGTTATATGAGAAATCTGTTGTAGTTAAGACTTTTAGTAGGTTAGAGGAGACGACCTGGAAACCTTGCTTGTATAAAGTCTAAAAATTGCAAGTGCAGCTATTTATGCCAAGGGTTGAAAAACTATGGCCCATGGGCCAAACATAAGGAGCCTCCTGTTTTGTAAATAAAGTTTTATTGTAATACAATGACACTCATTTGTTTATATCTAATCTATGGCTGCTTTTGTGCTACAACAGTGGAATTATATAATTGCAACAGAAATTGTATGGTCCACAAACCTAAAATATTTACTACCTGGTCCTTAGTCAAAAAGTTTGCCATCCCCTGAGCTACACTATTGGTACCTGAATCTCCAAATTTTTATCCTTAATATTAGTTGCCTCACTACCCAGGAAAACCAATAGCACCTATGTTGAGATTTTGTGACGGTAGCCCTCTAACTTTAATACCAAGTTTCCTAATGATTAATCACAATTAGCTGTTGGCCTAATGTAACTGATGGGGTTACAAAGCCCTTAATATAACTGAATTTTCTTTTGGATCATGTAAGGAAGAAGAGAGCTGTTTCTGATATATTATATGCAGTGACTCGGAACTTAGGCTCTTTTCACATTATGGCTGAGCCATCTTTAACATTTGTTTTCCTAGGTGGTCAAAGGAAAGATCATGGAGGTTAGTGCATGGTACATACCTGTAAGGGCTGCCTATCATTTTATTCAGATTCCATTGGTCAGAATTCAGTCCTGCATCTCAACTAACTGTGCAAGGGAGGCTGGGAAATATAAACTAATTGTGTCCTGGAAAAACAGAAAATAGGTCTGGTGAAAAGGTCACCTCTAGTCTTTGTCACAGAGACCTTCTGTAGATAAAATTTATTGGTCTTCATATTTAATAAGATATGGTGGAGTATGAAAAAGGAGTCAAGGATATCTTCTAAAGATTTAACATGAGAAATATTTTAGATGGTTATAAATTTATGAGAGGTTGGGAATATTTTTTTAAAGTGTACCTTTAAAAAATATTTAATTAATTAATTTTTAACACTTACAAAGTGCCTGGGATTCCTAGGTGGTCTCCCATCCAAGTTCTAACCTGGCTCAATCCTGCTTAGCTTCTGAGATCAGACAAGATCAGGCATGTTCAGGGTGGCATGGCCATAGACAAGAGATTGGGAATATTGAAGGAGAAGCAAGATTGAAGAGGGCAAAAATAGTTAAAAATAATGAAATCTATTTTAAGTATTATTTAAAAAATATTTTAGGCTTTCATAGCGGAAGCTTCTTGCATACATCTAGAAATATAAGAAACATTAAAACTAAAGATATAACCTAGAGATATGTATTTTTGAATCTTCAAACTATAAACAGTAAGTGGCAGAAAAGGTTATGAGATTGTCCTGGACAGCACATAAATAGGATAAGAAAGTATAAACGGAAAAAAAACACTGTGAATAATATAATATCTGTCTTAGTACAAAGTAATAGAAACACACAGACAAGTAAAATAGTCTTTGCTTTCAGGAAGCTCACAATTGGGTGGAAATAATCAAGAAAATTATTGATTACCGATTGTGTGTAAAGGCTATAAAAGATCCATATTGTGGAATGAGAGCATAGATGAAGGATAACAAACAGCCAATAAATATACTGATTGAATGAATGAATTATATTTAAATATATCACACAAAAAGTTCTACTATGCCTTGATGGTATACATAAATTTTGCATGGTTGACAAATCCTCTGATAATTACACAGAGAAAACTTCTGCCGCCACTACTACATACTTACCTTTATTAATTGCTTATTCTATGGAAAGCACTATGTTGCTTTATGTATTTTTCTCTTTTAAGTCTCATAACAACACTATATGATGTGAATTATAATTTTCATTAAATCCCAAAAAGATGTGCATTATTTCCAAAGATAGAACAGAAAACTGGAGTGACAGAAAGATTATCTAACTTGTTATGTGTAAGAATATCTATCACACTTTTTACCACCTTGCAATATCTCCCTTTGTTCTTTTTGAAAAATAATTAGAAATACAAGTAAGACTGGCTCATTAGTTATCTTCAAATTAATGGGAAATTGGGAGCCGGTGCCATGGATTTAAATAGCTATTATTTTACAAAAAAAATTAGAAAATAGAACCAGTATTTATTAGCAATCCACACAGAAGCACAATTGATTGACTATTGTTGTAAAATACTTAATTTCTGGAAAATTACCATAGACTAATAAATTAGGGAATTAAAAAACTTGCATGTATAACTGATGAGTATTAAAGACAAATTTTGAATGAAATTAGCTACATTTTATTAAGTGAGCAATGTCATAATAATAGTGAGACATTCATCTTTCTAGATAAATGAAAACACTATTGAAAATTGACTGGCTCAACATTTACAAAGAGTTTCTATATCTTTTTAATTGTCTTTTATTTTTCAAATTTTATATCATGAATATGTATTAAATAGACTTAGAATTACTATACCATCTCTGTATACTTTATGATCACAATTACATAATTATGCATGTCTACTCTCTGTCTCTCTCTCCTTTCTGCCCCCACGTATATGCAAAAGGCAAACATATCAAAAGCAAATATACACAGTCTTATAATATCCAAGAAAGTTAACAGGAATGTTTAACTTCTCTTTTATACTTTAAATTTTCTGCATTTTTATAAGAGTTTGAATCACTGATATAACAGTGAAAACTTTATTTTGAAAAAAATAAATTCAGAAGTAATTCAGCAAAATAAACAAGCAATACAATTAAACACATGAAAGCAGGTAATGAAACTAATCAAAGCACACAGTGTCTTAATAAAAGTTGGCAGCTGGGGCAGAAATCACTATGCTAAGATTGCCAGAGAAACTGAAAATGGCTTCTGAATTGCTACACTCAGGATATGAAACAATATAAACAATGCCTTTTACAATATTTCCTTCAGGAAGTGAAATCAGTTTTAATTGTTGCTAGGACACAGGGATATATAAGGAACCTTTAGGAGATGTCAAGTCAACTTGATTTAGGTTAAATTGTGATCAATAAGAAACATTTTCAGTATTCTATATTTTAAAGAAGATTTATATAAAAATAATTTTGTGACAGAGTATTTATTTCTCATAGTATTACTTCAAAGTCCTTTAAATAAAAATAATGGCAATAAACTTCAAATTAATGACCACAGATGTGATCTGGAATTGGTTCATTCTCTCACTTCACTAGGAACTTTCCGGACTAAATTCGTTTTACAAGAGCAACTCTTGTTTTAGCATCTTGTATTCTTTCACAAGCTTTTTGAAAAGTCATCATATCAAGAACAAATTTTTCTTCACAGTGTCTTTTACATATTTCTTGAGCCCTAGGAGAAAAAAGAAAAGGTAACAGAATGAGATATTTTTAAATTACTAAAACTATAATAATCAATCAGATTGATAATTAGATGTCTTCAAAATAGACATGCAGAAATGGGATAAAGAACTTCACTTATTGCATAGAACTTTATTATAACATTTAATAATATTCCTATTAGGCTAATATTTCTAAAATTTCTATTGGCTATAATACAATCCTCACAAACCATGGCTTAGATTCCCGAAGAAGCATCTAAACCAGATTATACCTGATTTGCAGAACTTTTACATAAGCCTTACTAAATACAAGCTTTTCTAGGACTCTATTATGGATTGAATTGTGCCCTCTGCCTCCTAATACATATGTTGAAGTCCTAACTCTCAGTACCTTAGAAAGTGACTGTATTTGGAGATAGGTTTTTAAAGAGGTAATTAAAATCCAATTGGTGTCACTATAAAAGAAGAAGAGACACCAAGGATATATACACACAGAAGTTCTAGACTCTAAAATTGTGAGGAAACAAGTTTCTGTTTTTTAAACCACGCAGTCTTTGGCATTTTGTTATGGTAGCCCTAGTAGACTAAAACAGGCTAAGTTAAAGAAAGGTGAACCAGGTTACTCTGTCAAACCTGGGAAATGTCATGGATCTTATAAAGATTTATTCATTCATCCTCATTTATTCAACAGTTGTGTATTTTAATGCTTGGCTCATTCCCTAGATGCTAGAAATTTAAAGATATCTATGAGATGTTATAACTGTGTGAAGCTTATAAAAAGTAAATAGAAACAAAGGTATATAAATATATAAATGTAATTTTATAGTACCATAATGAAAGCACTATGTAACAAGCCAGAGTGAACTATGACCAAAATTTAGTAAACATAATCTGGAGAATAGGCTGAGGGAAGACAAAAAAGGTGTCAGAGCTAAAATAAAAGCAGAGAAGGTAGCATAGTTTGTCATGCTCTGACAAGTGCCAATATTCTGATTGTCTGGGTCATATAATTCTGGCCAGGAGAATGATAGAGCAGATAAGCCTAGAGAAATGGACTTAGACCAGGTCAGAGTTCTTTATTTGCATTTTGGGGTACTCAGAAATCTGGACTTCAGGAGTGAAAGAGAGGACTAAGTCTAAAAAATCTCCAATTTATTTACTATGTGATCTTGGACAAGTTATTTAAGTTCTTTATCTCATTTTCTTCATCTTTAAAACAGGGATAATCCAGACATAGGGTTTAGTGAAGGACTAAATGAGTTAATACATTTAAAATCCTTAGCAGAGTACCAGACATTTAATAATTCCTTTTACTGGATAGATAATAGTGGCATTTATCAGGACAGAAAATGTAGGACCACCACCAGATAGGGGGAAAAATTGGAGTTCTGCTTTGGTAATAATGAGTTTAAAGAGCCTGGTTATACATGAGGCGAAGCCTAGGAAATTAAATATAGAGAAGCAATGGCTTATGTTAAGAGCACAGGTCATAAAGACATTCTTCTTGGGTTTGAGACCCAGATCTGTAACTTATTGATCTATGTGATTTTGGACAAGTTATTTTAAGCTCTGTCTGCATCATTTTTTTTTCACCTTTAAGAAGAAACAATTCAACTCACAAGGTTCAGTAAGGAGTAAATGACCTAATATATTGAAAATCTTTAGGTGAATGCTGAGAATTTAACAAATACTGAAAATTAGTTACAACTATTGAGTCTGGAGCTCTGGAGAGTAATCATGTCTGGACATGCAGCAGAGTAGAAGTCATGGCAAAAGGGACTTTACACATATAATTAATGATACTAATTAAGTTTAAAAATATACTGACATAGCGCCTCCTACAGATAATAATTATAAACAATGGGCAAAATGTCAAAAAAAATACACCAGCAATTTAAAAGAACTGAAGAGAAACACAAAGATTCATTAAAATTATATAGTATACCAGAATCAAACAATTTGAAAATGAATTTCATTTACAATACTGTAAAAAAAAAGTGAAATACTTAGATACAGCTTAAAAAATATACAAGGCCTATCTTTCAAGAATAGATGTGGTGAAAGTAAAGAAATTGTTGAAAAGGTAGAAGATTTTAGCTAAAAATAAGTATAAGAGTTTAACAGAAGTAAGACAGTTCTAAGTGATGAGAGGGCTTTTATATGTCTATGGAAATAAGAATAAAGGTTGTTAAAAGCCAAAACTGTTTAGGTTAGGTAGTTAGGAGGGTTGTTTTATGAATTTGGAAGTTAATTGTGATTACAGTAGAAGTTGGATGGAGAAAAGCTTTATAAATCAAGATATAAAGACCACAATGAATTATGAGGGTCATCTAAGAGGTCAATTGATGACCAAAATAAAGATGAGCAGAAGATGATATAATTGGATAACTGCCTTATGTTCCAGATCTTCCATGCTAATTGATACTTGACTTTAAAATGGACACCCTGCTGTTCTGCCCTGAGGAACATCATCACATTTTCACAGTACGGGCAAGAGTATTTTGGAAAACTTATGATCAGCTTTTACCTTATACATAAGTTCTTTCATTTTTAAGTTTCCTTTAAATTCATTCTTAAATACCCCTGTGGGTAATTTATCAATTTCCTAAACTAGAGCTTTATGATTCCACTTTTTTCTTTCATTCTTCCTCATTCCACAGCAGGATCAGGGAGCTACCTTCTCAGTAATGACTTCACTAGTTACTGAGATTCATCAGAATGCTTTTAGGACAAGTATTTAAATGAGAAAAAGAACTGAAAAACTCTTTAGTCTCTAGACAGACTTTTTGAGTCACAACTCTGTTTTCTGTGTTGATACTCATTTTATTTATAATATATATAATAAAAATAATGTTCTTTAGGACACACTGCTGACATAACCAGAACATTGTCTTATTCCTGTGCGCTTTCAAAGATAATATCTTTGCAGCAGTTTAGAAAAAAAGATAATTCAGTTAAGATATATTAGGAAACTAACTTGACTCTGTATCCTCTACAAATTAATGATGGCCAGACATCCAATTTGCTGTGATAAAACAAAGCTGATTAAATTTCACTAACATCAATTTGCATTAGAGTTGTGTTTTGATAACAAACTAGCTTTCATTCTCTTTTCCAAAATATTTATTAAATTATAGAAAAATATTTTTAAAAACCTCTCACACAAAGAATATACATTAATGAAAATGTTTTTAAAATATGAACTATTTTTCATACTTAAAAGGACATTATGTAAAGTACCTCAGTAAATAGTTTAAAGGTTTCTTATAACTAGGGAAGGGAAAATGTTTCCTTCTTATTTTACATTCTAGTACAAACTACTTCTTGTAAATGGTAGCATTCAAAGTGTAAATGAAATAAGGAGCTATAATGATCTAAGTATTTCTAGATAAGGCTTAAATATATGTATTTACATAGTTTGGCCACTTAAAATATCACCAGGATAAAAATGTGGCTATTAAGCTTGAATCTAATAACAGAAAAAAAAAATTATGTAAAAAACTATGAAAAGGTAAAAATACTGGGCATCGTATCTAGTGTACTCTTCAGAGTTGTCCATGTATTTCAATCTCTTTGAGCTATTTTAAAACTCTATAAATTGAGAAAAATTATGAGTAATGCAAATGATTCTTGTCTATAGAAATGTAAATGAATTTTGTCCAATGAAGTTACAATTGATTATTGCTGATGAATAATGACTAAATTTATTTTGGCATTCCTGATTGCCTATTTATATGCATGCTCTTAGAATTCTCATTTGAGCTGACTGTAACATCTTATTAGTTCCCTTATTAATCAATGAGTTAAATAAAATCTTTGTCATGTTCATTTTATATTTATATGAGTCATGGTTTTATGTTCTTAAAAAATACCCTTTGTGGAAAATGTGGTTTTGTGTGTATGTATGTGTATATGTGTATGTCTCTGTGTGTACACATATAAAATAGATATTATATATGTGTATAGATATATATGTATGTATACAATGGAATATCATTCAACTATGAAAAAAAGGAAATATTACCACTTGCTAAAACATGAATGGCACTTTACGGCATTATGTGAAGTAAAATAAATGAGAGAGAGAAAGACAAACACTGTATGACTCCAATTATATGTGGAATCTGAAACAAACAAACAAAAAACCCCAAGCTCACAGATACAGAACAAACTGATGGTCACCAGAGACAGAAGGGGAAGTGGGTGAAATAGGTAAAGGGGGTCAAAAGGTGCAAACTTTCAGTTATAAAAAAAATAAGTCCCGGGGAGGTAATATACAGCATAGTGACTACAGTTAATACTGTATTGCATATTTGAAAGCTGCTGAGAGAATGAATCTTAAAAGTTATTATCATAGGAAAACAAATTGTAACTATATGTTGTTACAAATGTTAGCTAGACCTAATATGTGATTATTTTGCAATACCTACGAATATCAAAACATCATGTTGTATACCTGAAACTAATTTGTCATATGTCAATTACACCTCAATAAAAAAACCTTTGACAAGAAAGAAAATTTAAATTTACTAAATGTAGGTTAAAATATTTCAATCAATACTTATTTTCAGAACCTCCTTTTGACTTAACATAAAAAAAAATCTTTATCACGGAACAATTTAAAAATATTTGCATTTGTTTGAGACAGTTTTGTCTAATGTGTGTTCTGAGGATTAGCGTTCTATTTCTTAAAAAGAAGGTTCTGTGGTAAAATGTGTTTGTTTGTTTGTTTACTTATTTATAAGAACACTTTTATTTTTTTATTTTTATTTTTTAACATTTTTTTATGCTTACAGTACCTGGTCTTCCTAGGTAGTCTCCCATCCAAGTACTAACCAGGCCCGACCCTGCTTAGTTTCCAATATCAGACAGGACTGGGCCGGGTGTGTTCAAGGAGGCACCGCTGTAGACTAAAATGTGTGTTTAAAATGTAATGAATTTTTTTTCCTGGTAGCTTTTCTAATGGTCTTTACCATGAAACTGTACACTGAGATTTAGAGGCCCTTTCTAATCCAATTTAATGTTTCTTCAGCCATCGACGTTCAAATTTTCTCTTACAAAAACCTTCTGCAATAGGTAGAATAATATTCACTATCTCCTTCTTCTCCTCTACATTACTTATTCTGAATTTTGCTCACTCTCTCCACCAATAATGCTGTCCCCTGATATTTCTGCTTTTCCAAATTCTAATCAACAATTTTAAGTTTCCTACTCTACTCTTTGTAGTAATTCAAATACATGCTTTTATTTGCCAGGGGGCTGTCAGTTCTTAGAGGATCAGAATATCTTATTAATTTTTGTATGGAGGCATAGAGGAGAATTAAAATGAATGAACACTTTGATGTTAAGCTTTCTCTTTGAAGGTTTCCTAGATTACTCTCACCTATTTATTTAAATTTTAATTTCGTACCTGGATAGCTCTTGTACTATTGCTTGCGCTATTATTTCACTCTGGCACTCTTATTCCTTGATAACATATCTCTACCTAGATTTTCAGTTTCTTGGACCCAAATAAACTGTTCTCCCAACTAGCATATTCAATAGCTGGAAGTGAATTACCATTTGAATGATTTGAATTGTAGGTAAGAACCTCTTAGTAGAAATGCCAGTGGTGAAAGAGGGACAGAAAAAGAATGTGCAGAACAAACTTACTGCCATGAAATAAGGACTTGTTTTAAGATGCCTATTGACTACTGAGGCAATATTCATATCTTGGTTAATTATAGTTTTAGTATACATTTAGTAATTTTGAATATCTTCACTATACAAATATTTAGAAAAAAGGCATTGTTTCTCACTGCAATGGCTTCAGTATTGAGTAAAAATACATAAAAACACTTGCTCATAACAGATGCTATTATGTAACCCAAATGGACTTATATATAACCATTACTAATTTAAAAACTGGGATGTTTCTTCACTAAATAATTATTAAATAGATTTTGGAAACTAAGTGCTGTACTAGGCACTGAAGTGAAAACACAGACCAAATTATCGTACAAAGGACTTCACAAGTTAACCGGATATAGGCCCTCGTATGATAACTGTTACAATAGAAATTTTTAAAAAACTGCTATAGGAGTATCACCAAATGAAAAGGACTAACAGACTGGAGAAGCAGTTAGGGAGAGATTAATAGTGAATGTACCGTTTCAATTAGTTGGATAAAAAAAGGATGAATTTTGTCAGTGGTTGCACAGTTCATGCACTGCATGATGGGAGCAGAGAGGAATGAAACAGTCGTACTCAGCCAGACATTATCCACTAGTGATGTGTCTCCCTGCAGAAAGAGTGTCTTTTCCTTCACATATGGGTACTACCTTCTCACCAGTTTGAACATTTTAAAGTAAAATTTGTACAATAACACAAAGGCTTGTATTACATAATATGTCAATAACAGTACATTGAGGGCTTATAGTGTCTTCTCAGAGTGCATGTTGAGGAAAAAGGGGACAGTATCAGTAAGGTCAAAGAGATAAGAAAGTGCAAAGTTGGGTATGGAGTGATGAATAATTTAGTCTGTCTGGAGCAAAGAGTGAGGCTAAGGGAAGACAGAAGAGACTATAGCATAAAATATAGTAAGAAGAGTCTAGATAGATGGGAATGGAGCATGATGTCTGAAATGCTACTCAGAGGAAATCAGATTTTATTTTGAAAGCAAAGCAATTGCAAGGTATAAACACATTTGTGTAGGAAATGATATAATCAGAACATAATTTTAAAAGATGGTTGAAATTTATAGGCCAGAGAACAGATATGGGTGAAGAAAGGATGGGGAATGGAGATAGAGGCCTCAACTGAAAGGAGAATGTGAATTTTTTGGAGGAATTATGAGGGTCTGAATTAGTATAAGAGAAGTGAGACTGAAAAAGAAGACTCCTTTTAGAAGTAAAATGAATAGGGAAACATGTTACATCTTGGCAATGAGATGAGACTGAGTATAAAAGACAGGTTCCTAGCACTGGGTAGGAGGCTAATAATGATGCCCATTTATAATAACAGCCATTCATAAAGCATATTTTGTTGGATAAGCGTGAGGTTAGGGGAAGACAGAATTGTTCTATTGTTTCATTTTTGGTAATATGTTAGATCTTCTCTTTTTTGTTGTTTCTATTTTCCAAAGTATATTATACCATGTTATTAAGTACTATTTATTAGATCTCAACATTTAGTATGAATATTCAAAAGACATTGACTTAAAAGCATATAATCAAAACTGTACCTACCTAAAATCCTTCATGGAGTTACGTAATTCCTTTAGATATTTTTCCCTTTCCAGTTTTTGCTGAACAATCAGACTTTTCTCTCTTAAGACAGCCTCCTTCTTGTTCAGTCTGTCAATTTTAATTATACCTTTGACCAATATAGTACGCTCATTATTTAAGTTTTGAATTAGTAAACGTTCCTCAGCCTTTTGTTTTTTTTCTTCTAGAAACAAAGCTCTCCTCTCTCTAACTTTTTCAAGATAGTTGAATTTGTCCTGCCAAAGTTGTTGTAAACCATACTGAATCGTCAAATTATCTTTTGCCGCTCGTCTTTGTGCAGCGTATTTTTTCTTCCTTGAAGATTCTCGAACAGTTAAACAAACACTTTCTTGGGCATCTTTTGCCATGGTAACAGCCATTACTTTTTTTTCATGGCTTTCCCGCTTCTTTTGTTCTGAGTAATATTTATCAATATCATAAACTGTTTGGAGTTTTATACCAGTTTTTTGTGTTGCAAGAAACTTTCTTACATTCTTTTCCAAAAGCTTGTCTTTTCTTTTAATTGCTTTTTTTTGATGAGTGGTAGAAAATGGCTGCGTACATGTAGAAAAAGAAACTTGTTCTTTCTTTTTCAATACCGTAGCATACTTCAACGAATCTGAAGGATGAATGGGCAGTTTGAACACTGATATCCTAAAACTGGCATCCAATTCATCTTCAGTTTCATCTTCAGACTTCTGATCTATATTGCACAGCAGACAAATATTATACATTATATGAGTGTTAAGCACAGTTTATTTTCTGTCCCATTCATTTTGAAAGCTACATTAACAAAGTTTGCAAGAACCTATTATTTACCTATACTAAGAAGCATTTTCCCCAACTGATGTTCCTTTTCATTTTGTGATTTAATAGGGATTTTGGAAAGAAAAATCACTATTGAAACATTTTAACACAGAAATGCATTGATTCCTATATTTCCTGCATTATATCTCTCAGTTATTTAACTTGCACTAATTCAATAGCAGTATTTTATCTTATACTTAATCATACATATCATTTTAACATATATTTGTAAAGGAATTTATAATGTTTTACCTTGTTTTTCTTAACTTTGGTAATAGCTGCCAATTAATAGCTGCCAACATTGTTTTTTCCTTCACTGGATACATAAATAAAACAAATTTCTCAGCCTCTTTTACTATTACGTGTGGCCATGAGACTAAGTCCTCTCTGGCAGAGTGTGGGCAGAAGTGATACATGTAATTTCTGTCCTAAAGCTATTAAGAAACAAATGTGCCTCCTATGAATACTCTTTCTTTTTCTGACCCACTGCACAGAGATGAGGATAAGGCCCTAGAAGATGGCAGATTCACAAGGTGGGAGGACCCTGGTTCCCTGAATCACTGCTTGAAAAACTACTCACTGATCAAGATTATTTAACTCAGACTCTTATGGAAGCCAGAAACGAATGAAAATTATGTTCGAGTAAAATATATTTCTGGGTCAATTTTTTATCACAGTCAGCCTAATAATAACTTGAGTCACATTGATGCTCATATATTTATTTTCTGACAAGCTTACTGATGAACTTAGGATCAGGTGGCAAATACAGGTTAAAAAAGTCATACTCATTAATCTTAGAAAAAGATGTTTCCCATGTTCGACTAATTCCCTCTATCTATTAAAATTACATCTCTGGTAACTCTGGTTTACAAACATTTTATCTTTTCTAATAGAAGATTCTCTTAAGGTCTTCATATGTCAAAATGTCAAATCTGACAGCTGAGACTTTATGCAAGTTAAGATGGCCATGAAGAAGGGAAGGGCCTGTGATCTAAGCAGGCAGTAGGAAAAAAAGAGAATTTCTGATGTTGACATTCCTATGGCCTATAGTGAAAAATCCTAGGCATGATTTTCCACTAGAGGCCACAAGGATGTCAACACCAGAAAAGTGTCTAGAACTAAGCAGAAAATCAAATCTAGTACGTAAAAATGGTAATCCATCAGAATACAAAGGCAGTATCCAGAAATAACTATTATGAGTTTGGGTCCAAAGCAAGCCATCAGAGACCCAGAAGGACAAAAGCTAGAGTTTCAGGTCTAGATTTAACAGGCTGTGGTCTCAGGCAACTATAGATACATTACTGTTTTGGTCACTGGATTTTGTGTGTAAACTTTGACACGGAAAAGCTGACCAAGGGTAAAAGATTAAGAATAGAAAACATAAAACTAGTAAGTTACTAAAGGTTCTTGTCATCAATTCCAATTTGTATGGCGGTGGGCGGGTTTTCCCATACCACCATGTAAAGCTCTGATACCAGCTGGGTGTCCTATGATTCAACAAAATTCTGATCCTACCTACTTCGAGATAGGGTCAGAACCCACAAGTTAAGGGCTCAGTCCTAGAAGACTGTGCACCCTCCTTCAAACGTCAATTGCAAGTTCAGATTATCACCTTTGCTTCCGATATATCAGGTGTAGACTACAAGTTCACCAACCCCATTCTTGGGTTCCGTTAATTTGCTAGAGTGGCTCACAGAACTCAGAGAGACATTTTATTTAGTAGACAGCTGGTTTACTATAAAAGGATATAACTCAGAAATAGCCACAAGAAAGGGATGCATAGGGCGAAGTACAGGGAAAGAATAAAAAGCTTCCATGTTCTCTCAAGTGCACCAGTCTCCCTGAAATCTCCAGGTGTTCACCAACCTGGAAGCCCTCCAAACTCAGTGCTTTCATTTTTTAAGGAGCTTCATTACATAGGCACAATTAAATAAATCATTGTACATTGTGACTGAGTTCAATCTTTAGCCCCTATCTCCTCCCCAGAGGTTAGGGTTGGGACTAAAATCTTCACTCTAATCACATACTTGGGTTCCCTGGCAACTAGCTCCTATCCTTAGGTATGGTTCAAAAGTTACCTCACTAACACAACAAAAGACATCTTTGTTGTTCTGCTCTCATCACTTAAAAAATTCCAAAGATTTAGGGGCTCAGTGCCAGAACTGGGGGAAACAATCAAATATATTTGTTTTGTTATAAATCACAATATCGTGGTAGTCAATACACGTTTACTTCTTAATAGTTTAATGTAAATAAGTCTGGTCTTTTCAGTGAAACTTGAGGCTCTTTGAAGACAGAAACAGTACTTTTTTTGTGTATACTAACTACACTTATTTTGTGGCTAATGATTCAGATGTCTCTGATTTGTTGGTTGAACACAATACACATTAGCACTGTAAAGGGTCTCCCAATTTTCTTCTTTGCTTCCAGAATCAGTGCTTCAAGACATCACTCATTGTGATAAGATTTATACTCCTAAAACAGAATTCTAATCATGCTATGCCTTCCACTCATACAAAGGAAAACAAAACATTCATGGTCTTCCTCCTATTGGATAAAGGATAGTTTGACCTCTAAGCCTGGGGTTCTATATTATAGGGAAAGAGCTTCATTTTTATCCCTACACATGCACCACACCTTCCCATCTTTGGGCCTTTGTTTATCTTATGTGCTTTATGTTTTGTGCAGTATGTTGTTTTATCTATCTACGTATGTTCAAATTGTACATATTCTCCAAAGATTTTCTACTTGCCATCTTTCTTTGTTCTTTAAACAGAAATTGATATATTTTTAACAATCAGAATTCATAACATTCTATATATATGAAAGCTCTACGTAATAATTCTAGCCATAGTAGCAAGCTATACATAGATTCTAAAGAACTTGTCTAAGTTTTCTTTGATCGTTTATTCTTTGCACCCAGTCTATTATTTTGCAGAGTTGGTTTTCTTTTTCTTTCTTTTTTTTTATTTTTTGGGGGGTGGGGCGTGGAGGGAAGTGGGAGAGGAAGAGGCTAGGAGCGAGTAGGTAGTGCAGTTAACTAAATCATAGATGCTAATAAATTATTTGTTGGATGTATGAGTAGAAAAGTGGAAGAGTGCATCTGTTGCTCAAGATCAATATCCCTTGCATATTGGTAAAAGTCTAAAATCCAGCATGCCTGGATTTGAATGCTAGTTCTACTACTTACTAAGCGATTGATGGAGGCATGCTGTTTAATTCTCTGGCCTTCAGTGTGCTCACTGTAAAATGGATATAATAATATCCAATTTATAGGGTTTTTATAGATTTAAATTAGTTAATAAAACATAAACTGACAAAGTATGATATACAAGTATTAGAACAATGCCTTACAAAGAGTAAAAGCCATATGTTAGTTGCTATTTTTCATTATATTTGCTATGGAACACAAGAAGCTTATCTTATCTCCTTAATTCACATCAATAGCACAGTGTTCAAATCGCCTCATCATTTAGTAATGAGTGAAGAAAAGTATTTTTGTCACACTCCTCAACATCCACTGGGATGTGAAGCACATAATATACATATTTGGTTTCCTGATTGCATAATTTGTCTCATTTGTGACTGTAAAAATAAAACCAAATGATGAATGAAAGTGCTCTCATCTTTCCATAACCAAATTAATAAACCCGTCTATCTATTCATGCATCCTCTTCTTTTACCCTGATACAATGAAGAAAGCACCCTCATTTTCGGCAGAGGTGAAATTATTCACATTTGTGTTGGCCCTAACCTCCTTTACCCTTGCTTCTGTAATTATCTTAACTTGCTCCTTTATCAACCCCTCCCTACTGGCTCATCCCCACCACTGTTATAAACCACCATAACCACCAATGCAAAGCACTACTACCTTCCCTCAAACCCCACTATCTTCTAGCTACCATTCTATTTTTTCCTGTTCATTTTTAAAGTAAAAACCATTGAGGGTTGTCTCCTTGTATCATCTCTTTTTCTTCACCTTCCACTAACTTTTCGGCTCATTCAGATATGGTTTTCACTTCCACTGTTCTGACTCAACTGTCAAAACTCTTCCTACTAAAGCTTTCTATGGCAATAGATTCAAAAGACTTTTTCTTTTTCTTTTTTTTTTTTTTTTTCCTGGCCCAGTCTTTCTTAAATTCTCAATGGCATTTAACACTAGTTAATTATTTCTCTTTCTTGAAACTTTTTTTTTTTTTCAGATTCTCTGATTTCCAGATTCTCTGAAGTTCCCATGCTTTTTCTTTGAGCTTTCTGATTACTCCTTCTTAGTTGTTTGCAGACTCCTCCTCTTTAAATAAATCTCTGGAATACATGACTTGATGATATGAGGTCTCTTTCCCAAGTCTCTTCCCAAGTCTCTCCTTAAGTCAATCATGTTCACTTTAAATATCTATCTCTGTATTGATAACTCTCAAATTTACCATCTCTCCTTAGAAGTTTTATAGGTATTTTTCAAACTTGGCATGTTTAAAACCAAGGCCTTTTTTTTTTTTTTTTTTGCTACCAAAAATCACTTCCCTCTAAAATCGGCCTTATCTCAGCAAATGAAAACTAATATCTTATTCCTTCCATACCAATTTTATCAATTAGTCCTATAAATTTTACCTCAAATGTGTAGCTCAATTTAACTAAATTTTCTCCATTTTCCTGCCATCACCTTACTTCAGGTTTCTATTAACACGTAAACTATTGTAATGGTTTACGTAGTTACTGCATTTCCCAATACATAATATACTTCATTGTCAACAAAGGTATCAAACCAGAGTTATTTCTTATAACGGTGTCTTTATATGCCCTCATGATAAAATTCAAACCCTTTGCCATAGTCTACAAAGCCCTGTATGCTTTTATACTTGTTTACTTATCCACTACAATCTTCCAACTACTCCTATCAGCATTTACTATGCTGCAGTCAAGACATGAATGATTTGTTGGGTAATTACCAGGCATGATTTTTGAATGCCAGAACTAGAAATGTCAAAAGTGAGGTCAGCTCCTTTGATTCAGTTTTACAAGTGAAACTAAATGATTTAGTTGAATAATCTGTGGGTACTTACTATGAAGCAAGGTCTTCAATAAATGAAAATAGTTCTGGCTCTCAGGAATCTTATTATCAATCAATCAATAAATGAAATCTCATAGTCCAGTGGGGGAGGCAAATGATCTTAGGGAAAAATGTATATACAAGAGCCTTGGAATGATAGAAAAATAAATGAATTTTATTCCATCTGGGATAGGGTAAGGGGCTGTCTGCAAAAATATTTGAGAGAAGGCAACAGCTGGGTTTATTCTTAATGAGAGTCTTCATTTTATATTTGCATTACCTAAAGGCCCATGTTTTAGGTACATGGGAAAATTTAATGAATTTGCAAAATTTGTATGTAAAAAGAACAGGAAACAAGGCATTCTCAGGGAAAAAAAAGTTTCATAATCAAAGATGCAAAAAAAAAAAAGACGTGGAAAAAAAACAATATGGAAATTTGGTTTTATAAAATATAAAGTCAGCAGCTGTTAATAGCAGCTGGTTGCTGGAGACCTCCAGCAGGCAGGTGGATATATGAGCCAAATCTAAAAGCTGGAAGAGAGGTTGGATCTGGAGATAAATATTTGGGATCCAACAGCTGAGGCTTTTAGGTAAAACTATAAACATAGTTAAGAAAAGACAAGAGACTAAGGATGGAACCTTGGGGAACATCAACACTAAATATGTACATACTAGGTAAGCCAAACTTTAAGAAAAAAAATAAAATCTGTGGCTATAGCCTTTTAATAGATAAGTCTCTAAAGAAATCACTACATGTAAAGTGACCCCAGCTTGCCATGTAATATCCCAGTTCATGCCTATTGTCCTAGTAAAGTTTATTAACAGCGACTGCTTTCAGCGTCAGAGTGACCATTTGGAAGACATCTTGGCTAAAGGAACACCACCCAATAATAGATAAGAAACAAAAGAGTGACACTGTGCTGTCTGCATCATATTAAGTTAGATAAAGATCTTAGTGCAGTGTCTAAGACTTGGTAGATATATAATAAATGCTTTTGTTAAAACACGGTTAAGAGATTTCCTAGGCTCTATGAGTGTTGCAACTAAGCCTATTTTGTTCACTACTGTATACTAAGCACTTAGAAGAATGTCTGGTGCATGACAGCTTTCAATAAATATTTGCCTAATAAATATTTTTTTCTAGACAGCCAAGCCAATTCAGGGATACTTTTTAATTTGGGTGGTGGGATGCTGATAATAAACTTATACTTTCATTTTTTGCCCCCTCAGTTCCCATTATTTCTTTTAAGAACCCTACGGTTCAAATATAATAGTCACTACTTCACCACAGGACTTAGACACTGTTATTCTTATCTTTGGCTTATGTTCCCACTTGTTTGAAAGGCCCTATTTACACCGCCATCTGTAAAAAGATTGTTCACTTCAAATAACATAAATGCTTTCATTCCGTGAGCCCTTACCAAGTGGTAGCTACTAGACTTACTTCTTTACATATATTTACCATTTATTTCAATATTCATAACCTTATAAGGTAGATATTATTGACCACTAATTTAACAATACCTAAATTTTCTGAGCATTTGTTATATGTCAAATTGTTCTGAGTCCTTTAAACAAATTATCTCATTTAGTCTTCTCAACAATCTTATGATGTAGGTACTGTACTATTTTTATCTTCATTTTCAGATAAAGAAACTGAAGGTAAGGAAATAACCAATATGCTGGAGTAAGATCTTAACATCTGACTAATATCTTGCTGGAAAAACAAAACAAAACAAAACAAATATAAGGACTCTGGATAACTAATAAGGAAATTTTAATAGCCTGTTAAAACAATAGCATCAACATTCATAACAAAATCCAGAGTATCATAGTATAACATTTGTGATGCCCACATATAATCTTAAACATGTAATACAAATCAAATATAAATCAAAATTATATCATGAAGGATACCACTTCATATAAAATACAGAAATCACACAACCATATAGGCCATTTAGTTTCTTCCTTTCTGTATTTTATGTGAAGTGTTACAGTATTAAGAAAATTATGCAAATTAAGGATTTATAATTCCTAGAGAAGATAAACATATGCAAATTGGTTCAACTGAAAATCTAACAAATAACTTAAAATGGGTTATAAAAAGTATTTGAATGGAAAAGACCAGGAAAAAGAAACAGAATAATAAAAATTGAAGACATGTAACAAAAGAAAAGCAGAAAACAAATAATAAAATGGTCCTGGATGAAATAGGATCAGTTTCCTTGCAAGGAGAGACACCAGACAACTCACTTTCTCAATCTTTCCATGAACATGCACTAAACAAAGTCCATGTGAACACAAAGCAAGATGGTTGCCATCTACAAGTCAGAAAGATAGGCCTCACCATTAATCGACCATGCTGGCACCCTGATCTCAGACTTCCAGCCTCCAGACTGTGAGAAAATAAATTTCTGTTGTTTAGGCCATGTGGTCTAGGGTGTTTTGTTCTGGAAGTCTGAGATGACTCCTACAAAAGGAGTACCCATCTCTTCTGAGTTTCTAAGCACAATTCCCAACTGACATGCAGTGGCACACTTGTGTGTTGCTATAATGGGAGTGCTCAGAGACACTGAATACACTGATAGGGATGATGTTGCTACAGCCTCTAGCTTTCCTCTTGCCATAAATTTTGTCTAGAGTTATTAAGAGTCTTTGAAGATCAAGTGGGGTCTGATATACTATTACAATCATGGCAGTAGAGAGGGGATCAGGAGGTGGTCCATCCCTTAGAAATGTACTTAAGCAGTGAGTTAAGTGTGTTGCACTGTTTACTAATAACAAGAGAATTGTGAAGTCGGTATTTTAAAAGCACAGTAAAGCCCAAGGTGTAACCAATCTGGGGTGGGTGCTCCCAAATCAAGACTACACATGTATCAGATACTTTAATCCATTTTTTGGTTAACATACATTTTTAATGATATTCTGCCTCGCAACAGTGTGGCCACACTTTTGTAAATTTATTATTTTGAAATAGAAATTTAATTATATTTGAAGCCTGTTCACATTTTCATACACACACACACACACCCATGAACATACACACAAAGACACAATCAATGTTACATTTGTCAATGAGAGAAATTAGGAAAAATTCTTGCATAGAATCCTACGACTATTGTAAGTGTCTGAATGACTATAAAAATTGTGTGGTATTTGTATCAATTATTCACTTAAATTACTTGTTACTAGAGACTGTGAAGACTTACGTAAGATTGCCACTAAAATTTGGTGTATGAGTTACCTATTGCTATTTAAATTACTCTAAAATATAAAGGCTTTAAAACAAGAAACATTTATTATTTCAGTTTCTCTGGGTTAAAAACTCAAGAGTATGTTAGGTGGGTGGTTGTTACTCAGTATCCCAATGATGTTATAATCAAGATATCAGCCAGGGTTGTGGTCACCAAGGCTTGACTGGAGTGGGAAGATTCTATTCCACAATGGCTCATCACATGATTATTGACAAAGGTCGAAGTTCCTTATTGTTGTTGGCAGAATGCTTCAGTGTCTTGCCTTGTGGGCCTTTCAAAAGACCTACTTGGTATATGTTTCAGTGTCTCTAACATGGCAGCTGACCTCTGCCAGATCAACTATCCACCAGAGAGAGCCCAGAGCAGGACACAATATCTTTTATGATCTAGTCTTATAGTCATACATCATCTCATTTGCCAAATTCTGTTCGTTATGTGTAAATCACTAAATCTACACTACAGTGGAGGAGATTTAGACTATTTTTTGAAGGGAAGAGTGTGGACATTAATTCACTAAATCTAATATAATAATTTTATGTTTACAGAAATCAAGCTCTAGTTCATCAACAAAATTTGTAAAGACTTTATTAGAAGTGTTATATAAGCTCAATAGTTGGTATCTAACAATTTATGTTCTATTTTTATTACTATAATTAAATAAAATGAATGGAATATAAATATATATTTTCTACTAGATTAAAACTCTTGTTTTAATCTAGCACACTTGAAAAAAATCTTACTGATCTGTGCTATGCCTGGAAAAGTTTGGAAATACTGTCTTATAAAACCCACTCATATAGTTTATAGAGAATTCTGTTTGTGCTGTAGCAGCTCATCTTAATTCCTGGGGTAAATTTTACTTTTAGAAGAGTAGAGAATACATCTTATGTATCTCTGTACTCTCTATTGTAGCTAGCTAGCATAGTGTTCTGTATTTTTAGTATTCAATTTTAAAAATAACTATTTATTGAGTATGAATATTTATACTGAGAATTTTTAAGCTATTGTATTTTAAATATATTATTTTTTTCTCAAAGACTATGTTTATAAGAAAGTCAAGAGTCACAGTATCAGATCTAGGTACAGCGGAGGAATGAATAATTTGAAATAGCTGATATGTACTTCTTTCCTCATTCTGTTAACTTGTTCCTTTTCCCTTTTCCCTCTCTGATTTTTCACCTGCTTATTTTCCTATATTCTTTTTGCTTCACCTTTCCTGTCTTAACTGAATCTTTATTAGATGCGTCTGACAGAATTAAGAGCCAAACAGTGACAATAAGACAGGAGTTTGCAAGTGAACTTTCTTTACAAACAAGTATAAGGTCTACATGTATAATAACTTGGTATCAGTGACATTTTTTTCATTTTCTTTTAGATTATTACAAGACAAGAATAATAATCATGAAAGCCACACACATACAACTTGAAATCTAAGAGGTCGTTGGTGATCTGCTATAAGTAGTTTCTATGATTTGGAGTGGTTCAATAGCCAGCCAGTAGGAACTTTTATAATAGGCCCCAAAATAGTACTCATATTTGTGAATTAGGGTGTTGACAGTAAGTATAACCCAAATGAAAAGAGCTAAAGACTATCCATCTATATATATATAAGGTAAGCAATACTATAAGTGGTGCCACCTTTGGATATGAGTGGCATTGACATAAAATAATGCAGTCAAATCACAGTTCAAATAGAAAAGGAAAATGTGACATGAGGTAGTTGGTACTTCATCTCTGACCAAAGATTACCAAATGCCTAGAGATAGGATGATGTATATTTTCCAAACATTGCGGACACTGCTATAAAATTATTCTTTTACCTAAATTGTCGAGTCATATAAGAAAATAATTTATAAAATTATAATTAACTCTTCTTTTGTATAACCGTTTTTTAATTAAAAAAATGGATTTGGCTACTTGAATTATAGGCTTAGAAATAACAATTACTTGGCCATTGATTTAAAGAGTAGTTATAACATTGTAGAAAATAAAGTATTGAAAGTAGAAGCTTCTTAAACATTTTGTCTGAATTAGTGGAGCAATGTATTGGAATCATGATTGGAAACTGGTACACACATAGGTGTTCCCAGAAACCTGGGATGAATTCTTAATAGATCAGAAGCCATATGACACATAAAATTAATTAATTAGTCTTTCTGCCTCCTGACTATAAAAGAAATATTTAGCGAATTGTAACTATTAAGAAAATAACATGAAAATTAAAAAATCTCATGCAAAATTCATGCTAACTTTTTAAAAAATGTTACTATGACAGGGATCTGCCCATTAAACAATCCTTGGGTCAAATATTGGAGCTATAATTTGATGTCATGTCTGTCAATGATTTCTGTTAAAAAATATGTTATAGAAAGGCCTGGAAACTTCCACACTTGGAAACAAAATTTCCACCAGAGAAAATATTTTGTATCTAACATATCCTTCTTTCCCTTAAACCCCACCCCCGCTCAGGGTCAGATATGCTCAGAGTGTTTTGTTTCTTTGTTTTCTTTTTCTTTTTCCTGTTTCTTAAGCAGAGGGCTGAAAGAGTGTACAGAAACACAAAATGATAAAACTCTTTAATATTATTTTGGTAATAATAAAGGGACACAAAATAACCTTTTGATAGGTCTCTGTCTAGTGCCTTAAAATGTCTATCTCATTGTCTTTTTTAAAAAGCACATAGTTAGTCTATCATTTTCTGGTATTTTCTTTCAACTTGAAGACACCCATTTTGCATTTCTTATAAAAAAGATCTAATGGTGATGAACTCTCAAAGATAATCTCATACTCAATAGTGAAAAACTAAAAATGTTTCTCTAATATCAAGAACAAAGCAAGGATTCCACTCTTGTTCAACATAGTACCAAAAGTCCTAGCCAGAGTAATTAGATAAGAAAAAGAAGTAAAAGACATACAAATCAGAAAGAAAGAAGTAAAATTGTCCATGTTTGCAGAAGATATGATCTTATACTAGAATTCTAAAGATCACTCCTCCCCCAAAAATGGTCAGAAATAACAAATTCAATAAAGTGGCAAGATACAAAATAACATACAAAAATCAGTTTTATTTCTATACACTAACAACAGACTACCCGAAAAAGAAATTAAGAATAATCCCTTTGCAACAGAATCAAAAGAATGAATTCTTAGGAATATATTTAAACAAGCAGGTGAGAAATCTTTACACTGAAACATTAAGACACTGATGAAAGAAAATGAAGGAGTCATAAATAGAAAGATATCTTGTGTTCGTGGATTGAAAGAATTAATAATTTTAAAATGTTCACACACCCAATCTACAAATTCAATGCAATTCCTATAAAAATCCTAATGACATTTACAGAAATAAAAAAAAAACAACAACACTACGATTCATATGAAATCACAAAGACACAAAATAGGCAATTCAGGCTTGATAAAAAACAAACCTAGAGCCATCACACCCTGACTTCAAAATATCTTATAAAGCTACTGTAATAAAAGTACTAAGTACTAGCATACAGACATCCAGACCAATGAAAAAGAACAGAGAGCCCAAAATAAATCCAAACATGTATAGTAAATTGATCTTTAATAAGGATGCCAAGAATACACAACGGGGAAAGAATAGTCTTTTCAAGGAATGGTGATGGGAAAACTGAATTAGCACATGCAAAAGAATGAAATCGGAACCTTGTTTCATACTGTAGACACACAAAAACTCACTTAAAATTATTAAGAACTTAAATGTAAGGCCTGAAACTGTAAAAGTCCTAGAGAAAAATATAGGGGGGAAAACTTGACACTGATTTCACGGATATGATGTCAAAAGCATGGACAACAAAAGCAAAAATAGACAAGTGGAATGACATCGAACCAAAAAGCTTCTGCACAGCAAAGCAAACAATCGACAAAGTAAAAAGGCAACCCACAGAATGGGAGAAAATATTTGCAAACCATATATATCTGATAAGGGGTTAATCTCCAAAATATATAAGAAACTCATACAACTCAATGGTTAAAAAGCGAATAGTCCGATTTTTTAAAAAAAATAATGTACTAAAGCCTTGGATATTTCTCCAAAGAAGACATACAAATGGCCAACAGACATATGAAAAAATGCTGAATGTCACTAATCATTGGGGAAATGTAGTCAAAACCACTCGTGTCACAATGGCTATCAAAAAACAAAAACAACAACAAAAACCCAGATACCTGGTTTTGTTAGTGGCAATGCAAAAATGGTGGAAAGGAATACGGAGTTTCCTCAAAAAATTTAAAATAGAACTACCCTATGATCCAGCAGTCCCACTTCAGGTGTTTACCAAAAAGAATTGAAATCAGGATCTTGAAGATATATTAGCACTTCTATGTTCACTGCAGCCCTATACACAAAAGCCAAAGTGTGGAAACAACCTAAATATTCATCAACAGTGGAATGAATAAAGAAAATGCGGTATATACATACAAGGAATATATTCAGCCTTAAAAATAGAAATTCTGCAATATGGGACAATATAAATGAGCTTTCAGGACATTATGCTAAGTGAAATAAGCCAATCACAGGAAGACAAATACTGCACAATTCAACTTACAGGAGTTATCTAAAATAGATATTTAGAATTTTTAATTGCTACTTGTAATCATATTAGAGTTCATTTTTCTTTTTCTCATTTCTAAATTATTAATTTCCATTTCATTTCAATCATAATTCATTTTGATATGTTAATGATTTTTCTATTTTAATTTCTTTTTGATAGTGTACCTAGTATATCTAAGACTCTGTGAGCATTTATACTATCTCAGATCTCGAATCTCAATTTCAATGTTTTAGTAATGTAACAGACACCTATTTCCCCTAATGGTAGCTACTTAAAATTACATATGATCTCAATGAAGAACTTAATAGCTTTTAGCTTCCTAGAATCATCTCGATTTACAAATCTATTAATTCATCTATATATCCATCTTTCCACCCGTCCATATTTTAGTAGCCTGCAAATTCAATTGAAATCCAATAATTAACTATAAAAATTATTTTTCAAACTCCTTCCAGTTCTTAATCATTTTCCTCTAAATTTTAGTTTTCATTTAAGTTGTTTGAGAACTATTTGGTTTCTATAGAAGCAGAAAAAAATGTTTTCTATGCTAAACATAGCCATCAGATCACAAATGTATGTGAAATGTGCATATATAACACTGAACATTTGCTATGTGTAAGGTAGTTTTGTAGATACAACAGATGAGGCACTATGACAGGCATGATCCCACGTCTCGTGGAACTTCTAGTAGAATAAGGCAGGTAACAAACTCATAAACAGGAAAATATTAAACAGGAGTAAGTGCTTTGATGAAAATCAGTCAGGGATAATGATAGTGAGTCTAGTAATTATATCAAGTATACGAGAAATATTTTTAACAGAAAATTAAACTGAATCTCAAATGTAAATGACAAGAAGGAATACGCAGTGGGGAAATTGTGGGGAAGGAGTGTTCTAGGTGAAATGAGAAGCTACTGTAAGGCACTAAGACAGGAGCACATTTGGCCTATTAGAGATACAGAGAAAAAGCCATTTTTGTTGGAACCCAGTGAACGAGATAAAGGTAGTGTGAGATGTGGTCAGAGAGCTAAGGCAGATAATATGGGTTATTGTGAGCCACAGAAAAATGTTTGGATTTTATTATGAGACTGGAGCTATCTAAATAGGGGAGTGACTATGATATGTGATTTTATCGTGAAGAAAATGGATTTGAATGTGGACCATAGGAGTGTAAGGAGAGAAACTGGTTAAAAGCAATTACAGAGGCCAAAGCAGGATTGGATGGTGGGTAGGACTAGAGTGAAAGCAATGAAGTCGTATAGAAGAAGGATATGGAATATTTTTTAAAGGCAAAGCAATAGGACTGCTGATCAATTAGATCACAAAGGAGAGATTAAAAAAACAATCAAGGGTAAATGCTAGCGTTTTGGCTTGAGGAACCAGATGAATGGTGACACCATTTATAGAGACAGGAAATTATGGTGGAAAATCAGATTTCGTGAACCAGGTTAAATATTCTTACATGTATTACTGTTTCTGAAGTTCATAGCTTTCATATTCAAATACAAGCTAACACTTCACTGATATATCATATTTCAATTCTTTATATTTAAAAATCATTTTAATATTTCATTAATAGAATGAAAAAATATTTTTTATCCTAAATATAAAAAAATCACTTAAACTATTTTTTTCCATTACATGATTACTAACAATACCTAGGTAAAAACTGAGAAAATTAAGACCTTTGCGCACTTTATATTAATAATACCATATGATTTTTGAGGTACAGCCATAATCTCCACACACTGCTTTCTTCAATTCAGGGTAACAATTTATTTTTTTTCAAATACAGTTTACTCTATGAAAAATAAATATTTGCTAAGAAGAAATTATCCTTATATTTGTACATCATATAAAATTCTCTATTTAACAGCAAAACAACTGTACCACATTATAATCAATGTATTTTCAATTGCCTCAGCAGTTTTAACTGTCACATGGAACTTTTAGAAATCACAGAAACACAGAAGCCAGTACCATTTGTGGTCAACAGAGTTAGTCTGGTTCTAAATGCATTACAGATTTATGAGCCATCTGTGAAGACTATTTAAAATCAGTGCAGCTATGATCTGTACGTTCACAAATAGGTCTGAAACAGTTGCTCTCTTCAGCAAAACTCCCTGACACTTTAGCACAAGCAGATGATTCTGTGTGGTAAATAGGCTTTGAGGAAGCTTTGAGTTCAGGTGAGCCAAAAAAGAATAGGAGGGAAAGAAAAAAACAAACATATATATAATTGTGTGTGTGTGTGTGTGTGTGTGTGTGTGTGTGTGTGTGTGTGTAAAATTGAGACATCAACTTCTGTCATGCACTGAGTTTTTTCTCTGATTTGTCAGGCACATAAGTATCATTGAAATTATGGTGACACAGTAGCTATTTTTTTCCTTTGAGAATTTCTTACTAACAACATAAAAAAGTCTGAGTTCTTCTCCAATCCCACCCATTATATCGACATACAAGATCATAATGAAAAATAAAGTTTACAAAAAAAATACATGTTACATGTAGCAATTATATCAGACTGATTACAATAGAAAATTACAGAGATGTTGAAAAACTATCTCCCCACAGAACACCATTAATACATTTCTTAAAATTAGACATTCTGTGTGGTAATGCTATCCAGGAGCCGATTTCTCTATATACTTACTACATGGGAAAAACTGTAATACATTCCACGCTGACCACAAAATTTATAATTTCCAAAAATAAAAAAAAGCCAGACATGAAAGCAATAAAACATATTTATAAGCTCTTTTCACATTAATATGTAAAATAGTTAAAGGATTGTTACTTGAACATTAATGAGGCTGCTCAGTTGTTTAAAGTGCAATGATATGGCTCCTGTAAGTACCAGCAACATTTCAGATAAACATCCTCATTGTTGACATCCAGAATGTTTTAAAAATGTCTACATGTGACTTTTTCAAGATCTGTATTAAGATATATTTAACATACCATAAAAATTAACCATTAAGCTATTAAAGTATATAATGTAATGGTTCTATTATATTCAGAGTTGTGAAACTACCACCACACAATCATGTTTAAAATATTTCATCATGCCAAAAAGAAACTGTATAACTATTAGAGTCACTCTCCATCTCCCAACCACTACCATTCTAGTTATAGACAACTGATAATCTACCTTCCTTCTCTATAGATTTATGTATTCTGGACACTTATTATAAGTGGAATCATATAATACACAGTCTTTTGTGATGAATTTAATCATTCCAAGGAAGTCAACTGCAGCTTTATGATTTTGTTAAAAAGCTTGCCTTTAATACAGTTTTCTTCCACATTTACATATTCCACTTGAGTTCTATTTGTCTAATAATTTTAATTAGAACAAAATATCCAAACCAATTCCATATCTGGCCATAAACAGTGAAAAACAAAATGGACTTCTGTCAGTGCAAGTGTTGGCTCAGTATAAAGGTCAAACATTCTATAGGTTCCTGAATTACTATGAATCAGTCTTTTCATGATTATATTATTTCTTTTTACAAAGTTCACTATTTCTATAATTTGCTAAGGGCATGATGCCTTAGTCTTTTTTTTTTTCCCCCTCCAACACCAGGATCTTAATTTAAAGATCTAAACTTCTCAATCTGGTATCCTGGGGCCAAATCTGTGTGTTCAACTTGGACCACAGATCATACTAGTCCAATGTCTACTGAAATAATGCTTTCCTCTACCATGCTGTTGGTTTTGAGTCTCTAGACAGCAAAAGCCACTATAGGAGAGCAGTTAAAAATGTCACATACTAGCATTTTGCTAAGCAATTTTAAGCAAGTTATTTAACTTCACAGGACCACAATTTCTTCATCTATAAAATAAAAGAATGAAAGTGCCTATCTCCCAGACTAGCTGTGAGGAGTGAGTAAAAATATTTGGCACATAAGAATTTTTAAACTCTAGATTTTATTAGTTCAGCTATCAATCTCATTATAAACTCTGCAAATTCTCATTTCCTTGAAAATGGAAGACATTTCTAGGTTACGCAAAAGCCCTTCTCTCACTCCCAGGTGTTGCCTCAGAATCTGACAACAGCATCTAGGCGGAGTGCTGCAATTAATCACAGCAGATTATGGGCCGATACACATTTACTACCCTACCTGAGATAATAAACTTTACTTAAGCTTTTATTATATGATAATTATAAATCCCTTCTTGGAATTTTCTGTGTAATATACTTGAACAGTACTTTTTAGCTTCAAATCTCTTACACCTGCTGGTTCTACAACAAAATTCTATATTGTTTGAATCTTAAACCAGATATTAATCCAGGTTTTTACTTAAATTTTGGTTTAAAGGTCATTGTTTACAAACTTATTTGGTCACTATTCTTTCTGATTTTTTTTAACGACATGTTTATTTAGATGTAATTCACATCCCAAATTTTATATCTTTTTTAAGTGCACAATTATAGTAACCAAGATAGTGTGGTATTGGTGAAAGAACAGAAAAATAGATCAGTGGAACAGAACAGAGAACCTAGAAATATATCTATATAAATAGTCATTTAATCTTTGACAATGGGCAAAAAAGGCAAAACAATGAAATAAAGACAGTCTTTTCCACAGATGATTCTGGACCAATTAGACATTCACGTGCCAAAATAAAAAAATAAATGTAGACACATATTTAACACCATTTTCAAAAATCAACTCAAAAACTGGTCATATACTTGAAGGTAAATGCAACAGCATTCAATAAATTCAGAAAAAATTGCATAATACAGAGCATGCCCTTTAACACCACAATGTAATTGAACAGGAGGTAGATAAGGATAAAGGAAGTCAAATATATGGTGATAAAAGGAGATCTGACTTTGGATAGTGAACACAGTGCAATATACAGATGATGTATTATAGAGCTGTACACTTGAAATATATATAATTTAATTAACCAATGCACCCCCTCCACAATGAATTTAATTAAAAAAAAAATAGAAGAAAACTTTGGAAACTCACAAGCTTATGGAAACTAAATAATGGAGTCCTAAATAACCAATGAGTTAAGAAGAAATCATAAGTGACATTAGAAAATACTATAAGATAAAAGAAAACAAAAAGAAATTATTGGGTTCAACTAAAGCAGTGTTCAGAAGGAAATTTATATCTATAAACACTAACGTTTGAAATGAAGGAAAATTTTAAATAGTCTAACCTTCCACCCTTAAGAATCTAGTAAAAGAAAATGAACTAAACCCAATTCAAACAGAAGATAATGATAAAGATCAAAGCAGAAATAAGTGAAAGTAAAAATAGAAAATAATAGAGAAAAATTTGAATTTTTTTTGAAAAGATAAAATTGACAAATCTTTATATAGATTTCCCTGAAAGGGAAAGAGCTAGAAAGCAAGAGAGGGAAAGAGGGAGGGAGTGAAAGAGAGAGAGTGAGCACACACCTTAAACTACAAGAATCAGAAATAAAAAAGGGGACATTACTAATACAATTTAAAAAATTAAAAGAATTATAAAGGAGTGCAATAAACAATATGCCAACAAATAGATAACTTAGATAAAATGAACAAATTCATAGAAAGACACAAACTATCCAAACTGACACAAAAAGAAATACAAAATCTAAATAATCCTAAAATCATTTTAAAAATTAATTTTTTTCCACCACAAATAAAACCCTACATCCAGGTGGTATGTTAGTTTTATATAGTAACCATTACAAAACTTACCAGAAAGTTGTTGGCTTAATATAAGAATATATTTTCTCATGGTTCTGGAGGCTATTAACTCAATCTTATTTCCACTGAACTAAAATTAAGATATCAGCACAGTGGCTCACCCTTCAGAAGCTCTGAGAATCTTTTCTTTGTGTCTTTCAACTTCTGACAGGTGTCAGCATTTCTTTGCTTGAGGTTGTATAATTTCTATTGGTCTCCATCTTCATATTACCTTCCCTTATTATACATGTGGGATCTCCTACCTCTCTTTTATAAAAACACTTTGATGACATTTAAGGATTTTACACATAATCCAGGATAATCTCAAGTTCCTTATTTATTAAGTCACCTCTGCAAAGATGCTTTCAAATAACATTTAGATTCCAGTGATTAGATCCTGATATTTTTGGGAACATCATTCGATCAACTACAAATGGCTTCACTGGGGTAAATTTTACCAAATATTTAAAGAATTGATATCAATTCTTTATAAACTCTTAAAAAAAAAAAAAAGAAGAAGAGAGCCCTCTCCAACTCATTCTGTGAAGGTAGTATTACCCTGTCATCAAAACCAAAGACTATCAAAGAAATCCACAGACCAACATCCTTTTTAAGTTTAAACACAAAATCCTTAACAAAATAGTGACCTGAATCCAGCCATATAATAAAGTATTATACAGCATACCATGTTGAATAGTTATCCTAGAAATGCAAGGTAAATTTAGCATCCAAACATTAATACTGTAGTATACTAAATCAATAGAATAAATGCCGAATCTACATGATCACCTCAATAGATGGAGAAAAAGTAGTTGATAAACTCTAACACCCTTTCATGATTTCAGGAATTGAAAGAACTGCTTCAATCTGATAAAGAGTATCTTTAAAAATCCCAAGGATTAGAAACAAGGCAGGATGTCTCTGTTTCTGCCACTTCTATTCAACATTGTGCTGGAAGTTCTACCTAATGTACTAAGGCAAGAGAAAGGTAAAAGGCATCACGATTGCTAAGAAAGAAGTAAAATTCTCTACAGCTGTGGATGAGATGATGTTCTCCATAGAAAATTTAAAGAATACACTAAAAACTAAGTTCAGCAAGATTGCATGATACAAAATCAGTATTGAATAACCAATTGTATTTCTACATATTAGCAATGAACTATTCACATAGAACTTAAGAATACAATTCCATTTACAACAGCATCAAAAAGAATGAAATATTTAGAAATAAATTTATTAATAGCATAATATTTGTATACTAAAGGCAAAAATAAATCATTGTTGAAATAAAGATCAAGATAAATACAAAGAACCCCATGTTCTTGGATTGGGAGACTCAAAATTGTAAAAATGGCAATACTACCCAAAGAAATCTAGAGACTCAAACAATCCCTATCAAAATCTCAATGACCTCTTTTAAAGAAATAGAAAAGCTGATCCTAAAATCCATATGGAATTGTAAAAGATTCCAAATAACCAAAACAATCTTGAAACAGAAAAGGCTGGACTCACACTTCCTCATTTGAAAACTCTCTACAAAGCTACAGTAGTAAAGACAGAGAGATACTGGCTTAAAGACAGACATTTACATTAATGTAATAGAATTGAGAGTCAAGCAATATGCCCATTTATAGTGAACTGATTTTTGACAAGAGTGCCAGGACAACTCCTTGAGGAAAAAATAGTCTTTTCAACAAACAGTGTTGGAATAAATAAATGTCTCTTTCCAAATAATGATGCTGCACCCTTACATACCAAATGCAAAAATTAACTCAAATAGATCACAGACCTAAAGGTAAGAATTAAAACTATCAATAACTTAGAAAACACAATGTAATATACAGATGTCATATTATAGAATTGTACACTTGAAATCTACATAGTTTCATTAACCAATGTCACCTCAGTAACTATGGCTTAGGCAATTATTCATTAGACATGAGACCAAAACACAAGCCAATATACTAAAAATAAGTATGGGAGAAGTATAGGAGGGGGAGAAAAGAGGAAGAGAGAAAGAGAGAAAAGACTGAACTACATCAAAATTTATAAAAACAAAAACAAAAACCTTTGTGTTTCAAAGGATGCCATCAAGAAAGTAAAAAAGACCACTGACAGAATGAGAAAAATATACACAAATCATATATCTGCTAAAAGACTTGTATCTCCAATTAGGTAGTCATGATCATTGTACTGCTCCGTGTTTAAAAGTGACTAAAAAAAAAAAAGAAAAAAGAGAATTTTAACACTTTTTCTATTTTTTTCAAGAAAAGCTCTTACAAACAATTATAAAAAGGAAAAATACCTGTTATAAAATAGATGAAATATTTGAATATAAATTAACTAAAAAAATACACAAACCAATAAGCACCTAAAAAAATGCTCATCCAAAGGGTCATCAAAGGAATGCAAATAAAAACTCAATGTGATTCCATTTCACACCCACTTATATGACTATAATAAAAAAGACAGACGTACCAAGTGTTGGTGAGAATGTGGAGAAACTGGAACCCTCATGCACTACTCTTGAATTCCTATACATTGCTGACTGTAAAATGATGCAGCCACTTTTAAAAACAATGTTAGTTAAGCATATTGTTAAACACGGAGTTACCATAAGACACACCAATTCCACCACTAGCTATATATCAAAGAAAATTCAAAACACATCTACATATTAACTTGTATATGAAAAAAAAGCACTTTTTACAGCCCCAAAATTAAAAAAAATAAATAAATAAAATGTCCATCAACTGATGGTTAAACAAAATGTATTACATCCATATAATTTCAATCATCCATAAAGGGGGATGAAATACTGAAACATGCTACAGCATACACAATCCTTGCAAATCTTACACTAATGAAAGGAGCCGGACACAAAAGGCTTTGTATTTTATGATTATATTTCTATGAAATATATGGAATACTCAAATCTATAGAGATATAAAGTAGCTCTGTGGTTATCTGGGGCTAGGAAGAGGAGGGAACAAAAAGTGACTGCTAGTGGATACCAGCTTTCTCTTTATTCTTTTTTGAAATGTCAGAGTTTTATTCTTTTTAAAATTAAATTTATTGCACTGACATTGTTTAATAAAATTATATAGGTTTCAAATGTGCAATTCTATAATAAACCATCTGTCTACTGCATTCAAGAAACCGTCAACAAGATAAAGAGGGAAGCAACTGAATGGAAGATATTTGCAAAAAATGCCTACGATAAGAAGCTAATATCCAAAAAAAAATAATAATAAACTCATATAAATCAGCATTTTTAAAAAACCCAATTAAAAAATGGGTAAAGGACCTGAACAGACACTTCTCCCAAGAAGACATACAAATGGCCAACAGAAATATGAGAAGATGCTCAACTTCTCATTAGCTATTAGGAAAATGCAAATCAAAACTACAATATCACCTCATACCTGTTAGAATGGCTGTTATTAACAGGACAAGTAATAACAAGTGTTGGAGAGGTTGTGGGGCAAAAGGAACCCTCATACACTGCTGGTTGGAAGGTAAACTGCCACAATGAAAAACAGTATAGAAGTTCCTCAAAAAACTAAGACTAGAATTACTATATGACCCAGCAATCTCAGCTTTCTTTTAATGGTGATGAAAATGATCTTGAATTAGGCAGTCATGATCATTGCACTGCCTTGTGTTTAAAAGCAACTAAAAACAGAGAATTTTAACTTTTTCTGAGTTTCTTTTTAAATTGATTTTATTTTTTAGAGCAGGTTTAGGTTTGCCAAAAAATTGAGTAGAAAGTTTGGAGTGTTCTTATATATCTGCTGCCTTGACACGTGCACCACCTCACCGACTACTGACATTTCACACCAGAGTGGAAAATGAAGCTACACTGACACAATATTATCACTCAAAGCCCATAGCTCACATTAGAGTTCACTGTTGTACAATCTTTGGCTGTGGATAAATATATAATAGCAATCATTAGAGTATCATATAGAATAGTTTTACTTCCCCCTCAAAATCATCTGTGCTCCACCTATTCATCTCTCACTTTTAATGTCTGACAACCACTGATTTTTTTTTTGTCTTCACAGTTTTGCTTTTTTCAGAATGACATGTTATTGGAATCATACAGTATTGCTTTTTTACACTTAATAATATGCATTTAAGTTTCCTCCATGTCTTTTCATGACTTGATAGCTTATTACTATTTAGTGAACAATATTCCCTTGTATAGACATACCAAGTTTTACTTAGTTATTTGCCTACTAAAGACTTCCTGATTATTTCCAAGTTTTAGCAATTTTGAATAAAGCTGCTATAAACATTCATGTGCATGTTTTTGTGTGGACATAACTTTTCAACTCCTTTGAGTAAATACCAAAGAGTCTGTTAGTTTGTATGATAAGGCTATGTTGTTTTGTGAGAGTCCTTGAGTAGGTGAGTGAATAAACTGCCAAAATGTCTTCCAAACTGGTGGTACCATTTTGCATTCATACTAATAATGAGAGTTCTTATTGCTCCACGTCATCGCCAGCACCTGGCTTTATCAGTATTTTGGATTTTGGTTATTCTAATAGGTGTATGGTGGTATCTCATTATTTTCATTTGCATTCTGCAATGGCATATGATATGAAATATCTTTTCATGTGTTTACCACCTGTATATCTCCGTTGGTGAAGTATGTATTAATTATTTGGCTCATTTTTAAGTCAGGCTATTTTTACTTTTATTGTTAAATTTTAGAGGGCATTTTATTTATTTTTTGGGGGGAGGGGGAGGCGATAATCGTCCATCAGATTTGTCTTTCAAAGATTTTCTCCCAGTCTGTAGTTTTTATTCCTTCTCTTGACATTGCCTTTCACAGTTCTCTACCTTTCTACTCCTTCAGTATTATATTGGCTATTCTGGTCTTTTCCCTGCACATAAAAAATTTAGAATCACTTTGCCAGTGCACACAAAATAACATGTTGGGATCATGATTGGGATTGTATAAATCTGTAGGTAAAGTTGGTATTTTAATATTGTATCTTTGTATCCATGAACATGAGATATTTCTCTATTTAGTTCTTATTTGATATCTCATCAGTTTTCATTTTCCTCATCTAGACTTTGCATGTGTGTATGTATTTCATTCGAAGGTTGCTAATGTAAATAGTATTGTACCTTCTTTTTTCTTAGCCTTTCTTGGGGCTTACCAATTCTATATATTTTTTCAAAGAACCAATGTTTTGTTTTGATATTCTCCATTAATTTCCAGTTTTCAATTTCATTGGTTTCAGCTCTAAATGTAATCTCTTTTCTTCTTCTTACTTTGACTCTGTTTTTTGTTTGTTTGTTTTTAGTTTCTTTAGGTAAAATCCTAGATTATTTCCCTTAGGTCTTTCTCCTTTTCTAACATATGCATTTTTAGTACTATAAATTTGCCTCTAAGCACTGCTTTTGCTGCATCCCAATAATTTTGTTAAGTTGTATTTTCATTTTTATTTAGTTAAAAATATTTTAAATTTCTCTTAAGATTTATTCTTTGGCTCATGTGATATTTTGAAATAACTTGCTTAATTTCCAAGTATTTTGGATTTTCTAGCTATCTTTCTGTTGTTAATATCTGGTTTCATTCCATTGTGGTCTGAAAACGGATACTATCTACATTTCTATTATTTTAAATTTATTACTGTGTGTTTAATGGCTTAAAAATTGTTTTATCTTGGTGAATGTTCCTTGTGAGCTTGAGTGTATTCTCCTGTTTCTGAATGAAGTAGTTGTGATGCCCATAATATCCAGTGATTGACAGTGTTTTGTATTCAACTATGTCCTTACAGATTTTCTACTTTCTCTGTCTAGTTCTGATAGAGAGGTGTTGAAATCTCCAATTATTATAGTGAATTTATCTATTTATTCTTGTTGTTCTATCAGTTTTTGCCTACATATTTTGATGCTCTGTTGTTAGGCATATAAATGTTAAGAACTGTTATACCTTCTTGGAGAAGTGACCCTTTATCCTTATCTAATGCCCTTCTTATGCCTGATAACTTTCTGTGGTCTAAAGTCTGCTCTGTCTACCACCAAAGACACTCTAATACTGTCATAGTGTTTTTTATCTCTAGTATTTGTTTTTGGCTCTTTCTTGGAATTTCCATTTCTATACTTACATTGGTCATCTGTACTTTTATGATGTCTACTTTATCCATTAGAGCTGTTAGCATTTTAACCACATTTAAAAAAAAATTGCTGGTCTAATTGCAACATCTCTGCTATATCTGAGTCTGGTTCTAACGTTTGCCCTGTCTTTACAAATAGTATTGTTTTGACTTTTAGTGTGTCATATATATATATATATACTGGATACACATATATTTGACAGTGGGTATAATTTAGTTGGTGAGACACACTGCTATAAATAGGCCTTTATTAATGTGGTAGTAAGATGTCAGGGGAGGGAAATCATACAATAGTTCTATGATTAAGTCTCAGTCCTTTAGTGAGCTGTGAACTTCAGATATGCTTTCAAATACCTCTGCCCTTAGGTGAGACAGGAATCCTAGATGGAACTTGGTATTTCCTTTCCTTTATGTGGAAAGCTAAAATTGGCTTTGGCCAGGTATTTTCCTCCTCCTGAATCAGTTAAAACCCTAGTAGTTTAGGCTGTAGTTATATAATTTCTCCTGAGGGCAGGCCTAGTTAAAAAGACAGAATGCTTCTGTGTATTTCAAAATGATCCTTTCACCCTTCCTTTGCCAGAAGCATGAGAAGGTATTTCCCAAATATTCACTGTGAGAATTTAGGAAAGCTCCAGGGGGTAAGACTCAAAAGTGTGGGGTCACCCAATGACTGGGTCCCCCAGCAATTTTTCTCTCTCAGATCTGTCCCCACTGAGCCTCTAGCAATTTGCCAAGTAGATTTTCCTACTGTGACACTGATTCCTGTTGAGGTGTCTGCTCTAGTAAGTTGTCATTCTCCATAACTGCCTGCTGGTCTCTTAAATGTGGGTGCCAGTAGTTGTCCTATGACCTCACTTCTCTAATGGATATAAGAATAGTTGCTAATTTCAGTTTTGTTTGCTTGTTTGTTTTAGCTTTTAGTTGTTGTTCAGGCAGAGTGGTGACTTCTAAGCTTTTTACATGTTGTACTGGATGTCCTTTTCATTTTATTTCATTATTATTTAAAAAAAAATTTATACTGCATAATCTCTATAGATTTATCTTAAGTTTGATGAATTTGTACATTTGTCTGCCAGTTACAACCTACTGTTTACCATGTCTGGTAAATTTTTCATTTTGAATATTGTACTTTAGAAGTCCAAAAATTTCCATTAGTTTCTATTTTATCTCTTCATTAATATTTTCTATTTGATGAGATATTGAAATCATACTTTTATTTAAGTATGATTTACTTTAGTTCTTTCAACATATTTACAATAGCAGCTTTTAAATGTTTGCCATGTACACCATGTGGGCATTGTTGTAGGCAAAAAAACAATGGCCTCCAAATATGCCTGTATACTAATTCCTGGAACCTGTAAATGTTACCTTAGATGTAAAACAGGGACTTCGAAGGTGTAAATTAAAGATCTTATGATGAGTTAATTAACCTGGATTATCCGAGAGGGCCCAATGTAATCACAAAACTCATTATGAAAGATATGTAAGCTGAGACAGCATCCACAGAGAAGGAAGAGTTGTAACATAAAGAAGAGGCTGGAGTGAAAGGGTGACGAGCCAAGAAATGTTTTCAATCTCTAGTAGTTGGAAGAAGCAGCTAGCCCTGCCAACACCTCAATTCTAATCCATTTTCCACTTCTGACCTCTAGAACTCTAAGAGAATATATTTTTGTTGTTTTAAGCCACTAAGTCTGTGCACCTTGTTACACTAACAAAGGAAACTAAAACAGACCCTCTCCAAAGTAATTTCTCTTTTCTGCTTTCTTTTCCCTGTGTTTAGGTCATACTTGCCTAGTCTTTGCATATATAATATTCTGTTCAAACTTTAACACTTTATAGAATATTGATAGTAACTCAAGATACTGATTCTCATCCATCCCCACCAGGGGCTGATGTTGTTTGCATGGTCATTTGTTAATTTATTTAGTGACTGGATTGAAGCAACTCTTTGAAGTCAAGGTAAAGCTACATGGTGTCCCTGTTTAGCTTCCCTCACATGTTGACCTTTTTTTTTTTAATCTTTTAGGTTGGCTACCTAGCCAAGTTCAGTCCATAGTTCACCACAGCCCATTTACTGGTCAAAGATTGTGCTTTATCCTCTTTACTGTTAAATATGTGTGCTTGGAAGGGAGCTGGGGGGAGGCTTTGGAGTTTGCCACCATGGTTCAGAATTTTGTTACTGCCCCATATTATGCCAGAAATTAGTAGCTTGGAAGTACCCTGTCCAATGCTTTTGAGAGAATGTAATCTTGGGCATGCACACAGTCTTCTACACTGCCAGAGATGTGTGATTTTACTCTTAAACCTGCCTTTGTAGGAGCTGACCTTGTGTCAAAGTAGCTTGTTGTTTACCCAGTGTTTGGTCAGAGGTTTTGCTTAAGGCCCTTGTGCCAGTGAAGCTTCTGCCTTATGTTAATAGATCTGTGTGGTTTGAGAAATGCTTTTAAATCTGTCCCATACCCTGTTATCCTGTTTGAATTGCTCCTGAGTAGGTGAAACACATGTACACAAACTTCATGATCCTACAGGGTTCTTTGCTGTTGCTTCTCCATGTATCTGTTAAACTTCTAGTTGTTCTGTCATTTCACTTATTGCTACTGATATTTTGAAACTATGAACATCCTCTTAATTGTTCACCACCAAAAC
Source organism: Eonycteris spelaea (assembly GCA_003508835.1). Classification (NCBI taxonomy): domain Eukaryota; kingdom Metazoa; phylum Chordata; class Mammalia; order Chiroptera; family Pteropodidae; genus Eonycteris; species Eonycteris spelaea. Next base: position 19,109,946 of record PUFA01000016.1, read on the forward strand.
CACCACTGTGTTCAACAATGCCTTTAGGCATGGAACTTTCCATTTGTTTCAGATAAACTCAATCCCTTCAGTCAGAGCTGCAGAACTCCTCCTCCTTATGGTCTGCCTTTCCTCCAGAGCAGAATTTCTGTTCCATTGCACATAAGATGAGATGAGGACAATGGTGTACTTCCCCTAGTGTTGTGATTCCTACTCTAAGGGTTGGTACTAGAAAAGAAGAGTAGTCACATCCGGTCTTATTTATTCCCCCACTTCACCTCCAGCATGAAACATCTCCTTACGAGCAAGCTAGAATAAAGGTACTCTAACTCCAGTATTCCCACCATACTGTGCCTAAAGTAGAGCTTCCATCCTTTAAGTAGAGGATGGCAAGGGGTAGAAATCCTCAGTCTTCTGTCTGTGCCAGCTGGAACACAGCTCCTGGAACACAGGGCTAGGTGAATGAAAAATATCAGAAGCCCACCCCTCCAGTATAAAACTGCAGCCTTATAGTGGGGACTGAAAGAAGAACCATGTCTTGTTTGGCCGCATGTGCCCAGAATGGAGTGTCCTGGATAGAGCTTCTATTTCCTTAACTTAGAGCAAGGATGAAATAGGCAAAGGAGCAGGTCATGGCACAAATGCCACGGACTTTCATTCTTCTTACTGAAATTTAATAATTTTCTTGAATAACTGTTTCTGCATTTACTATATGTCCTTAGGATAATTTCCAGGAATTTTAAATAATTGATTTTTAGAATTTCCAGCAGTTAAATGGTTTATTGGGGAGAAGGTCATCCACCATTCTGGAAGTCTCTTTCTACATCTAATTTTGATTAATTGAACTTGCAAAATGACTCTAGGCTTTTGCCATCTATCACTTATTTGAAATGTACTGACTTTAGGGCTTATGAATATAATTTCTTCTTATGAATATGGCTATAAAAGATTATATTTATAGATAAGTATAGAGAGGAATACCACAAGGTAAACCTGATTTCTGATACTTGGGTTACTTTGGCTTACACAGTTCTTCCTGTTTATCCAAACTTATCACTCTTCACTCACTATACACTATATTCATAAGACTTCATTTGATACTCAAACATACAAAGCTTATTCCCAATTTATGGCTTTTATTGTTGCCTTTGCTTAGCATACTTTTTTCTACAATATTCATATAGATCATTTCTTTTCATCATAGAACAAATACTGTCTCTTCAGAAGTGGCCTTATCTATCTAAAGCAGACTTCCTTATACAAAGAAGGCTGTGTTACCTAAAGTAGCCTATCACCTTTTCCTACACTTCTCTACCACATTTCTATGTTATTCCTAGTACTTCCACCATTTAAAATTACTCTGTTCATTCACTTGTTTGTTGCCTATATTCCTACTTAGATATAAACCCCATGAAATCAGAAAGTCAGAAATACCTATAGTAAGTTCTTGTTCATAGGATCCCTTTATACCTTCAAAAATTACTGAGATCCTGAAAGAGCATTTTTTTAGGGGGGGGGATGAATTTTATCTATTACTTTTACTATATCACAATTTTTTAAATTAAAATATTAATTTAAGAATTAAAATAAACTCATTACATGTTAAATCAGTGATGCCAATATAACATATTATGTAGCTTCTACATAATATGACATATTATGTAACTTTGCAAACCTCCTGAAGGAAAGAATTGCTGACTGACAGTGGGTCTGCTATACTAGCCGCTACCTAAAGACAATGCTGTTATAATCAAAGAATCACAGACTATTACAAGGTAGTTGGCACTACAGAGAATTTTTAGTACAACCTAGCCAATTAATTTTATTGTCTTATTTATATAATAATCTCAGCAAATGCTTATCCCAGTTCCTATATGCATACCCTCAGTGAAGGATGTCACTAATTCTTGAAGTAGCTCATTTTAAATTTGAGCTTCTCTAATTTTAAGAAAGTTTTATATTAAAGAATGGTCTCTTCTTGCTTGACTCCAAGCCCTCTTAGTATTATAATTACACTTCCCTAAATAAGCTTCAGTGGGTTATGATGTTTTTAAAGGATGAATCATAATCTGAATACCAAGTACTAAGAGGCTTTCCATTAGAGTAAAACAACAGGTTTTTATTTCATTCTAGATGCTATAATTCATGAAACCGAAGATCCACTAGTTACTGTATTGAACAGGTATAAAATATACTGTTTATTCATAATAAGCTTGAGGTTAACTGAAAGTCTGGGTCACATGAATTTGCTTTTCAAGGTCATATATCCTTTAGTCTGTTTTAAATTGTATGGTTTTTTTTAACTTACATTTATTCTTATAAAATGTTATCTTCTTGGATTTAACTCATTGTTTCAGTCTTAATATTTATACTATTTTTTCATTCAATATTAGCTAACTACCCCTGCCTCATAAAATACATAATCATGTTGTTTGTACTTTATTCTAGCTCTTTCCTAAAAATATTGAAATAAAGAGGGTGATGACAAGATGTTCCATTAAAACCTAACTCCAGGTTAGCACTGATTCATTTATAATTGTTAAGAACTAGGAAAAGAAAAAAAACTGTACCCATGTCTAAATTTTTTTCATTTTATCCAAAAAATATTTATGAGAATCAAATTCCAAGATATTTCTGAAATGAAGATAGACTATACAGACATTATCTAAATTATTATTTTAATACCCATAATAATGGAATTTAGATTTCTTTGGCACAATATGTATTTAGTAATCTCCTAAGGGCTTCCACTGCATACCACTTCTCTTTGTAAATTCTCAAAAAAAATATCATGGAATGGAGAAATTTCTCAGTAAACCACAGAGCAAATTTTCACAGATGAATTTTAAGGCGTATAGCTATATGAGGTCTAACAACAACACCAATAACAACAGCAGTAGCTAACATTTACTGAACACTTACTATGTGCTAGACATTCCACTGTATGAATGAATATATGACATGTGCCGAGCCTTATGCTAAGTGCTATACATGTATTTTCTCATTTAACTTTTACAGCATACTTGTGAAATACACTTTTAGTATATCCTTTCATTAAACCATTTTGACTAAAGAAAATGCAACCACTATGGTTAGTATAATTAACACTATCTGTCATAACAGACAAGACTAAAAATTTTAACAGTTAACATAACAAAGTTTAATTTCTTGCTTATGTAAATCTAAAGTGCATAAGGTATCCCTCCTCTATAATGTAAATAGACCATATGAAACATGAACTCTACAAGGACTCTGAAGTAAAAAAATTGACGGAATGGTGTACTTAACTACCTTAGCTCAGAAATGACACACTTACTTTGAGTCACAATCTATCGACCTGAACAAAATAATGTAGCTCTGACCAAACTTAGAGAGAAACTGGAAATGCAGAGAAACAAGTGAAATATTTATAAGCAAAAAACAAGTCCCATAAGTCACTTAAAATCCTTTGATACCTTTTCCTAAACATAGAACATACTCCCTGAAGGGAGACAACTGAAATTTCCATCAAGTCAAGAATTTCTAGATGTATGTAATAGTCTCTTAATCAGGTCTAGATATAATTTTAATCTAAAGACCAATGAATTTTTTTAAAAAGTCAACTGTGTCCTGCCCTACTCATTCATACACATATTGAATATACAGAGGTGGAACAGGGAAAGACCAACTACAAATGGGAAAAACATGAGGCACACACTAGTCACTGGTTTACTCTCTGACAATGTTATCCTAGCTTCAGTTATGTGTGGTTCCTGAATTAGTCTTGATTCTGATTTTCGTGAGGAGTCTCATGTCTTTTGGATGTTTTCCTTTTTCATTATCCTCCTTAGTGGAGAAACTGCCTGCCTTAGAAGCTACAAAAGCTTTTTTCAGTGCCCTTCCTACTTGATAATATTGGAGACACAAGTTTTATCTTTGACCATCTTGAATGGGCAAAGGTATTTCAGCATATGATTATCTGGCAACACCTGTCCATTAAAACTTCAGATGTTTATTTTCTTTTGTCAGTTCCATGTGTCAATAATTGCTTTCAAAATTCTTTTGCAATTGAAGAAGATGCAAATAAATGAAAAGACATTCCATGCTCACAGATTAGAAGAATTAACATTGTTAGAATATCCAAATTAGCTAAAGCAATCTACATATTCATATTCATTGCAATCCCTATCAAAACCCCAATAGCACTTAACACAGAAATAGAACAGAAAGTTTTGAAATTTGTATGAAACTACAAAAGCAATTCTGAGAAATAAGAACAACTTCAGGTTCCACATTCCCTGATTTCAATCAATATTTATTATAAAATTATAGCACCCCAAACAGTGTGGTACTGACAGAAATACAACCACATATATATGAAAAACTGATTTACTACAAAAAAGTCAAGAATACACAATGAGAGAAGGAAAGTTTCTTCAATAAATGGAGTTGGGAAAACTGGGGAGACACATGAAAAGAATGAAACTAGACTGCCGTCTTACACTACACACAAAAATTAACTCAAAACGGATTAAAGATTTGAATGTAGGACCTGAAACTACAAAATACAGAGAAGAAATGTAGGTGGTAAGTGTCTTGACATTGATCTTAGCAATATTTTTGTAGATCTCACTCTAGTGGCAAGAGAAATAAATGCAAAAAAAAAAAAATAAACAAATTGGAATATATTAAACTAAAAAGCTTCTGCACAGCCAAGAAAACCATAAACAAAATGTAAAGGCAAACTACAGAATTGGAAAAGATATCTGCAAATCATTCATCCAACAGGGGATGCCATCCAAAAAATATTTTTAAAAACTTATACATCACAACCAAAAAACAAACAACCCAATTACAAAACAGGCAGGTATCTGAATAATTTTTCCAATTAAAATACAGATGGCCAACATGGAAAGGTGTCCAACACCACTAATTATATGGGAAGTACTTCTTAAAACCATGAAGAGATATCACACACCTGTTAGAATGGCTATCATCAAAAAAACAAGAAACAAAAGAGAGGATGAGAAGAAAAGGGAACTCTCACACACTGTTGGAGGGGATAAACTACAAAAGCTGTTGTGTAAAACAGATTCCTCAAAAAATTATGGACAGAATTACCATATAATTCAGCTATTCCACTTCTGGGTATTTATCTGAAGGATATGAAAGCATTAATTCAAAAAGATATATGCACACCTATATATTCATTGCAGCACTATTCACAATAACCAAGATATGGAAACAATCTAAATCTCCATAAACGGATGAATGGATAAAGAAGATGTGAGTTACACACACACACACACACACACACACACACACACACACAATTCAGCCATAAACAAGGGTGAAATCCTGACATTTGTGACAACATGGGTGGGCTCTGAGGGAATTATACTAAATAAAATAAGTCAGGTAGAAAAAGACAAATACCATATGATTTCATTCATATGTGGAATATAAAACAAGAACAAAATAAAGAAAACCAAAACAAACTCATGTAGAAAACAGACTGATGGTTACCAGAGGGGAAGAGGAGTAGAGGGAAGGTGAAATGAGAAAAGGGTCAACTGTAAGGTGACGGATAGGGACTAGACATCTGGTGGTAAGCATAACGTGCTATACACAAATGTCAAATTATAACAATGTACACCTGAAATATATGTCACCGACCAAGTGCCTCAATTAAAAAATTTGTTGAGTCATATGTAGTGCTCAGAGGTTTTTGTTTGTTTTACTTTCATCCACTTCTCTTGCTTTAGTAATTTAATGGAAGTTACTATAAAGCTGTCTGCAGCAATAGGTAAAAAGCTACACACAATCTAAACTCTGTCCTGAATCATCACTTTCAACTAAGAGGTCTTTGTCTCAAAACCTTATTAAATTTAATGTTTACTATTTCGGATTATAAAGCAGGCAGCTTTCCAAATATACAAAGCCTAAATTTCTGAACTCTCCATTCTCTTTTATTTTGCCTTGAAAACCAGTTACTTTTCTCCTTGGGTAACTTGCCAAACACAGTACAGTCAACCAACACATAAAATCAGTAGTTTTTCAACTTGCTACTACAAAACTTGGATTGCCATTTTTCCAGACTCTGACATCAGTTTTTTTCATCTGGTCACTAAGATGAGACCATATTTAAAGTTTTTGTTACGGTACCAATTTCTGTATTTCACAGCATAATTAATACTAATCTCTCTCACATATAAACCCTGAAATTTCAGTAGCTTAGCACAGTAAAGATTCAACTATTTCTCATCTAAGAACTAATGTGTGTCAAATAGGACCATGAAGATATGCTAATGTAACACATGCCCCCAAGATCTACAAAGCAGGAGAGAGAATGATGATCTTAACTGTTTTCATGCTGAAGCGTTGTCTCGCTTTTGCTTACAGTCAAGTGGACAGACATAATCATGTAATTCCTACATAACTGCATGGGCATCTGGGCAATACAATATACGGCATTGTCGCTTAGAATCAGAAAACGGATCCAAATGTATCTGACTCAAAAGTCAATTTACTTCCCATTAAGTTATACTTACCTTTATTGGAATTTAACCTTCTCCCTTTTTGTCTTGGTAGTTAGGGTATTAAAAATATTTTAAACTAATTTGTGCTATTATATAAAAATGTGTTTTTGTTTGCTTTTAATTTTAAATCTGCTAACAAAGTTTTCTAGTTTTATATGCATGAGTATGCTCTAATCACTCATTTGAAGTAATTTAGCTCATATTATTTTATATCCTGGGCTAAAATTCAGACATTCCAGCAAACAATTAGGAGAAAAGAGAAAAATATATTAAAAATGCCTAAGTGCAAGTGGACTGAAATCAGTAAAATATGATAAATTGGATGAATTTGAAAGAAAAATGTTGGAGGGAGAAAATGTAATGTGTTTCAACGGAAACCATAAAATCTCCTTTACAGTCTTCATTTCAGAATCATATGTGGATTTAGAGCAAGACAAAGTATGTAATAGTGGCAAAAAAACTAAAGTGTATAAATCTGATCATAGGCACTTTGATATAACGACCCTCACATAATGACTCTTTGACCTTATATTCAGAATAGGAAATAGTAATTTTATTCTCAGAAATGTCTTTTATATAACAGCTGGCACTTTTTATAAAGGATCTGAATTTACTCCTCCATAACTATATCTGAAATATAAATGCTATTATGAAATAATGGCAGAGGATCAGCCTATCTTCCAGCTACACTTCCTATAAAGGGTTAAAAAAACACTAACATAACAGGTACTTGTAGGGTTACTGTGTCTGTTTAGAATGCCATACCCTTTCAGTATAAATCAAGAAATGTATATGTTTAATTTCTAACACTGAAAAAAATCTCTTAAAATAGGTATTCATGAAGTATCATGTTTCTCTTAAACATCTGGACTGCAGTGATGTATCATTTTCATAAAGAAAAAAAACCAAAATATTAGTTAGGAAAAATAAAATAAAAACTAGAAGGGATAATAGGTTTACATTAAGTTAAAGAGATAAAAGCATCATTTATTACATGCTAATCATTAATGAAACAGAAATTTTGGATAGTATTTATAACAAAAGCAATTAGCAGTTAAGCTGCCATGCCATGTATAATTTAATTAATTGAAGTATTTGATAATTTAAATGAGATAAAATAATAGCTATCTTTTTTCACAAGTTAAGGGCAGGGATTTTTAACTTCATAGCCTTACAGAAATTCCACTAAAATATGTAATACCATTCTTACCACTAATATCCTAGCTCCATAAGGGTAGGCTTTTATATGCCTTATTTGCTGTTGGATTTTGAATGTCTAGAGCTGCTAAAAATATGAATGTAGTAATAACTTTGAATATGGTTTAAAAAAATCTCAATATAATGAAATACTCTAAATTTCCAAACCTGCTGGAGGGATGGGAGGAAGGAGTTAAAGCATCCGGACAGTGATCCATTCATTGTTTGTAAGGTGGATGCCCATGGGAAAAGGGGGAAAAAGGCAGTGCTCTACTCTAATCTTCATGTCAACTGGAACTCCAGAAAAAAATAGACAAATGTTATTTTCTAGGAGGAAGAGACCTCATCTGCTGAATGCCTTTAGCAGGATGGTGTATGGCTAAAGGATTATTTCTGTTAAATAAACCCAAAATCTATGAGGTTATACACTCTGGAGAATATTATATAAACTATACAACTTTCTGAAATATAAAGCAATAAATGTTTCATAATGTAAACACTTGTTTCTGTATGATGTAAACCCATAAACCTCATCAGAGATTCCATCAGTTTTTTCTGGACCATAGATGCAAGTTCTTCAAGGGAAAAAAAGAATGTGGAGAGCCAGTCTAATTTGACAAATAATTCATGTTAAATTGGCCTACGGATAAGAGAAAGTGAGGGTGGCATATAACTTGTATAAATTACACATTAGTCAAATCTGGACTGGTCAAGACTGAGAGGCACTGTTATTAATTAATAACACCTGAACAACGGGAATTAATTAAGACTTTTGAGGGTAAAACTGAGATATACAGTCATGGTACAAATAGTAAAGTGGCATTCATTAGTTAATTTGTATAACTTGTGAATTTTTTAAAAGTTTTGCCAATTTGAAATGTCCTGATGAGAAAGTGAATGGAGAAATATGGTCCTATGTAGGAGTTGCAATACTCAGTAGTATAAATATATATAAATTTATATATATAAATATATAAATTATGAATTATTCTGGCTGACATGATAGTAACAATATAAGAATCAGAAAAACCACACCAGGACATAAATATATGTTATTCCTAATTAAACATTTAAAAAATCATATATTACTGTGAACAGTTTTCTTACACACATTATATTTATCTGCACAGATATTAGTATTTAAGAATAATGTCTTAAAGTTGGAATTATTGTAGCAGGTGATAAGAACAGCACTCAGACTAATTTATATTCTTTCAGTATCACTGAACACTTCATGAGTCTCAAGAGAATCTTATACAATGCCTAAAGCTTAGGAATTGCTTTAAGTATGAAGATATAAAAGCACACAAAATGTGTCACTGATGCTATCAGAACCATTATCTACTGGGGTAGACTTTTTCTGGAGATTTTAGAGGCAGCATAAAACCTATTCATGAGGTAAATTATATGATCCATGTTTTTACCAACTGATTTAAGGATCATGGATAAGGCTTCAGTGGACCCATGAACCTCTCGAAATTATTTTTAAAAATGTGTGTTCGAATATGCATCTTTGGGAACAGAAAGAGGATAATTTTTTAAATCACATTATTTAAGTTCATTAGATTTGTATTTGTGACCAAAGAAGGAAAAAAAGATTGAGACTCAGTGCTCAAGAGAAATAGTATTTAGAGAATAGAGCTCCTTAGTGATGATCCATGTCATGTGGAAATAATTGCTCACATTCATGACCTGATTAATGAAGTTTCTTTCCATGTTCCAAATTCAATAAATATTGTTTTGTTCTCCTAGTCCAAGACTGCTTATCTAGTATTCAGTACAATAAAACAGTCTATTATTTTTAATTATCAAATTAGTATATTTGTATATTTTTTCAAAGTCCAGTATTAAGCATAGAATTTTTAAAATTCTCACTAAAGAGTACAAAAATAAGAGATAAATATTAAATCTTGATCAGAAATGGAATACGGTTATTTTAATGATAATTAACCTGCGGAAATTCACATTTCTAGAACTAAGCTCTAACTTCTTATTAAAAATATTGAAACTATCTTATTTAGAAGTTTTACATATATCATACATATAAGAAACATGATGTAGATATAAAAACACACATATATGTATATCCTCTAATACACTACTTTCCCTTATAATTAATATAACATAAAATGAATATTTTTTTATGAGGCCCATGCAGAATCTCCTCTAAACCACCCAGTTTACCTCAGTGTGCCATATAAATTTTATCATTTTCAACATGTGCCTCAATTTGAGATTAAGAAAGTCTGAGTAATACTGCTCTGTAAGCTTGCAGAACAGCTGTTCATTACCGTATCACAAGTACACAGTTACTCTATAAATATCTGTTGAAAAAAATGAATTAAAAAACACATAACTACATATATGAGGTATAGGGAGATTTTACTGAATCATTGTTAACTCTATAGCAATGTATGAAAGTTCTGTTTAAGAGAGGGAAACAAGAAATTACTACCCATTTCCTCACTTGTTGCCATGCAATTTACCTCTCTTGGATAAAGGTAGGCTTCATTTATAACACTGATTCGAGATCACTTAACAATATCTTGTATGGGCAGAGTATACTTCCAGATGTTACAGAGGACAGAGAAAGATAAAATCCAGTCATTGTTTTCAAGGCATTCATATTTTGGCAAGGGAAAGTTTGTCGAAAACAAACATAACTAAAAGTACAAACAGAGTGCGATGGAATGCATATGATAAGGGCATTAATTGCAATTGTTAGAGAGAACAAAACCTTAGTGGAGCAAACAAATGTAATTACAGTATCACAGAGTAAGTGGGTTTTAACAAGCAAAAATGGATGTGCTTCCCAGTGGGAAAAAAAAACCATAAGCACAGGTACAGTGTTATGTTCTTGGAATTATGAGTAGTACCATATAAATAGAACACAGCCATCATAAAAAAGGAAAAATACTGAGATCCAAGACTAGAAAATATCCTCAGGCCAGATTAGGTAAGGACTTGAAAGCCAAGCCACACTAAAATGTTTATTCTATAGGCAATGATCGTTTTTTTTTTTTTTTAAGTATCAAACAAGAAAATCTTACAATCAGATATATGTTTTTGAAATAATGCATTAGTAGTAATAAAAGAAAAGAAAACAGTTGGTAGTCTATTGGAATAATTTGGGCAAGAAAAAATTAGTATAAAGATATGGCCTATGAATAGTGAACTACGTTCTAAGTAGATTCTCCCTATATAAAGTTTTGAAGAGAAACTGTTCTGAAAAACTGGTGAGACAACATTATATAAGAATGTGTTATTTGTAGAGCTTGGTGGTCTCTGCTAGAGAGCTCACCCCTTCTCCTGTCCTTGAACTTACCTGTATTGGCATAGATGAGGGTTTAGAATTGGCAATTTCCCAATTCACATTATCAAAAAGAAAATCTAGTACCCCTGGAAATACGATCTCATAGGCTAAAATAAACCACATCAAGAGAAAGATAACAAGCTGGATAAAAGATACTACTGAGAGCAAAATTAGACAGTATAATATTTTATATACTTATATTGAATGTAAGAATAGAAAAAAAAACAATATATAAAAGAATGAGAAAAATTGGAATAAAGCAGATACGTGAAAATATTGTCTACCCAGATAATATAAATAGTAAAACAGATGCTACTGAAAAATAATTCATGAGTTTAAAGATCATATTGAGAAATTCTCCCAAAAAAAGTCTCAGAAGGATGAAGAGATACAAAAAATACAACAACAACAACAAAATACTGAAAGATATGTAGGACAGAAGTGAAAGTTCTTAGGTAACTTGTGTTCCAAAAGGAGAAAAATTGAAAATGAAAGGGAAAAAGTACATGAAGAAATAACAAAATAACAAAAACATGCAAATAGAAGAGAGTAAGAAAACACACACACACACACACACACACACACACACACACACACACACACTAGTGAAATTTAAGGATACCGAAGACAAAGAAATACTTTTAAAATCTTCTAAAGTTATAAGAGTAAAATGACATCAGATTCTTTGACAGCAAAACTAAATGCAAAAAAAAAAAAAAAAAAAAGGAAATGATATTTTAAAGTATTGAAAACAATGATTTTTAAATATGGACATTAAAATTTGCCTAACTTATTAGTCGAATGTAAGGGCAAAAAAATAGTTTGTGATAAAAGTTCAAAAGAAGGTTTAATGTAGCGTCTCATTATAAACACTTTTGAAGAAAAGTGAGATTAAACAAGATGAGAAATAAATCTAGGAGATGGTACAAATGACATTTAAATTAAGTTTGATCGAATAACTTGGTAAGATTTGCTGTTACTTTGTTTTAAAAAGGCTAAAATCAATATAAATAGAACAGGTAAAACAAATATATGTAGACAAAATTAAAACTCAGACGATAATACAATTGGATTTGGGGCCAAAATATGGACATTAGTCAGACAACTAGCAAAACACAAATATGGTTCATAGATAAGTTAACAGTATTGCACCAATGCTACCTTTCTGTTCTTATAATTGTAATATGATTATATAAGATGATAGCATTTGAGGTATGAGTGAAGAATATCCAGAAATAATTTGTACTTTTTGTCCCTTTTTAAATTTGAAATTATTTGAAAATAAAAATGTCAACACAAAGAAGAAATATAGCTATAGATTATGAAAAAAAAAAAGAAAGAAGAAAACAGAACAAGAAAGAGTAAAACAAATTGGAAAAAAAAGCAGAATACAAAAACAGACCTAGATATTTCAATAAACATAATACATACAAGAGAGCTAAATAAGCTAGCCCTGCTATTTGCTGTTTTCATGACACACGTATAAAGCAAAGAGTCATAAGTAAAAGAATGGAACACTATATCAGCAAATTTTTAACCAAAATACGCTGGTGAAACTGCACTAATATTAGACAAAATAGAGTATGAGGAAAAAAACATTATTAAGAATAAATAAATATATAATAGCTTCAATTCACCAAGGTTCAATAAAAGGTCGATTCACCAAGGATACATAACAATTATAATCTTGTAGTAAATAAAATTCAGTATAATTATGGAGAAGTAAAGAAATCCACAATTATAGTTTAAGATTTCAATACAATTCTCTCACTTCTTGGTTAAGTTCACAAAAGAAAAATCAGTGAAGAAATAGAATATTTAAGAAATGAAAAGACTGATCTAATGGACTAAGATTTCACAGATGTCAAAGAATAGGTAGAAGCCTTTTTTTTTTTTTTTGAAAAGGATTCTCTTCATGAAAATCATGAACATTAAAAGATGCTGCTTCTTATGACACTGTCATAGCACTCTCCCCACTTAGCACTCCCAGCATTGCTCAAATTTCAATTTAGGGGGAATATATAGTCCAGAAAGGGTCTGCTCCTCAAACACAAAGCTATTACTTAATATTAACTAAACAGCAGCAAGAGACTGCCAAACTTCTAATCTTCCAAACTAAGGTTTGTGTAGCCCATATTTGAGTATAATCAGACAAAGAAATTACACTAATCACTCTGAAAGGAAAAAACTTTATATTGAAGGAAGATTTATTGTTAAGAGGAAAAGGTATTCTCATCCTGTATGACTTTGACTATATGTTATTATTTTTAAAAATTGGCAAAATGGATTAAAATAGTCCTAAACAGAAAAATGCACTACTTGCCAGAGCCCTGCTGGGGTGAATCCCACTCTGTGGGGACTGTCCCCACTGTAATCATGGCCAGTCCTCACAGCCAGTCAGTCTGAGGGTCATTCCCACCCACTAATGTGCCAACAGCAATCAAAGCTGAACTATAATAGGAGGCTCACATAAATTGCATAAGGGACATTCATGGAGCAGCCGGCTCCATGGAAGACTACACCACAGGACAACTACTATATAAGGCCATGCTGCCAAGAGATGTAGCAGATCTATTTCATGCATAGAAGCAAATATAAAGAGACAGCCAAAATCAGGAGACAAAGAAACATGTCCCCAAATGAAAAACAAGAGAAAACCTCCCTAAAAGAACTAAACAAAATGGAAGCAAACAACATACCTGATAGAAGGTTCAAAACAATGGTGATAAGAATGCTGAACAAATTTAGGGGAAGAATAGATCAATTCAGTGAGAACTTCAACAAAGAGATAGTAAATATAAAATGATGCAGATACCATAAAAAAGAACAGACAGAAATGAAGAATACAAAGACTGAAATAGAGAGTACAATGGAAGGAATCAACAGCAGATTAGATGAAGCAGAGTACTGAATCAGCGATTTGGAAGACAAGGTAGCAGAAAACACCCAATCAGAAAAGCAACGAGAAAAACTATAAAAAATAAATAAATAAGGATATTTTAAAGAATCTCTGGGGCAACATCAAGTGTATCGACATTCACATCATAGGAGTACAAGAGATTGAAAACTTATTTAAAGAAATAATGATGGAAAATTCCCCTAACCTGGTGAAGAAATAGACATGTCCAGGAAGTACAGAGTCCCAAACAATGTGAACCCAAAGAGGCCCACACCAAGACACATCATAGTTAAAATATCAATTTTAAAGACAAAAAGAGAACCTTAAAGCAGCAAGATAAAAGCAGTTAATTACCTACAAGGGAGCTCCCGTAAGACTGTCAGATGATTTCTCAACAGAAACTTTGCGAGCCAGAAGGGGCTGGCACATGAAATATATAAAAGCGATGAAAAGCATGGACCTACAACCAAGACTCCTCTGCCCACCAAGGCGATCAATTAAAATTGAAGGTGAGATAAAGAGCTTCTCAGACAGGAAAAAGATAAAATCAGATCATCACCACCAAACCAATATTACAAGAAATGTTAAAAAGACTTCTTCTTTAAGAAGAAAAAAGAGAGAAAAAAGAACTTAAATATGAATAATAAAATGACAATAAGTACTTACTATATATTGACAATTACTTTAAATGTAAATGGATTAAGTGTTTCAATCAAAAGACATAGGGTGGTTGAATGGATAAGAAAACAAGACCCATACAAATGTCATCTACAAGAGACTCATTTCAGATCGAAAGACACATACCAAATAAAAGTAAAGAAATGGAAAAAAGATATTTTCTGCAAATGGAAACAACAACAAAAAAGCTGGGGCAATGATATGTATATCAGACAAAACAGACTTTAAAACAAAGTCTGTAACAAAAGACAAAGGACTCTACATAAGGATAAAGGGGTCAATCCAACAAGATGATATAACCCTTGTAAACATTTATGCACCTAACGTATGAGCACCTAAATTTATAAAGCAAATATTGACAAACATTAAGGGCAAAATTCACAGTATTACAGTAATTGTAAGGGATTTTAACACTCTATTGGCATACATGATTGATCATCCAGAAAGAAAACCAACAAGGAAACACCAGCTTTAAGTGACACATTAGACCAGATAGATTTAATTGATCTTACAGAGCATTTCATCCCAAAGTAGCAAAATATACATCCATTTCAAGAGCATGTGGAACATTTCCCAGGACAGACTACATTAGGTCATAAAACAAGGTCCAGGGACCTGGGTTCTCTGTCAAATTCTTGAGAGTTGTCTGGTTGAGTAAAACAAAAGTAATGCTGGAGGCAGTGATTGATAAGATACAGGCATATCTCTGATATGATACTGTGAAGCAGCTCCAAACCCATTTGAGACTGCTGGGATTTTGGATAATGTTCATCCCTCATTTTGCCTCCTCGATGCAACCCCTGTACTGTTTAATGCAATGGGGTACCCAATGGGATTGGAACCCCCAAATAGAAGAGGCCTTTCAGGCTACAAAGTGAGTTGTAGCAGCCCAAATGCACAAGCCTCAATAAATTTAAGAAGATTAAAATCATATCAATTTCTGACCACAATAGTAGGAAACTAGAAAACAATTAAAAGAAGAAAATTTAAAAAACACAAGGAACATTCTAAATAACATGCTACTAAACAATCGATGGGTTAATGACAAGATGAAAAAAGAAATCAAAGATAACTTGAGATGAATGAAAACAAAAACAAAACAATCCAAAATCTATGAGACACAGTGAAAGCAGTTCTAAGAGAAAAATGCATAGCAGTACAAGCCTATTTCAAGAAATAATAAAAATCTCAAATAAACAATCTAACCTTATACCCAAAGGAACTAAAAAAAGAACAGCAAAGCCCAAAGTGAGAAGGAAGGAAGGAAATGATAAATATCCAAACAGAAATAAACAAAATAGAGTCTTAAATGCAAAAGATCAATGAAACCTAGAGCAAGTTCTTTAAAAGACAAATATTTTGTTAACCATTAACCAGACTCAATAAGAACAAGAGAGAGAGGACCTCCCCCCCGCCCCCCCACCTCAGAAATGAAAGAGAAGTGACAACTACTCAACAGAAATACAAAGGGTTATTTAAAAAAATTCTACAAAAAGTTACATGCCAACAAATTGGGCAATCTGGAAATAATGAATAAAATCCCAGAAACATACAATTTTCTAAGACTGAGTCAAGAAGAAACAAAAAATTTGAACAGACCAGTAACTATTAACAAAATCAAATCAGTTATCAAAAAACTCTCAACAAACGAAAGTCCTGGACTGGATGGCTTCACAGGTGAATTTTACCATATATTCAAAAAAAAAAAAAAAATTAACACCTGTCCTTCTCAAACTATTCTAAAAAATTCAAGATCAGGAAAACCTCTTAGGATCATTTTAGCAGGCCAGCATTACCCTGATTCTAAAACCAAAGATATTACAAAAGATATTGTACACCAATATCCCTGATGAACATAGGTGCAAAACCTCAACAAAATATTAGCAAACTGAATTCAGCAATACATTAAAAAGGTCATATCATGGCCAAGTTAGATTCATTCCTGGAATGAAAGCTTGGTTCAATATTCACAAATCAATTAACATAATACATAACATAAACAAAACAATGATAAAAATCTTATGATCATATCAGTAGATCCAGAAAAAGCATTTGACAAAATCCAGCATCATTTATATATAAAACCATTTTGTAAAGTAGGAATAAAGGGAACACATGTAATAAAGCCCATATATAATAAACCCACAGTTAACATACTCAATGGAGAAAAGCTAAGTGTTTTCTTTAAGATTGAGAACAGAGAAAAAAAGTCCACTTTCACCACTTTTATTCAACACTGTGTTGGGAGTTCTAGCCACAGCAATGAGAAAAGAAAAAGAAATATGAAGCATCCAAATTAGAAAGGAAGAAGTAAAACTGTCATCCTTTGCAGATGACTTGCTACCACATATAGGGAATGGTAAAGATTCCACCAAAAAACTATTAGACCTAATAAATTCAGTAATATAGCAGGATACCAAATTAACATTCAGAAATAAGTTGCATTTTTATACACTAATAATGAACTATCAGAAAGAGAAATTACAACCATAACCCCATGCATATGATTTAATTATTCCACAGCAATACATTTATAGACCTCAGAAGGCATCATAGTTAAACAGAAAGGGCACTAGTGTTGAAATCATGAAACAGAGTCTGGAATTAGTACCAGCCTTGACACTTTTAGATTATATGACCTTGGACAAATTATCTTAGCTCTTTAAACTTACTTTCCACATCTGTAAAACAGAGGAAAATAAATTAAATTAAATATTACAATGTGACCTTATCTATCACTGGGATGGCTAACACATTTTAATTTTCACAATTCATTACTTGTGGCTGAACAAAGCATTTACTTGAGAGGGAAGTCAATCAGGACCACATGATTTATGAGTGATGTTTTCCAAGGGTTCAGACATCCCTTTCCTAGAACAGACAAATGTCCCCAAACTCCCTTTTCCTTCCTTCTTCCCTTGATACTTTTCTATCATCCCACATATTTAATATAAAATGTGGATACGAGTTAGCTTAATTAAAAATATGAATATAGATTTAAGGTTAAAGACAATAAATAGTTTAAACTTAAGCATTTTTGATCCCTCCTTGCACCTCAGTACCATGATCAAAAATAAATAAATGTGCAAAGACAATGAGAAAGAAAAGCAAAAAATAGGAGTGATGCCAAGAAACGTCTGCAAACTAGAAAGCAGATGGATAAAAGGTAACTGATAACAGACACTATAAAGTTGAAAGTTAACGTTTGATGCAAAAAAGCAAAGAAGAAAGCTGACTCACAAGGCAGAACACTAAAAGGTGTGGAATTGGAAGCATAGAGTTGTTTGACAGGTACAATTAGATCAACTGACTCTTAGCAACCACACATAACCAGGCGACTCTTATACTCCTCTGCCCTGACAAGAGACTAAATATTCACCTTCTAAAGAAGTTAAACCAAAGAAATTCTGTATTCAGAAACCTCAGGTACAACTAAGGATGGGGATGAAGCACTTGCTGAAACTGGGAAATAAACGTCCTCATACCAAGGTATGCTGAGAACACTGGCAGTACTCATACGTCACAGGCAAAACACTGGAAGTCTTTCAAAAACCTTGTATTATAGGTTCATTATAAAACAGTCTGGACTATTCTTTATTATCCCACACTAAAACTCACAAATCAATAAAACTCAACCACATATATGAACAGAGCTTCTGAGTAGCATTTCAAAACATTATTTGTAAATATGAGTGAAAAAAAAAGATTAGCAGCATTTTTCAAATAAAGCTCTAAGAATAAAGTAACTTGCGGGAATAGGAGAATGTAACATGCAGAAGAACAACCCACAAAAACAAATGAAAAAAAACAAATCTATCTGTTATTACTGTCCTCAGAGATATAGAGAAGATACTGCATCTATGAACAAAGAGCAGCTGTATTTTAGAAATTTGATTATATACTTTTTGAAAAGTAGAAGATACAATTGAACAAATAGCCCATAAATGAGAAAAATAAAGTAAATGAATAAATAATAAAAAAAGAGGAAATTTAGAGGATCAGTCAAGGGGTCCATCTAAATAATAGGAGTTCTGTAAAGAGAAAATGAATGGAGGAAATAATAAAATAAATATAAAAATAATGGTCATGAAGATGGCAGACTAGGAAGCCCCATGCCCTCATTCTCCCACAGAAATGTCAAATAAGTAAGTACAGAATGACTAAAATAACTTTATAAGAACTCTGGAAATGAGTCAAAGATTTATAGAAACTAAGTAAACATCCAATCAAGAAAACACCACTTCAAAATGGTAAGAAATTTCATGACATTTTCATTTCCACTTCCTCATATCCTTCCTAGTGTGATGCAGTATAGTCAGGAGGAAGCAGCCCATTTTTAGTTTCTCCCCTTTATAATAAAAGGAGCAGAGTAGAACTTATTTGGAATGGTATAGCCTATGTCTGGACTTCTTGAGGACCTAGTTTGTGTCTCTCCTGACTCAAAGCTCTGAGACATGGCAATATAGTTTAGATCTCAGGCTGAAAACAAGAGGATGCAGTGATGGTCACCCTGGTGCATTAAATATGGCAGAGAAATTGCCAATTCACAGATTCATAAGAAAATTCTGCACAAGAAAATACAATAGAAAATCTAAGGGCTCAAAATAAAGCTGAGGAGAGACTCTCCGGGAAATTAAGACATTTAAAAGCGCCTGGGGAAAATCAAAAGAAAAAAAAATCACACACATACTGGTCCAGATAGGATGCATGTCCAGAAAAGACCTAAGAAGAACTTAAGTCTAAGTTGATCTTAAGCCTCAGAGGCATGCTAAATAGTAAGAATCTTCTATACAAGTCTGCAAAGATTGGAAGAGTTACCTATTTTACAAATTCCTAATTTTAAGCAGACAATCAATCATAAGGCATACAAAGAAACAGGGAACAAAATAAATTCCCTAAAACTGTCCCTGACAAAACACACATATCAGACTTACTAAATTCTTACAAAGACTTTAATATGACTTAAATATGCTGTAAGATACCTCCCCCCAACAATGGACAGGAAACTAAAGGAAATAAGGAAAACAATATATAAATGAAATAAGAATATCAACAAAAAATAGAAATTATAAAAAGGATCAAACAAAAATATTGGAGCAGAAAAATAAAATAACCAAATTAAAAAATCCACAAGAGGGGTTCAATAGGAAACCTGAACAAAAGGAACGATCAGCAAAATTAAAGACAGGTCACTGAAATAACCAAGTCTGAGCAACAAAAACGAAAACAAAAAATGAAGAAAGAAAAGTGAACAGAGATTAAGAAATGTATGGTATACCATAAAATGTACCAATATATACATTAAGGAAGTCTCAGAAGAAGAGCAAAGGTAGGAAAGTTATTTGAAGAAATAATGGCTGAACTTCCTAAATTTGAGGAAACAAGTGGATTTACAAATTAAAAAGACGCTCTGCAAATTCCAAAATGAGACTCACATTGAGAAACATTATAAACTATCAAAAGAAAAAAACGTAGAGAATATTGAAAACCACAAGAGACAAGTGACTCATGACATACAAAGGATTTTCAATAAGACAATCAGCAGATAAAACAGCAGAAACTTTGCAGGCCAGAAGGCAGTGGAATGATATATTTAAAGTGTAATAATAATAATAATAATAATAATAATAATAATAATAATAATAAACCTGTCAACTGAGAATTCTACATTTAGTAAAACTGTCTGTGACAGTTAATTTTATGTATTAATTTGGCTAGGCCATGATACACTATCCTAAATGTTTCTGTGAAGATACAACTTAGATAAGATTAACACTTAAACCAATAGACCTCGAGTAAATAGAAAAATAAAAAAAATATTACATAATAAAAGGGTCAATTCACCCAGAGGATAAAATGATTATAAACACACATGCATCAAACATCAGAGGCACAAAATATGTGATATAAACATTTAGAGACATGAAGGCAGACATAAAATATCTTTATAATAATAGTAGGAGCCTTCAATGTTTTGCTTTTAATATAGGATAGAAGAACCAGAGAGAAGATCAATAAATGAATATAGGACTTGAACAACACTATATAACAATTGAATCTAGCAGACATACAAACATTCAGCCAACAACAGCAGAATAATACATTCTTCTCAAGTGTACATGGAACATCATCCAGATATGCAATATGTTTTTAAAATAAATGTTAATAATTTTAAAAATACTGAAATCAGACCAAGTATATTTTCCACTCACAAGGGAATGAAGGTAGAAACCAGCAGCATAAGAAAAGCTAGAAAATTCACAAATATATGGAAATTAAATGGCATGCTCTTAAACAATCAATGAGTCAAAGAAGAAATCGCAATGAAAATTGTAAAATATCTTGAGACAAGTGAAAAACACAATATTCTAAAACTTATGGGAGGCAGCAAAATCAGTGTTAAGAGGCAAACATATGGCTGAAAATGATTACATTATAAAAAAGAAGGCCTCAAATTAATAACCGTATAATCATATGAAATTTTAAAAAATACTAAGCTCAAAGCTAGCAGAACAAAGGAAATAATATTAGAGCAGAGAAATGAGTTATAAAAACTATTAAAACAGTTGAGAAATTTAATAAAAATAAGATTTGGCTCTTCAAAAAGATAAATAAGATTTTCTAGTCTAGAAAGACTAGAAAAAAGGGGGAATAAATCTCAACTAAAATTAGAAATGAAAGAGGGGACATTACTATAATTTTACAAAAAAGATTATGAGTACTATTAATAATTGTATGCAAGTAAATTGAATAACTTAAATGAAATGGAGAAATTTCTAGAAACATACAACCTACCATCTGAATCAGGAAGAAAAAAGTCTGAATAGATCTATAACTCATAAAGAAATTGATTCAGTAATCAGAAATTTCTCAACAAAAAATATCAAAGGCCAGATGGTTTCATTGATGAAGAATTTACAAAAACTATTTTCAAACTCTTTCAAAAAACTGAAGAAAAACAATACTTCCTACTCCTATGAAGCTACATTATCCTGATACCAAAGCCAGGCAAAGAAACTACAAAAACAAAAAAGCAAGTATCCTTTATGAATATTGATGCAAAAATCCTCAACAAAATACTACCAAACTCAAATAGCATAGTAAAGAGATTATACACCAGGATCAAGTGGAAATTATTAGTGGAATGCAAGAATTGTACAACATATGAAAATCAATCAATGCAATAATGTCCCCCTTAACTGCAGTTTCACCTTCCATGGTTTTAGTTACCTATCATCAACCATGGTCCAAAATATTAAATGGAAATTTCCAGAAATAAGTAATTCATAAGTTTTAAATAGCTGGTTGTCCTGGAATAGTGTGGTAAATTGTTGCACCATCCCACCTGGGACATGAACCATCCCTTCATCCAGCATATCCATGCTGTTTATGCTGCCCGTTCATTAGTAACTTAGCAGTTGTCTCAGTTATCAGACGACTGTCATGGTTGTAATGTTTATGTTCAAGTAACCCTTATTTTACTTAACGATGGCCCCAAAGCACAAGAGCAGTGATGGCAATTTGGACATGCCAGAGAAAAGCCTTAAAGCGCTTCCTTTAAATAAAAGGTAAGTACAGTACAATACGATATTTTGTGAGAGTCATCACATTCACATAACTTTTATTACAGTATCTTATTATAATTATTCAATTTTAGTATTAGTTATTGCTAATCACTTACTGTGCCTAATTTATAAATTAAAGTTTATCATAGGTATAGATGTATAGGAAAAAAAAACGTTGTGTTCAGTACTATCCAAGGTTTCAGTCATCCACTCAGGTTCTTGAAACATATCTCCCATGGAAAATGGGGGACTACTGTACCCATTAACAGAATGAAGTAAAAAAAAAAATGAACATCAAATCAATGCAGATGAAAATTACAAAATTCAACATAGTCCGATGATAAAAACACTCAAGAAACAAAGAACAGAGGAAAACTACCTCAATATAAAGGTCATATAAGAAAAACTCCACAACTAACATCATATGCAATGGTAAAACACTGAAATTTTTTCCTCTAAGATCAGATATAAAACAGGATGCCCATTTTCACCAGTTGTATTTAATATAGTACTGGAAGTCCTAGCCAGAGCATTAGGCAGGAAAAAGAATTAAAAGACATGCAAATTAAAAAGAAAGAATTAAAATTACCTCTGTCCATAGAGAACATGATCTTATACATAAAAAGCCTTACAAATTACACACACACACACACACACACACACACACACACACCTTTTAGAATGGACAAATTCAGCAAAGTTACAAGATACAAAACCAACACAAACATCGTTTGTGTTTCTACACATTAACAATGAGGAATCCACAAAGGAAATTAGACAACAATTCCATTTATAATAGTTTTAAGAGGAATAAAATAGAGATCAACTTAACTAAGGAGGTGAAAGACTTGCACACTGAAACGTACAATATGCTACTGAAAGAAATTAAAATGACACGAATAAATGGAAAGACATCTTGTGTTCATGGACTGGAAGATTTAATATAGTTAAGCTACTACTCAAAGTAATCTATAAATTCAGTGCAATTACTCTCAAAATGCCAATGGCATTTTTGCAGAAATAGAAAAATCTATCATAAAATTCATATGGAATTTCAAGGTAACCTAAGGAGCCAAAATAATCTTGAAAAAAAAAAAACTGTAGTTCCCATAGCTCCTCATTTCAAAACTTACTACAAAGCTATGGTAATCAAAAGTATGGTTCTGATGTAAAGCAGATGTATAGATCAATGAAAAAGAAAAAGAACCCAGAAATAAACTCCAGTATTTATGGTCAAATGATTTTCAACATGGGGATCAAGATCATTAAGTGGCAGAAAAGTAAGCCTTTTCAGCAAACAGTGCTGGGAAAACTACATTATATGCAAAAATGTGATGCTGGGCCCTTACTTTATACCATATACAAAATTTAACCCCAAATAGATCAAAGGCCTAACCATAGGAGCTAAAATTATAAAACTCTTAGAAGAAATCATAGGAAAAAAACTTTATGATACTGAATTTTGCAATATTTCTTGGATATGACACTAAAAGTATATGCAACACAAGAAAAAATAATCTGGTCTTCATCAAAACTAGAAACATTTGTGTACAAAAGAAAAGTATCGACAAATAAGAAGAAAATCTACAGAATGGGAAAAATATTTGCACATCAAATGTCTGATAAGAGATTGATATTAAGAATACATAAAGAAATTCTTCTACTCAACAACGAAAAACAAGCAATCCAATTAAGAAATGGGCAAAAGATTTGAACAGACATTTCTTTCGAAGAAAATATACAAATGGTAATAAGAACAGGAAGAGATGCTCAAAGAAATGCAAATCAAAACCACAATGAGATATGACTTCACATCCATTAGTTTGGCTATTAGAAAAAAGAAAGAAAAGTATAAAACAAGTGTTGGTCTGAATGTGGAGAAAGTGGAACCCTTGTGCACCGCAATTAAAAATGCAGACAGGTACAGCTGCTGTGGAAAACAGTATGGTGGTCTCTCAAAAAAATTAAAAATAATATTATATGACAGCAATTCCACCTCTGGGTACATACCAAAAACAACTGAGCAAAGAGATATCTGCACACCTGTGTTCATACCAAAACTACTCACAACAGCTAAAATGTGAAAGCAACCCAAGTGTCAAGCAAAAGATAGATAAGCAAAATGTGGTATCTACATATATGAAATATTAGTCAACCTTAATAAGGAAAAAATTGTAACACACAACAACATGGATGAACTTTACAGATATCATGAGAAGTGAAATAAGCCAGTCACAAAAGGACAAATATTATATCATTTCACTTACATGAGATAGGTGATCAAATTCTAGAGAGAGAAAGTAGAATGGTAGTTTTCAGGGGTAGGGGGAGGGGAGAATTTGGAGTTATTGTTTAATGGGCACAGAGTTTCAGCTGAAGAAGATGATATGGTTCTACAGATGAATGGTTGTGATGGTAACACAAGAATATGAATGTACTTAATGTACAGTTAAAATTGTTAAAATGTTGAGTTTTGTGTAATATATACCAAATATAAGTAGTATATATATATATATTAAATATATAGTATATATATTACTACAAAAAATAAAACAAGAATAATATATAGAACTGAGAAATATTTTCAGATTGAAAAGCTACACTAAATTAAAGAGAAAGAAAATCCACCCTAGCAAACAAACAAATATCTATGAGACAAATCACTGTGAAATTGCACAACACCTGCTGTAAAGAGAAAATGCTAAAAGTTTCCAGTCGGAATGGAAAAACAATAAACAGACGTTCACGTACATCAAACTAAGCACTAAAAGGCAATGGACTTCTCAAAGCTAATGCTGGAAGCTAGAAGACAATAAAGCAATCCCCCCCCACCCCCTAAAAAAAATTCTGAAAGAAGTGTTAGCATAAAGACATGTTTAAGCTTTCAAGGTTTTAAAAACTTTACCTCCCATGTATAACTACTCAATACACTAATGAAGACATTGCATTAAATAAGAAAATAAACCAAAAAAGAAAAGATATGGAATCCTGGAAATGAGAGTTCCAATACAGCATAGAGACAAGCAAATTCTGGGGTCACAACTGAAGAAATTATAGCTCTTAAGAGAAGATTTAGAGGCCAAGCAGTCCTGAGTAAATCACCAAAATGGAGTGTTCAAGCAGACATACTTTGAAAAAAAATACATGTGTATATATGTGCTTGGGGATAGTGGTTTGATGGTATAAGATTTTCAAGCAAGTTTTCAAAATAATAGTATGAGAAAAAAATATATTCCTAATATATTATGTAGCTCAGCCGTAATGTTTTCATAGTCATAATTAAAACATGAAATATTAGTTAACCTCCAAATAGTGATAATATAACTCCACTGGGATATTAGAGGAAGGGATAAGTATGTGTATTAGGTAATATTTATAAAAAAAACCTTTCACTGTGGAAATTTGTAGATAATATCTAAAATTGCAAATTAACTTTAGTAAAATAAGCATGCTATTTGGAAATATAAAAGTACATAACATAAGAGTCAGTTAAAATTATTAAATGATATCACCTTGGAGTAGAGGAAGAATAAGTTGGGGTCTGGAGCATGGCACTACTATTTTTCCTTCATTTCATTTTGGTTTATAAACCTACAGGTTGAATAGCCAAATTAAAATAAAATTATTTTGAAATAAAAGATGCAGAGCTTTATGAAGTACGTAAGTTCATGGAACTACTGGGGAACTGATGAAATAACAAACAGAGCCGCTGACACGTGAGAATCCAGCAGAATTAGACCAGTTTGTAAACAAAGAGAAAATCAACAAGAGTTAAGACACCACCATGAGTTTTTAAAAGAGAAAGATTTAAATATTTAAAAATTAAAAGGGAGGAAGGAGAAATAGAGAGTTGCTGTTCAAAGAGTATAAAGTTTCATTTACACAAGATGGAAAATTTCTGGAGATGTGCTGTACAACATGGTTCCTGTACTTAATGATACTGGAGTGTAGACTTAACAATATGTTAGGTCTCATGTTAAATGTTCTTATCACAATAATTTTTAAAAGACTTAAGAGAAAGTATTGATAAAATTTATAAAATCTTGAAAAGATTTTACAAAAATGATTTTATGATTCTTCTGGGAAAGACAGAGGTAAATAAAAAGTCATCTGATCATGACACAACTTCATCAGAAAAGTTCTGCAAAAATAAAATAAAAACAAGTCCACATTTGATAACCAAAATTTTATCAACAATAAGATTAAGCTTATTTTTATGTAACAAAAGAATTATGTTCAAAGCCTAAAGAAAATTTAATATCATTATTTAATTGAAATAATTCAATCCTACACTAGACAGATTCCTGAAAAAGGTACCATGCTGACATAGCTATGCAGTAACAAAGCTGCTAACCCATATTTCTCCTATACAAACTTTTAATCAACATCAGGTCCTTGACATCCATGAAACAACTTTGTAGATATGTATATGTATAAAATGTTAAATGAGGTGTGGATATTTTATCTAGAATCCTCAACATGTATTTCATGGAGTCATATTTATAGTTCAAAATTAACATGTCCAAATTCTCCTGGATTTAATTATCCTTCATCAAAATTCATTCATTAAATTTAAAAATTCATATAACTAACCTTTTTGAATCAGATGTCTTGATTTTTTTGATTTCTTGCCAATATTTTTTAATTTGTATAAAATAGAGGAAATATATTTTCTCTGTTCACTAGAATTTTCTAAATCAACAGGAGACTGTAGATTCTGTGGAAACAAAAAAAAGCAATGGCACCAATGATAACATCTCTTAGGCATGTTTCAGAGTTTTCAAAGAATTATCATATGTGTTATACATCATGATGGATTTTCATTTTAAAAACAACGAAAACCTGTGAGATGGGCGGAGTTAGGAAAAGAAAAAGAGCTCCACTGTGTGTGACTCTGATAAACTGTTTTTCTATTAAGAGCTAGTGATATATTCTGGACAATGTTCTAAGAGATGTTAAGTGAAAGGGGTACCTGTCAGAGGGTTGCCATGACTAAAGGAACAAGGGGAAAAGAGAAATGAAAAATAAACAATAAGAAGTGTTTAGTGTTACCCAGAATGGCTGAAGGAAGATTCAAAGTAAGAAAGAAAGGACAAATTATTTCACAGAACACTAAAAGGTACATAGGAAAAGCGAAATGAGACCAGAATTATCGCAAGTTTTTCAAATGGATCAGATATGTGTGAAAATAAAAAGTACAATATTGAAAGCAGCTTCGTGGGGAATGGAGGCACTGTCAGATGTAAACTGGTTGAGAATATTTTAAAAATTAATACTGTGTTATATCTCTTTCTCTTCAAAGTCCATCCAGGACTGATACAGAGGATCTACCAGGTCATCAGGTACTCAGGCTCTTAAAAATTTATCATCTCTATCTTACTGCATTGACATGGCTTCCACACTCAAGATTTACTCATGGGTCAAGATAGCTACTAGAGCTCCAAACACCATGTGTGTATTACAGTCAACAAGATGGAGGAAAAGGTAAAATGAGAAAAGGGCACAGGTCATGTGTCTTAAGAACTTTCCCAGAAGCCTTCCAATAACTTCTGTTTACATCTCATTAGTCATCCAGGTACAAAGAGAGTGTAAGAAATATAGCCTTTTGTGCTAGGTACTTTGATGCCTGGAGTAAAAGTGGGGGTCTGTTACCAAGAAAGAAGAAAAAGACAGATATTAGTAGACAATCAAAAGTCTGTCATAGGAAAAAAATGAATCTTGTGGGGAGAATATATGTTTGATATATATTTGAAAAACCTTCCCAGGATATTAAGCTCTCCTCAGTGAGAACCACCGGTCTAAATTTTAATACTCACACAATGCAATATACATATGACGTATGATTGAACTGTACATTTGAGACCTATATAATTTTATTAACCAATGTCACCCCCAATAAATTTAATAATTAAATAAATAAAATAGCCAATTCAACAGAGAAACAAAAAAAATAAATTCCTAAGACTCACAATTATATATATCTTCAGATAGTTCTTTCTGAGATGTTTGTTTTTATATATTTGTTTATGGAATACTTGTATAGTGCTTATCATTTGCAATTGTTTTAAAGTTCTTTACAGATATTCATTTATGTAATACTCAGAACACCATGCTCTTTCACCCTGGAAAATCCCATAGACATCTCATATCTAAGAGAACTGAAGTTGTATCTTTCCTCCAAACCTATTAATATTTACTTCTAGTTTTGGTGAATTCAAGGAAAGAAAATTTACATAAACTCTCTAATACATGATAACTGATGGAATTCTGAAATAGAGAACTCATCATCATATTTCCCTTACTTTGGCCTGTCTAGTATACAAATCTCTTTTATTCTACAATTTAGCAGAGACACTTGGATATGTGTCTTGCTCCCCTGTATTAGCAGTTTTCTGCACAAATTTCTATGCTATGCAATAAAGATATACTTAATAAAATATCCTTGAGTTTCTTTTAAATTTTATAACTGTCAATCTCTAAGTTAGTTATTGAAAACAATGTCTTGTTTTTATGCAGTAAGCCATTTCACAAGAAATTTTTAATGCTTATGACGGGTACTAACTGGTCCTAGAATAAATCTGTTAAATACTACTTTTTGTTAGAAAAACCAATAAGCAGGAATTTTTGAGCTCATATATTCTTTATAGTTAGAAAATTTCTTAAAGTTGCCAAGAATAATTATAATAATACACAGTATCAACGCATTATAAAAATATGACGTTAATTAATTTGGCTTTATTTTCATCTGGCTTCAATTCTTTCTATTAAACAAAATACGACAAAAAATGTAGACAACTGTTTTTCAACCAAATCTGCAAAAAACAATTTCAAATGCTTCTTCAACCTCAAATTTGCCCATCAGTCCTCTTCAAATTGCATCATCTTAACACTTCAAGTTACATCATCATTCTTGTATCTTTTTACTTCTATGAATTTTGCTCTATTTTGGTAATCTGTCTCTATCTTCTAACAATGTAATTAATCATATGTTAAAAATCACCTCAAATTCTATTTCAATCACAGAAATGAATCCTTTCTTTCTTCTAGATCTCCCACTTGTATTCTAACCATGAAAAAATAATAAAAATGAAATGTAAGAATTTGTTCAACAATTCTGTTCTACTAATATGTATTCTTTTACCTTCCCCTGTTAAAAAAAAAAAATTAAAAGTATGTATCTTTGGTAAATCTGAGTATCCAATCTCTATCACAAATAAATTTATAAAATCTTGAAATTTAAAAGTCCCTAAATTAAATAATTAGTTAGTTCCTTTCAGAAAGATTTTTAGTTCTCCCATTTACCCTTTATTGTACACCCACATGTCACATTTAAAATAATGTCTCTTTCCTTGGTCTGTATAAAAGAATAATTTATAACAAAGGGCACATATGCAACAGTAAAACAAATCTATAGGAAGATGATCAGGGAATCTAAAGCCCTAAATGAACTAAGGTTTATACAAGCTGCCAAGGTATAGAAAATAAGTGTTTCTGCCACATGTACTACAAAAAGAAAAAGGAAAGATGTGCCCACTTTTCGACTGATCTTTTAAATCATGGAGAAGGAAAAGTTATCAGAAGCCTGGGAGTAATTTAATAAATATTTTGTTTTCAATAATAGTAAATTCTATTAATTAAAGAATCTTAAACCTAAAATCAGTCTTGATAATTTTAGAAAACATTTTAAGGATGTTTGTTAGCATTAGAAAAGGAATAATCACAATTAAGTAGTATAAATTGACAACAAACTAATTACATCAGGCATAACCTCATTTTAACAGGGTCAAAATTAACTCAGGTTCAAATCAGCAACATTTGATAAATGCTTTTATTTATGAAAAGACATTATGATTAGGTGAAAATCAGAGCTGTTTAGTCATCACAAGGAAAAGAGTTAGGATTAATAAAATGATGCCAATCTGAAGGGAGTCTCTAATATCATGTCGACCTGTTCTTAGCCCTACCCTGATCAATATTTATATGAATATTAGAATAAAAATATAAAGAAATGCTTATCAAATTTTCACATGAGGTAGTAAAATAACAACATCAGTTAATGCCGACAGAAATTTAAAATATTTGTCAATACTGGAGCAATGGGTCAATTAAACAGATGAAGTTTAATAGGAATAAATATTGCAGTTGGGAAAAATTCATTTTATCACTGCAATACACAATGTAATTTAAAAAACCTGTGTGACAAGAGACTAAAATAGTTAAGAGTAAATTAAGTAATTCATTGTGTGATGAGCTTACGCTATGTTGTATAAAACATTTAATCTAGAAAGTGGAAAATGACAGTCTTACCATATTCATTTCTTATCAGAAACATAGCTGAAGCACTATATCAGGTTAGGGCAACATATTTTCAGATGATTATCAATAATCTGGAACATGAAAAGAAATCAGCCTACCTACTGAACTATTTTTAAAGTAAGTCTTATATAAATAAACCATGATTAAATTCAGAACAGAAAAGAAGTAACTGAGAGATTCAGGCTTCTCACCTCAAATTCCATCTTCCTCATCTTGTAAAATGGTATCATTCTCTTGTTCAAACTGTTACAACTTAGAATATGTTCTCCATTTTATCTTTTATCTGAAACCTTCCATCTAATCTATCAGCAAATCTTGGTAATTCTATCCCTAAATTTATTTAAAATCTCTTCATTTCTATTTTCACTTTACTTCTCTAGTCTAAGCTAATTCATCCCCTCCAACAACAAATAGCCTCCTATTAAATTCTGCCTTCACCCTGGGTCTTGTAAGACATTTATATTTGTCAAAAGGTAAACCTGATCATGTTTCTCTTTAGCCTTCAATACCCTATTGGCTGTCCAAGATGTTCAGTCCTTACTATGAGCTACAAAGACAGTAAAATATGGACCTTGACCACACAAACTCATCTTGTGCTACCCGACTTTCCTCATTTTACTCCTGCCACAGTGGATTTCACCAATTCCTTGAACCCAACTCAAATAAAACAAGCTATTGCACATGTCATGTCCTTATGCAAGCTATTCCCTCTGCCTAGTACGCTCTCCTTCCTATATTTTGCATAACTACCATGTTATTCTTCAGGTCTTAACTTTACTATCTCTTCAGAAAAATATTCTGTGACAATCTTATGGAGAAATAGGTTACACTCCTACTATTCTCTATCTCAGCACCGGATTCATTTCATTCATAACATTTATTACAGTTTTGTTTGTTTACCTGGGTTACAATACATTTTTGTTGTTGTTGTTTTGTGATTATTTTTTAATCTAGTCTAGGAGGGCAAAGACTTTGCTTGCCTTGCTCACTGGTACCAAGAATGGCCCTGGCACTTAGAAGATACTTGATAATTATTTGTTAAATGTTGAATGAATAGTACCAAAGAGAAGTACCAGAAGGATTAAGTGGAAGTTTAGGAACTTTGATTCAATATAATATAAAATGAAAGTTTTGGAGAGAGCCCAAGAATCAGACATAATTTTAAAAGAAAATCTCTAGCTTCTGTTTTTTAAAAGACTTTTTTCTGAGTAACATCTTTCTACGTTCCCTTCTTTTACTCTTGAAATCTTCCATACCCTATAGTTACTTCAAAGCTTATCACTCAGCAGCTCTTTACAACTCTCCCTTCCCCTTCTTCTAAGTTCTTTATCAGGTATATTGACTTAGAATCTCTGAATTTTTTTAGCATCTTATCTGCTCTACCATTGCTCAATATGATCCACACACACAAATATAACCATTTTGTAGGAATAATTATATCTTTACTCAGGCACATCTCTCTACTATTCTGTTAATTCCACATTACGATAAGCCAGAGAACCAAAACAGTAATGAAAGAGCTCTTTTGATGGCATTTAGTGGAGAAGTTAAGAAAAAACTCATCTATAATAGGTATAGAAGTGGGAGGAGAAATGTGCATATTAATGTCTCATCTAAATATAAAAAAATAATCAGACTGTACTGAAAATCAGAAGAAATTAACTGAGGAACTATGAGGCTTCCTGTATTGACAAAAGTACCTGGTTATCAAATATCAGATGAAATGATTGTACTAGATATCCCCTAAGAAATGTATCATTTAAAAATGAAGGAGTGGTGATGTAGGTAACACTTTCCTCTACTTTCTAGATCAGATAAAGTAAATATTTTATACTAAACTTTTCTGTCTTTGAAAATCAAGATTCGTTTTCAACTCTTCATTGTTTTGAGTTTTCCCAACTAGTTAGTGTTCTGAAGACTGTGATTTTGTTTTCACATTATGTAGTATGCAAAACAGAGCCCTTAACTTTAAAGAAAATTACAAGTCTTTGATCAAAGCAGATTGTTAACAAAATCTCATTTTTATATTGTCTGTCTATTCCTATACTACCTATACTATTCTATACCTGAACAAATGTTTGCTTTGTATATATTTCATATTGTTCCTTGTAAGTAGGCATCATTTCAAGGATATCTCAAAAAGCTCTTTAGAGTTACAGCCAATTCACCAGCTTTTTGGTATCCTATCCTACCCATTTCATTTTTGTTTGTTGTTTGATGTTGTTATTTTGTTCCATTTCCTCTTCCCAACCAAGACATCATCTTTAAAAGTGGTAATCCAGACCTCGGTTTTCCATTTTCTAGTCAAAGTGGTAACTTTGGGAATATGTTATAACCCAAACAAGAAGTGTTGCCCTTTATTGTCTGCATGAAAACTGTTAGCTCTAGTGTTTGGCTACACAACCTCTCATTAGTTCAGTGAAAAAAGCCTTCAACATAGGAGATGCTAATGTATAGTGATACATTTATAACAAGGGCCACCTTAATTCTGCTTTTAGGAATAAGCTCTGGTTAAACAAAAAGTCATGGACGGGGCATGATATAAAATAAAGTTTTGCAAGAAAAAGTTACTCTTTAAGACATTTTCCTATAAGCAACTGGCAGGTTTAACTGCTACTTGAAAAATTACTACTACTATTTGATCTCGATCTGTCTTTATCTTAACAAAGAAGACAAGAATCAATAATATTCTTGATACAT
This sequence comes from Eonycteris spelaea, assembly GCA_003508835.1. Lineage (NCBI taxonomy): Eukaryota > Metazoa > Chordata > Mammalia > Chiroptera > Pteropodidae > Eonycteris > Eonycteris spelaea. The sequence continues at coordinate 19,143,111 of PUFA01000016.1, forward strand.
GAGGAAGAGAATTCAGAATTCAGAAAAAAAAAAATGACCTGGATAAACAAATACAGGAGACACATAGTAGCTATAGAAAGAAATATTTTTGTCTTCTATACAAAAAGTAGCCAAGGGAAATAAGTGTGCCTGAATATTACATTTTGTTGCAAATGTGCCATTAAAAAAAAAACATGATAAAAATGCATCATAGAAAGACATGCTCCTTCAGTTCAAGAATGGTTAACATCTAAGGTCTGTTCTCACTATGATTAGAGATGCCTATGTGTAAATTACTGAGGCCCACTCTTTGTCTTCTATATTACAGTGGATACTTAGTAGTAGAAGTTGTCAAACCCAGTAAAAAGAGATGCTGCAAATTTCCAATGAGATATTAGAGTATGTTATAATTTCAAGTTTAGAGAACACAATGCTAGTTCATGGATAATAACTGATACTAGGTAAAGGACATGAGGAAATTTCAGAGTATACAGGATTGTTTCTTTGAAAATCTCTCCAGAAATGTATTGGATTAATTATTTATGATAACGCAATTCTATTCACAATGCTATGTTTTCCTAATACATTGATTACACTGATAGCCAACATATTATATAGTAGTAGTTGAGAACAATTTCACATCTAGTTTACATAAAGATCATTTTAAAAAGCGTGTAACTCCACATAATAAATATCATTTTGTTTTTAACTGTCAAAGCACTTATTGTATTCTACTTTACATCATAGTTAAGTACATTTCTCACCCCCTGAGGAAACTGCACTCTCTGAGAACTGGGATATTTATGATCTTGCTCTCCCCTGCACCACCAATTTACAAAATTATGAGGAATTTGATTAGTTTATTCAAGTATGTACTGAGTGACAACTATATCCATAGCACCATGCTAGGCATAGGCACAAAGTTATTATTTTGTGAATACAGAAATTCTGTATTTCTCAAGATATTTCATAATTTAATGACATATATAGATGCGGAAATCATGAGAAGCAAGATAGATACTGAAAGTGAGAAAAACAAAGTAGAAAGCATAGGCTGAATGCTAAACACACTCCTGATAAAAATCTGTATTTTATTAAAACTCATTTATTAACTCATTAGTTAAAATAATACTTTCCAATTAGTAAATCTAATCATTTTGAAATAAAAAAAGACATAATATGCATTAGTTATTGAGTTAATACTGTTTAAGTAATCCCCAGAAGAGACAAGTTAATATGGCAGTATAAAATTTAATGATGGGCAATGACAAAACTTTCTCTAGAAAAAAAATATATTTTTTCTTAACAATAAAATATAAGGCTGAAGAAATTACACTTCAAGGTATATTTGAATTCTGTCTATATTTGCAGGGGAGAAAAGAACAAATAGGGACTACCAACATTTTCCTGATATTTAGGTTGATATTCTAAACCCTAAACACAAAACTAGCATTTTAGAGAGTTTATATGTTTTAATTGAGGATTGTAATCTGAGGAGGGTGTTCTATCTACCATAAAGAAAACATCACAATAAAGTAACAAAGTAGCTATGTACAAAATTGTAAAGTATATTATAACCAACTTTTGGAAATACATATTGCTAAACTATCATATTGACTCAATAATAATTACTTGGATAATATTTTCTAAAATTGAAGTTTTAGCCTCTCATAAATGATAGTAAAATACTCATTTTGGTAGTTCAGAATATTTATAAATGTTACTTATTTATTAGCTTTTATTGCAATACTAAGGACTAAAATGACTATTTCAAATGTTGTATTGTATAATTATTGCTCTTTCTCTCTGAATGCTACATATATCTCAATAACTAAAGAACCCTTTGGAACAAAAGGTGGATTATTTAATAGGTGGATTATATAATAGATGGATTATATGATATATATGCCTATATATGTATATATAGTATACATACACATATTTAGAATACACAGAGAGATAGAGACAGACGCACGTACGCACATACACACAAACGTAGGGGAGTGCCACCATCGATCCTGGTAGCCATTCTATAACTTCTACAGCCTCAGTACAAATCCAAGGCTGTGTGACTTCACAGTGAATTTGGTACAGCTTTCTTGACAACCTGTGCCCTACTGCTTGTATTAGAACTATTTCAGCCACAGTCCAAACTCTTATTATTTACACGAAGTTTAATATTCTTGTGGCTGGATAAAATGATTCAAAACTGTAGTTACCAAAACTTTCAAGGACACAAAGAGACTTATTTTAGGTTCTTAAGCTATTATAGTTCATACTGTCAGAATCCTTATATTTCATTAAACAAAGACTTAAATATAAAGAAATGCCTGCAATTTACTATGAGTCTCTCTGGGTTTTCTCAGTGAATACTATCGGCAAAAATCCATGCTTAGATGGAATATCTCTAAAATTATCTTAAATAGACCAGAGAGCAGCCATGTGATTTAAGAGTTAATATTTTCCAAGGCATGGTGCCTAAATTTGTTTTGAGAAAATTCAGTCCCATCAATTAATTGCTATATGAGTTACAAAACACTAATCTTTGTCATTCAAGGCTCACACCAATATTGAAATACATTGAAATAGCTACTCTCTCTTATCTTGAACAACAAAAAAAATTCATTCTAAGTAAGTAGTAAAGAATGGTCATTTTATTGATTTGTTATCTTTCTTATTAGAAAAAGATGGATAGCTTGAAAAGTTGTGCATTAGCAGTCTTTCCAAAGTAATTTTTATGATGGTATGTTTCACTGGATTTAAAAATGGTAATATTAGATTTCTTGTATAAGTAAAATAATTTCATGAACATTTTTTATGCAATTTTCAAATTGTTAAAATATGCTGGCTTAGATGAATTACTAAGTGTATTTCTCTTTTTGACTATACACTTATCTTATGTGTACAGCTGATGTCCCTAGTGTCCAATCAGAGATAGGTTTTCATCCTGTTGTCCAGGGAATGATGTGCACAATTCCTTTTGACACTGATGAGAGGTGAATACATAAAGCCAGCCCACTTCAGTGAAAATTGACCCATAATTTTGTTTTACCCTGAAGAAAAATACAGTAATAAAGTTTAAAGATGGAAAAAAAATACAGTTAAACTCTTGAGGTGTTCCATTAGTTAATGACAGTCAGCAAACATTACATTTTGCCTTGAGGACAGTGAGCTCCAGATTTGCATTTAGGTGCTCATGAATTCTAATAACCATGGCTCTCTATATGATAGCAAGAAACCTAAAAACACGAATGATAGGTTTTTCGCATTTCAGTGAACTCAAAAGTTAAAACTAAAAAGGAAAGTCATGCTTTTTACATATCTTCTACTTCTATTCTCCACTAAGATGTTTCCTATGAAATGAGTACATGCATTTCTTATAAATATTTAGAGGTTGAGAATATACACTATTTCCTACAAAAAGATTATGCACCAATTTCAAAAAGTATAAATCTTGTATAAAATTTTGGTCTCTCTGAACTAGTATGTTCAAGATTATATTAGCATTTCTAAGATATGGAGGAAAAAATGACTTGGAATAATGAGTCTGATCAATTGCCCCTATACAAGTATCCTACATCTAATAGTAGCAATAAAGATAAATAAATAAATAAATAAATAATAGAAGATAGATAGATAGATAGATAGATAGATAGATAAATGCTGCAAAAAGTTAAGGCTAGTCAGAAAAACATTTTCATTTTCTTTAATAACCCATTAAGTATCTACTATTTGTTAATTTATCTACATACTTTATTTTTAGTCTGTTTATATCATCAGCCTATAGAATTTCTGGAATAATGAGTTTATTATAATGACCACAGTATGTAGTAATCCCTTTCTCTTCTCTATTTTTGAGGGTGTTCTAAGTTCTAGTGTAACAAAACTGGCAAGAAAATCTATTTTATTTACATATTACATAGTTTATAACTTTCTAAGATCCCTTTACACTTTGTGCTTTACTTTAACTTGCATCTTATTTTTAATCTACCTTCTTTCAATGATAATCTTAGTTCTTCCTGCCCACACACAAAAATCTTGATGATAAGCAGAATTGTTTAGCTACTTTTTTCATAGTAGTAGCTTAATATTCTCAGAAAACATACTACAATAACTCCATGAGTTACATTACTCAATATAAGTTGCGTTTGGAACATAATTTAAAATGCAACAAACAGTATTTTATATCAGTAAATATTTGTTGAGTGCCTCCTATGTTCATATCACTGTACTAGGTAAAGCGTGGCAAAAACAAATAAAACATGACCTGCTATAAAGTGGCTTATATTCCTTTAGTAAATAAACATTCACATACAACAGTTACCTTCAAAGGAAGTAGAATATAATTAAATAAATAAATTTAAATGGAAATGTATACCAGAAAATATTAGCAATACTGTCTCAATTAAATCAGAGAAATTAATTTCCCCTAATATTAAAACAGAACAAATCTTTATTCTGGGTCACATCAGAGACTTCATCTTTTTACTTAATGCTGCAAACTGAAGGAAAGAGGGAAACAGATAATGAGATATAATTCTAGAAATAATCCCATTCTTATTTATTTTTCAATTTTTTTCAACAATAAGTCATACATATTTTGCATTGTATGCTCACTGTCCATAGTTAGATTTCTTTCTGTCACCACATATTTGACCCCTTATATCCCATCTACCTCCCCCCACCCCCACAACCATACCACTGGTAACCACTAATCTATTATCCATGTCCATAAGTCTCTGTTTGTCATGTTTGTTTCTTGTTTTTAGTAATGATCTCATTCTTAAACAAAAAGAAGCAAAGATCAGATTCCAGGAGCATTTTGACCTCAGCACCAAGAATTTAATTTAAGATAAATAAACAAAGGCATTTTAGTGCCTACTCTGAGATGGAGTTGTTTGATGGCATAATTGTAGGAAAAAAGTAATCTGCTGGAATAGAGGTAAATTAGACAAAGGACATATAGCAATATTTTTATATTATATTAACCTTATCTATGAAAAGAGACTTTGCTCTCAAATAATAAGCTGGCTGATGCATAGCAACAAGATCAAATAGAGTTGACCTTAATTCTAATATGTACTCTCTCTCACAATATGCTGCAATGGTTCTCTTCTGAAGGTAAAGCTACTAGTAAGACATAATGCTCTATTTCTTTATCCATCCTTCCACCCCTCTGGAGTTACTAAATCTCCAACATATGGAGTCTACTCTCCTTCCAACTCTCAGACCTATGATAGGTGACAATATGCCTTACCAGACCATTTACCTTTGCTTGTAGCCTAACACATAATCCTAGTAATTAGGCTTTTATCTCATTCTTGAACCTTCATTACTCTGCTATGCTTCTGCAATATTTCTCAGTTCTAACTTGATATCTTCCTTAAGCCATTTCCCAAGCCTCTATTCTAGCAATCTAGTCTAGTCTTGTCATAAGACAGACCACATTAATAGCAGCTTGTTATCTCAACCTCACCCAGTTTCAATGTTGCTAAACTTTTCATACCCTTCTCCCATGTGTACGAATAAGTAATTGTACAAATTGCACAAATGGTCAGTTGGTACTAGCCACATGGACAGAGAATAGAGCTTACACTATTCATTGGATATGAGGCTACTTACCAGAGTGACCATCCTTTGCTAGTTTCTAGCACTATAAACATTGTTTCCTGCACTTTCCAGTGGCCAAGTCCAAATTTTTTCCTAGCCCAACCAATTCTGTTTTAACTACTATTCCATTTTTCTATGAATCTCAAGATAAAATGTATGTTGAAGTTCCACTTTGATATTCTAAAAATTGTAAACATTATCAGAAAGTTGAGCTCATTGGAAAGCTGCTTGAAGAAACTAGGAACATGAATTAGGCAGGTGTAAAAAAATAGATAATACCTTACTTACATAAAGAAAACAAGAGGTAGACAGGTAAGAATGAACAAGGGACTGAAGATAAAGGTGAAGAAACTGAATCAGCTGAAGAGTACTATTTATAAAAGAATAATGAGCAAAAAAAAAAAAACATTGAAAAGGTAAACTAAAACGAATTATAAAAGGCCCACAAATTAGTGAAATCTATAGCCTCTATTATGCTCTTTCATCTAGAATCTGGATATCTTTCTACCTACTCTTGTCATTTGTCCATGACATTTCATGACCTAGAAAACTTTAGACTAATGGATATAAGATTTCATTCTTTACTTTCTTCTTTATGTCATTAATTAAAAAATTAAATAATCATCCTAATATTTGGTTGCCCACTATCCTTTACAAAAGTTTAAATAACAAATGTAATTTGTTAATTCTAAGTAATTTTATAGGTGTAACTGCACATATGGTATTAAAATGTATAAAGAGACTTTTTTCTTGCCAAAGTCATTTTAAGCACTCAAGTAAAAATTATTATGTCCATCAACAAACCTGTCCAAATTCAGTTTCCACAATTCCTCTCATAAATTTCTTAGTATAGTTAGGATAATTTCTTTCCATTCACACATGTGCCAAGCTAATTATCACCTCCACAGCTTTGTTCATGTAATTTTTTTTTGAAGTTTTAGTCTTGATCTTTTCATTTTTGACATTCAATGTTTATAAATTCCACCGTACATATGGTGCTTAATTATATAGACACATTGATCATTCATTATTCCATTACTTCATCTAAGCAAGAAATTCCTAAAGAACAAAAGATTCTACTCTTCTTTATTTTCCCATAGTACGCTGAGGTGAAAAAAAAAAGCACGGAAGTTAGAGTATAGACCTTGAAATTTAAAACCAAGTTTCAACAATCACATAAGAAAAATCTATATGAATTTTTATTAGTGGGATAAATCAGTGTTCTAAGGATGGGGAAATCATCAATTGTCTCTAAAGGCTTTGGATATTCTTTCCATTTGTCAACTTTCAGAAACTTTCTACACCATATTTTTTATTAAATCAGCAATCTTAAAATTTTAAAATGAACAAAAAAACCCCTGTAAAATGATAAAAAATTTGGAGATAAATAATACATCATTTGTACATGTGAGAGAAGTTTGTTTGCATGCTGGTTAATTTTGAATTTGAGTATTATAAATACAAATTTTAGAATAACATTTAAATCTGAAGCACACAATAATCAAACTACACTATGAAGATTCTTAAGATATTGAGCTTTTTGTTTTCAGTACAATATTACTTAAATAACAAAAATTCTGCAATGCCAAAGTTATTGTGAGGGTACACATACAGAATAATGAAATATAAATTAGAGCTCAGCAATAAATATGCTCAAATGAGTTCTGACAAGGTACCAAGATAATTCAATAGAAGGATGAGGGGTTTTTTCCCTTCAAAAAATGGTGCTGAACAACTGGTTATCCACATATAAAATGATGATGATGAAACCTTATTTCGTTCTAGAGAAAACTAGCTCAACATAAGTCATTGGCCTAAATTTAACAGCTAAAATTATAAAATTCTTAGAAAAAAACATAGAAATAAATCTTTGAGTTGTTAGGTTAGACAACAATTTTCTTAGATGTGACATAAGAAGTATAAGTGACCAAAACAAAAGATAAATTGGATTTCATCAAAATTAAATAATTTTGTGCCTCAAAGAACACCATTAAGAAAGTGTAAAGACAATTGGCATAATGGAAAAAATATTTTCAAATCATATATGTGATGAATCTTGTATCAAGAATACTTAAGAAATTCTTACGAGTCAACGATAAAAAGATAACCTATTATATAATCATCACAGGACTTAAATACACAGTTCTCCAAAGGAAATAAATAAATGGCCAATGAATGCATGAAAAGATTCTCAACATCATTAGTCACTAGGAATGCATATTAAAACCACAATAAAGTTCTAATCCGTATCCACTAGGATGGCTATAATTAAAAAGATAGACAATAACAAGTGTTGACTAGGATTTGAAGAAATTAGAACTTTCATGTATTGATAATGTATTTCATGTATTGAATGCAAAATGGTGCAGCTGCCACAGAAAACAATTTGGCAGTTCCTCAAAAAGTAAAATGTGAAATTACCGTATTATCATGTAATTCTACTAGTAGGCATATACCCAAGAAAAATTAAAAGTATGTCCACACAAATATTTGTACATGAATGTCTATAGCAGCTTAATTGATAATAGTCATAAATTGGAACAACCCAACTAATTAATGGCTTAACAATTTTGGTACTTTACAATAAATTATTATTCAGCCATAAAAATTAAGTACCAACATGTTATAGCATAGATGAATCTTGAAAACACTATGCTAAGTGAAAGAAGACAAATTCAAAAGATCATATATTTTATTATTCCATTTATATTAAATGCTCAGAATTGGCAAATTTATAAAGATAGAAAATAGATTAATGGTTGCCAGGACCTATAGGGAGTACTGGTAATAGGTAGAGGATTTCTTCTGTAGGTGATAAAAATGTTCTGGAATTACATAGTGGTAACGGTTGCAAAAGTTAGTGTATATACTAAAAACCACTAAATTGTATACTTAACATAGATTAACTTTGTGTTATGCAAGTTGATCTCAGTAAGAGACATTATAAAAATACTGTAGAATTGAAAGTTTCAGTAGTGCATGTCAGAGTTATAATGAATTGTCAAAAATGTGAAGTATCGAAATTAATTAGAAAGAGATGAGAAAATCATTACAATTTTTCAGGTGTTTTAAGATTTAAACTTTCAAAAATCTATAACTTTTTTTAGTGTTAATGAAGATTAACAATGTAATCAAGAAGCTAAATAAACATGTAAAATTACTTTTTTAGCATTTGATAAACCTGAAGATGAAAATAATTAAAATGTGCAAAAAAGTCCCCCATTTATCATTAACTATAACACTTCTAGAACTTTTATTTAAACTTATTTAAACTTATTAACATTTTCCCATTTAGAAAAAAAGTGCAGCTCGCTCCCAGCATTCATTTAACATCACGTGTGGGAATGCTACGTTTTCTTGGATTTGACATTTTTAGTGATCAAACTACTAAAAACAGAATGCTGTAAACAGAATGATGCCATTTGCTTCCAAAGACTATTGATATACTGGAGTGCTGTGAAATTAATAATACAAGTGAGATCTTTTGTGGCAAACTTTGGTTAGGTTCGGACTGTAATCTGTGACATCCCAGGATAAATGCTGCAGCCACAAGCACCACTGGCAGTATTCATGGGGCAAACAGGAAATGGATTAACAGAATTATAATATGCTTCTCTTTTACAGAATCCTAAATATACATTATTCTGTAGCATTTATGGAGTCATAATGAATCAAGTTTCAAGCCAAATTATTTATAACGGAAACAGAAACTGACAAAAACATTTTTAAAAACTGAGATAAAATGCTATTAGAGTCTACCTGTAGGGGAAGAAAAAAGTACTGACAATTATTAGGCCACATTCCCAAAAATACAGATTAGTTACTGCCTCAAATCTTAAGAAGTAATGTACAACATAAAGACTGCTCATGGTAATGGTAGGAAAAAGAAACACCATGTAATAACATTTACATTAAAATTAAATTATAAAACTACACTGGTTACTTAATAGAAAAAAAAATATGGAGAGTCAATCCACATCCAGGACTGGCAGAATATAAATTTGAATAATTCTGAAGTTTAAAAAAGCAAAATAAAAGGATTCTTTTTAAGCTTTTTGGAAAATGAGAAAGATTTACCAAGAAAGTTAAAATTGATCAGGTCAAAATTTAATGGAAGGCAAGATCCCAAAGAAGTAAGCCCAATACTCAAAGCTGTTTTTGTTCTGAGAATATTTGCAGACCAGGAAGAAACAACTTATAAAACTAAACTGTAGCTTTGGTGGCTCAAGAGGTCGGGAGTCAAAAATCAAAGCCCGTGTCCAAGGGCACTGCCCACATTCAACTGGAAACTCAAAGGGTTACCCCATGAAATATAAGTGAACAGCCCTAAACAAAAATGAAACCTTGGATAATCCATAAAACCTCAAGTTTTGAATTTTCAAGTAGCCCAGTACTGATGGGATTCCCTATTACCTGGTGATAGCAAGTGAAAATACTATCTGGAAGAAAATATATTCATTCTAGAGTTCAAAATCCCCACAGATAATATTGAAAAACAGTGAGCAGTACGCAAGACTCAAGTTATTAAAATTAATTGCTGATAGAGACTATAGAATTATTCTGCCATCTAAATTTAAAGAATGAGAAGTTTGACATATCTACCAGGAAAAAAAAAATAAGTAAAACATTTTTAAAAGAACCAAAAAGAGCTGATAATACTGAAGAATAAATCAATAGCAATTAAACTTTCCTTACAGCTGAATGTGACAATGTGACTATATTGTGGCCACTGATATAATCTGAGGTATCATTTATGAACTTTGCCTAAAAAAACTTCTATGAGTGTCCTCCCTTCCTTCTTTTCCCTTGATGGCTGGAGAGTCCATGTGATGGCTGAGCAAAGACAGCCACGTTAGATCTTAAAGTGATCTGTGAATAGAAGATATGCACAGTGGAGCATAAAATGAGTCTGAGTCACTAAGTACTTCATGGAATAGTGCCATCACCATTCACTGTATACTTGTAAAGTTTTTCATGGGAGAACAAACTACTTAAGTTAGTATCATTTTAGATCTCTATTACTCAAAGTTGAATCTAACTTAAAGTGACACCAATATGGTAGTTGGAAGTGGGATACTACAAATAAAAGAATGTATGATATATGACACTATCTTAGTACAGATATTGGAAGGCAGATGGCAAAGACTCAAGATATTATAGCTTGAAGAGTTGGTGACTCTTGTTATTATGGCCCCAAGACATTTTCATTTTGAAAGGCAGACTATATGATGACTGAAGCTACAGTGTTAGAGAAAACTGTATAACAAATTCTGAATTTAAGTGTTAGATGTCACTTGTTGCTTTAAGTCTTATGAGAAAAATGAAACTGGCTATAGCTAGCCAGCATAAAATCAGAGATAGAAATAGAATATACTTTTGATAAGGCAGGTAATTTCATCTGAAATCTGCAGTTTAAGGTTACTGAGAATCTAGTCATTGGAGTCTTGGATAGATGAAAATTTAGCAGCTCTGTTCCTCAAACTGAAGCAGTTTCAATAGGAGATTTCAAAGTGGAAATATTGATATCCTAAGCTGTAAACGCCTGTAGGCAAAGACAAGATTAAGGATTTTGCCTTCCCTCCAAACCCATGGCTTCAGAATCCACCCATAACAGATACTATTAATTTGAAAGAGGAAAATGAGTAGAGCACAAAAGCTGGTAAGTAAAAGAACAGACTCTTCAGAAATATAAACTATGTCTAGACAAGATCTTTTCAGTTCCTTAAACACATAACCCACTGAAATCAGAAAAATCAAAAGGCTACTAAGTTTTTGGAGAAAGTATATAGCCAAACAAATTAAAATCTGATTTGAAAATGCCTGCTGTTCTTCAATCTCTAAAGCAACCTACAGGTCCTGAAATCTATTAAGCTATGAAACTAGACAGATAAAATCTTTTCGAAGGGAAGATTAAGAAGATTTTTGAAATGTGATAATTCTAATGTGAAAGAAGGAAATGTTCACTGTTCCTATCAGATGGACTGGGTAACAGCTATGGGGGCGGTGACAACTATATTTCTCATTCCCCTTTTCCAAATGGGAAGCTTTTATGATGGTTATTTTGTTTCTATGCCACCGATATACTGGCTATGTAGAGGGCATACTTTATATTTTAACTTACAGGTTTCTAGATCATGAAGTGTTACATCTTGTTTTCAAAGAAGATTGGTCATACACTAGTATACCAACTGGAATTACGTTCAGCTTGGTAATGACATATCTAATTCCATTGGTTTCTACTCTGATTTTTACTATTTCTTTTCTTCTTCTTTTTATTTAATTTTCTCTTCTCTTTCTAGTTTTCTAAAGTAAAAATTTAGATGACTGTTTTCAGACCTTTTCTAATATATGTACTTAGTGCTATTAATGTCCTTCTAATTATTGCCTTCACTGCATCCCACAATAGCAATAGAAAACGAATACATGAAGCAACACATAACTAGCTGCAAGAGAAGCTGGAAAATGTAGATTCGGGGCAGATAAAATATTAGGGTTCTGTTACTGAGAAAGAAAGAGAGAAAATACATTGGGAAGCAACCATCACTAATTACCACATCCGAAGAATGCTGGAATTTTTGCTGAATATAGCGGTAGCATAAGCTTTTAGGTTCGCCTGCTTTGGTAGAGATTCGTATTCTGTGCTTGGGAAGGATATATGCAAATGTTTAAAATTGTCTTTCAATATCCATTATACCCATCTTCTACAACAAAATAACCCCAAGTTTTAGCTGGACATATGCCTGGTCAGAATGAGACTGTGTTTCTTAGCCTCCTGTAGCCGTATGCCTAATTTGTGCCCAATCAGATACAAGCAGAATATTGAATGTCAGTTTCCAAGAACTTCTCATAAAGTGTGAACACAACCCCTTTGCTCACTCCTCCTTTATTCCTTCTTTCTTTCTGCTAGTTACAATGAAGACATAAAGACTGGAGCTGGCAAAGTCATCATAGACCATGAGATGACCTTGGAAATAGATGCCTTGCATGGAAGAGCAACAAGATAGAAAGGGTGAAAAACTGAGAATGTTATGATGCACAGCCACTATACCAGCCATGTGCTGTCTAGCTCTGGACTTTTATGTCAGAGAAAAACAAACTTCTGTTTTAAGTTCCTGCTATTAGGAGTCAATTACTACCAATTCTAAGTAATGGGCTTCCTTCCTACTCTTTCGTTTATCTCATAAAACTTTTCACTTTAATTCTTATCAGTGTCTCTAGATAAATATCTATGACAGGTATGACAAAATTCTGCCTCAAACTGTAACACTGGTGCGCTCATTTAAAGGCACATGTTTTGTGAACTATTATAATTAAGAGATTTAGAAGGAACTTTGCTAAATATACGATGTCTAGATAAGTCCCATGAGCAACTGACATTAGACACAGAAATTCTAGATATTTAGTAAGATAGCTTCTTTATGTAGGGAGAATACACAATATTGGGCACTTCTGCACTCTAAATTCATAACCATACATAATTACACTATGGAAATATGAGAATATATTATAAAAATGCAGAAATACATTTAGGTCATTGCTGCTAATTGATAGGTTTATACAAAGCATTCCTAATTTAAGTGTTACTTTATAACTATGTGGTTCAATGTTAAAAGAATGATAAAATTCTATCTGATGGAGCCTCTATCAGAGGCTCTCAAACTTTTTAAGGACTCCTTTATACCCTAAAAATTACAAAGCCCCCAAAGAGCTGTTATGTATTTTATAATATTTACCATCTTAGAAACTAAAAATGTAAAATGTTTAAAATATTTTTTATTTTGTTTTTAAATAATATAACTGTTCTATGTTCACAGGAGGTATATAATTTTATAAAACAGAATTGTATTTCTGAAGATAGCTAAAGAGAAGAGTAGTATTATTCTAATTTTTTGCAAATTTATTTAATGTCTGCCTTAACAGAAGGCAAATTTTCACATTTGCTTATACATTCAATATCTTACAAGTCATGCACCATCAGGAAAAGCTCTATGGTATGAGAGAATGACAATAAAAAAAAGGTATGTTACTATTATCAAAATTATTTTGGCATTGTGAATCCCTAAAAGTATTTCAAAACCCACAGTGGTCTCTAGTTATACTTTGAGAACCACTATTGTACAGAATAGCTATAGACAAAAATCTCACAAAATTGGGCTGATTACAGGAAGTCCAGTAAAAATACATAAAAATATTCAAAACTGTAATGAAATACAATTTAAAGACTATATCAAGGTGACAGAGGAGATTCTAAGGATTCTAAGGATGTATGTTCTCCACAATTTCCCTTGTGTTATGAGAAAAGAAAAAGAAACAAGAAAATATTTAGAAGATAATAAAAATGAGACCACTCCCCTTAAAACCATTAGATATAATATTATTTACACAGAGAATAAAGGTCCTAATACTGCCTTAATCAATAATTGGCTGGACGGTGTCTACACTAAGTGTGACCTCAACTTGAAAGCAGAGGTGGACTCTGTGAACAACAACAGCTGGAACTACCAGTTAACTGCACTCCTTGCATCTGAGCAGCAATAAATGATATCTGATATGATCTTTGTATGCTTCTGAACTAGGCTTATTCATCTCACCCCGTCTTCTCCCTTTAGCATCCGTAACATCTTTGATTAAAGGGGACATGCTTTATTTATTTTACTTTTACTGTCAGTGATGAGCAGGGGGCCTGATACTTATCCAGCTCATAATAAATATCTGTGAAATTTTGTTAAATGGCTAAATTTAGCCCCTTACATGTTGATGAGGTCATTAAGCTATGGCTTCACTTCTAAGCCTTCATTATTGCTTCTTTGAATCCCAAAATAGGGCTGAATCAAACATAAATTAAGTTATCCTTAGTCTCTGGGAGCCCTAGTATCTGCCCATATATACTCCTTTGATAAACATTTCATAGTTCTACCTGACTCTAAAAGCCACTATTTTCCAAAAGTCTGAATACTTAGAACTAACTTCAATTCCTTTAGTCAGATCCATTAGATGTAAGAAACTGAGTAAATTAGATTTGAAATTGTATACTTCTCTTAATTCCACACTTTATGTAATCAGTTCATAGTTGTTTTTAGCTCTTCCTCCTCCTAAAAGTTTCAGCATAGAACTTGCTCGATTTCAATTTTTAAGGCCTTGGAGTTTATTACAATGCTAAATACATTCTAAGTATTCAAAAAGATACCTATTTGAAACAAAACATATTGTCTGTGGGGAAATGACTGTTAAACACTAACAAAGGGCAATTTTTAGAGATGATATAAAATTGCCATTTCGAAGGTACTTTCTTGGAAATATGTAAGCTTAGAAAAACATACCAGAAGCTCACTGATAATAAAGGTCAGTTTCCAGTACAAAGAAGTACTCTTACTTCACAGAACAATGAATTTTTTTAAATTAAAATAGCTATTCATAATTTTTTTAACACCCCACATGATGAAATTCCATGTGTCCTGAATTTGATATAAGATCAACCTTCTCAATATTTTTTTAGTATTACTTACTGTTGAACTACACAAAGAAGGGAACGAAATTAGACTCAGGCTTTTGTGCCTTATAATATTATGGAGGTGATGATTCTCTTTCCCTGCCTCCATACATACCTCAATTTAATAGGTGCAAAAAAAAATCTCCTTAAATATGATTAGTTACTTGGATAAATAAAATTAGGGTAACCTCACCCTTCCATGCAAGCTGTGTTCTGCACAATACTAGGGAATGCCATCCACACAGACTGTGATATAAATGCACTTGTACACAGTGCAATGCCATAGCCCTGAGTAAACTGAATCCTCTTTCCTCTCTTACTTGCATAGGCCATCTGATAAATTGTCTCATTTTTCTAATAGTTAAAAGAGATGTAAACCTCACCAAAGATAAACAGATGGCAAGGTACACATAAAAAATGTTCATCATTATACATCATTAGAGAATTGCAAATTACAGCAACAGTGAGTTACCATTACACACCTACTAGAATGGCCAAAATCCAGAACACTGACAACACCAAATGCCAGTGAAGATGTGGAGCACCAGGAACTCTCATTCATTGCCAATTGAAATGCAAAATGGTACAGCCACTTTGGAAGACAGTTTTGACAGGAATTTTTTAACAAAACCAAACATAATCTTACCATATGATCTAGTATTCATGCACCTTGTATTTACCCAAACAAATTGAAATTTTATGTCCACACAAAAACCTGCACATGGAAGTGTAGAGCAACTTTGTTTATAATTGCCAAAACATGTAAGTAACCAAGATGTTCCACAATACGTGAATGAATAAACAAACTGTATTACATCCAGACAATAAACTAGTGCTGAAAAGAAATGAATGATTAAGTCATGAAAAGACATGGAAGAAACTGAAATACACATTACTAAGTGAAAGAGGTCAATCTGAAAGGCTACATAAAATATAATTCCAATTACATGACATTCTAAAAAAGGAAAAACTATGGAGACAGTAAAAAAGTTGCTGGTTTCTAAGGGCTGGTGGAGGAGGGATGAATAGGCAGAGCTCAGAGGATTTTTAGGGTAATGAAACTATTCTGTATGATATTCTAATTGTGGATACATATTATGTATTTTTCAAAACCCATAGAATGTACAACACCCTAATGGAAAATATGCACTTTGGGTGATAATGAATTGTCAATTTAGGTTCATATATTATAACAAATGAGCCACTATGGTGCAGGGTGTTGATAGTGGGTGAGATTGAGCATGTGTCAGAACAAGGAGTATATGGGAACTTTGTACTTTTCACTAATTTTGCTATGAACCTGAAAGTGCTCTAAAAAATAACGTTTATTAACTAAAAAAGAGAGCCTGATAATCATGTGGAATGTGATATGAAAGAGGTTCCTTAAGACAATATTCTATATTTATGTTAGAAAAAATGGAGGTAAAACCTTTGTGTTTACAATAAAAAAAAAATCTTTTTTTTGTTTTGTTATCTAAAACATGATTTCTGATTAGAAAAAAAAGAGAAAGCTGTCAGAAGGAATAATCACCTAACATGCTAACACTTAAATAACCAATATTAATATCTTGATGCAATGCTGTCATGTGTTTTCCATGTATATGTATATAATTTAAAAGCTAGTTTATATTTCTGAACCCTTAGTAAAAAATTGTAATATATTAAAAAACAGTTTATCAGATTAAAAAAATAAAACTACAAACCTTCAGGAAAATATATTTAATAATTCATGAAAAGGGTTCCCAAGAGGACTGATTGTATCTGAGGACATTTTTGTTCTGTTTTACAAAAACATGGCAAGGTTTTAGTTATGAGAAAAATAAATCTTTGGAAGGAAAAATCAATAAAATATTCTAGAATTCAACCAAATTAGCAGTTCTAAAGTAAATCTAATATAGATGACTGTCATATCAGATCACATCTGGTGTTTCTAAGAACTGTACAATGCCATAAAGGAGTACAAGGTGTGAACACTCAACGTGTTATAAGTGGTTCCAAGAAAGAGATCCCTTCCACAGATACGGGATTAGATTCATTATTGATCTCCTTCCTCATTTTCTTTATAACTGGGGAGAACACATGCACCTTCTTCAGAAGATGAGTCAAGACAAAGGGTGTGAAATTCCAATCTTCATTCCTTAAGGAAAGAGGGTTTGTTCAAGTTATAAGAAAAAAAAATAGACCATGATTCTAGGAGGTGGGTTGTCAAAGATAAAGAACCACAACACATAGACTTGTTCTTTCGTTCCATGAGGTTGGACAGTAAAGGTTCCTGGCCATCACTCTTTCTAACTTCTTACATATTTTCTTTGCTTCCTAATGAAATATGACTATATCAGCATAAGGAAGCTTCAGATGTGATAGTGCGGGCACAGGAGGAAAGAGAACAACTAGGCTGCCTCTAGATAAATAAATAGCAAATTGTTTTCCCTCTGGATCTTTCCTTTTGTCTCCAGCGGGTGTGACTTTCATGCTGCATCCCTTCTAAAATTTATCTTTGCACTACAAGAAATAAGTTAAAAAAGACTATTCAAGCCAACAAAACATAGATGACAAAGAATATCTCTTGGTCTAGTTCAGTTTACTAAAATTTTTCAATGGAATTTTAGGCCAAAGCCCCAGTTAGAAACTGCTTTGTTTGCTATTACTCCCTATATGTATATTTTCCTCAGTAATCTTTAAGAAAAAAGATTGACTATATCAAAGCAGACTTCAAATATTCTTGGGCACCTCAGTAAAATTCACCATAATAGTATCTAGATCCCCCTAAAACTCATTATAACAATATACAAGTTTCCCTAAAATTTGATCTAATTACCACCATAATTCTCTATTTATGTAGGCCTATTTTACAAGAGAAGGAACCATTCTTTGAT
The DNA here is from genome assembly GCA_003508835.1 of Eonycteris spelaea. Lineage (NCBI taxonomy): Eukaryota > Metazoa > Chordata > Mammalia > Chiroptera > Pteropodidae > Eonycteris > Eonycteris spelaea. The sequence continues at coordinate 19,161,066 of PUFA01000016.1, forward strand.
CAATATCTGTAGGCCATGGATAAATAATGCTCCTAGCAATTATCTAAGATTTTTAATTTCTTCTATTAGGACCAAGTTTTTAGATTCCTTCCTCATGGCTCCTGACTTTTGGTTGTGTATCTTATGGATTTCTATTCTACAGCATAACATTTCTAAATGAATATAACTTAACTCACTCCTCTGGCTCTTTCTATTTTATGTTACCATAAATATAGAGTTTTAAGACCTTTGGACAAAACATATTTCATCTCAAAACAGAAGCCGATTCAATCATTGATTACTTTTTCTAAACACTGAAACTTAAATTCTATTCCTGATTAATCCTTTCCATTACTATGCTCAGGGCATTTTTTTTCTTTTTTTAAAAAATAAATTTACAGTTTTAAATGCTGGTATTTTGTTGCCTCTTTCCTTTTTCCAATTTCCTAATACTTTCAATATTTCTTGGATCCTGGGTTCTCTTAAACACTCTAAAGTATCAATTGTTCTCACTATAGTTTCTCATAAACCATGCTCCAAGTCATTAAAGACCAGATGTGTGAGTAGTAAAAATAAAAATAGTATAGATATGTGAGTAGTAAAAATAACAAAAGAGTAGTATGGCTATGTGAGTAGTAAAAATAACAAAAGAGTAGTATGGCTATGTGAGTAGTAAAAATAATAATAGTATAGATATATGATTAGCAAAAATAATAGAATATATATCAACTAAGTAAGCTCAAGAGGAGACTACAAATGAAACCAGCAGAAGAAGAGGGAAAAACAATTTTATACAGAAAATTTGGAGATGAATTTTACAATTAAAATTAATTTCAATTTAAGAAATTGAGCTGAAGATACCTTCTATAATATTCTATGAATGGTAGCTATAAGCAATAAAAGCATAGGACAATATACATATTTATACAATATGAACAGTTCTTAATAAATGACATTGGTAATGATGTGGTTAGCAGAATTATAAATAATATCAAAGAACTTTAGAAAATTCCTTATAATAATATATTTTACCAAAAGTTTCATAAATTGAAAACACTTCTGAAGCCAAATTGTACAATGATATATTCTATGTAACTTCATAGATATTAAATAAAATAACTTTTGTAGTATGAATATTTCACTCCTATTTATGCACACCTAATAGTAATTTGCCATAACATAACCTGTATCTGTACATATGGATATATAAATACGTGTATATTCAACAAATCCAAATTGGTTATCAGTACACAGCATATCCATATCCAAATTGAATATCAGTATACAACATTCAGTGAAAGTCTTCTTTGTATAAAGCATATAAAAAAGCTTTTATATGCCTAAAATCAGTGAGTTTATACTTTACATCGAAGGCGAAAGACACTTTACATGAACTTTATAGTTTTATAAAGCACAATATCATCTGGAGCAAATTAATACAGTTGGCACTGAGTGCTCATGAGATAAAAGTTTTGAGTAGGATACATTTATCTTTTAAACTGTTTTTATTCAATGGATAGCTTGTGAGATTTAAAGGCTTAAGAACATTTCTGTACTATTTTTAGACCACATGTCCTCAATTACATTGAAATCAGACTAATGACAGTCTGAACCTTTTCTGTACACCCTTCTAATCACAGTAATATAATGCAAATATTTGTAGCTCAGGCTACTCAGGAACAGGTCCACACATGAAGGTGTAATCACAAATACAGTGCTTTATAAATTATAAAAAAATTTACTCTTGCTTACTATACTACAATGCCATCTTCATTTCTACCATTACCTAATATCCAAATCAAAACAAAACCCTAAAGATTTCAAAAAAGCACAAACTTTGGAGTCAGAAGACCTGGAGTTAAGTACTAGAAATGCTGCTTAACAGTGTGGCTTTTGGTAACTTAACTAATACCTCTAAATGCTAGTTTCCCTACTTACAGAAGAGATAAAAATACCTAACTTATGGTGTTGTGGAGAATAAATTACATACCACATGCAAAATATCTAGCACAGTGCCTGGCACATAGTAGACACTCAATAAATATAAGTTTCTTTCTATTACCATTGTCCTCAAAGCAGTGCATAATTTAGCATAAAACGCTGAATAAATGCTATGCTATATGTTGAACTTACATCCTTTAATAAACAAAATATATCTTAATATTTTAAACTATTAAGAAGTAATTTATATTACTATTAATATATATTACAATAATTGATAAATGTGCATATACACAAAGCATAAATTATAAAATAGCTGTGGTCACAAAGTTATATTTATACATTATTATATGACTTTCCTCACATCAAGAAAATCAAAAGCAGAATATTAACAATATAATGAAAGACATTTAAAATAGATTAAAGAAATCCTTACTAATGCTACATAAATTATAATTATAGTATCTTAAACAAAATATTTCAAAAAAAAGTAATAAGCTAATTATACTTACATGTTTCCAGCGTGCAAGCTTTCCTGTTATATTAGTTTCAGGCTGAAAAAAGAGATCTTTAAAGAACTTATCTTCATATCTTTTGTGTATATAAATCTGTTTTGCTTCAAATTCATTAATAAATTTTTCTTGATGTTTTTTATACAAAAACAGGGAGCTGAAATAAGAGAGGAAAGTTGTAATGTAGGTTCCCCCCCCCAAAAAAAAACTTATGAGTTTACTTACATTTAGAAAATATGGTGGTAAATTTAATGTGATATTTGTTTTCATATTATTACTATATAAAACTAGGTAGGCACTAATGTTTTCTCATCAAAATTCATCAGGAGATAAATGAGTGCTGAGAAATCTGTGGTTATATGAATCCACAAATAATTCTGTACTTATATCTGGCTATGCATTTTATAATATAATGGTAGGAGGATATTTCTAGAGAAATATAAGGTAAACTCTCTTTTTTTTTCTCTCCAGTGAAGAAAGTAACTTTTTATTTCCACCTAGGAAAATTACTGTAGAGCAGTACTATTCAACAGAATATATTGTATGCCACAGAATAATTTTAAATTTTCTATTAATCACACTAAAAAGAGGTTAAAAGAAATAAGTGAGATTAATTTTAATACTGTTCATTTAAACCAATATATCCAAAATATTACCCAATAAATGTATTAACAAACTAATATACTTAACAGTGAAGTTTTTAAATGTTATAAAACTTTTGGCCCTTTACATTTTTTTTTCTGATCCCAGATGGCTCTCCTATACCCGTCTTTTCTCCCGGTTCTTCAAGATATTTTAAATTTAGCTTTATACTCTCATGAAGGTAGCAGTCTTCTATTAGTTATTTAACACTTGCTGGTGACAAAGGTGATCAGAACCCTAGCATTCTCTACCTGTTGCCACTGGGTTAGAGTTTCTTCCCTACAAGTGATGGCTGAGAGGAGAAAAAGATTCCCTATCACTGTTGCCTGGAATAGATTCTCTAAAATATTTTTAAATTTAATTTTTAAAAGAATCAGACAATGGAACAATTTATCACCCAAGGCATTTTCGAAAACGACAGAGTAAATCAACTGACAATTAGTAGAGGCTAATAATAGTGTGACATCAAAATAATTCAGACAGTTTAAAAGAAAAATCAAAAAGAGATAATCACAGAGAGCCTCGTTAAAATCACTGTCGTCATCCCATGGGTAGCTGCACCTGTCCAAATGTGTGCCCTCTATGGAGCAGTATCAGAAGCTTCTCAATGCCAGGGATATAGACTTCACTAAATAGTCCAGTCTAGTCTTTAAATAAGTAAGCAAAAAACAAGGCCTGGGTAAGAAGATCAGTATCTAGAGTTATTATAATATATTATCTAAAATGTCCACTTTTCAACAAAAAATTATGAGACAGGCAAAGAAAGACAAAAGTGTAACCTGTACAGAGAAAAAGAGTAAGTCTTTGAAATTAGTTTTGAAAGGGCACAGATGACAAACATAACAGTTATACTTTCAAAACAGCCTTTATCAATATATTTAAAGGAAATAAACCTCAAGTAAGTAAAAAAGAAGTATAATGACAATATCTTTTTAAAATAGAGATTATCAATAAAGGCATAGAAATTATAAAAAAGAATCAAATGCAAACTTTGCAGTTAAAAGTATAATAATTGAAATGAAAATCTTGCTAGAATAGTTAAACAGCAAATTTTAATTGGTACAGAAATCAGAAATCTTAAAAAGACTGATAAAGATCATATGGACAGAGAAAAAACAATGAAGACAAGTGACTAAACCCACAAAGAAATGTGGGGTACCATTAAAATCCACCAACAATAAATAATGGGAGTACCAGAGAAGAGAACAGAGAGAAAAGCAGCAGGAAAAATACAAAATGGCTAAAATTTTCTAAAATCTAAAGAAAACATTAATCTACACAACCAAGAAATCAAAAAATTACAAGTAGAATAAACACAAAGAGATCCACATCCAGACCCCTCATAGTAAGACTGCTGAAATCCAAAAACAAAAAGAAAATCTTGGGGGGAAAAAAAGAAAAAAAAAAAAAACAGGAGAAAAATTACTAGTCCTGGACAAGGGAATCCCAATAAGTTTAACTACTGACTTCTTATAAGAAAGGATGAAGGTTAGAACACAAAAGTATGGCACAAACTGCTGAAAGGAAAGAAACAAATTTAAACCAATAATTTTATATTCAAGAAAAACTATTTTCAAAACTGAAGGTGAGAAGAGATACCAAGATGGTGACATAGGTTATTCCTCATTTTACTGCCCCTCACAAGAAGAAAAACTAACAACTATTCAGGACAAGACCACTGAGTGAATCCTAGAACATGGGGGTGAGGCTTACATACCCCTCTTGCACCACAGATACCAAGAAAGACTGCCTTAGAAGGGTAATAGAAATGGTTAAACATTAACCACAATCCTCCATCCTAAGCCAGTAGGCAACACAGCTTCTCCGGTAGGAAAAGAGAACCAGGAGTGATATAGCCCCATATTGTATTGCTTCCTGGCAGTCCCTACTCTGGTATTGCCAAATTTAGCAGGAAGGAAAGAAATGAAATGGAGAACAGGAAAATAACAGAGAAGATAACCAAAATAGGAGAAGTTTCTTTGAAAAGGTAAACAAAATTGAAAAATCTTTAGCTAGACTAAGCAATGAAAAGAAAGAAGCCCAAGTCAACAAAATTTTAAATGAAAAAGGAAACATTACAGCTGATACCAAGAAATGCAAAGGATCAGGAGAGGCTACTATGAACAACTATAGGCAAACAGACTGGACAAATTAAAAGACAAGAAATATTCTTAGAAACATCTAAACTGTATTTGTCCTTGCAGCTGAGATGTACCTCGAAGGCAGCATAGGTTTGGGTTGTGTTTTTAATTCAATCTACTACTCTGTGCTTTTTTATTGGTGAGTTCAATCCATTAACATTTAGGGTAATTACAGATAACATAAGGTATCTATAATTTTCCTTTGTTTTCTGGTAGCTTAGTGTCACCATTATTTCTTTGCCCTTGTGTTTCTGTTTATTATTTTAGTTTTGTGGTATTCCTCTATTCCTCTATTTTTTATTTTTTTCTCTATTCCTTTTTTTATGTTGATTCTCAGTCCTGGATTTTTGGTGTGTGGTTACCATTAAGCTTATGTAAAAAAAGTTTGAGAAACATGGCAGAGAGACGTCACTAGATCTCTCCCCTTGAAAGAACAAGAAGCTGAACACCTAAAATTCAACAAAAAACACCCAAAATGCACACCAGTACATCTGAGCATGGGATCTGCGCATATGAGCTACCACAGGTCAGAACTCCTGGGTGTAAGGAGGTGGACTGGGAGAAATAAATAAGCTACCTCTCACAGCAACTGGAGCTCCCTGTAGCAGGAAGGGAGGAGAGAAGAAGCAGTGAGGTCCCTGAACAGCCCTATTTTGGAGTGCTCTAAGCTCTACACCACCAGCTGGGGGCAAGGCCCAGTCATCAGGAAAGAGAGCAGAGAAGTGAGATGGCAGAGAAACAACAGTTGATTTTCACCAGCCGCAGTTGTAAAATCAAGGCTGAGCTACAGTCCCTAACCCCCAACCCAGAGAGCCCCTCCTCCCATATCCTCCGAGACCGATCACCATGGAGTCCCAGGGGAATCTGAGCAAATGCTACTGAAAAGTTGTTAACACTGACAGGGACTGAGACTGAGGATAGCGAGTGTGATTAAATATCTACAAGAAAATAAAGACATTATTAAGGCTTTATAATAAGTGGGGATCCAAGAGGCTTAGACGCCACCTACTAGAAACTGAAAGAAAAGAGCCTTCTTTGCATCAGGCTAAAGACAGACCTTTATATAATAAATCTTCTATCTGGAAAAAAAAGCAGAATACATTTCCATTAATGCCCAGGTGGAGTAATAGTCCATTAAAAACCATGAAAAACCAAGGTGACAAAGCATCTCAGAAAGAAAGAAAAATCTCCAGAAAAACAGCTTACAAACATAGAAATATACAACTTAAATGACAGAGAATTCAGGATGATACTTCTGAAAATACTCAATGAGTTCCAAAATGCATCATGTCAACAATTTAAGGAATTGAAAAAACAACTAGATGAGCAGAGCAAAGAGATTGAAAACCTCAAAGAACCAAATGAACTTCTGGAGATGAAGAACACACTGCAAGAGTTGAAAAATAAAATAGCAAGCTTGGAAATAGAGTCAACCAAATGGAGGAAAGGATCAGTGATATCTAAGACAGAACCCTACAAATAAGTCAAAAGGAAGAAGGGAAAACTGAAGAATGAAAAATAATTAAAGAGAAATACATAACTAGCTGATAACACCAGGAAAGAAAACATAAGAATAATAGGCATTACTGAAGGCGAGGAAAAGGAGCAGGACTAGAAAGCATTTTCTGACAAATATTTGACGAGAATTTCCCAAATCTAAAGCATGAGCTGGAGTTTAGACTTCAAGAATTCAATAGAACATCCAATTATCTCAACCCAAAAAAGGCCTTCACAAGACATATTGTATTAAAATTATCAAAAATCGATGACAAAGACAGAATTCCTCAGGGCAGCAATGGAGAAGAAGACTGTAACCTATAAAGGAAAACCCATTAGTTATCATTGGACTTCTTAGCATAGACCATAAAAGCCAAAAGGAGTGGAATCAAATATTTAAACTATTAAGTGAAGGAACTAGCAGCCTAGAATAATGTATCCAGCTAAGCTCTTCTTTAGATATGAGAAGAGAAATTCAGATCTTTCCAGAATACAAAAATGGAGGGAATTCTCCACTATGAGGCCTGCACTACAGGAAATACTGAAAGGGTCAGTCACCTAAAACAAAATGATTAAAAAAAATACATAATTAGGAGTAAGGTGACTATCAGGCAAATGGAAGCAGAGGAGCACAACCTTACAGGAACATGGCATTATAAGGTTAAATAATAAATTGCTATAGCAAGATAGTAATGAACCTTCAGCATAAAGAGGGACAAATTGGGACAACAATAACTGAGAAGATGAGGATTCAAAGATCCAAATTCACAAATGGGAATGGATATAAGGCATGAGCGCAGAAGAAAATGGATGACTGTATATATATATATATATATACTATCTTTACATATTTTCTTAATGATACCTACACACCAAAGTTCAGAACTGAAGTATATAACAACAAAACAAAACAAAACAGAACAAACAAAAAACAAGAAGAACCAGAGGGAAAACTCACAGAAGCCAAACAAAATAAAGAAAACAGAAACACAAGGACAAGGAAGCAATGGAAACACCAAGCTATCAGAAAGCAAAAGATAAAATGGCTATAAGAAGACCTCATATTTCAATAATAACCCTAAATGTAAATGGACTGAACTCACCAATAAAAAGGCACAGAGTTGCAGAAAAGATCATAAAACAAAACCCAACCATATGCTACTTCCAGCAGACACATCTCAGCTCCAAAGACAAATACAGACTCAAAGTGAAAGGGTAGAAAATGATATTTCAAGCAAATGGCATTCAGAGAAAAGCAGGAATAACGGTACTGATATCAGAAGAAATAGACTTCAAAATAAAAAAGGTAAAGAAAGATACTGAGGGACACTTCATAATGATAAAGAGAATCATGCACCAAGAAGACATACACTTATTCATATCTATGCTCCCAATCAGAGAGTTCCAAAATATGTAAAGCAATTACTAACAGAACTAAAGGAGAAACAGATCAAAACACTATTATAGTAGGGGACCTAAATACCCCACTGTTGGATTGGACAGATCATCTAAACAGAAAATCAATAAGGAAATAACATCCTTAATGACACATTAGACCAACTGGACATAATTGACATTTACAGAGCCTTCATCCCAAAAAGCTGCTTATACATTCTTCTCTAGTGCACATGGAACATTCTCAAGAATCGACCACATACTGGGACACAGAAATAGCCTCAACAAATATAAGAGGGTTGAAATCATACCAACCATATTCTCTGATCATAATGCTTTGAAACTAGAGATCAACTGCAAAAAGAAAGCAGGAAGAACCACAAATACATGGAGATTAAACAACATGCTACTGAAGAATAACTGGGTCAGAGAAGAAATAAAAAGAGAGATCAAGAGATAGAAACGAATGATAATGATAGTACAACATATCAAAACTTTTGGGACATGGCAAAAGGTCATAAGAGGAAAGTTCATATCATTACAGGCCTATTCCAAAAACAAGAATGAGCCCAAATAAACAACCTAATGCTTCATCTTAAAAAACTAGAAAAGGAAGAACAAATGAAGCCTAAAGTCAGCAGAAGGAAAAAATCATCAAAATTAGAGCAGAAATAAATGAAATTGAAAAAAAAAAACAATAGAAAAAATAAATGCAACAAAGAGCTGGTTCTTTGAGAAGGTTAATAAAATTGACAAACCCCTGGCTAGACTCACTAAAAAAAAAAGGACACAAATAAACAAAATCAGGGATGAAAGAGGAAAATTACAACTGACATGCAGAAATACAAAGGATCATACAAGAATACTATGAAAAAGTATATAACACCAAATTTAATAACCTAGAAGAAATGGACCAGTACTTAGAAAATACAACTTCCTAGACTGAATCAAGAAGAACTGGAAAATCTAAATAGACGATCAGCAGTATGGAAATTGAAACAATCATCAAAAACCTACCAAAAAGTAAAAGTCCAGGACCAGATGGCTTCCCAGTGAATTCTACCAAACATTCAAAGAAGATTTAATACGTATTCTCTCAAACATTTCCAAAGAATGAAAAGGAGGCAATACTTCCCAATTTATTTTACAAAGCCACTATTACCCTGATACCAGAACCTGGTAAATATCTCACACACAACACACACACACACACACACAAACTACAGACCAATATCTTTCAGGAACACAGATACAAAATCCTAAATAAGATACTAGTGAAGCAAATATAGCAACATATTAAAAAGATTACACACACGATCAAGTGGGCTTCATCCCAGGGCACAAGGTTGGTTCAACATACACAAATCGATTAATGTGATACACCACATAAACAAATTAAAAAATAAGAATATGATGATCATATCAATAGATGCAGAAAAAGCCAACGATACAGCATCTACTTATGATCAAACCACTTAACAAAATCAGTATAGAAGGAAAGTACCTTAACAAATTAAAGGCCTACATGACAAACCTCAGCCAACATTATACTTAATGGTGAAAAACTGAAAACCTTTCTCTCTAAGATCAGGAATAAAAACAAGGCTGTCCACTATCGCCACTGTTATTCAATATAACATTGGAGGATCTATTGAGTGCAATCAGGCAAAAGAAAGATATAAAACCATCCAAATGGGAAAGTAAGTCAGTCACTATTTGTGGATAATATGATTCTCTACATAGAAAACCCTAAAGACTCAACAAGAACATTACTAGAAACAATAAACAAATACAGCAAATTTCTGGATACAAAATCAACATTCAAAAATCCATAGCACTCCTATATTCTATAATGAAATGTCAGAAAAAGTGGAAAAATAATCCTTTGAAATTGCAACAAAAAGAATAAAATATCTAGAATAAATCTAACGAACATGTGAGGACCTTATAATGAACTATAAGACCCTTAAGAAATCAAAAAGATACAAAGAAATGAAATTATTCCATGTTCTTGGATTAGAAGAATCAACATAGTTAAAATGACCATACTACCTAAAGCATGATAGAGATTTAATGCTATCCCCATCAAAATGCCATCAGCATTTTTTAAAGAAATAGAAAGAAAAATAATCATTTGTATGGAAGCACAAAAGACCCCAAATTGCCAAAGCCATCCTGAGAAAAAAGAATGAGGCTGGAGGCATCACTCTGCCCAATTTCAAATTACACTACAAAGTGACAGTAATCAAAACGGCATGGTATTGGCAGCAAAACAGATGCATAGACCAGTGGAACAGAATCGAGAGTCCAGAAGTAAACTCATATTCATATGGGCAAAAATTTTCAACAAAAAAGCCAAAAACATAAGTAGAGAAAGGAAAGCCTCTTTCATAAATGTGCTGGGAAAACTGGAAAGCCACCTGCAAAAGAATGAAATTAGACTGTTGTCTATCACCACATACCTAACTTAACTCAAAATGGATTAAGACCTGATAAAGACCTGAAACAATAAAATGCATAGAAGAAAACATAGAACCAAACTCAAGGACCTTGGCTTAAAGAGGTTTTAAATTTGACCTCAAAAGCAAGGAAAGTAAAAGCAAAAATAAAGGAATGGGACTACATCAAACTAAAAAGCTTCTGCTCAGCAAAAGAAACTGTCAACAAGTAAAGAGACAACCATCCGAAATGGAAAATATATTTCCAAGCAATGATTCTGATAAGGCCTAATATCCAAAATATACAAAGAACTCATACAACTCATAACAACAAAAAAAGCAAACGATCCAATCAAAAAATGGGCAGGACCTGAACAGACACTTCTCCCTAGAGAAGATACAAATGGCCAACAAATATTTGAAATATTGATTCAACATCGCTAGCTATTAGGAAAATCAAATCAAAACAAAAATGAGATACCATCTCACATCTGTTAGAATAACGCTATAATCAACAGACAAGTAATAACAAGCATTGGAGAGATGCAGAGAATAAGGAACCCTCATACACTGTGGTGGGACTGCAAATTGGTACAGCCACTATGGAAAAGAGTATGAAGTTTCCTCAAAAAACTAAGAATTTGATCTACCATCTGATTCAGCAATCCTTTTACTGGGTATTTTATTCAAAACTGAAAAACCCATATCTGAAAAGACAATTGATAGCATGATTGAATAAGAATTCTGCTGTGGGTGAGTGTGTGTGTGTGTGTGTCTGTGTGTGTGCGCGTGCCTGTGCACACAGATGTTACTCACACACATTACTCAGCCATAAAAGAGAGAAATACTGCCATTCGCAACAATATGGATGGACTTCGAGTAATCGTGCTAAGTAAAATAAGCCAGACAGAAAAAGTTGAAAACTATATGATATCACTCATACTGTGGGATATAACATTAAAAAGCAATAAACAAACAGGATGAACAGAGACTCATGGACATGGACTACAATTAGTGGTTACCAGAGGGTAGGGGCTAGGGGAGGAACGGAGAGGAAGACAGGGTAAAGTGGGTCAAATATGTGGTGACAGAAAGAAATCACTATGGGAGGTGAACACACAGCGTAAAAAAATAATGATTAAAACACACACACACACACTATGATAAATATTATATATATACACACACATAATATACTATCATATCATATATATTATGCTTACTTAATATATAAGCTGAAACTTACTGGATTTCATTAACCAATGTCACCTTGAAAAATAAAAAAAAAAAGATTTGTATACATAGTTAGTTTCTTTTTCTTCTGTATGTATCTTATCTCCATTCCCTTTGAAAATTCAGACCTTTCGCTCCTCCCCTTTTTATGTTTTTGTTGTCACAATTATTCCTATTTATGCTTATGCTCATTCCAAGTTGCAGTAGCTACTATTTTTTAAATGTTTTTACTCTTTTAATTTATATTTTAAGTATATAATATCCTTTCTGAATAAAGGCTGCAATTACCTGCTTCTGTCTGCATATTAGTCATCTACTCATAGATTTGCATCCTTTTGTCTATTTCTTTCCAGTAAAATAACCCCCTTCAATATTTCCTTAATGCAGACCTTGTGGTGGAAAATTCCCTCAGCTTCTGAACATCTAATAAGTCTTTATTTTTCCTTCATATCTAAAGGATAACTTTGCTAGATATACTATTCTTATCTGCTAATTTCTCTTTTAGTAGCTTGAATATTTGATTCCCCTCCCTTCTAATTATAGATTTCTGACTAAAAAAAAAATCTGATGATAACCTAATAGGATTTTCTTTATAGTTGCCATTTCTTTTCCTGGCTGCTTTGAGAATTCTTTCTGTGTCACTAATTGTTGACAGTTTTAATATAATTTGCTCTTGGAAGAACGCCTTTTTGGACTGGGATTATTTTGGTGTTCTGCTTGCTTCTTGGATTTGAAGATCTAATTCTTTCCATAGGTTTGGGAAGTTCTGGTCAACTTTTGAATAGGCTCTCTGTTCCTCTCTATCTCTTTCCTTCTGAATTCCCATTATCTTATATTGCTTTTCTGATAAAACAGATAGCTCTTGTAGAGTTCTTTCATTTTTTTTTTCACTCTCAAGTCTGTCTCAAGTTGTGTACATAAATACAATAGAATATTACTCAGCCATAAGAAAAAGATGAAATACTACCAATTTGGTGTCACATGGATGGATCCTGAGATTATCATGCTAAGTGAAATAAGTCAGAAAAATTATAAACCATATGATTTCACTCATATGTGAAATATAAAACTGAAAGTAACAAATTAACAAGGCAATTCATAGATAAAGACAACAGTTTAGTACCTACCAGAGGAAAGAGGGGGGAGGGAGGTAAACAAAGGTATAAAGGGGTCACATATATGGTGGAATGAAAGGACATTTCACTTTGGGTGGTTAACACACAATGCATGACAGATGATGTATCATTGAACTGTCACTTTGAAACCTATATAATTTTACTAACCAGTGTCACCAATAATTTAATTTAAAGAAATTAATGAAAAATGCAAACACAAAAAAGAAAAAAGAAACATGCAAACTACCAAGACTAAATCAGGAAGAAAAAGAAAATCTGAACTATGACCTAGAAAATATATAGGAAAAAGCTCCCTGAACATGGCTCTTGGCAATGATTTTTTATATATGACACCTAAAGCACAAACACAAAAATAAAAACCAATGAGTGAAACTATATCAGATTAGAAATATTCTGCATAGGCAAAGAAAACAATTCAAACAAAGTGAAAAGGCAACTAACAGAATGGGAAAAATATATTTTCAAACTTATATATCTGATAAAAGATTAATATCCAATATATATAAAGAACTCATACACTCAATGGCAAAATAATAATAATAATAATCCATTAAAATGGGCAGAAGACCTGAATTAGACAGTTTTCCAAGAAATGTAATATGAATGGTTAAAAAGGGTATGAAAAGAGCTCAACATCACTAGTCATTAGGGAAATGCCGATCCAAACCACAATGAGATATCATCTCACACCTGATAGAATGGCCACATCAAAACAAGAGATAACAAATGCTGGCTAGGATGTGAGAAAGAGAACTGTTGGTGGGACTGTAAACTGATACCTCTGCTATGGAAAATAGTATGGAGGATTCTCACAAAATTAAAATAAAACTACCATAAGATCCTGTTAAGTTCACTTCTGGGAATATAGCCAAAGGAAACAAAACACAATCTAGAAAAGACATCTGCACCACCATGTCCACAGCAGCATTATTTATAACAGGTAAGACATGAAAACAACCAACGTGTCCACTAACAGATAAAGAAGTTGTGGTCTGTATACACAATTGAATATTATTCAGCTGTTCCAAAAAAAAAAAAGGGAACCCTGCCATTTGCAACAATATAATAGACCTTGAAGATATTATTACACTAAGTAAAATAAGTGAGACAAAGAAAATATTGTATGAATCTGACCTATGTGTAATCTAAAACACACCTGCATGCACATTGCACACTCACACACACATACAAACCGTACAACAAACTCATAGGAAAAACAATCAGATTTGTGGAGGTGGAAAGAGGAAGAATTGGAGAAAGGTGGTAAAATGTTCTCATTTATATGATAAATAAGAACTATAATATAATATATAGCATGATGACTATAGTTAACACTGCTATATGATATACATGAGAGTTGTTAGGAGAGTAAACCAAGAGTTCTCATCATAAGGAAAAATAGTCTTCTTCTTTTTATCTTTTTATTGTATCTATAGGAGATGATGGATGCTAACTAAACTCATTTTGGTAATCACAATATATGTAAGTCAAATTCTTATGCTATGCACATTAAAATTATACTGTGATGTAGTTCAGTTATAAAATTATATAGTGAAGTATGTCAATCATAAAACTGGAAAAAAATTAAGATGAAATAAAAAATTTTCCATATAAACAAAACTGAAAGAATTCATTGCTATCAGATGTGCCTTGTAAAAATACTGAAGAAAGTTCATCAAGTTGAAAGCAAGTAACCTCAAGCAGTAATTTAAATCCACAGAAAAGACAAAGTGTGCTAGTAAAGGAAATCATGTAATTATAAAACAATATAAATTCATATTTCCTTTTCTCTGTTAACTAATTTAAAAGCAATTGCATAATACAATATGTATATAATTTTATTGTTGGGTCTAATACATATACAAATGTAATATATTTGACAACAACAGCACAAGATGGCAGCTGGGAGCAAAACTGTTTGGAGTATTGATATGACACCGTATGGTAACTTGAATCCATATAAAAAATTAAGAGAACTAGAAATGTAATAAATAGGACTGTTAATATAACAAATTCAATGAATATATACTTTGCTCTTCTTCTCTTAGCTCCCTTAAAGGGTATAGCACTTTATAAAAGTGATAATTAATAATAATGTACTGTTGGGATTGTAACATATATAGTTGTAATACATATAATATTAACAGCACAAAAAGGAAGAAAAGGGAATAAACATATAACACTTTTATATCTCACTAGATGTGAAGTAAATCGAAATGTATACTCTAAGCTCTAAAAAATACCAAGAAAATAACTTCAAATATACAACTAAATCATTATAAGAATGTAAATGTTGCAATATAATTACCTTCTCAGAGTTATTTATTTATTCTTTCATTTATTGCTCAGGCATTCATTTAGCTTAAAATGCACTGTTCTAGACTATGGAATATATTGTACAAATACACAAAATTCCTAGTCTTATGGAACTTCTTGGGAAGAGATTCTTTCTTATCAGTACAGACTATAAGAAAAAATAAACTAAAACATATGTTTTAAAGAGATCATTTATTTCACCTCAAAAACGTTTGCATAATATGTCCCATACTGTCTTATTTTCACTTGAGGATTCCTAAGTAATATTCTAATTAGGAATTAACTTCTTATGAAACTACTGGCCACAGTACCTGAATGATCTGGTCTCCTTAAAAATTAAAATTCTCATTAGAAAACAGTAAATAATTCATGATTTTTTTTAAATGAGTAGTTATAAAAATTAGGTTGCTTCTAACAGTTGGATTCATTAATCATTTAAGATTCTATTTTGGACAATGTGATACAGTCTAGATGTCAAAAAGTAAAGGAAATCCATGTGGCAGGGAGGTTGTATCTTCCATAGAAGTATCCGCATTGACTCTACTTTTCCAAGAATAAAGACAATTAAAACATGAAAAGAAAAATGGTATGGCATAAAGCAGAGTTTAATTTGGGGGTCATGAAACCTATGAAACTATAAAGCAAATTTTATTTGAATATGTGTTAGAGATTACACTGACATTACTTCCTATAACTTTTATTAGACTCTCAAAAACTAAACCTTGGACTAGACACTAAAATAAACAAGAATGTTCTAAAAGAATAGAGAAAATCAAACAAATTACAAGAAAAAAGCAACAGTCTCCAATATTTAAAATGTATAATGAGTCAGCAAGATGGCAGAGGAAGAAGCTCTGAGACCTCCTTCCCTATACCCAAATATACCAATTCAAACTCCTGCATCCTGGGTGACGTGAACTAGACTCACCAAAGCTAGCAGTGCGATTCAGGATATTCTCTCTAAAATCCTTACCTCTGGCACAGTGCAATATGATCAGAGTAGAATACCTAGATCCCAGAGTCTCCCACGAGAGGAAAAGAGTTGGTCACACGTCTGGTGCCCTCAGTTTCTGAGTGGACTTCCTAGAGGACTGGCTTCTGTCTTGCCAGTCTTGGAGCTCTGAGAGATCTGACACAATCTAGCTAACTGAAGAATAGAGACTGGAATAAAAAGCTTGGGCTGATAGACGCTACAACTTCCCTCTGGCTTGGTGCAGAGTAAGCAGTCATAGTTGCCTACGACATCACAACTTTTCGTGGGCTACTCAAAGTACTGACTTCTGACTTGCCTACATCAGAGTGCTAATGAGACCTGGTATAACCTAGCTGCCTGGAAGAATAGTGAGAACAGAGAATAAATTTGAGCTGACAGTCACCATACTGCCAATCCTGGTTAGCACAGAGCAAGTAGACAAACTCCATTGTCTCAATTTCTCCCTAGAGAGGTAAGGAATTGATGGCCAATGACCCAACTTTTCTGGGGTTCACCTAAGGAACTGGCATCAGGTGAACTTGCTCTGGTGCACTAGTGGGACCTCACATACCCTAGACACCTAGGGAAAACAAAGAACAAAGAAAGTAGATTAGATTTCCACAAAGGTTTGAGGCTCCAGTCTTTACGAGGCTGATTGGTGAGGGTTTTCTCCTGGATGAGGCCAGTCCAATGAAGACTGGGAGACATGGCTGCTTTGTCACATGTGAAGCAACACAGAGAGTCAAAAAAATGAAGAATCGAACAACATTTAAAGGCAAGAAGAACAATATAAATCTCCAGAAACTGACCCTAAATAAAAGTTTTATAAGTTTACCTGATGAAAAATTCAGAATAAATGGAGAATTCAAAATAAATGTCAGAAAAGAGTTCAATGAGGTCAAAAAGATAATGCATTGGCAAAGTGAAAATTGCAACAAAGAGACAGATAACATAAAAAAAATCAAATAGAAATCATTAAACTGGAAAACAGAATAACAACTGAAAAGAGTTAACTACAGTGGCTCCAATCAACTAAATCAGCAAGGATCAGCAAACACAAAGAGAAGCCACTGGAAAAAAAAATCAGAAGAAAAACAAAAAGGATAAAAAGGAGTGAAGGAAGCTTAAAGGACCAACAAATACACCAATATACACACTATAAAGGTCCTGAAAGAAGGAGAGAGAGAAAAAGGACCAGAAAAACATGTTCAAAAAAATAATGGCTGAAAGCTTCTTAACTCTGAGGAAGAAAGGGAAATCTAGGTCCAAAGGGCCTAATTGGTAAAGAAGTAGTAAAACTGTCCCTCTTTGCAGTGATATACTCTTATTATAAAACATCCTAAAGACCCCATTAAAAAAAAAAAAAGCTATTAGAACTAATTAACAAATTTAGTATACTTGCAGGCTACAAAATCAACATATAAAAATCAATGGCTTTCTGTACACTAAGAGAAACTATCTGAAAATGAACTTAGGAATATAATTCCATTTACAATAGCAACAACAACAAAAAAAGTACACAGAAATAAACTTAACTGGGGAGGTAAAAAGACTTATACATTGAAAACTACAAAATATTGATGAAAGAAATTAAAGAAACAAATAGAAAGGTATCTTATGTTTACTGATCATAATAATATTGTTAATATGTCCAAGTGTCTATAGATTCATAACAATCCTTAGCAAATATCAATTGATTTTTTGCAAGAATAGAAAAACAATTCTACAAATCATACAGAACCACAGAAGACTATGAATAGGCACCACCATCATGAGAAAGAATAACAAAGCTGGAGGCTTCATATTTCCTGATTTCAAATATATTACGAAGCAATGCTAATCAAAATATTATGGTACTGGCATACACAGAAAAAATAAACAACAAAAAGAAACTCAGTGAAACACAATAGGAGTTTACTAACATATATGGTCAATTGATATTTGACAGAAAATCCAAGAACTGACAATGGGGAAAGGACAGTCTGTAATTAACAGTGCTGGGAAAACTGAATATCCACGCCAATGTTTTAAAGACTTCAGTGTAAGGTCTGAAACTAAAGTTCCTAGAAGAAAATACAGGGAAAAGTTCTATGACATTCAGTCTAGGCAATGATTTCATCGATATGAGATCAAAAGCCCATGTTACAATGCAAAATATAGCCAAATGGGATGACAGTCACACATCATTTAACAATGTGAATATATTCTGAGAGATCCCCATTAGGCAATATCATCACTGTTGAGAACATCACAGGATGCACTTACCCAAATCTCAATGGTACCAGCCTAGTCATACGGGATAACCTATTTCTCATAGTCTACAAACTTGTATAGTACGTACTGTGCTAATACTATAGGCAATTGTAACACAATAGTATTTGTGCATCTAAACATATCCAAACATAAAAATGCACAATAAAAATACTGAATAAAAGATTAAAAAATGATACATGTACAGAGCACTTACATGAATGGGGCTTACAGAACTGGAAATTGTTCTGGGTGAGTGAGTGAGTGGTAGTAAGTGAATGTGAAGGCCTAGGACATTACTGTACACTACTGTAAACTTTATAAACTGTCCCACAAGTCCTCTTCCTGCTTCCTTAAACAGGGTCAAAAATAGAACATCAAAAGCCATCAATGTTTGCTCCATGAACAGGGATGCTGGCTGGAAATATTGAGGAGAAACTGGCTGGTAAGGTGATATCATAACAATGATGATCAGGAGGGAATGAAAAGCCTGAGAGTCAGTACAAATAAGAAATTATGATGGAGAATACAAGAACATAGAGAAGGTCAAGGCGATGTGGTTTTGGCTATTCCATGTTGTTGGAACAGATTGCAGATTAAGAAAATTAGTGCTATTCATTTAAAAGTAGGATGTTTGATATGGAGAGGGTGTAGAACTGAGGACTCAATATTTGACTTTAAAAATTTCTTTTTGGTTTCATCGATCCTGTCTATCACCAAGGGCGCTCTGCGCACGCGCGCTCTCTCTCTCTCTCTCTCTCACACACACACACACATTGAACTGACATAAGAAATAAAACTTATCTAAGCTGTTACATTGTTAGAACCTGAATATATCTCCAAAGTATAGGGATAGGCTGGCTCCAAATTACCAAAGAAAGCTTTACTAAAGTGGCAGCTATATTTCTGCCACTGATGTCCGATTTCATTTCATTGTGTCTAAGAGTAGATTATATGATTTCTATTGTTTTAAATTTGTTAAGGTTGTATTAAATGGCCCAGAATGTGGTCTATTTTGTGAATGTTCCATGTAAGCTTAAGCTTTGAGATGAATGTGGATTCTGCTGTTGTTGGCATGCAGAAGTGCATAAATGTCTATTTGCATCCAGTTGATTGATGATGTCTCCTCATGATTTTATGCCTGCTGGATCTGTTCCTCTCCTTTTCTTTATATTATTGGGTGTGCACTGGTAATAAAATTGATAGGTTTCAAGTGTACAATTCAATAATATATCATCTGTATTATTGCATTGTTGTGTTCACCATACCAATCTCCATCTGTCACCATATATTTGACCCCCTTTACCCTTACCTACTCCTACCTCCTCACTTTCCCTTTGGTAAACTGTTGTCTGTGTTTAAGAGTTTTTGTTTGTCCAGTTCATTTGTTTTTCAGTTTCATATCCCACATGAGTGAAAACTATATAGTTCTTAAATTTTTCTGACTTACTTCACTTAGCATGATAATCTCAAGATTCATTCATTTTATCACAATGGCAGTATTCATCTGTTCTTATGGCTGAGTAATATTCCATTTGTATATATGTACCACATCTTCTTTATCCAATCATCTATTAAAAGCTACTTTGGTTTTTCCGTGTCTTGGCAGCATGATTAATGTTGCTATGAGCATAAGGATGCATTACCTTTGTGGATAAATGTAGGTACCCAGAAGAGGGATTGCTGGATCATATGGTAATTCTATTCTTAATTTTTTGAGAAGCTCCATACTGTTTTCCATAGTGGTTGTACCAATTTACATTCTCACTAGCAGTGTATGAAGGTCCCTTTTCCCCACAACCTCTCTAACATAATGAATTTATCTATTTCTCCTTGTAAGGCTATTGTTTTTGCTTTACATTTGACATTCCATTGTTAGATGAATATACGATAAGGATTGTTATATCTTCTTAGAGAATGACCTTTTTATTGTTATTGTAATACCTTTCTTTAACCTTGATAATTTTACTTAGTAAAAGTTTTCTTTGTCCAAAAGTTAATACAGTACTCCATTTTTTTTTTTTTTTGATTAGTGTTAGCACGATATATCTTTCTCCATCTATTACTTTTAATCTATATCTGTCTTTATACTTAACATTGGGTTTTATAGACAACATATAGTTGGGTCCTATTATTGACTCTGACAATTCTTTTAGCTGGTACATTTAGACAACTGACAAAGTTATTAAAAATAGCACGAATTGTCTTAATCTGATCACTGTTCCAACAAACATGCAATAGCCAAAGCCACATCGCCTTGACCTTCTCTATGTCTTTTATCTCCCATCATAATTCCTATATTTTATTGTATTTGATTTATTGCCCTTGTTCTTCCTATTTTGCCTTCCACTCTTTTTCTTCATTCTTTGGTTTTAATTAAGCATTTCATGATTCCATTCTCCTCTTTCTTATTAAAATTGTTTTTTTACTTTTTTTTAGCAGCCACCCTAAAGTTTGCAATATATATATATAACATTACATTGAAATAATATTTGCTGCCTTATAGGTACTGTATCTATGTAACAAAACAATCCTAATTCCTCCTTTCTGTCATTGTGTCATTGCTGTCATTCATTTGACTATATATAAGTGATGTGTATACATACACATAATAGAATGTACTGTTGCAATCCTTATTTTGGAATAAACTATTATCTGTTAGATTAAGAATGTGAAAAATAAGTTATTTTTACCTTTACTTACTCCTTTTCCAATTCTTCCTTTCTTTATGTAGATATGTTTCTGATCTATATCATTTTCCTTGTCTTTAAAAAATTTCATTTAACATTTCTTACAGGTCAGGTCTACTGACAACAAATTCCCTCACCTTCTGTTTGTCTGAGGAAGTCTTTCCCTCCTTCACTTTTTAAGATAATTTTGCAGTGTAGAGATTTATAGGTTGTGTGGCTTTTCCTCTGAATGCTTCAAATATTTCAGTCTATTCTCTTTTTGTTTGCATGGTTTCTTAAAAGTCAGAAGTAATTCTTATCTTTGCTACTCTATGATAGGTTTTTTGGTTTTGTTTTTAAATATTTTTTAAGTTAAAAATTTTATTTGGTGATTTTACTGGTTTAATAAATTATATAGGTCTCAAGTGTACAGTTCAATAATTATTCATATGTATGTTGCACTTTCTGTTCAACCACCCAAAGGTGGGGGACAGGTAGATAAGGTAAAGGGATTAAATATAAGGTGGTGGAAGTAAGGTGTTTCTGATCCTCTGGCTTTTCTCAGGGATTTTTTTTTCTTTATTCCGATTTTTCTATAGTTTTGAATATGATATATCTAGGTGTAGGTTTTGGCCTTATTATTTCTCTGAATTCCTGGATCTGTTGGTTTCATTGCCTGACATTGTGGGACATTCTCCATTGCTCTTGTTATTTAAATATTCTCTTGTCCCTTTCTGTCTCTTCCTTCTGGATTCTCTAGTATGTGTTATGTCCACAGTTCTTGTCTATTTCTTGGTTTTTTTTCATCTTATTTTATTTTCTTCTCAGTTTTGGAGTTTTCTATTGAGATAGCTTAACCTCAAAGATTCTTTCCTCAGCCAAGTCTAGTCTTAAATTAAATAATACCACATTATTTTGGCAAAATCTGGGCACATTTTGTTGTTTTGTGAAAAATTTGCCTAGTCTACTAGTTTTTTCACTATTAAAGATGAGCAGTATATAAACTCAACAGCAGCTTTATCATTTAATCCTAAAGAGAATAAACCAAATAAATTATTTCTTTCTTTCTCTAAAGGATTATCATTCATACACTAAAAAAAGACTGCTTCTTAAGTTCTTAGTTATCCTATTAAATTAGGTAATCAGATCCATTATTATTAAAGCTTTCAGTTTCAGCATGATCTCCTATTTAAAGAATTCTCTGACCTTCCAAAGCAAAGTTAATCACATCTACACCACTTCATCCAAGAAAATTTTTATTGTAATAAGACTTTCTGATTTTGATTAACAGACTTGCCCTCTGATAGTAGGTCAGTCAAAATCTATAAGTCACAGATTATTAAAAGCTGGCTGATAAAGTAACTTAAATTTAAGTGCCATGCATTGCACATGATTTGCTTTGAATATACATATTTTGAAAGGATACCTGTTTCTGGAAATAGCAACAAAATACGTGTTAAGAAGAGAGTCAAGAATCACTCATTTAACCCATAAGGAGGCATACAAAAGTGTCCTGCTATGACAACTTGAATCATCTGGGCATGGCACCCAGGTCACGAGACAAGTATTACACCTCCCAATCCTGTTGATAGATGTGCTGTTACTGCCTTAGTGCAGAAGGATCCACAGAATGTTAGAATAGGTTATCCAGCTATCTATGCCATTAGTTTGCAACTGAGTCTAGTGAGGACAAGAATATGGTAATAAATCTTGCTTGCATTCTATGTAGAAGCCCACTTATTTAGGAAGAAAACAAACACATAAAATATTCTATTTCTCATACCACTTCTAAAAACGGAAAACTAATTTTTTAAAAGACTAAAAGGCTATTTTTTTAATTGAGTTTCAAAAAAATCAGAAATTCTGTTCATTATTAGTAAAATTAAAATTATTGTGTAAAATTGAAGTAAAAAGAAAAAACGATTCAGTCTAATTCTGACAACTTAGAGCCATTATTAAACTCAGTAAGATGAACATAAGACCAGACACCATCTATTTTATTGATATTAAATTATTAAAATTGTTTAGCATCATAAAATGGTCTTAATCTTTTAGTAATATTTTATCAAATTTTTGGTTAGCAAACAGAAGAAAGTACATCTGTGTTTCAAGATAATATTAAACTAAGTAAATTTTAAAGCTGCTAATTTTTGATAACACTGGCTTGAATCTCTACCTTATCTTTACAGATTATGATTAATGATCCAAACCATATGCAGATAGATGTTATTTTAAATTGTCTATATCCAAGAAATTCACCTAAGAATTTTTCATAGGAATATTAACATAAATCAATCATTTAAATAGGATTTATTTTGAAGAAAACTTGTGCTACTCCTATCTTCAATATACCTAGTTTATACAGTAAGAATTAACTGAATCTTCATTATATATAAATAATATAGTCACTGTTGAACAAAATCAGCATTCAAAACTACATAATTTACTATAACAAGATGACAGATTATTATAACTTTTCACCTTATAATTCCAAAAATGAGGACTTAAAATGCACTCTGCAAGTTGCAGTCAACTACCATCTGAATAATAGATTTATTACTTAAAAGCTGTCTATAATGTTTTCATGTTATGAAATCATGTTAAACATATTATAAATTCTTTAAGTATATTTAAAGTAAATATTTTATGTGAATAATTTGAAATGAGACCAATAATTTCCTGGTTCAGATACACTGTATTATTGAGTATTACCTGAAAAATTCTTACCTCTTTAAAAAATACTGAAGGATTCATAATGTATATAGAAGGAATGCATTAATAAATGTTAATGTTCAAAGTTCTGGGCCTCAGAATCAACTATGACTTATTTATTATTTACCCTGTTTGGGGGCCTTCAAGTTAGTAAATCCTGTTTGTTCTCTTTTCTCCCTAAAAAGTTACCCTGAAATTTGATGAATCAACTGGCCAATCAGTTGCAACTTAGAGTCTACACCCTAGATTATAATCAGTATCTTTTCCTTTCATAGGGGGTGTTATTTGCAAATATGTGATATCATTCCAGGATACCCATATATCAAATACTTACCAGGTAATCAACAATATAGATTTCAAAATTAGTTATCAGATCAGAATCTATCTAGAACAAATTTCTGTAGTTTTGGTAACATGATACACTCCTATACTTCATACAAATTTTATACTTTAGAAAAACTAAATTGACATTTTCTACCAACTTAAAAATTAGGGAATACTCTTTTTACTTTCTTGAACACAGCTTCAAGCAACCCTGAAATTCAACTCATAGAACAGTAACATACATAACAAAAACTAGCAACAACATAATCCATTACAATCATAAATGCGATTAAATTAGAAAATGTCTCCTTGTCTTGATCATAGCCTTCTATATCAGGTGGTCAAAAAACTTTTTCCACAAACAGCCAGACAGCAAATATTTTAGCTTTGCGATACACATTTGGCTTATTGAATATTTTTCAAAAAATTTTTTACAACACTAAAAAATTTTAAAAACATTCTTCTTGGGTAACAAGCCATATCAGATTTTACCCAAAGGATATAATTTACCAACCCTTGATCTGTATCATATTCTAAAACATACATATATGTATACATGCACAGACACACACACTTTTTCCCCCATTCTTCCTGAGACTTTTGGAGAATAGAAAACAAGTGCATATACGTGTTAGGTGCTCTCTAGATCCTGAAAATATAATCATGCACAAAACATTCACACACATTAACTTAATTCTAAATTAACTTTAAAATAAGAAAATATTTAAACTACAGAAATGCTCTATAGAGCCCATATCAGTCTTTCCTGATGAACTTAATGTACACGTAGTAGAGCTTCACAGCACTTGAAGACCCTCCTGTTCTGGCTGCCTGCACTGATCCACAGTGGATCGCTTAAGGGAATAGATAGTAACTCTTCCTTTATTCCTAAGAGCTAAGACATAGTCAAATGACTTAGTTTCAGTCAATTTAATGCTTTTTTCCTGAATTTTTACTTTTTAGAGAATGATCCAAAAGCACAAGAACAATGGAAAGTTGATGGCAGCTGCAGCAGAATGACAGGGTGATGTGTAGCTAGTAATAACAGACAATGGAAGCGCACTGAGCAAACTATCTCTCTGGTGGAGTCTTGGCTCAGCATTGCCTCATTGCTGCTCAATTCTCAAGCCCAGTTATGTGGCTTCTGAATATTTTGTGAGCTTCCTGGATAAACCTACAACAAATTATACCATTGCCTAAGTCATTTAGAGTTAACTTCTGTTGATTTCAAGTAAGAACTCCAAGCACTACATAATCTATAATCCTCCAAGTGTTTATGTATAAAGGATAAAAAAGTGCTTGCTTTATTTTACAAAGAAGCAACAACTAATGAGCAACTCATCAACACACAACCAGAAAACTATCACAAGTATATAATAATCCATCATCGGAGAGTGATGCTTACCTACTAGGAGGACTACCATATAAATTTGAAGAGTTTTGTGAGATAGTCTATTACTAAAATATAATGGTTTACTTAGCTATCTTCTTCTATTTATATTAAATATATAAATGTAGTACTTTCTCTTCTTTTCATCTACCTTTTTTAATAAATCCTCAATTTGCCTCTATTACATCTATAAGTAATTATAATTATTTCACATATCTGCTGTAAGAAATGAGCTAACTAAAAAGCAGGTGTAAGACTTTAAACATAGAAAAAGTATATTTCAGTAAAAAATTGTCTAGTAGTATATACATTATTTTTATAAAGTAATATACTGTACCATTATATAACTTGTTCCATTTTATAAGTGAAAATAAGAATTCCCTTAGAATGTAATCTCCATGAGGGCAGTAACTTTGAATGTTTTGTGCATGATTGTATCTTCAGGATCTAGAGAGCACCTAACCTAGAGTAGGCACTCAATAAGTTTTTTAAATGAAGCAATCAATAAAAAATAATATTTGTATGTCCTACTTTATTACATGCCTATGAAACAGGTAAGACACATTTTTGTAATTTTATAATTTGTACATGAACATTTCACAAAGGAATATTATTTTCCCAGGATCACAAAAAATGTTAGCAGAATAACAAAAATATTTTATTTAGCTCTAATACATGAGATGTGGACTTGAGTCCTGTATCTATAACTTAATTTATAGCCTTAGGCAAGTAATTTATAGGATTGTTTATAGGATTAAGTAAGGTAGATTACAAAAAACATCTGTACATTATACCAAACCAGAACTTGAATACATGCCTGCTGACCCTAATTCACTCTCAACTTTGAATAACACCAAAAAGTTCGCACAGTAGTTAAAAATATTTGGTTATAACTAGTTTTAGATTATTTTCTAATAACTAAAAAAAAAAAATAGGAAGAAGTTTTTTCTAAGAATCATCTAAGACCAATAAAAATTAAAAATCAAATTTGATTTGGTACATTTATTCTCTAAATCTTTCTATTTTTCACATCATATAAAAAAGAATTTTATTGTTATTGTTTCAGTGATTTCAACATTGAAGATAGGTGTCAATGGCTATAATCACTAGTTAAGGTATTGTACAAAGCAACAATTTATTTTATCTTACAAACCTTAAAAATAAAGTAAAATATAATAAGATTATCTATGAGAAGCTATACTTGAAATACTTTGCTAATTTTCAATGGTTATGATTGAATTAAGCCCCTGAAAATAATCTGCTGCTCAATAATTCAAAAAACATTTCTAATAAACATACTTATCAATTAATAGCTTTGCATGTAAGAAACAGAAAACCCAAAGTTATGCTGTCTTAACATAAATCAAAAGTTATTGGCTCCCAAAACTGAAAAATCTAGGGGTAGGATCCCAGGCTTGGTTTGTTTGGGACTCAGCCCATCCTCTGATGTTAACTTGGCTCACCCCTCTTCCATGTATCAATTCTTCTCCCAAGCAGATGTCTCTTATGTTAAAAAACAGGAATAACAATCATCCAGGAGAAAGATAATTTTTTTTTTAAGTCCTGTACCTCATGTTCATTTGGGCAAACCCAAATTAATCCCTATTACCCAAGAAAGTGGTATGGACTGGACTCCTACCTGTGGGAGGAGACATAAATTTACTCTGACTGGCTCAGAACAATTTGGTCCCACCTCCATATCTGAGTGTTTCATTATCCTATTCTTCAAAATGGTGAGGGGTGAAATGAATGTCAGGGATACAACAAGAATGTCCATTAAAATAAGCTCTGGACATCAATATCAATATCACTTTCCTTCTCATATATGCCTGCAAAATCAGCAATGTTAGATGCAGCATATGCATCCGCCTTCAAAAGGAGAGAATGCAAAACATACCTGACACTGAATCTAAGTCTAAGTACAAGATCCTTAATAATTCATGGTCTAAAATTCTGGATAAATAATGAATTACCCATCCCCACCTACCTACCCAATCTATAAATATTTATAAAAAATGAAATGACTACGGAGAACTAAATACAAAGTGGTCACTATACCATAACACATAACATATCTTGCCGAACTAGAAATGGTAGGACTTTCTTTCTGGGCAGAAAAGTGAGATCCCTGGTCAGGGAATCAGCATTAAACTGAGGTTTTTTTGGAAGTGCTCCCTTGTATATTGTCCTCTACCTGAGATGACCAATTGTAAGGATATCTGTCTGGGATATGTTACAGTAGCAGAAGACCATACCCTGAGAATCTGGAATGCTGGATGTTCCAAAGGCTAAAGAAAATCAACATTCTTAGAGAAGCTGTACATTTATCAGGCTACTCAAGTCCCCTCAACATTTAGTAAGCAATTCAGATTTTTGCTGCACATCCTTTAAAACAAACCTTTTGAATGAAAAAAAAAAAAAAAAAAAAATCTCCCAGCATAAAGACATTATGCTCTTCCCTCCCAGAGATTTATATCTTCATCTGGACTCTACCTGGGGTGCCCCAATATTTCTAGATGGGCCTATCACTGAATCAAAGGCATAACTTCCTGAGGTTTATTATCCCTAAGTCCGGCAGAGAATGCTTATTAATAGGAGGTACTGATTTCTTCTAGTATCTTACCTTCCTATTTTTCTAGGTACTAATATTAGCGTAGGGTAAATCAATCATCTTTCCTATTATACAGACTCCCAAATTAACAAACATTCATCAAATTGAAATATAGGGCAAAAAGGACCCTTCTTAGAAGAAGTCGTGTTTTCTTCCCTCACTGCTTTCATTTATACCCACTTAAGCTAATTATGTGTCTTTCCTAAAATAATCTATTCTGGACCATAAGAAGTAATTAAAATACTCTAGCATCTAGCATTTTTCTTACCATCTCCCTAATTTCATATCTTCTGTAGGCAAAAGTCAATGTATAACATAAATAAAATAATTTAACCATTTCTTAACGACATAAAAATGATAACTAACTTCCCAGCCCAGGATACAAGAGTCCTTGTCACTACTCTCTTCTCTATCTCATTTTGGCCAATTTCATATTCTGAAGTATATTCCTTACAGTAGCCATTTCTTTTTAAACACAACGACAATAAGCTCGAACTGGTTTAAATATCAAACAGGTAAGTCAAAAGGTAGGATAGGATTCAGGATTCAAATTAATTTCTTTAGGACATTTAGTCATGTAAACCACTATATTCCTTTTATTGTTTATACTAGTTTACTTTAATATTCTTTCCATTTCTTCTACTTATTTTACTAAGATATTCAAAATAATCCTAATAAAACACACTGCCTTATATCAGAATGACTCATCTGGACATGAAGTGTGTGGTAAGTCTGCCCAAATCACATCGTACGTAACAAGAAACATTCAATGTAGAGAAGGCAAGCAAAATGCTAATGGTACAGAGGATCATGGATTTTATTTATTTAATTTTTTATGTCTCAAATCTTGTCAACTATAAAGTATTTCAAAACAGGTGGTTAACATTGCTATATTTATCAATAATCTCTTATTTATGTGATTTTGTATGTATTTTAAGAAATAGTTAAGTAGAATTTAAGATTACAGAATATATGACAATGGATGCTTGACAAGAAACTTTTTTGTTTTATCTATAGTGTAAAGAGGTAAAAAAAAAAAAAGTGGCCATTATCCTTCTCATAAACATATATTTAATGCCAAAAATCAGATCAATTTCTTTAATCAACTCTAATCATTTCCCAATTCATGAAATTCCAAGGTAAAATTTAACTTCCTAAAGTATGACTGACTAAATATCCTGACCAATCTTCTTGCTAAAAACATGGAAAACTTATGAATAAATGATAATGCACTGACAGATGAAGGGAAAATAAATAATCTAAACCCAAATTAAAGCAGCAGTTCAAAAAAAAAAAAAAAAGCAGGAGCTCTGAAACCAGCTTTCAACCTCAGAATATTTACCTCACCCAGATAATCTTGATCTCTGTTATTACTGATAGCCTTGTATACAGTAGAGAGCTTAGTGCCTGATCAGGGTGGGGATTATGAGAAATCTTCACAAAAATCTAAGAACCAATGGAATGAACCTCCAGTGTAAAGTGAATTATAATAACCATCTACATCATTATCCTCCTCACTCTGCAAATTGGCAGAAGAAAATTGTCATATTGGATCTACTTTGTCCTAAATGAAAGAGAAAAAAATTGTCCTTAAACATTTGTAAGGCAATCTGATCACATGGGTTTTCACCCAAATTCAGACAACTTTGAGTGATCAGAAAAAAAGAGATGATCATTTTAAATTTTAAAAGTGAGCAAAACACCCTCTATGGGGAACAAATCTTAATGACAGTGGCAAAGAATTTAGAAAAAGTTCCAAGGAATATGAGTTTACCTTAAAATACACAAATTTTCACAGAATACATAAGGAAATGACATACAGTAAATGAAAACTACAGTAAAAGCAGACAGCAAAATCAAACCTCTAAGGATAGTAACTACTGGAATTATGAGTTACTGAATGAAATAAGTATGGCTAGTATGCTTTAAAAATAAAATAGATATTAAAAATATGAGAAAAAAGTTTTTAAGAAAACAAATTGAAAAGATCATCTAATATTTCTATAAATTCAAAAAATGTAATCATTAAAATTCAAAGTTGAATGGCTAGATTAAATAGCAGTTTATAGATCACTAAGGAGAGAATTACTAGATTTAATTTAAAAAATAAAGATATTCTTATAGGGTACAGAATAGAAATAATTATGATAGAAAGGTTAAGAGACATTGCAATTTGTATTTGCTATATTATCTGAGAGTATTCAATCATGCTTTAAAGAAAGAGAGAAACAAATGAATAGGCAAAGCTCATAAAATGCCAAGTATAGATACTGAATATGCAAATGTGAGACATTAGCAAAATTTATAGGATGTTAAGTATAGGTGGTAAGTTGGTAACCTCAAAAACCCATTACATAGAATAGATAAACACAGATGTATGCAGAACACTAATATGAACAATAAGAGTATTACTTATAGATAGAAAGGTATGAAAGGACCAAATAACATTTTTAAATCTGTAAAGCATTGATTGATCACACCACATCTAGATGAACAATTGTGCTTCCCACCAAATCAATCACCCATTGGTAACCTAATATGACTCCGTGCATGCTCTGCTCAAAACATGCAAGTAAAATTCATAACTGCTTAGCAGGTTGTCAGTTAATTTACAGCTATGGTGAGGCACACTTGCGCCCGCATCTCTCCAGTAAATCAAGAGTGTACTGGCTCCAGTCACTTTAGCTGTTGAAGCCCCCCACTCATCCTCAACTCTGCTCCTTATAAATCAACCATCAGTAGGGAGGCCTGATGCAACAGAGTGAAAGACAGGACATATGCATATTGCATAACACAGAATTCAGAGAGTGTACTCAGTTCACCCCACTTGTACTCACAAATACTCCATCTTTCTCCTTTGTTTCTTCCTGTAGGTTTCAAGATTAAATAAACTATGATTCAAGCATCTTAATTGGGTCCGTGAGGTTTTCTGTTCTGTGACCTCTGAAACAGCCTACCTAGTAGTTTATTTGCGGCTATCGTAGCATCTATGTAATTTTTCGCCACTACAGTTGGTGATGAGAACGTGATGCAATTAAAAAACAATCTAAGTAAGGGAAATAAGGGAAATAAGATCTTGCTTCATAAATGATCTTTAAAATAAAAGCAATATTTGAGAGCCCCCAATTCAAGAGAACTACTAAAAACTTATATAGAAGAAACAAAGCAAGAGATTAGAAAATAAATCCAGACCAAAACTCAATAGTGGCCTGATTATCCTCTTCAATAAGAGATTGCAATAAATAGAAAGAAACCTCAAGCCAAGGGTGTTACCAAATATAGACACATTGGTCTGTGAGCATGTCCTCTGCTATAGTCTACTTGTTAATATAGTTAGAGACCACCAAAGCAGAGAGTAATTTTCCACCATGAGAAAAATGGGCAATACAGTAAAAATGTTTTAGAGAGATTATTAATAAAGTAATGATTGAAATTATCCAGAATGGATAAAGGAGAAACCAATCCTTAGATGCATGAAGCCCAGCAAATCTCAAGTTGGGTAATAAAAAGAAACTGATTCTTAAAATTGTTAAAGAGCTTCAGAAAACAAACAGAAAAACTTTAGTTTTAAAAGTAATAAAGAAAGATAACCTATAAAGGAACAATTAGCCTGATAGTTTACTTTTTAACAACAACAATGAAAGCCAAGAAAAACAGTGAAAAGTATATTCAATAAACTAATAGAAAATATCTACCAGCCTAAAATTACGGGCCAATGAAAGTATATTTAAGTATATGGAAGAACAAAAAGAACCCCTAAAACTGTGTCTTTTATCTTTACTCCTTTATTTTATTTGCTTTAATCTATAATTTTAAAGGCATTACGCAATATCTAGTAATCCATGATGTCCTTTCCTGTCTAAAATAAATAATTCTGTGTATCTGAATGATGAATATCAGCTAAGCTTTTATGTAGCATGCTGTTTCATTGGGAGATCCTCAACTGTCAGGCTTTTCTCTTGAGATGGCAATTTCTCCAGAAAGTACCTAATCTCCTGACTGGAGGATAAAAACCTTATTACCCTTTGGCTGAGAAGGTAACTGGAAATTTCGTGGTATTTTAACAAACTCCTTCGTTTTCATTAGACTACACTCCCACCATAAACTCTCTCATATCCTGTTCTAGCCAGAGAAAACTGTTTTTAAAGTGCTCATCTGATTAGGTTAGACCCACTGAGATAATCTATCTTAAGTTCAACTGATTAATAAGTAACCTTAATGGTATCTTCAAACTATCTTTTGCTATGTAACAAAACATAATCATGGGAGTAACACCAGGGAATTCTATCACAAGTGATATAAGATGAAATGAGATCAAATCTTGGAAAATGAGGACACATTCATTCAAAATATGCACATATTTTAGTTTCTCTGATACTGAATAAAGTGAGGAAAGACTGAGGGATATCCCCCACCTCATATGCTGTTAATGTGATTGATTTTCTAATGATAAACTAACCTTGTATTCCTAGATAAAACCTATAGTGGTTACATGGTATTACCTTATTTATATATCACTAGATTTGATTTTCTAATACTTTAAGATTTTTACATGTGTATTCATGAGACTGGCCTGTAATTTCTTGTAATGCCCTTGTCAGATTTTGGTATTAATGTTATGCTGACCTCTCAAAACAATATAGAAAGCACTCTCTTACTCTGAAAATTTATGTAACATGGTGTTATATATTCCTTAAATGTACAGAATAATTCACCAGTAAAGTCATCTAGACCTGAAATCTCTTTGTGAGAAGGATGTTAGTAATGGATTCAATGCTGACTACTCAGCATTTTTATTTTTGTGTGTCAGATTAAAAATTGTGTTTCTTCAAGGAATTTGTCCATTTCACACAAACCGTCAAATTATCTGGCATAAGGTTGCTCATTGTATTATCTTAATATCTGTGGATCTGCAGTAATTTCCCATTTTTCATTCTCTATCATGACAATTTTTATTTTTTCCTCTCTTTGCTATGTTGTTGGTCTTGCTCAAGTTTATCAATTTAGTACTCTTTGGAAAAAAACAATTATTTGCTTTATTGACTTTTTGTACATTTTCTCATGTTCATTGTATATTTGTTTTCTATTTCATCAATTTCTGATACTATTTTCCTATTTCCTTCCTTTTACTCAAATATCCAAGTTCCCCTAACTATTTATTTTGTGGTTTGATTGTATGATTTATCTTCATGACCAGGTGCTTAGATTACTTATATGCCAGTCATTCTTTTTTACATTTTCATTTAGAGGTACTACATGATAATTATAATTTTGTCTTTGTTTTCAAATATGCTATGGCATTAACTACTAGATACTATCCAATTTAAACTCCCCCTTTTAGCCTTAGTAACAGAAGCCAAATTTCACACAGGTGACTGGCATCATTTGCTGCCAGTGGCCCATATTACTAATTCTAGCCAAGGAAATGTAAGATGAAATACATTATTCGCAATTTGATTAAAGTGGATGTTTTAGTGGACAAATGTGCTCTTCCTACCATTCAGTACTGCCCGAGCCTTCAGGCATGCAACCAGACATAATGATTGAACTTTGGCAGCCATTTTGGACCACAAGTGACCTTGGGATGGAACGCACAAGACATAAAGATAGAGTGACTTCCGCCAGAATCACAGGCTTGGAGTTCTTCAACTATAGACTCTTTTAATATGAGAAAATTAAACAACTTATACCCAGTTTAGGCCACTGTTTTGGGAGGCCTCATTACATCGGACTGAATCCAATTATCACTAAAATATACAAATATGTCTTCTTTTTAAAGAATATTATTAGATAAAACTTTCAAGAAATTGTAATATAATAGTGATGCTTATGGGCCTCCTATCTTGACCCTAGTCTAAATAGGATCACATATTATTTTTCTATTTTACATAATTATTGGAATAATATTTACTGGGAAACATAGTCTAAGTATCTTAGATGTTATATATAATAAACTGACCTCTTCTAAATTTATTACAACCTTGGTATTTAGACAGCACTTACTCTAACATTGCATGTCAAAAAAATTATAATCATACAATTGAATCACATAGAGATTTTTCTTGAAAAATAAGCTGAAATCAGTCTTTCTGAAACTTCCATCCCTATACCTGATCCTTTTATCTATTTCACATACTATTTGTATATAGTATACACATACATTATACTAATATGTATATAATATATTATTTTCATATGCTATATCATATACTGTTCAACTATTTTGAATTACCCTTAAATAACTCTTTTAATACTTAAATATCCAAGTTCCTCTAACCATTTATTTCATGTGTGATTGTATGATATTTCATTTCTGCACCAACCTCTGTATATTTTTAAGAAATAAATTCAGCTAATATATATTAACTAAAATATGTAAGTCAATGAAATTTGGTTTGTTAGAATAGCTGGTTAATGATGCTTATAAACCTTGTTTTGAGGGTACCTTGAGATAATAGTTATGGCAGTGACATAGTTTTTTAATCTACCCAGTTTCCCATAAGAAAACAGATATAACAATTAGATAGCAAAAATGTTTAATTATGTATAACAATATTATATGACAAGATATCCCCCAGAAATCTAAAATATAAAGGGATAGAGAAAAAACACTAACACCCAATAAAATGTAGTATCAACAAATATGCAAAAGGAAAGAGATAAAAGCAATGAGG
Source organism: Eonycteris spelaea (assembly GCA_003508835.1). Classification (NCBI taxonomy): domain Eukaryota; kingdom Metazoa; phylum Chordata; class Mammalia; order Chiroptera; family Pteropodidae; genus Eonycteris; species Eonycteris spelaea. Next base: position 19,195,899 of record PUFA01000016.1, read on the forward strand.
CATCTGATAGATAGGAATAAAACAAAAAATATTAAAGGCACTCCCTGGAAACCTTGGAGAGACAATTTAGGGGTGGAACTTAAATCCTAGAGGGGTTTTGCTTATTCTAATAGAGTGGAATACAGGAGTCCCTGATAAGATCTGAGGATCTGAAGTATTCTGGGCCTAGGAAACTCTGAAACTAACTATCCAATGTTCCCCTCTAGGTCAAAGCCCAAAACTGAGGGGGGAAAAAAAAAAAAAAAAACTCCTGAAGATAAAATCGAAATTGAGCAGCAGAGAGACAATGGAGAAAAATAAAGGGGAAAAAAAATCCACTTTAAAAGGGCGTTCTGGGGACTAGAGTTAGAAAATCAGAAAGTAAGCCATTTATTTTCAGAAACTATACACACACTCAAACACAAACAAAGCAAACAAAAACAGAAGAACTTAAACACCTGAAGAAAGCTTCTTTTTAAAGTTCAGAAAAACTAACTTTTCATAAAGCAGGGGATATACCCTAATCTCATACATTATTATAAAGCAAAAAGAGAATAAGAAGCAAAATAATATAACATATATAGACAATAAAAACCAGCCAGACAGTGAGACCTACCAAAAAGGTAAATACTATAACTTATAATTTCAAAATAAACTTAAATTTAGCTCTGCATATAAGGAGCTTAGAAACAGTCATTCTGTCCAGGCAACAACTAAAAAGCTTGAAACAACAAAAGATTGAAAAAAATAAGAACTCTTCTTCAATCCCTGGGAAAGGAGAACACAGGACAAATTGTTGCCCCTTAGATTCCAAAGACAACCAGGCAAATAAAAGTCATCACGGCTTACCTGAGTAAAGACCCAATAGAGAAAATTACTGCTGAAACTAGTATTAGGGTAAATAAAATCTGAACTATCATTGACAAATTGCTGGAGACTCACTGTACACAACACTGAGAGTTAAAAACTCCAAGAAAACCCAGTCATAGAGGACTGCCACAATATTGTAAGATTTACCTCCAGGAGCTTGACCAAGTTCCCACAGTAAATATCAGAGAAAAAACCTCCTGTGCTTCCAGAAGTGAGAAGGAGAAAGCAACAATTTCAAAACACATCTGAGCACTCAGTTCTTCTTAATAAGGTTTACCCTCAGGTGAAATTAGTTAAATTAATACTAACCTCCTGGGGTATTATCAAAGCCTAATGACTTGGGGAAAGGGAAAACCCAACTCCAGCTGGCTCTAGCCTTCCACATGGGAGAAGTGAAATACTAAACTCCAGCCCAGTCTTGCAATCCACTTACACCTAAGGGGGAAGGGGAAAACAAAACAAAACAAAACAAAACACAAAAAAAACCTCTTGTGAAGTTCATTGTTCGTAGGCATAAACTCACTAAAAGGTTAAGATTTAATCATAGGACTATAGAAAGCTACCCCTTTCCCACACCTCAGCACTATATTACTAAGACCTATTTATAGCAGTTCCTTATACCTAGTATATCATGCCCAGCTATCAAGAAAAAATTATAAGGCATACCAAAAGTTAAAGAAACAGCCTGGAGAGATCAACCAATCATCAGAAACATGTGGCAGGAATGTTGGTATTATCAGACCAGAACTTTAAAACAACTATAAATAATGTGCTAAGACCTCTAATGGATAAAGTACACAGCATACAAGAATAGAACGGGCAATGTAAACAGAAAGATGGAAATTCTAAGAAAGAATAAAAAAAAATGCTAGAAATCAAAAACACCGTAACAGAAAGGAAGAATGTTTATGATGGGACTAGTAGTAGACTGGACATGGATGAGAGAAGAATCTCTGAGCTAGAGTACACACCAGCAGGGTCCTTGAAAACAAAAAAAGCAAAGAGAACAAAGACTGAAGAAACCAGAGCATAATTCCAAGAAACGTAGGACTATAACATATAACATATATGTGATGGGAATACGAGAAGAAAAAAAAAAGGTAAAGGAGAAGAAAAAATATTTGAAACAACAATGGTGGAAAATTTTCCCAAATTAATGTCAGACACCAAACCACAGGTCCGGGAAGCTTGGAGACCACAAAGCAGAAAAATAATGACAAAACTACATAGAGGAAGATCATTATCAAACTACAGAAAATCAGATGCAAAGAAAAAAAAATCTTGACAGAAGCCAGAGGGGAAAATAATCTTACCTATAGAGGAATAAGATAAGAGTTATACATGACTTCTCCCAGATATCATGCAAGCAAGTAGAAAATGGGGTAAAATGTTTAAAGTGTTGAGAGAGAAAAAAAACACCAATCTAGAATTCAATTCCCTATGAAATTATCTTTAAAGGGGAAATAAAGATGTTCTCAAACAGAAACTGAGGGAATTTGTTGCCACTACCACCTTGCAAGAAGTATTAATTAAAGAAGTTATTTTGAGAGAAGGAAAATAATATAGGCCATTACCGTGGACTTACAATAGGTAAGGGAGAGCATAAAAGAAGGAATAAGTGAAGTTAAAACATTCTTACAAACTCTAACAGGTAATAGTTTGTTCAAAATAATACCACCAATATATTCAATTCCATATACATTATTTTTATACATAAGCTAATGTATGCTTATATTTAAGTCAAATGAATGAAAGCAATGATACAAGGGACAGGAGAGAGGAATTAGGATGGTTTTGTTATTATAAAGTACCAAAACATACAGAAAAAGAGTAGAAGACAAAATAAGAACAAAGAACAGTGACAACAAATAGAAAACAGTAATATGGCAGATATTACCCAGTTACATAAATAACCACTATAAATGTCAATTGTCTAAATTCACAAATTTAAAGACAGAGATTATTAGAGTGGATTAAAAAAAAAAAGACGTAACTGTATGCTATCTTTAAGAAATTCATTTAAAATGTAAAGATATTAAAAGTAGAGTGACTAAGAAATGTATACCATATTAACATTAATCAGAAGAAAGCAGGACTTGCTATATTCATTTGAAACACAGATGACATCAAAACAAGGAATGTTATCAGGAATAAAAAGGGGTATTACATAACAATTAAGAGGTCAATTTTACAAAAAGATTTAACAGCCCTTAACGTGTAAGTGCCTAATGACAGAGCATGAAGTAACCAAGGCAAAACCTAATAGAACTACAAAGGGAAACAGATGAGCTCACTATCATAGTTGGAGACTTAAACACCCCTCTATCAGAAATAGACAGATCCAACAGTCAGAAAATCAGTAAGGACATAGTTGAACAACACAGTACCATCAATCAACTGGATATAATTTACATCTGTGGACAACTTCATCCGATAATAGTATAATATGTATTCACCTTAGGCTCACATGAAATATTCGCCAAAGCCTACCACATTCTCGTTCATAAAATACATCTTAACAAACCTAAAAGAGTAGATTACAATGTCATCTTAGAACACAATAGAATGAAACTAGACATCAATAAAAGAAGTATAGCTGGAGATCTCAAAATACATGGAAATTAAACAACACACTTTTAAGTAATGTATGGGTTGAAGAAAAAATTTCAGGAGAAATTTTAAAACATCTTGAACTATTAAACATAAAAAGATTTCATTTTTATTTTTATTTTTATTTGTGAGATGTAGCAAAAGCAGTGCTTAGAGGGAAATTTATAACTCTGAATGAATATATTACAAAAGGAGATATAAAAGCAATAATCTCAGCCTCTACCTCAGAAAATCAGGGGGGAAAAAAGAAGAGCAAATTACTACACAGTAAGGATAAGAAAAGAAATAATAAAAATTTGAGCAGAAATCAATAAAATTGAAAAGAGGAAATCAATCGAGAAAATCCATAAAACCAAAAGCTGGTTCTTTAAAAAGATCAATAAAGTAGATAAGCCACTAGCCATGCTAACTAATTAAAAAAGAGAATACAAATTATTAATATCAAAAATGAAAGAAGAGACAACACTACCAATCGTATGAATAGTAAAAAGATAATGAAGTAAGAGTATGAATAACTCTATGTCCACAAGTTTGATAACCTAGATGAAATGGACAAATTCCTCAAAAGACACAATCTGCCACAACTTACAAAAGAAGAAATAGACAATCTGAATAGATCCATATTTATTAAACAAATTGAATCAATAACCTTCCAAAATATAAAGCAACTGGCCCGGAAGGCCTCACTGGTGAATTCTAAAATTTAAAAAATTACATAAATTCTCTACAATGTCTTTCAGAAAATAGGAGCAGAAGGAATACTTTCTAACTCATTCTATGATTCCAGCTACACTATATGACAACCAGATAAAGACATTACAAGAAAAGAAAATTATAGACCAGAGGATATAGATACACAAGTTCTGAACAAAATATTAGTAAATCAAACCTAACAATATATAAAAAGAATCATACACCACCACTACCAAAAGGGATTTATCCCTGGTATGCAAGACAGGTTAAGCATTCAAAAACAATCAATGTATTCCACCACATCAATAAGCTAAAATATATATATATATATTACATGATCATATCAATAGACTCAGAAAAAAAAAACTGAAAAAATCCAACACCTATTCATAATAAGAACTCTCAGAAACCTAGGAATAGAGAACTTCCTCAATTCTATAGAGGATAGCTACCAAAAAATCTACAGCTAACATCATACTTAATGGTGAAAAATTAGAAGCTTTCCAACTAAGATGAGGTTCAAATTTAGAAAGCCCACTCTCACCACTTTCTTTCACTATTGTACTAGAGGTTTTAGCTAACACAGTAAGAAAAGAAAAACAATTAAAGTATATGCGTTGGGAAGAAAGAACAAATTGCCTTTGTCTATGTAGACTGTCTACATTGAAAATCCAAAAGAACTGACAAAAACTCTTGGCACTAATAAGCAATTATAGCATGGTTGCAAGATACAAGGTTAATATACAAGATTGTGTAATATACAAGACTATTTTTAACTCACTCACATGATCAATACCATTTACATTAGCACTCCACAAAATGAAATATTTAGGAACAAATCTAACAAAATATATATAAGATCTATTCAAAGAAAACTACAGACGAAACTGATGAATGAAATCAAAGTACTAAACAACAGAGATTCCATGTTCATAAACAGGAATATTCAATATTGACAAGATGTCAGTTCTTCCAACTTATCTATAGATTCCATATGATCCAATCAAAATCCCACCAAGTTATTTTGTAGATATCAACAAGCTGAGTCTAAAGTTTCTATTGAGACAAAAAAAAAAAAAAAAAAAGGGAAGAAAGAAAAAGAATTCCTACCATAATACTGAAGGAGAACAAAGTTGGAAAACTGACACTACCTAATTTCAAGATTACTCTAAAGCAACAGTCATCAAGGTAGCATGGTATATGCAAAAGAACAAATAATCAATGGAAAAAAATAGAAAACTCAGGAAATAAACATAAATATAGTCAATCGATCTTTGACAAAAGAGCAAAGGCAATGCAATAGAGCAAATAGTCTTCAACAAATGATGCTGGAACATCCATGTGTAAATATCCCAGTCATTTACCCTAAATATCCCAGTCATTTACCCTAAGCAAATTGTAAGTAACTCCAGGGTTTTAAGTTGGTGAATATAATTAGATTTATATTTTGAAAAGATTACTCTTTGCATGTCATGGTAAATGTAACTGACAGGGAGCAAGAGATCCAAGGAACACCCCCCCCCCATCAAATAATGCAGAGAGCATAAGCTATAATAACAAAGATGATGTTTAAAAAATATTAGCTACTAAGAATATAATATCCACATTTGCCAGGTGTTAAGTGCTTTATATTCATGATCTCAATTCCCACAAGCAAACAGTGAAATAAATACTGCTATTAGCCCCTGCTTTCTACCATCTAACATGAGGAAACTCAGGTTCAGAATAGTTACATGCCAAATGGAACAGCATTTTAAAGAGAAAAAGAATTCAAATCGGTCTGTCTTGAACCACTCTGTATGTTATTATTACTGACATCTCTCCCCACAAAGCTCATTCAAATTCTGTTCATGCATGCTGAATTTTCAGAGACTGTTTCCATGCACAAGGTTTTTATCTCATGGTAAATGAATATTTTGATTCTAAGAGAGAAAAACTCAATCCTGCGGGAATAACTAAAGACAAGTCCCTTTAACTAGATGCACACTAAATTTAAAGAAACATGAGTCAGAAACCGTATTTTAAATAAATATGTATTTGTCAGCAACTACCTTATCTTTTCCCACTTCTTTTATTCTAAATAATTTTACTTGTCCCCACTTGTGAGCCCACTTTCTCTCACACTTTGACCTTTCCTTAAAAAGTATATCAAATCTCTTTCATAGAAGTTGCAGGCAACTGTATTATGGTCAGTTTGGCTCCTTGGCCATCATTCTTGCCTATTTTTATCAGGGCTACTGCCATTTATGATTTAGCCCATGCAGGCTAATGCAGGAGAACATTCTTTCTGCCCAACACAGAATGTTAACTATCATTTCAGTGAAACTTCCTAATCTGGTTTCCTCAGGGGTTGTCCATTTCCCAGCTCTAGATTTATTTTAATCCTACCTATATTTCAGGACCAAATTTCCTTTCTATCTTCTAGCACCTCAAAATAAGTTATGTGAAAATACTTTTCATATGTTTGATGTTTGGCGTGACTAATACGAACAAATTAATGACAGAGTATTCTATCTTATATCCCCAAGTTCAATGTTGAGAGAGTCTACTAAGAAAAATTTTCCTCTATTAGCAGATGTTAGCTGCTGGAAAGGAATACAAAGAACAAAGAGAGAGCAAAATATAATGCAGATTGATACTGTTATTAGAGGTTTCACCAAAATGATCTTCACATCCTAACAAACTATGAAATCCTCATATATATGTTTCCAGGTTTTTATTTCTATTGTATCCCATTATATAGTACATGGCTTATATTTCTATTACTTCCCATTACATGAGAGAAATTCAATATATGTTTTTGAGCGATATTTTTAAGTTTTTAATAAAAAAACTCAGAATTACTCAATGATTAACAAAAACTTTACTGATTATTTATATGGTCAATTTAAAAGAAAAAAGTATCAAATCTGTATTATGTTAAATATTATATTACCATAGAGTTTCTGTGTCTTCCTTAAAAACTAGTTTGAATAATCTATAAGATACAATCTTGATAGGGAATGCAAAATGTTTATTATTGGAGAATTGCCTGTTTATCATTGATTTCCTTATCATCTTACTTTAATATTCAAACAATAAAGAAAATAAAACATACCTCAAACTCTTTCTTACTAGGAAACCACGTATCCACCTTTGAACAATCAAAACGGGTGAATTATGAGCCAGAATTTCATTAATTTTTGAAATAACATATTTGATATTATTAATTTCATCCTCATAGGTTGATCCCTGTATAAAGAAAATATATTTGACATTTATATTTCATGAGAGTATTTCCCAAAGACATTTTAAACTTGGTAATTGAATTGTATAGACTACTAAAATGTTCACAGGTATGTTAAAGGCATAGCAGTTAAATAATAAATACATTTCATATCTATTTTATTAGATCAGAAGATCAAGAATTAGTAGCATCAAATAATTTTAATTCTCTACACAAAATACAAGGTCCATGATGATAATTCTCTCCATTCTTGATTCTTCTCCCAATCTAATATCAGGGGTATAAAATTTTGACCATAACCATGCTGACATCTGAAAAGCAGTGTTATAAGTAGGTATCCAATGAAACTCTAAAAGTATTCAGTGGATCTCCATCGAGTAAACTGACAATGTTGGATTCATAGAAATAATGAACAGTAGTTCGAAAACCTGTTTCTGCTTAACTAGAATGTTGGACACATTGGAAAACAACACATTGCCTTGGGGAAAGACATTCCATATTGCCTTTAAAGAAATTACCTCTAAGATCTCTGTTCAAGCAACTGTTTAGACTTGGAATCATAGGCTCCCTGTAGCCTATTGATCATTTGAGCAGTTAGAAATAAAGCCACTTTACTTATATTTTGAATGTAAGAATTATGCACTAAAAGCCTAAAATTTGTATTACTTGTAAGGCACCTACCCTGAAAATGACCAAATCCATCACGCTAAAAATACACACTTTTTTCTGCCTATACATTCAATCACCTATGTTTTGCTAGGGAAAAAAAAAATCACAAAGCCTTGAAAATTAGTGAGCCTTCATGCCACCCCAAAATATGATTGTAGGAGTTCAAGATATGCCACACCAAAATATGCACCTTTGATGTATTAATTATTTTGAGTGATACACACTTGAAAGACAACAAAAGCATGGAGGGTTTTTTTGCTGAAATTCCCTATCTGCCTAAAGGCAAGTCCACCAAAAGGCATTCAATTGTCATAAATCCCTCTCCAGGTGTTTCATCAACCAGGGAAGACAAACTCTTATCAAAGGAGAGTAAATTAGAAAAAGATTAGGAGAGGAATTTAGGACAGAACACCACACCCAGATGAATTTTGTCACAAACTCCCATCTACTCCTCTAAGGATTAATCATTCATCTTTCCTAAAAATCATTTACTCTCTCCAAAGAAGCCGACATATTCCCATCTCTTTCCTTAAGCCACCTAGGGGGTCACTCATTTTTCCCTGGGCATCCCCTATGTATATATCAGATATATCTGTTAATAAACTTGTTTGTTTTTCTCTTGTTAATCTGTTATTACATTGGTCTTAGTAAAGAACTCAGAAGGTTAGAAGGGAGTTATTTTTCCTACAGTAGCTCAAGGGCAGGGAGGTTGAGTGCATAAAAGAGGGGAAAGAATATAGGAAGGAATTTATATAACTAAGCTTAAGTATTCCTGGTCAGATGCTATAACTCTCACCAGCAGAGAACCATTAAGTTCACACTACAGTTTACAGCAAGAATCCTGCTTTCCACCAAGCATGAATAATTCCTCCTATTTAAAGAGATAAACAGAATAATCATCACCTATGGGCAGGGTTAGTGTCTCTGCCAGAGAAAGATTAACCTCTAAACAGCACTAAAGCTTTCTGATGTCCTCAAACAATCACCATATAAAATGCCAATGAAGATATCACTGTAAACTTGTACAAATGCCATAACAATTTGATATCTGAGGACAAAAGGAAATGTCCTCTTTCTAAAGGGCGAGTAATGTATTTCCTTCACCAGAGGCATGATGGCCTGGGTTTAAATCCCAGTTCTACTACTTGCTAGCTATATAATCTAGGGCAAGTATCCTATCTGTCCCCTGTTCATCATCTGTAAAACAGAGAAAACAATGATACAACCTCATCTGATTGTTGTGAAGGAATATTTGTAAAACACGTAGAACAGCAGCTAAAACATTTCAAAAATCCAATG